>LR989962.1:7437188-8687188 GCA_905147015.1 Laspeyria flexula | reverse complement strand
AAAATGTAATTATAATTTGACAGTATAATGGCGACAGTTTTGAGCGTGACTCTAGTACCTACGTGATTTACTAGAGGGGAGACGCTGATTTTTTGTATATCAATGGAAATCTTTTGAGGAGGCCTATGTCCAACAGTGGATTTTCTGCTGATATAATGATGATGATGAATGGGTATAGTATATTTCCTCCTTACATTAGTTATTGTAATGTAATTGTAGTATTTACTGTCAATTTTTTTTGGCAACGGACCATACACTTGAGTTCAATTAAGTACATTAGTTGAGACATAGTTAAAAGCGAGTCAAGAACAAACTGATATCCAATTATAGTGTATTTTCATTATGGAGATACTATGTAAAAAATACTACACAAGAAAACAATATTGTTAAATAATTTGTTGGCAAGTCGTTACGATATTGATAAGACAGAAAAATACACTGAACGAACAAAACAAACAACTTATAAACTAAATATAGCCGGGTAGATAGATATTTTAAAATACTTCGATAATATATATGTCCCGTTTAAAAATAATGTGTCAATATGTATAATTATATTTAATCTTCAATTACTGGTGTATACTAGTAGTTGAAGATAAAATAAATTCCGACAATGTAAAAAATGTATTTCCTATACTGTTTACTGACAAGAGAAAAGAACCTTGCCTAATTCCAATGGCGCTAGAGTTCCTTTCAATCTCGATTAGTACGATTCTAGTATATAAAACTGTAAGGTTTTTGTACCTTTTCTGGGATACATAATATTTATTACAAAATTTACACATAGCTAATTTTGTATTCGTAAACATCTAAACTTCACATCTCGTAACCGCAACATCGTAAAATACTACAGAGAAAGAAAACAAAAGAACGCTTAAAAAAATACACTACGAAACGAACCATTCAAACTTTATGTTGAAGGAGTAAAAACTAATTCACCATTCGCTGGTCGCTAGTATTTTCATACTGTAGTCTACGCAAATCGATGTTATCAAATTTGACATTAATATCAAGCAGATTGCTCCTATATAAGTTTATGAGTTCAATTATCTATTTAAAGAGTGAGTCAAGGCTCTCGGTTTGAAGTCGGCCAGTCGAACGCATCGTTCTGCAATACTATATTTATAAATATACAACATTCGCCGTTTTTACCATCTTTACGCCTGTTTCTGAGAGTATACGTTTAAATTTTTTTTCTTTGTGTGAGAGAAGTGTTGTTGCCTAAAGATTGTGTTTAATTATAACCAAGTATTGTTTGTTATTGTTAACGAGTAGAAAAACACGTACATTTGAATAGTTGTTTGTATATTTGAAGGAGATAATCTCTGAAAGCACTGAATGAATTACATAACTACTAATTACATATCTCGAATGATTTATTTTAACATACTTAACTTTAATATTTTATTGATAGGCTTCAAATTGGGATGCCATTATTTTATTAGACATCGATATGTTGTAGAATGATTTGATAATTCGAGTTTTTGCGAAATTACAAAGAATTTTGCGAGAACACGGCTATTAGACAATTGGTGAAAAGTGATTAGTGAATCGGCCTAAATATTACTGGAAGAAGATAGGGTTTTTGCTTTTTAAGACCAGATCCATGGATAAGTTAGGTTACCTCTGCCTACCACTTCGGGGAAAATCGTGAAGCAATGAACAAATTATGGGTCTTTACTCTCTGAACTCCGGCCGTCTACAAATGTCCCATTCTAACTTTGCCTGTCGGAAAGACTAGACTGAAATAGGACTCAGACTAATTGAAATGTCTAGTCCAATTTAAGTCTGTAGTAAGTAGAAAATTACTTTAAAATAAGGCTGTATCGAGTTGTCGTTGAAAAACGAAAATCTAAGGTTTGTTGTTAAAATAAGCGATGGTGGCTGAATGGATAAAGGACAGGCGTGCAAATCACGCGGTCCCAGTTCGATCCCGACCGGCAGTACCAATGTGGATTCCACTTTGTGGAATTTATATGTACTAGTCAAATGACTTACCATGTGCTAACGGTGAAGGAAAACATCGTGAGGAAACCCACATACCCTAGAAGAAATTCTATGAGTATGTCTGATCCACCAACCCGCATTAGACCAGCGTGAGTGGATTATGGCCTAAACCCTCTCAGCTCTCTAGTTAGAGGAGAGGAGACCCGAGCCCAGCAGTGGGACTTAATGGGTTGCTGATGAAATGATGATGAAGGTTTGTTGCTGGCTAGTCAAATAGTAGTGACATGAGTTTATGGGTCATAATTCTTTTTTATTCATCAAGCCTCAATAAAATAATAATTATAATTTGTCGGCCAGTAATAATATAATAATAATATTGTGTTTGATTTGTGTTCCAAATTTAAATTTGATTAGGTACTGACCTCAATGAAGGAAGACATATTTTAAACCAGCAGATGTACTTGTTTGTTATTTTCAGTAAAATTAAAATCGGAAGTAACAAAGTCAGACGTTTTTTTTTTTTAATATAGCTATCTCTATCTTCAAGATGCTCGTTCCATATTTTTTATTTTCATTTTTACGTTCAAATCAATACTCTTAGTATCTCAGCAAAACCTTTTTTATTTTGATTGTGTACTCGTGTATACAGATTTTCAATCTTAGAAAATACTAACCACACGATATTCATATTCATTCGTAAACGAAAAACAATAAGAACATCTTGCGCAACATGACTTCCATTATATTATTATCTTAAGAGCCGTGATCTTTTTGTTATTTATGCTCTAGTAATTGTTCTTCACACTCCATGATACGTTCAGGTTTAACAAATAGATTTATCACACTAACACATGTTTTATCTATTATTATTTAAATATCTAGTGTGCTTGTTGTAGTACATAAACAATATGTTGCATAATTAAAATATTATTTATTGTTTACAATGCTAAGTTGTTAAATAATCGAATCTCCTTATCAATATGGCAGTATGAAGTAATAATCTCTATTGACATTTAAATCACACTAAAATACAATCTATACAAGAATTAAACAATTTCAAATAATTTGAAAGAATATAACTTACGTACAAGTACAACGGCCTTACAGGCTAGACTTGGTCTAAGCCTGTAAGGATGTTGCACTGTCCATCATCAGCCCAGCATCATAAGATGATGGTACTTCGGTATCCTGACAGCGGGCAGTGTAATAGGGCCCCTCTTTTGCTTTACATCAGGCGAAGCCACTATACTGAACTACTTTAAAAAACAAAAAAATAACCGTTTAAGAGCATGTCGGACCATGCTCAATGTAGGGTTCCGCATCAAAAGAGCGTATCTTCACACCGCTTATGTTATAGAAAACAAAACAAGCAACTACTTTATCTTAGTCACTATAAAGGATTAATGCTAAGGATTTTGTATTTGGTACAAAATTATCCAACACCCAAGTTCAACGACTATTACTGCTAAACTAATAAAGTTATCTTAACCGCTATGATTTTCATTTAAAGTTCATGAAATGCACTATCATCATGAATTTTTCGAGATTTAGTTTAATATTTTGTAAATGGACCATTAAATCGAAAAGTAATGTTAGTAATCCCCAAGTTATTTTAAAAGACCTATTCAACGATACCACACACATTGGGGTAGACGACAAAAAAAATATTCATCCCCACTTCACATGTATGGGAGCTACCTTAAAAAAAATATTTTCCAAAATTTTATTTTACCACTTTGTCGACGTAATTTATATACACACTCCTACAAAATTACAGCTTTCTAGTACTAACGGTCTCTTAGCAAAACCTCGGACAGACAGACAGACGGACATAACGAAACTATAAGGGTTCCTAGTCAGAACTACGGAACCCTAAAAAAGATGGTGCCTGTTAAATACAAATCTCTGAATACCTATCTATACTAATATTATTAAGCTGTAGAGTTTGTTTGTTTGGTTGAACGCTAGGATCTCAGGAACAACTGGTCCGATTTGAAAAAAATATTTTTGTATTGGATAGCCTACTTATCGAGAAACGTAGGCTATATAATATCGGCTCAGTTGTCTTCGAGTAACCGAGTAACATACAACAAAAAATATTTGGGCTAGGCACGGTTTAAGTTCACCCTCTATTACATCAGACCTAACATAGCTTGTGAAATGTGATCGTGTTGCATCTCTGATCTCTGAAACTATCTAAAAGAATATAATATTTTGTTTAAAGTGGACATAACCGAAGCACACACCACAATGTAAATTTATAATTTGTAGTCCAAAATATTGCCAGATACCTATTTATATAGGTAATTTTAATAACAGTGCTGTCATGACCTTGAAACCACCGAAATTTATTGTGTTTTGTAGACTTTTTAAGATCAAAATACGTCGTCATATCTATTTTTATGACTTGGTAGGTATATTATTGAAACTCAAATCAGCAATACATTTTGAGAAAGATAAAAAACAACCTTATCCGTTAACGTTATTTCTAGCTCAAAAGTTTCTTAATGTTTGTGTTATTTATATTGTTAATTTATTTTGTTTCAGGTAAGTGATGAGGATAGAGTTAGATGTCATGAAGTGAACGTAGAAGTGGCCTCTATGGTCACCGCGCCACAGTTTCACATCTGTCAACTAGGTAGGTACAAATTAAAGTTTTTCATAAGTTAGCGGTGGTTGCCTATAATTGATAGAGCACCAGGCATGCTTTTTTTTTGTTAAGTATGTGTATCTCTTGTTGGTAATCCTTATAAAATAAATAAATACAGTAAATCATGCAATATGGTGATAATTGGTAGCCACAGAATTATTGATAACAAGACAATAATAATTTTGTGGGGAAAGGAAAGGTAGTCTTTTGTACAACTAACAACTAAAAATGTATTAATTATCACTGTTACCTACACGTCATAATGATTAGCTTAATATTATTTTATTATCTAATTTCGTTTTTAAAATCATTTCTTTGCTACGTAGACTTTAAAAACCAATAAGTATTCATTCAAAAAAATCTACAGATAATTAATTTACTACTAAATGACTATTTTTTTTTTGTAAAAGTTTATAGTATCAGTCACACTTATATAAGATACGAATGGTTACTTCCCACCGAATATGCTGCGCATTTCAAAATACAAGCCTTTTGTTTTTAAAAGCGCACAGTTCTATTATGAAGGGTGCAGATGTTCATTTTTTTCTCCTTTTAAGTCCACGGCCAGACCAATTCTCTTCATTTTGCTAAGTATACAAGTGATGATGGCTAACAGTGACTTGCGACTTTGCAAGAAATTAGAAATAGAATTTTCATATAAGTATACTAGTGTTTTCACTCTATAATTAAAAATTACACTAAAACTTATTTAGAGTTCGTACTCATGTGGCGCGCTAGTCAAATTTAACTAAATTCTCGTGTTATCATTTAATACATTTAATAGATGCACGTCATCGGTGTTCAGGATAAAGACGCTTTTGAATCAACGTCAAAAATGTTTTTGCTATCTATAAATATCAATATATAAATACGTAATAAAAATACTGCTCTGATGAAACGAGGAAGTAAATTTGCTTTAGGTATGTAAACTACTTATTTCTTTGGTAATAAATATATAAAATGTTGATTTTAACGTCGTGGCTTGCATAGACGCAATAAGTTTGTAGGAATTATATGTATCCAAGTATAATTTTACAAAACAATTTCAGGGGAAGGCTAGTTTAATGTAGAATGTATTTAGACCCTAAACGCAAAGCTCGCAATGACGTAATCGCTTTTGAAAAAAATACACAACACTTTATAAATGGCCTTCTTAATTTGAATTAAAAACATCGGCCAATATTATGACATGAACATAAATATTTACTTTTGGTAATTTAATCACCCTTTTAAAATAAAGTAGGTATAAAGTTCAGTAAATTACCCGAAGTATTTTAGGAGTTAAAGGTCACTTCCATTCGGCGCATATTTTTAGAACGTCAATTTAATATTTTACCAAGCATACTAATTATGTCATTCAGCCATACCATAGTATTGTCATTCAACGAGATTCAGAGTAGGTCTTCTGGTAGCCGATTTTGCTAAATTACACACGTCGATAGCAGACCAATGGGCTAATATTGACCAATCACAGGCTGGCAATATGGCGCGATTGACATAGTAAGCCAATCACAACTGTCGATTGAGACCATCGGCTTACCATTGTTTTACGATTGTGTTAGCAGACTTGGGTCCCTGAAATGCTGAAGGATTGAGTTGCGTGTTGTATATAAAAACGAATGGCAGCTTGAGAAACAAAAGCTCGCTATTGACTGCACTAGAAGCTTTCTTAGCATTTGTATGTATGAACTTGTATCTGAAAAAAAAACCGTGATATTTAGGCACATTCACGCTATTAAGGTCGAAGTAATGGATCGCCTATCTATTTCCAATACCAATATTTGCGTGATAAGTAGTGTCCGACCGAAATTTCGGTTTCGGTTTCGGTTTCGGCCGAGTTTCGGCCAAAAATCAAGTTTCGGCGGCAGTTTCGGTTTCGGCCAAAATTGGCCGAAACTTTTGCCGAAACCGAAACTGATTTCGGAAGTTGTCGTGCACGCTCGCCTAACTTCGTTTCTCGCGGCAACGCTTTGGCGGCCCGGGAAATGTCATCCGCCGTTCGGATAGTTCTGTAGCAACAAAACTTAGTCAGTGCGTTATCGCCCGACGCAAACATTCTTTAGAGGTTATGCTTTGATAGAACTGATTACATGTAAGTTTTTGTTTCATTTCTGTACTTGAATGATTTATATAGTTAATTAAATATTGAGTCAGTAACTTTGTTTTGTTGTTATTAACAAATCAAGTCACATGTAAAAAAAAGATTGTAAATAAATATAAATAATATAAAAATCTTTATTTGTCACAAAAAATACATTTACATACAGTACTAGTGTACAGCAGAATAATGTGTTTGGTACTAACAATACTGATACTGTCTCCCAAGTAAGCCAGAGCCTGTATTATGGGAGACAGTGTTCAGTTTGCGAGACATGTTTACAATAGAAATAGTCGCTGTTATTATATTTATGTGTGCTGTGAAAAATATTTACGTGTGGTTATTTTTGAATTTTAGTGAAGTAAAAAAAATTTATAATAAATAAAAACAATGAGAAAAGATTATATGTATTTGTGTCTGTGTGTGCGTGAGTGTGTGTGTGTTGAGTGTGATTTAGTTTTATATGATGTATGTTAGAAGATCTTCAGTCGCTTGATAGTCGTTTAATTGAAGCCAATCTGAAACCTTAATCTTTACCTCTCGTGAGTTGAGTCCTAAAATGTTGTTGTAAAATGTTTGTTATTTATAATATTGTATAGTTTGCAGCATATTATTGTATACTGCCTTCTTGCGAAGTTAGTCTTGTAAGGGATGGTGGGACAGACGTAGAATTTATTCCGTTTTGTCTGGTTGGGTCATGGGACTTGAGAATGTTTTCTTAGGATAACCTTAAGAACAAAGAGCTGGCGCACTGTTAGGACCTTGCAGTCAGAGTACAATTGAGTGGTACCTGAAGTGTTTTTTAGTCATAACTTTTAACATAGCCCTTTGTGCCCTCTCCAGGCTTAGTTTTTTTTTTTTTTTTTTTTTTTTTTATACCACGACGGTGGCAAACAGACGTACGGTCCGCCTGATGGTAAGCGGTTACCGTAGCCTATGGGCGCCTGCAACACCAGGGGTATCACGAGCGCGTTGCCGACACTTAAGAAACCTATTCACTCCTTTTTTGAAGAACCCCATACTGTAGTCCCTTGGGAAAACCTCGTTAGGGAGTTCATTCCACAACCTGATGGTTCTTGGGAGGAAATTCCTCTGGAACCGCGCGGTACGAGACCATTTCGGTTCTAAGGTGTGGGGATGAACTCCCTGCCGATGGCGGGCGGTGCGATGGTAGAAGGTGGCCGTGGGCATCATCTCAAACAGTTCTTCAGAGCACAACCCATTATACAGGCGGTAGAACACACATAGGGAGGCAAAGTCTCTCCTCGCACTTAATGGTTCGATACCGCCTGTTAGTATAGGATCGTCGACGATTCTAAGCCGTATTGGCGGTCGCTGACAAGTTCGTGTTCTTCTAGGTATCTTAGGAGCTGGGTGTTAATTACACGCTCCATCACCTTAGAGAGAACCTTAGTAAGTGCGTTTTGGCTACCCCACCCCACACGGATATACAATATTGCATTACTGACTGACACAACGCTAGATAGACAAATCTTATCTTATTTATATCAGCAGACTTTCTTAGGGATTTGAAAATGTGTATCAACCGTCTAGCTCTCTGTGTCACTGCTTCGATCTGTTTGTCCCATCTCAGCCCGCGGTCTATTTGGACACCTAAGTATTTGACAGTTTTTGCACGGGTAATGTTCTGACAAGAGCAGCGGCTCAGGGAGTTGCAGGTATAGAGAAGCTAGTATAGAGAAGTCATGAGGAGGATTACTAATTTTGGATAAGCTGAAGGGAATGTAAAGAGTTTTAGAAAGGTTAAGAGTTAGTAGGTTGTCTGTTAGCCAGTGCATGACTTTGGACAAGGAGTATTCTGATCTCTCTTTCAGAATCTGCCAGCTAGACCCCCATACCAGAATCGTAGTGTCATCTGCATAACTAAAATACTTGTATAGGGCAGCGACATATTACAGCGGTCATTGACATAGAGCTGAAAGAGTGTAGGGGCGAGGACGCTGCCTTGTGGGACGCCGTAGGAGGCGATTACTTCCTCACTCTCACAGCCCCCAATGGCCAATACTTACTTTTTGCTTTCTGTTAGAAAGGTAGTCCTTGAAGACACTATATGCACTACCCTGGATACCCAATCTTGTGTGTCAAATGAAAAATGTAAAGTGTTTTATTTGTTAAATTACGTTGTATAGGTAAACTTATTTCAAGATTTACTGTTTTCCATTTCATGTCCCAATTAATGCAGAATAATGATTAAAATGCACCAAATACTTGCCCACGTGAGTTTCGGTTTCGGTTTCGGTTTCGGCCGAAACTGAAGCCACGGCCGAACATTCGGTTTCGGTTTCGGTTTCGGCCGGAAAACCAGTTTCGGTCGGACTCTAGTGATAAGCAATTAGCCATATCATCTATGATGTCATACTCGCATAAATGTATCGCATAATTTTATACCTAACTAAGTTCCACCCGTGGCTTCGCTCGCGTGCTATGTAGGTGTTAAATAAAATATTTAATTTTTTTATTAAATTTAAACTAAATTAAATCCTCACATATAAAATTCCATTTTTAAATATAAATATTAAAAATATTTTGATTATTTTATACCTACTTTATTAATTTCGTGCACAAAAAAAATGTAATAGACGTCGTCTATAACTACTAATATTAAAAAAAGGAAAGATTTGTATTTTTGTATGTTATGAATATACTTAAAAACTACTGGACCGATTTCAAAAATTTTGCGTTCAAAAGCTTATTATTATCACTGAGTAATATTGTAGGTTATATAGCACCACGCCACGGCCAATAGGAGCTGAGCAGTGGCCAAATATACAAATACAGAGCGAAGCTCCGCGCGACTTCAAATTTAAACTATGTAGGTACGTTTGCAGGCTTTATGTTTGGCCGAATTTTTTTTGAAACCTTACTTACAAATAGGGTTGCCAGGTCGCCAAACCTAATAGCCGGACAGACCAGCCAGTTTGGCCGAACATTTGGGTAGAAAAGCCGGACACCCTATATTATTGAGGATTTTGTCTCAGTATTAATAGGTACGACAAAAAAATTGTGCGTGCGTGGCTGCGTGGGCGACCGACAGTCGACTCTCGTCGCCTGCGCTCGGCGCTCGCTCGTTTGCGAAATGTAAAAAGCCTAACAAAAGCCGGACAAGACGGACACCATACACATATTTTGGACGGACACGCAATCAAAAAGTCTACCTATGTCCGGCTTTATCCGGACGCCTGGCAACGCTACTTACAAAAATACTTCCATCGAGTTTTAAGTATGCATAGTAAACTAACCATGAAATTACTGCTGTCATAGTCGATGTTAATCGGTGTAGCGCATTTGTCCTCGAGTCTCTATGATATAATACTTGCATGCACTTATGTAATGCTCTTAACTAACTTTGATAATAAATTTTCCTATATAACCTTATCGGCTGATTGGTTAGGCAGCTTTCATAGTGTATTACTGATTTTCCGTATAGTTATTTTATACTACATAGAAAACTAAGATGGTACTTTTAATGCAAGCTTCAATAGCTAGTTAATGCGGTTGCACTGTGGTATACAGGCTCACTTTGTCTTAGCTTTTAATTTTTTTTGTGTAGGCACTGTATATAGGTCAATAGTCTGAATTAAATGTTTATTTTATTTTATTTAGCAAACACTCGTCCCTATCCCGGGACTACCTCGTAACAAAGGTGGTAATATTGGTTTTCTCCCTGCTTCAAACGAGTTTTAAAGAAAGCTATCCTTTCAAGGAAGGTAACGACTTAGTTGTGCCTAACATTGCCAACGTCAACGAACGCCGCTTACCACTTACCTGATGGTATCACCACCTGATGGTATACCTCACCTATCTGATAATAGGTCGCTTGCGTGTCTATTACTTCATACAATAAAAAAAAAACTTTAATTAATCAAACATACTTTTAACGTTTTCTAAATCTGGACGCTAGTCGCTACTATCGCTGCTCCTATGCAAATCTATGTCAAAATGTCTATTTTGCAAATGAATAAATATAATTTCAAGAGCTTGGTGACCAACACATCGATAACCCGACGATACAAGTTCATGATCGTCATTTATTTACTTTGTTTTATTATAATCATACATACATAAAAATTCTGAGTTTTATACTACCCAACCCTAAGGAAGGTTATGTTTTATCCTTCCTTAGGGTTGGGTAGTAGGTATAGAATTCAGAATTTTTCCACTGAATTGGAGCTTTGTATTCAATCATTATCCGTGTAATGACGGATTAAGAATACATAATGTAGACAAAAGCACTGCGAGAAAAGGAAAATTCGAAACAAACCCTATACCAACCCTTCTGGCCAGCGTGGTATAGTAGGGTAAGTTCCCTCCACATTCTTTGGAGGAGAGGTGCCTAGAAGTGGGACGTTTATGGGTCGAAATAATGATGATGATGATTTAATCATGCTCCTAGTACAGGCAGTACTAAAGGCATGAACTCAGGAGTTTTAAAGGCACAAGGAGCCGTAGATTCTTACTTCTAGAGTGACTTCGAACTAACTACCTATCATAATATATATTTAATGAAAAACTTTATAAACACGGGAAATTGGAAGATCAAATCTACCAACAAATTGTCATTAATTAAATTGCCTATCAATGCATCACTTGTTTATAATATGGAATGTGGGAAGTGTACTTTCTGAATGACAGTGATAACAGAGAGTTGACCTTCGCTGTGCATGTCCAATGCATTCCTGTTAGTAATAAATAAGATAACATGATTATTATATACTACATATGTATTTTATTTATAGTAATAATCACACCAGTCTTCCAAAGGCGTAGGCAGAGTGTTAACTGCTTTGAACATCCTCTTGCGCTTTTTTATATTAATTAAGGGATTAAATTAAAAATTATAACTTACATGTAAGAATTATTTATCAATATTTGTTTTTTTTTTTTCTTTAATTCGTTAGAATATTCCTGATTCCTCCTTTGTCTAAACAAATTATTTTAATGGTTTAGTCGCAATTTATAAAATTACTAATTCAAATAAAAGTAATATTAACACTTTTGACATGCAATCCCCATTTCAAATCCTCGTAGTATAGCTCTATTTAGTCCACAATATGGTACTCTTAAAACCAACTCTTAAATATGCCTTTTGATAAACCAAATCTATAAGTTACTTTACTTACTTGTTATTTGTCTTGATGGCTTCCTTTACGATAGCGAAGACCCCGTAGCCCCGTATGAATGACATTAATCATTTTCCATTCATCAGCAACCCATTAAGTCCCACTGCTGGGCTCGGGTCACCTCTCCTCTAACTAGAGAGCTGAGAGGGTTTAGGCCAAAATCCACACACGCTGGCCTAGTGCGGGTTGGTGGATCAGACATACTCATAGAATTTCTTCTAAGGTATGTGGGTTTCCTCACGATGTTTTCCTTCACCGTTAGCACATTGTAAGTCACTTGACTAGTACATATAAATTCCACAAAGTGAAGTCCACATTGGTACTGCCGGTCGGGATCGAACTCGGACCACGTGATTTGCCCGCCGGTCTCGTATCCATTCAGCCACCATCGTTTTCCATTATTGAATTTTAATTGCTACCTTAAACTATAAATTATATCAGTATTAGTTTTGAGAAATTATATTTGCTGTATTTAGAATACATAAATTAACTCGTGGAAACGTAAGTCAGGTCAGGTCATCCATTTTATGAAGTAAGTAGGCATGAGAATCTATACTAAATATTATAAAGCTAATGAGTGTTTAGTTGAACGCGCTATTCTCAGGAAGTACTGTTACGAATTTAAAAACGGTTTATTAAAAGCCTTGCCCTTTATCACAGATATATTATAGCTCGTATAAATCAGAAGAATGCATAGCTTGGAGACGTGTCGTGTATGGTCTGGATCCTCAGCATTCCTCAGCAAGAGGAAGCGAAGATCATAGCGTATAGAAGTGGACGTGATACCCTTTGCTTTCCCCTTCGGGAATAAAACGCGTGACACCAATGCATGACTTCACATCGTCATAATGTTATGTATATATATATGTATCACCATCATTATTGTCATAACTATGTGATACTTATAACAGCCTGCTAAATTAGATAGAGCAATGTGACTGTCTTCAGCTTATTAATCGCATTTATAGTACTTAGAAAACAAATGTAAGATAAGAAATATCACTAGGCAATTAAGAACCTTATTGTAATTGACAGAAGAGATAATTTGCGAGACAGACACATCTCATTGGCACCTGGGCCCTAATTCTGAGCCGGAGCGGAATATTTTCGCATCGTAAACTTTTTCGAATCAAAGAACGAAGTATATTTACGGACGGGCCTGTTGGTCTAGTGGTTAGTGACCCTGACTGCTAAGCCGGAGGTCGTGGGTTCGATCCCCACCCAGGACAAATCTTTGTGTGATGAATATAAAGGTTTGTTCTGTGACTGGGTGTAATTTATCTATAATATGTATGTATTTACAAAAAAAAAAAAAATATTTAAGTAGTATATCAGTTGTTTAGTACCCATAACACAAGCAAATATAATTGCTTACTTTGGGACTAGATGGCGCTGTGTGAATGTGGTAGAATATTATTATTATTTTGGGAAACTTTATTTTTTCTCAGCTTTTAGGCTGGTATTTACTACATTTACGGGTTGTAACCAAGTAAATGCAGCGTGTAGTGTGTGATGTCTAGGTTGTAAGTATCTGCTGTGATATTTCGTTTTCATCTATTTGCAAAAATTTTCTAACAATTATATTATTATTCCCTTTATTTAAATTAAATTCTCCCATTCTTACATTTTTAAATATAAATATAAAAAAAAAAAAAAGATACATTTAAAAATATAAAAATGTGGTGGCCCGCCGACATCGGGAACAGAGTCCAAGGTGCCGACGGTTAGGGCTCCAGAGAAAGGAACCTCCTCACAATACGTGCCGTGCCGAGGAGTACTGCCTTCTGTATCAGGCCCTTTAACCAGCCTCCTAGCCCGAGCCTCTTAAGATGTTGGTCGAGGCTCTTTGCTACAAGGCCATTGACTGTCACAACTATCGGTACAATGATTGCTGAGTCCACATCCCACATGTCGACAATCTCGTGAGCTAAATCAAGATATTTAGTTTGTTTATCTTTTTCAGCCTTCACGAGATTCTCATCATGAGGGACCGTGATATCAACAATCACTGCAAGACGCTTTGATCGGTCCAATACCACAATATCGGGCTTGTTAGCTATAACAGTCCTGTCTGTGATAATGGATCGATCCCAGTACAACGTCGTATGACTATTTTCGAGAACTGGCTCAGGAGCATACCTATAGTACGGCACTTCGACGTCAACAAGTTTGTATCGCAGAGCAAGTTGTTGGTGTATAATCCTGGCCACTTGGTTATGTCTGTGCAAGTACTCGCCGTTAGCAAGACGCGAACAGCCAGAAACAATATGCCTGAGAGACTCACCCGGCCGATGACATGCTCGACAGATATCGACCGTGCCGTCCCTCAAGATATCGTGCCGTCCCTCAAGATTTATTATTATTATTTACGGCTTATGTTGTTAGATGTTAGATATAATGTTAGATTATATTAAAAACCGGTTTATTTAGATTATTTCTGCAGCCACCTATATTTAACATTATATATTTTTAACTTTAAATAAACTGCCATTTCCTTCTGGCTCTTTTCCGACAGCTCAGAATTGGAGCCCTGGCATGCAGTGACAGAGCGATAAGTGAGGGTCATTATTAAACTAATCACTAGAACACGCCTTAAAGTATTATTTAATCATCTGAAATCACGGCTTTATCAAACTAAGATTTGATTCTGTTATGAGGTAGTCGTTAAACGTTCTACGTCAGTACAAAACACTTCCCGATTTCTATAAGAGGCCATTCGGCCTTCAAGTGCTGCTACAATACACACACGTTGTATTATATTTTGCATATTCTTTAACTTGTGAATGTTATGTAGGCTGTGTAATTTTCGACGATCGATTTTAGATCCAAGGGAGTAATGTTTTTCTCTTGTTGACAGCGCGGGATAAGAAACAATGTTTGTTGTGCCTAACTTATGGAATGGTATTTGAATATAATATATTATTATTATACTTTTGATTGAATTTAATATTCTAATTCCATTCTAATTTTTTTCTAACTTTTTATTTGTTAATACATACATATTATAGATACATTACACTTAGAAACAGAACAAATAATTGTGCTAATCACACAAAGATTTGTCCTGGGTCGAATCGAACCCACAACCTGTCTCAGCAGTCAGGGGCACTAACCACTGAGTCACGGAGGCTTCAAAATACTGTTGAAAAAATTTAATATCTCTGTCATTTTCAAATATTGGACAACGATATCAAAATTTTCGGAGCACTCTTAACACAAAAAAATATAGATACCATTTTCGAGTCAATAAACAGGTCACATTTTCAAAAATACACTAGTAGGTAATCGTGTTTTAATTTCAAGGCTGTCTCAGTGAGGTAGGCGTTATCTATGGAGTGGCAATTGTTTCGATACAAATATATTCTTGTAATAGGTATATCGATTCATAGTGGGTAAGTCACTCTATTAAAAACTTGATTTTTTTGTAGCTAAACAGAATAAATCAATATTATTCGCTATGCGGATACGATAATAAATCAGATTAGCTATATTATGTTGTTTGCTAATTCTATTATATTGATAAATTTTGTTAATATCCATTCACGAGATATTTGTAAATAATGATCTGTGTTTATTTTGTTACGTAATTGAAATATTACAAATTCCAACTATTCGTCGTGTGGGTTACGTAATACTCATTATATTATTTGCAGTATTTTTTATTATTCGTTCTACTCTGAATTTCCTATACTGAACAATTTCGTTGGTATGGTTTTCTTGATTTTTTGCTCATTCAGTATAAAAAAGCACCATATCGAATGCGCATCATATGCGTAATTTCAAATTCGAATGATTTTAAAAGCTAAGGCGAAAGAGGCCTTAAAACTTTACGTTCAAAGTGGTATTTTAATTAATAGATAGGACACGAGTTGACACTTAAGTATAATTTCCTGCTTATTTCAAACGCTTCCGTTAGCTCATTGTATTGACAATAAGTGACAAATTTGATCATTTGGTACACTAATCCTTCCTCTTGACTATATTACTCACTCGTGTCTTTGAAGTAATAATAAATTTAGTAGTTAAGTAGTATAAAGTTCTATTTTGTTTTGACTTTGAGATTTTACAACTTAATAGGTAATTATGACATTATTGCCAAATTGTAATAATAATTGAAATAATGATTTATTAAAAGCTGACTGTCGACTGAAGACGACTGTCACTGTGGCGCAGTGGTTAAGGTGGTCGCCTCGCCACTACATCGCCGTGCTGGGTGACGTGGGTTCGATTCCCACACGAGACAAATATTTGTGTGATTCATAGATATTTGTTTCTAGTCTGGGTGTACTTTGTGTCCGTTAGACTGGACTTCATGTCAATCAATTTTTAAACATTTGACAACAATGTCAAGATTGACTCGTAAGAATTCGAGATTTCCAGAAGGCTCTCAGACAGATTTTTTACAGCAGATGGACGTGCGGTGTTGAAAAGTATTATACTTGAATAAACATGGTTTAACGTATGTTGCGTGACATTCAACTTCTACTTTTCCTTATGTCAGATAATATGCTGTGTCCAGATGTAATGCACATGCTTAAGCCTGCAGCAGTTGTTCCACGTAATTAGAAGAATAAAAAACTGACTCTACATGTCGAACAGATCATTAAGTACATTTTTTGGGGGGTTTTACCGCAATCGAGTGCGATAGATCATTTACAATACATTAATCTTTCTTAAGAGGACAGAGTGCTATGGCGCGTGTTAGGAAAGGCCTATGTCCAGCAGTGTACTGCAATAGGCTGAAATGATGATGATGATGAATCTTTCTTTGTCAAGTTGAAAAGGGAATCCTTCAAGATAATGTTAGTTAGAGGATAACATATTAAGATTTATAGATAGACTAATTTATGTTTCCGGTCTTAACCGGCTAAAGCCCACTTTGGAAACTTAAAATACTGAAGAACAACCTGAACATTGTTGTTCAGGTTGTTCTTCTACATGTAATAAGAATAAGTGGACCATATCTATGTAAGTACAAGATTGTAGTTCTTCTGTTTTGAAATTAATTTTGCAAAGTTTTACTACTAGCTGGAAGAAATTTGTTTTTAGCGATAAGACCGCTTATTGTCGCCACCTTTTTGTTAAATTGTTTTGTTCTGTCATTGTAATATACAGGGTGTATACGACAATACGACATTAAATGAAACCACGTGTAGCATGTGATGTTAGAAGACTATACCAAAAATATTTAACAGAAATTTGCAATAGTTTAGACGCAAATGTACTTTCTTTATGTCACAGTTGTTCACAGTTTTAAACAACCTGTAGGTATTTACGTTGATCGTATGTTGTCATTACGTCATTCAATTCATTTAAATATCTCTGACTCTTTCATATTATCTTATCTCTTACTCTGTTCCGCACTGTTGTCATCGTCATGTCGAAAACGTCATGATAGAAAAATAATGTGTGGTTGTATATTCTTAAATTTTTCGACTTTAAATAATGTGTAAGTAGCTTTTTTTTTTTTTTTTTTTTTTTTTTTTTTTTTTTTTAATAATTTATATTAGAATATGTTTATAAGGGTTAACACTGGCTGCCTTGTCATTTAATGTCGTATCGTCGTATACACCCTGTATAATTTGTGGTGTACAATCAAATCTATCTATCATCATAAATTAGAACTATTATTTGATATTAGATATCGTTTAGCTAATAAACAATAGGTAAAATATTTACATCATATCTTTATAAGTATCTAATATATACAACTACCCATGGATTTTAGTTCAGAACAACACCGATACTTTTTTTTTTTTGATATTCAAACACAGCGTCATCTAGTCCCAAACTAAGCTAATGCTTGTAATATGGATACTAGACAACTGATATAATACTTAAATACCTTTTTTTTTTAATACATACATATTGAGAAAGCGAGAGCATAATTATTTGTTATGTTTCTGGGTGTAATGTATCTATATACATTACACCCAGAAACATAACAAATAATTGTGCTCTTCACACAAAGATTTGTCCTGGGTGGGAATCGAACCCACGACCTCTGTCTCAGCAGTCAGGGTCACTAACCACTGAGCCACGAAGGCTTCAACCTTTTACCGTTGGCATCTATTTTCCACATTATAACTATAATCGTATTATTATTTATACTCCTGTAACTTTAAAACTCTTTCGAAGTTATTTTTTTACAATCTAGGATAATCTGTACATGACTAAATATTATATCTTCTGTATAGTCCTAGGTATTATTAAAGAATGCGATGCAAAAAACGTTTTATTAAGTTGGATTTCAACATTTCGAACACAGTGAAGATATTATGATAGAAACTACACATTTTAATAATTGTATGACTAGGTTCTTTTTGATTATGATTTTATTTGAAGTTCCAATTACTCTCAAAGAATTTGTAACAGTATTTCGCTATAATCTTATTATTGATGTTTTTTCTTTAACAGGAAAACACGATTACATTTTCAACCGTTAGACCATTAGCAGTAGTAGCCTATCTTGTCTGTCAAAAACTCGTATCCAATATGTTTGACAAAAATGTACCATTTTCCTTATACCATTTTCCTTTTTTAATTTTTTATAGCACTCTTAAAATAACACGCTATTAAATTTAATTATTAGAACCTTTTTAATAATCGGTATATTTTGGGACTAGTTTAATAAATAAACTCCTTTTTTATGGCAGATAAAAATACAAATATAGTGTATATCTATATCATTAATTTTGACCACGCTTTCGGGCTCACGTAGCTTTAAATATTTATAGAGCGTTGAACTCTTTTGTACGACAATATTCAAGGAATATTTATTATCCTGTTATGATTATTAGTGTCTGTTTAATACAGGCATACATGTAAAAGGTAAAATTGATACCATAGCAGACAGTTAATGTATATAGAATGATACTGATCAACAGTTACAGCGTGTGACGATATCATTACTATTTATCAGCACGTCTACGCGGAAATCCTTTATGCTTATGACGTGATGCGTAGCACATCTGATCGCTCTTATTCCGTATTTGCTTTAATTTGAGTTAACAAAAATTACGGGTGATAACTCCATTAACTAATAATCACGGGTGTACTAGCAAAATCTGTGTATTTCCTAGGTTTATTACATCTGAGTCTGTTGGCGTCGTCGCGTATCGGCTTCTGTACACAGCGGCTGAGCGTCCGCGTCGCGTCGAGCCGTCCCGTCCGTCAGGCGGTCGGGCTGTCGGGCAGTCGCACGAAGGCGCCCTCTCCGGTTGCACGCCGCGCTGTCCACGCCGCTCCGCTCTCACGTCAGTGCTCACGTACCGCGCGAACTCGCGTACGATGACGACTGCTCCCCCAAGTCTGTGGACACGCGCTCGCTTTCTACGCTCCAACGGTACAAAGACGACCGCGATCTGAGCCGTTATGCTGACATGTTTACGCCGCCACTGTTTACTATAAGATGAATAAAGTTTTTCTCAGCTGTCGACATTAACGCGATCGTGTGAATGCGCACCAGCTGAAGGATTGCGAAACTGTACAAGTGAAGTTTAAAAATACATTGGCACTAGTGCGAAGTGACGTACGGTCGAGATGTGTTCGTGTAGCAAGTTTTGCGACTTCTGGAAGAACTCATGCGGAGCAGGTGAGCTATCCTGGCACCGCTTTCTAGCCACCGACCGGCGCCAACTGCCCACTACATACCCTGTTCCTTTCTAAACTACATCTTCAACAGCAAAAAGTTTGCTAAACGTGTTTCATATAATACCTATATAGTGAAATCGAATCGGTAATCGACAATCATTAATATAATATGTAGCCGATTCAAATATGAAAGAAGTTAATAATTCATATGAATATAATAAACTTATATAAATCGATTTCCTCTAGAAACAATTTATTTATGCTACCTGAAATTGAAATGAGTAATATAGAAACCACCTTTGTTTATGTAAGAAAGTTTATAAATTCTTACAGTTTTAACAAATACAATAATTATCATTATAGAGAACATTACATTATAACACACGTTGAGTACACATGCCCGCATAGATACAATATGCTATCTGTAAAATACAGACTAATAAACGAATCATGAAAAATAGATCAATTTGCATTCGATACATTTTAATATGCGTGTTGTCGAAGAATGTAAACAAGTGAGGCTGCCAAGGCAAAAACGATGAGGGCATCAGTACTCGGTACATTGACGAGTTAACAAACAAAAACATTGCGTTAATATGTAGGCAGTAAGTATAGTGATGGCCATATCAGCCATGATTACGACAAAACTACTTTTATATACCGTGTCACCTAGCCGTCACACCTTAGTATCAACTTACTAGTAAAATGTTAGCAAAAGTAGGATCAACTTCGGGCCACACATTTCACAATGCAACTCCAACCACGTCACGTTTGATTGCTATCACTATTATTTTAAATACAACACAGCAAGTCTGATATCCGGGTGTTAGCTTCGGAAGGATTTGGCTAAGAGAACGTACATTCAAGGTTGACGACGTCATGAATGTCTCCAATGTTCTGGTTATGGTGACGATATTACGCATATAGGGTTACCATATCTCAGGATTTGTCCTGAGATTTCAGGAATTTTCGACTTTTCTCAGGATTGCGGCCGGATTATGCAAATCTCGTGATATCTCAGGATTTTCAATACAACACAGGTTACTTTTTAAAGATCTCTATAATTAAAAGTTAAACCAACTAAAATAAATTTTTTTTGGGTAACAATTGCTGTTAAAATCAATACTTATTTATCTAAGTAAGATGCGTGCAAGTTGTAACGCGTGACCTAGAGCCGCAGTGTATAAAACAATAATAATACGTTTTTGAGAAAAAATTCTCAAACTGTATAAAATCTCAGGACTTTTCCATGGAAATAAGGCCTTTTCTCCGGTCTTTTGATTTTTACATCTGGTAACCCTATACGCATAGGAGTTTCCATAAGTCCTTCTTCAATGCATCGCGTTACACCTTGACACTCTTGCTAGTCAGAGCGATAATCCAATATGAGTTACAATAATTATAAGACCCGCATCGACATTGTTAGTTTCGTAACAAGAACAATAACGTAGGATAAAGAACAGTGTGTTGGAACAGCTACAATAATAATAAGCCTTTTGAGACATAATATACTTGAATGTCAAAATTATTCCTGTGTGTGATTGTGACACTCAATTAACCATTCAGATTTTTTCAGATTGTTAACCTTGCTTCTTTAAGTTTATCTTGTCCTACAAAATAATGACATGCGAATATTTTTGCAATAGACTATAACGATCTCCCAACATTAAATTTATGTAAGATATTGAGCGTGCGATTATCAAGCACGCTTAATCTAATTATATGGTTCTTAATTTAATTATATACCAATTTTATTTGTCATAAACATGACGTAGCAGCTCACTGTCTGTAATAGTTTGAATTAAATGTGTTGGGTCCTGCGTTGCCATAGAAATAAATGTTAATAACTCGCTTCGTACCACGAAAGTAAGGTCAAGATTATTTTTTAGCAATCATTGTAGACTGGCTTCCACCGCGGTTTCGCTTGGGCAGCCATCAGGATCGAGAACGAAATAGTATGACTGTCACGATAAAAGAGTTTTTTGAGTGTTCTGCTAAAATTATAATAAATTGAAAGGCTAAACCAACATACTCAGCTTTTATGTTCCAATAAAATTCTTCTTGAATGTATAATATTATTTTAAAGTTAATGACTTTGACCGTGATGAACTAAGAATCAATCCATGAAAGAAATGTATGATTATATAGAAATTATCTTAAATTCTTAAGGATACGTTATAATCTAAATGGCATGTCAAACGGTTAACATTGATATACACTGTATACAAGAGACTCACCTGTTCGCACAAATAAACATCGACAGACTCTACATAATAATAATTATACTGTTGTCTCGATGAGCTTCTTGAGGTTATTGCTCATCTCCTATTGGCCTATAGCCTGCCTCGATAAATGGGCTATCCAACTTTAAAATATTTTTTTAAAATTGCACCAGACAGTACTTGTGATCCTAGCGTTCAATCAAACACTTGGTCGATGTCGATACCTTGTCAAATATTTGAAAATTTAAAAATGATCGCTGTAATTTTGGAACTAGATGGCGCTGTGTGAATGTGGTGAAATATTATTATTATATTATTTTCAAACACTTGACAACGATATCAAAATCGAGAAAGTCAAATGTCGAGATTTCGAGTAGGCTCATACTTCATATTATTAGAAAATCAAACGAATTGATTGAATTCGGTTCCGTTAGCGTTAGACTCTGCTATTTTATTTGACATTGTAGGACCCTTAATAAAAGCTTATACCGTCACTGGCTTAGAAACACACCAAGCTCCAGGAAGTTGTATTTTTGTTCGTGTGGCGTATCTCTTTTATGGAGCTTCTTTTTCAACATCAGATTGAAAAGTTTGATGAGATGCTTATCATAGCTAGAAATGAGCCATGGCGAGTTCTCGATTGAATTGCTACAGTTTGACTAAGAAAATTCTTTTAAATTAACATTGTTTCATTACCTAGAGATGCCTAGAACCTAGAGAAGGGAGGGACAGGGACAGTGCTTTATGGTATCTTGCCTTGTAATATTTTTAGTTCAAAATTAAATGATTTTATCAGTACAACTCGTAGCCCTACATGCTTAAAAACATTTGATGCTTTATAGAAACACCATTTCACCTTCAAAATACCTAGCCGTATATAGATGTTATGTTCTCATAAAATATAATCCAAAATAATAGTATCTAACTCTTTAATAAACTTTCAGCCAACTACACACAGGTCTAAAATAACTTAATAGGCAAGAGGTCAAATCAGAAATCATAATATTTATAAAATCGTATAGATCGTATTTCGAAATCAAGTGAATACAAATTAAAAATCTTGAATTTAATTAATGACAGTGAATATTAAATTGCTTCGAGCTTCAACTTTGCGACTTAAGAATAGGCTATCATCACTGCTTGGCGTCAAAAAGGCCGTATGCATGTACTACGACAATGGCCTTATGTTTGTTTACCATAAAACATACGACTAGCGCGATTATCAGCCTAGGCTAGCGCTCCAATAGACGCTAGTTCATCTAGTAGTAACACAATGTAAACCCACTATTTAAAAAATATTATAATTATGGAGTTATTTGTTTAAAAAATATAATAAAATAAAATTATATTGGTTTTATGATACATAATAATAATAATGTAATACTTGCACCTGCAGCCAAGGTTATACACCGCTTAAAACAAACAGGTTTTATTTTATTAATATTAAACTAAAAAAGGAATAATTAAAATCTAGTATGCTGAACTTGTTTTTTTTATGTCTGTACAAAATTCGAAAAAAAATTTAAATTCTTAGCGTTCCAAATGACATTTAGATATTTCTTGGACCAGTACATACCTACATAAGGAAGCTATTTAACGAACAAATATTTTTATCTTAGTGTTTATTGCCCATTGAATGTAGGTGATTGAAGAATAGTTTACTATTCTAAAATGTTAATCGACACACTACTACTACTATTAGCACACTGATCTAAAAGGCATTATTACATCCAAGAAATCATTTTATTGTCACCAATCGCCGTTCCTCTTCGGAGATTCCCATCCGAGAGTTTTTAATTAATACGTGGAAATCTTAGCCTTTGCTTCGTACTTTTCTAGCTTATACTCATACATACGTCACAGGTACTCGAGCCTTGTACTACATGACATATCAATATAACAACATTTTGCAATAATGGAGTATACTTGTTTTATCTTTGTGTTGTACATTTATTGCGATTCTTGCGCTATATGGCCTAATAGAGTTGTTTAAAAACAATGTAATCACATTAACACTTGTTGCTACCACTTCACTTCCAAGGTTGATTGGTGTAGTTTTAATTTTTCAGCATTCAAGGTAAATTTCGTCTGAATTCAGTCAGTAGAGATAGAATGTGAAGATGAAATTAAGTTTCCCTTGCTTCAATATAATAAAATACATCAAAAACTCAAACCGTCACACCACTGAAGGGTTCCTAGATTTCGTCAGCTATGTTAAGTTCCATATATAATTATATTCCATATATAATATTCCAATAGGGGGCGCCTGTATTGCCATTGTGCCGTAGGCATATACTGTGTCAATGTCAACTCTCCATAATTTTATATTCAGTATATTGTACCTAAACTAATGAGGTTTCATGTATCATGTAAAATTATTAGAATAATAGTTTTAATGTAATCATTGTGCCTTATAAAATAACAGTCGTCTTATTCTAGACTATAATTTATCTCCCCACAAACCATCAACCATCAACCGGGCACATCTAGATTCCCGTCTAGACTCTAGGCTAGAAAAAGAACAAGTTTTTGCTTGCTTGGATCGAAACTAGGCTCTCTTGTCCAGTATACCAACTTATCTTATCCTTGTTGTTAGTATACCAACTAAGATCCTTTAATTTTGGACTACCCCGTTGAAAGAAGAATTCTGGAATATAAATTTAATAAATTTATTAAATGGTACACCAAGACCAAACGGACCACGGTTTGGTCTTGGTGTGAAACAGCCAATTCAAAAAAGGCCGTTCCGCGATTGACACCGTAGTCCCAAAGTGTCGTGGTCCCAAACAGGAAAGACCCCTCAGAAATGATACCAATGGTAGTAATAGATAATCTTTAACAAAATGTTATTTTTCAAATTTATCTACGAACACATTAGTGTCTTCCCTGTTGTAACGCAAAATTTACGAAAACAATATTTTCTCAGCGCTGTCTCGTCAAATTTCAGGATAATTCATGAATATCAACACCTGCTGAGCCGAACTTGGTCTCTAACGAATATTAACGTTAATATGGTTTAAGGAAAAGTTTGATTCAACATGAATAATGGATAATTTTATAAATTTAAAAAAGTTTAGGAATCTAATTTAGTCAACTTTTTCCTAACATTGAAACCGAAAGCACAGTGTACCACAGGGTAGTATACTAGGTCCTTATTTAGTCTCAAATAGTTAAAGGTATTATTAAAAATAAAGCGAAATCAAAAAAATTCAAAAGTATGGGTATGATGACATATAATGAATAGAAAAGATACGGCGCGACTGCTAGTTGTCTAGACGGCCTGGTTTTCTTTATATATTGTAGAGCAGCAGGCTCTGGTGATGATCTACAATATATCTACAGTAAGAAGCTTGACAAAGTAGGTCATTTACGTAACGCATAAGGCAATTATTTCCCTCAAATAATCTGTGCGTTAAACGAAGCTCAGCTTTGTTTACTGGACGTGGTAACAAGCATGTTTAGCATTAAGTTGTACAATGCCAGCCGCATGGACGTGCTCTGAATCAATAATAACATCGTTAGTTTCATCGATTATTCAATGTTCAATTGACTGTCACCGTGGCGCAGTGGTTAAAGTGGTCGCCTCGCCACTACATCGCCGTGTTGGGTGACGCGGGTTCGATTCCCACACGAGACAAATATTTGTGTGATTCATAGATATTTGTTTCTAGTCTGGGTGTACTTTGTGTCCGTTAGTTTCATGTTTGTAAAGCTCCCCGCGACACAGGGCTTGTTCCCTAGTGCGGGCGTTGTCTTTTTTAAAAAAGAAAAAGAAAAAGAATGTGTTCTTAAACAGTGTCGGCTGATAAAAAGACCTGTTGGTACTTTGACATTGTTGTTTGTTTGTTTGTTTACATCCTTTTGCGTTGATCTTGTGGTTGTTAAAGTAAGTCATTCACCATTTGATGCCTGGGATACATTTTCAATTATTGGGTCAGAGGGATCTAAAAGGCCCATATTCTATTAAGGCGGAAATAATACATTTTCTTGCCTATTAGGCAAAGTAAGATGTTATAATTCGGAACGTCATTATAATACTATTAAATACATAAGTTATTTCAGTAGATGATGTCAGTTAACACTTCGACAAAAGATATTAAAATTCGATTAACGACCATCTTTGAAATATTTTTATAAAACCTCAACAGAAACCGGTTAAATCATCAATATTTTATTATGTTATCTAAAATGAATATAAATTAGTTACAATCAAGTTTATTTAGATAAAAGTTTATTTTTGGTTCACTGCACTGTCTACTTTAGCATGGACGCCAATATTAGTATCAGTGACTTTCACATTGACACTTAAATGGAAAACAATATAGTTTTGAAATAAAGATTCTGCAATCATATTTTATATTGAATGTCAAAATTCCAAGTAGGCCCTGATCACAAATCCAGAACACCATTCAGAGAAACATAATACTACTCAGCGTTATTTATAGTTGCTGTCTTCTATGGAATTAATGTACACCCTCCAGTTGGACTGTTTCATTTTGAGCGAGCTTCAACGCTGAAGGTAACCTCTTTTTCAAAGCGTAGATGTCCCTGCTCTGCTTTTCGTATAGTCAGATATTTTTTCTGAGTTATTTATTGGCTATTGGTGTATTATTATTATTTGTTAGTGGCTTCTTTTTATGTGATACGACCGAACCAACCAGATAGAAGATAGCTACCGACAAATTTCAATATTGAAAAGTATACTTAGAAAGAGTTCCGTTAAAGAGCATTATCATTTAACCACATAGAAGTGTGACAACAGAACGACATGACGCAGCTGCAACAAAAACAGAAGGTTATTGAAATCAACCAACATTCAAGGCGCCAATAACCTACTAGTCATTAATTACAGCGACCTTTTTGTTTTTGCTTAACGGAATAAACAGCGGAACAGTACGCGCGGTGTTTCAGCAATGAGTCGTGTGGTAAGTGAATTTGCTTCGTTTTCGGTTACTTTGTTAACGTACTAGACGTTCCCAATACTTTCTTACTCATGTAGGTATACAAGTATATGTCCTGTAATGTCCTGAACTAATACATTATTTTAATTTGATAACGTTATATTTTATATCTTAACGTACTTACCATTTTCGACTTTTACATGATTCGATATTCTTTTTTACCCACGACGGAACGGAGACGGTATATGCGTTTGGGGTGAGAGGCTGTGTGTTTGTGTGTTTGTGTGTTCCAACATAATGCCTTATATCACGGAAACGGTTTGACCGATTTAGATGCGGTTTTCTGTAAAGTGTGTGCGGCTCTTGGGGACAGGTTATTAGATAGGTGTTATGTTAATAGCTCGCCAGGGGGCGCTACAATACACTGATTTCGTTGAATCCTTTGTGCCCTCCTATCTTTAAAACGATTAGACTGATTTCGATACGGTTTTCTGTAATGTATTTGTGATTTATCGAGGATTGTTTTTGGATTCAAGATTTTGTATTTTTTTGCCAGGGGGCGCTGCAATAGACTAGGCAAACCTATGTTGATTTCGTTGAAACCTTTGTGCCCTCCTATCTTTAAAACGGTTAAACCGATTTCAATACGGTTTTCTGTAATGTATTTGTGATTTATCGAGGATGACTTTTGGATACATGATATTATATTTTTTCGCCAGGGGGCGCTGCAATAGACTAAGCAAACTTATATTTATAGTTATCTGTAAAATAATTAGACCTGTTACTGTATAGGGATACGTAGCGTTGTAGTACTGAGATATTGATTACACTCATGAGGTTAAGCAACTTCGGATAAGGTCAGTTCATAGATGGGTGACCGTTTATGCAATTTTTAGGGTTCTGTACCTCAAAAGAAAAAAACGGAACCCTTATAGGATCACTCCGTTGTATGTCTGTCTGTCCGTCTGTCTAGAATATTTTTCTCAAGAACGCATAGAGGTATAAAGCTGAAATTAATATCATATACTTGGGTCTGCAAACCCTCGGCGTAAAATAAAAATCAGAATTCTAAGTTAACGCAATCAAAAGATACAGCTCTTTATGCTCCATTTTTGACGATTTATCTTGACGATCATAATTAATCTATAGGGAACTTACCGTTGACCTAGAATCATGAAATTTGGCCAGAAGCAATAACAAGTTGCACAAATAAAGGAAAAAATCCGAAAACCGATCTCGTGTTGTTATATCACTGAATATTAGTACTGAGGTATACAATGATAAGCCTAAAAAAAATTAGTAAGAGTGAGAGTTTATTCCAGACTGACGTTATATAAACACCTACCTACCTTATTTATTCTAACTTATAGGTATCCCGTGCTCGGGGTGTAACCAAATTTTCATCATTTTTGCGATAGCACGCACCGTTTTCGAGATACAAGCTATTATAGGTGGAAATCTGCGCTAACGCCGAAGGCAGTCCGGCTACGGCAATCAATGTGCGATAGCTAAACTTAACACCCCCCGATTCAGAGCAATCCGAATCGGACTGGTTAGGTTAGGGTTATTTTTTTTCTCAAACCACCCAGAAGTAGGAGCCCCGCGAAGCGGGGCACCGGCGATCTTTGTGCGACGGATGAGCACACAAGTCAACAAAAAATAAAATATATATAATATAGTCGAAGCTCCATGCAAATTCCATTCATTCTAGAGCTTACATGGTAAGATAAGGCGCTCCTTAAAAAGTTTAAAATAAGAAAATTAAAATGATAATTTCAAGTTATAAGACTTATTGCAACAGTAAATTAAAAAAAAAATGTGTTTGTTCTATAACTTAGTATAAAACTTTTATTTATCTGTCAAGGTTCTTAAAATTTTATACGAGTTACTTACAGTTAGTAAGATAGGGGCGCTCTTTGAAAATATTTAAAATAAAAAACAAAATTGAAAATTTTGAAAAAACCCACGACGATAACATCTATACAAAATAAGAAACGTAACATATAAAAAGGTTTAAATAACTTCATTTTAAATCCCCGACGAAAAGATAATAAGTAGCGTAAAAACAATCCCAAGAAAATTCGTCGGGGGCTGCCAATATCATTACTGTTTCTAGTATTAAATATATATTGTAAAACTAAATATTCATAATAATTAGGTAGGTATCAAATACATAAAACTGCGATACTTTCGTTCATTTCAAGTCAGGGTATGGCAGCCCCCGACGGATTTTCTTGGGATTGTTTTTATCATCTTTTCGTCGGGGATTTAAAATGAAGTTATTTAAACCTTTTTATATGTTACGTTTCTTATTTTGTATAGATGTTATCGTCGTGGGTTTTTTCAAAATTTTCAATTTTGTTTTTTATTTATAAAGCAATGCTCTGCTTTCTTCTAAGACGTTTCTGTTTTGTTTCTTGTTTGTAAATAGGCGTATGTGACGTAAGATCTGAAATAAACAAATTATTGCTATTATACAATATAGTTATGACGCTGGCTATCCAGACAGGTTTTCTAGTTTTGATAGATTCCTCATAATTATTACTAGAATCTTTGATGATACTGTAATTATAAACGCATTGAGCTGCAAATAAAAGACTCCTTAAACTAATCCACCAGTACAAGTCGTCCCATTAGAAGAATAATGTCTCATCTTCAGATAAAACAAAAATGAAATTGAATGATTATTTGTAAAATACTGACTAAAGAATAAAATAAAAATTTGATCAATCGATAGTTTACGGTTTTAATGCCGATTTTTTTAATAATTTCATTTTTGTTTTATGTGAAGATAAAACATTATTCTTCTAATGGGACGAAGTTTACCTTAGCTCTGGAAATAAATGAACTTTCACAATTTTTTAACAGTTGTTTGCGACCGTTAAGACGTCTATTTTAATTATATTATCGAATTAATATGTCAAAATAAAATAGAGATTTGACGCCGACATGAAGACGTTAGCATCGTTTAAGACTTGAGTACTAAGTAACTACAGATTAAGATGTGATGTCGATGAATCCTTTTAGAAATAACATTGTTTGCCTTTCTTAATTATCTCTGATATGGCAATCTTCATTAAACTACATCCAAATCATACTAATCCTCTTGTTTTTCAACCTATTTTGCACAATTCAAACAAAAATAAGATAATTTCTAGACCCAGTGTAACGTCACCTCTTGTTTGATCGCATTGTTCGTATAAAATGACATTGATAAGTAGGTACATAATATTTGCTATGTGGTTTATAAGTAGGTTTTCTTTACTTACTGATTATATATGCTGATTACAAACCTAAAAGTTGGTCTGGTACAAGTACTATATAGAACTGCCTTTTCAAAACTGTTTTATTTATTGGTAGCTATATTAATGTGAGTGTATCAATCATCATCTCAACCCATAAACGGTTCACTGCTGGGCACAGGTCTTATCCAAAGATCCTATGAGATGGGGTAGTAGCAATAAGTATTCTTAATTGGTCACTATACGGTACTATAGTCTTTACAAATATAAATTTCCAGATCTGGAAATGTCTGTTTCAGACTGAAATCACGTACAGTTTTAACTGTAAATAACAAATGACAATTCTCATCTATAAAAATTCACACCGAAATGAAACTAGTTCACACTCCTACAGAACGACAGTGTGCTCAATTAGTGTCATACCAATAAAGATATGGTACTAATAAAAAAACATTGTGTTTATAAATGTCTAACCAAAAGCCAAGGTTTCGTGTTACGGTGTCAATTCGTTTACTATTTACCTATTGCAGTACGTATGACATTGACTGTCTTTACTCTTTGCTTGCGTTTTACTCCATTACAGTTATAGTTAGTCTGTATCATCCCATTGCTGGACAATACTGTCCATACTGCTCCGTTCCATCCGTAGCTATTGTGCAGCATTCTTTGGAGTATTATTCCAACCCATCTCTCCAGCTTTTGCGATGTCGATTTGCCATTTCAGGGCGCCACGAGCTCTTTATTTATTATATATTTATTATTATGCTAAGTTTGGATTCGCCATCGTGGTGTAGTAATTAGTTTCATGGCAATTACTGTTACTCACGGGGAGAGTCCGAGGTGACGCTCTACCGAAAGGCTTACTACATCCCCGGCAAGAAGATTTGATGAGCGCAACTGACGGTGCGGTGGCCGAGGCCAAGTTTTGAGCTGATACTATTTAATTGATTTCCAGTCAACACGAAAATAAAAGAAGAATATGTTATGAAAATTATAAAAGACAAGACAACGTTGTTTAGATATTGCTTATTGTGATACTTGTATATGTCTAAATGGGAAGCAAAGAAATTCATTCGTAGTATCACAGAACAGAGATTGGTTTTTAGTTGTTCTGGGCATAGTACGTTCAATTCAATTAAGTTTTATATTATTCGAAGGATAAATTACTTGGCGATATTGACACGATGCAAATTTATCACCGCATAAATCTTCTAATATATAATTTTTATCATCGAACGAGACCTAGCGATAAAGTTTGTTGCAAAACTTGCATCACGCTAACGAACCTTCAAACCGATTCAAAATATTCTCGCAATAACTGAATGTCAGATTATACATTCTTATCGTACATACATAAATATAAATTCCTATTTAATATATGTAGGTAATACTATATATGACTGAACACTGGTTAGAAAATCAATAAGCGTGTAAGTTACCTAATACCAACGTTATTCAGATTCATTATCTTCTAGGGCTTCATAATCGTGGATTAAAGAAAGTTTCATTGGATAATAACAATGAAGGTGGTTCAAGTGAAGGTTTTGTGTTTTCGTTTTATGTCGTAATAGATATTCTTAATTTAAAAGTAAAAGCAATTGAAATAATCATCTAAATTCGTCGCAGCATTCACTTTCGCGTTAAATTTGCATTACAATTGGATTGGATTATTTTGTATCAGTCTTGTTCACGGTTGAACGTGAATAAGTGAAAAGCAGTGGTTGTGGTTCTTGTGGCACCTTGAGGACTGAGGTCTATATCTAACATAGACACTTGTGGCGGCACAACCAGACGAATACGAAATTGAGTTGCCCAACCAAACGAACATCAGAATACCCGGATTGTAATTTTTTCAAATCTTAGAATGAGCTATATCTACGACTTATGTTAATAGTTATACTTATATGGAAAATTAAGAACTGATTAAAATTAGATTTTTTCAAATCTCGAAAATAATGACGTATGTCCTTCCGTTATTATTTATACTTTCACATGTAACAATTTACCTAACGATAGTGTTCATTATGAACAAGAACACCACAATTCACAGCAAATACCTTTTGTTCACAAAGTCAATATAATAATCGTGATTTGTTGTTTAATTTAATAATACGTAGGCAGTCACAGTTGTTCAGTTGTTTTTCTATTTTGAACTAACTTTGATTCCATTATTTTGTACATTATATTTTACAATAACAATACCATCTTTCGTAAAGTTTTTTAAACAATTAATACAATTAATATATACCGATTTTTATGTTCTTTGAAATAAATACCGAGTTTGACATTAAATAAAAATGAATGATAATATTGATACGGCGAATTCCTTTTTCTAAGCCCGATGAAGGATCTTTTAAAGGGATATTTAAAAAAAAGAAATTACATAATATAAACCATTTTTCATATTCCATAAACGTAAAGACTTTCAATGGCTTTTACACACAGAACTATGTCTGTCAGTCAGCTAGTATTTAAATAAATATTCGATGCACCTGTGCCTACATACACGATTACACGGGCAAAAGGTGTGAGGCTATAATAATTTTGTGTTCATGTCTCAGATTCTAGCCTACCTCTTTCTTTTATTTCGGGTCATCACAGATTTCTCATTGGTTTAGTCGTGTGATAGAGGTATAATACATACCTATTTATACTGTTATCTGTGTAATGATTTCACCGATGGAAAATATTTTTTTCCGTGCTTAATTGCTTATAAACATGATCTCATAATGTATCTTTTTTTTTAGTGTTACCATCATCTGCAATTATGTCACGGATTGTTATTATTATTCTTTTATTCAGACAGTAATATTGTTGGTGATTATTTGTTTTTGTGTTGCTGACCTAATCTCGCCTGTCTGTTTGTTCTTTTGACAAAGGCCTCCTCCAACTATATCCATTGTTCAAGTTCCGTCTGCTGTTTCTTTTATATCGTCAACCCATCTTATGTAGAGCCTTCTAGGTGTGGATCTATGTAGGGGCTTCAGGGGTTTCAGCCCCAGGCCTCCGGATATAAGGGGCCCCAGTCCGAATAGAAAACATTGTGAATTAAAAAAAAACCGGTTAAGAGCATGTCTGACCATACTCAAAGTAGGGTTCAGCAGCAAAATCTCAATATTACTTAGATGCCCAAACAAGACACCTATTCTCCGAATGTCATCGATATACTCGTACCTAGATTAATTTTCGAGTAAAATGCCTGTCACATACGGACGGATGGACGGACATAACAAAACTATAAGGGTTCCGTTTTTGCCAATTTGGCTACGGAACCCTAAAATGCATTATCGTACGGAACCCTCACTCTTGGCCGGTTTTTTTTAAGGTAGTTAATTGATAATTTAGACAGGCCCCCTTGGGGCCCCCGAGTAGTGTCACCACACGGCCCAACTAACTAACAGTCCGCCCCTGCTTCTACATTTTCTCTCTTTATCTGTGGTATACCACAGAATAATTGTCTTTGACCATTTGTCTATGCCCCTAATTATATGATTTGCCCACTTCCATTTAAGCTACCCAGTCACGATAATGTTTTTCGTCTTGGTGTGTTTCTTTAAGGTTATGTTTTTATTCCTATCATACTTCTGTCAATTACATTTTAGCACACTTCAAGTTTTCTGTTTTGGGTTCTAGTTAATGCCTAAGTTTGGCATCGATAGGAGTGCAGGTAATAAATAAATTTCAAATAGATTATGTTTGACGGTCATGCTTTTTTGTCTGTTTCCCATTATTTACTGTAGCATCCAATAAATATTGGATGATAAAGGATTTTTTTTACCTGTGTTTTTATCTAGATAACTGATAAAGATACATATATATTTCTAAATACATACATATAGAAAAAACCCAAATTCCGAAACAACCGCGCAGGTGATACAAATATTTGTTCCGACCCAGAAATCGAACCTGGGACTTATTGCGCAGCAGTCGTATACACATCCCACTACGCCACCGAGGCAGTTTATATCCTACTGTTTACATACTGCTTCCAAAAATTTCTGATGCGTTTTTCAAATTCTTTTTTTCTACGTCCAGCAGTGGACTGCAATAAGCTGAAATGATGATGATGATGATGATGATTATCAAATTCCTTGGGCATGTTTTTTGATAACTTGACTTGTCCCTAGATAGTCGTATTCATTGACATGGTCGATCATATTTTTAATATAATGTTTTCTAATATATTGTTAATATAATGTTGGTTCTTCACGGCTTTAGTTTTCTGTATGTTCATTGTTAAATCCTACTTTACGGTTTAATTATAAAACCGCCTCCGATTATAAAGCTATTAAGCAATAAAGTAATATTGTATAATAGTCTACAAGATATTAAAATTAGGAGTAGTATTTAATTTCTTTAACTGAAGGATTACCTATTTTTGTATACACTTATATGTTTTAAGTTTATATACTTAGAAGCAGTTTTGGATATATAACTTGCTTCATTAATGAATGACTTTACCACGTCTCAATGGTTGTTTCTTTTCTAAACTAGGTTTGTTTCGCCGATTTTACGAGCCAACGAGTGCAATTGCATCACTTTTTAATATATTTTCTTTCTATTGAAGTCATTGACAACAAAAAATCTCGAAATAATCATTTATGAATTAGCCCGAGGCAAACAGTCTTGAGTTTTAATTTCAAGCTTTCTTTTTACATCCATAGCTTATGACTTTCATTAGATACTTTCTTTGTAGCCTAAATTAATAAATGACTTTTTAGTCTTAGAATAACAACCATTTTTCTTTTAGTTCTGCTTTATGAAATATAATAAAATTAGGAAACTTTTCATTCTATACCAAGTAAGAATTTTGTCAGGAAACTAACATCAGATAATAAAGACTGATTATTTTTTTATTTTTGAAAATAATTTTAAAATTGTACTAAATAAACTAATCTGGGAATTATTATGAACCATAGTACCTACATCACTAAGTTTAAATATCGCAGAACACGGACCACGTGCTACATACACAAAGCCTCGCTCTCCACCTAGGAGCCCCTGAATCTTGATATCGACTTAATCGCGGTCGATATCGCTGTCAGATGCTGGAAAATTGAAATATAGTAAATTCAGAGTCATCTATGCCTAGCCTTTAGAAATGTAAGAAATCAGCTGTAGTGCGCGACTCGGTTGCGATGACGTTTTGTAGCTGAAGCTGCGCCTGCGGCGCGTGCGCAGCAAGGCTACATAAACACAATGCAAAACAGCCTTTTGTGTCAGTTAATTAGTGGTTTTTAACTAGCAGCTTGCGTCAATCAGTCATTATAATTATCGTTTTCAATGCTTAAATTAATGTCGTCATTGCTGTTATTATTTCTGATCAAGTGCAATCGGTCACAGTCCATAGTTTCGTTCGAAATCGTCACCAAGAAAGATGGATTCGCTACGCTTAGCTGCGAATACGACTACACTGCTGCTCAATCGTCCGCCTAGAAACCAACTGTTTCTACATAACTTGATTATAATATGTTGGCGTGGGCTAAACATTCAAAAAATCATTCAGCGAGACCTAGTGTTGAGTGTGTTTACACAAAGTATTTTGTTTCAACTGCAGGTGTAGCATTACAAATAGTTCGAAACAATAAGTAGGTAGGTATAACCGGTAAATATTGTATTTAACTAGCAAACAATGATAGAAGTATTTTTGTTTCAAATCGGCTGAGTTGTGATAGTATAATAATATGAATTTAATAACTAAAGTCCAATGTTTTGTTTTTTTTTAATACCTATTTTAGGACACTTGGGTTTTTGAGAAGAATATAACGATACCTTAATTATCGAAATCCATCCAGCCAGCCGTTTGGAAGAAACGTGGGAATAAAGAAATTTACAAACATACAAGATACGCACGAAAAACTATACTAAGAGTACTAGTAAGGGTAGATTCTTTCTACTCTTACTGGCAGTCGGGTAGAAAGAACCTACTTTATTGCTTTTAAAAATACTAGGTATGTCAATTCTTAGAAGGTTTATAAAAACTGTTTTCCAATTAAATTGCTTTTAACCTAAATGTTTTATCAAATTCTCATGAATATAAATAAACTCATTGCTCAGCGTATCAAAAGACTGGTTTTTCTTTAGTCGTCATAAATAATACAACTAAATTATTATAAAATGACCATAGATTGTATGACCGGCTTGAGATCACGTTTCAGGAAGTAATTTTCAAGGCTTAGATCAATGAATTAAACAAAAAAAAATTACTTATACGTATTAAAATATTGTGCAGCATAAAGGTAAGGTTATATATTATAATCTTTCTACTTTTTCCGTGATATTAATTATCTTTTAATTGATAATTATGTCGAAAAAATCTATCAATTATTTGAATCTTGTCTAATCTCTTAGTTTTTAGCGGGTTTAGCCCGCCGCGCCGGTCACATATCCAATCAGCCACCATCGCATCCGTATAATTATATTCCGTCTGGATTTAGAAAGCATCTAGGGATCGTTCGGGTGAGGTTTTAATTTTATTGGAGTCCAAGGTTTATAGTTTTGAAATTACATACAATTAAAACTACAAAAAATCAATACTAGTGAGTAGTAGCTCTAAAAAACTGTTCAAAGTGGTAAAACCTGCTTTCGTCTTCTTGTCCTAGTTGACAGATCTTAGAGATAACAACCTATATTCAAGCTAAAGAGTCGCACAGAAACTTAAAGATATAATAAATTCATAACCTAGTGTTGTCATAAATAAATAGTGACTATAAACACAGAAGATTGTTGATACATATGATAAAATAGATAGTCCTGTTTAATAGACCTAACAATGCCTCGTTTGTATCAGAGAAGATGACTAGAATGTCTGAGGTTGTTTGCAACATCATTAATGGAGCATTTTGATTGTTAGGTAACAATTTGATTTATTTCAATGTCATACGATGGCTATTAATTGGGAGACAAGTACCACGCCATCGATGAATGCAACGTCGTAAATTAGACATTGATATATCCAGTTGATTTCTACAATTTGCATGAATATTGCAAAAAATCAAGTTTGTAAATGACACGTTGCCTTGAAGGTGAACAGCATCCTCCAAATCAGGTCTATCTGTTCCGTGATAGAAACATGTTGGTATGTATCAAATAACGTATGATTTATGTAGTTTTTATTAATCATCATCAACCCACAAACGTATTACTGCTGGGCACGGGTCTCCTCCAAAGAATGTGGAGGGAATTTAGCCTACTATACCACGCTGGCTAGACGGGTTGGTATAGGGTTTGTTTCGACTTTTACTTTTATCGCAGTGTTCTTATCGGCTGAGATGGGGCAGTAACATTATTTATGCTTAATCCGTCACTATACGGAAGTGCTTAGTTAGTATGCAGATTTTTTATTAATAAACTACTGGATCTGATGAGACATGATTTTATAAAAACACTTTCTTGCGATACAATTCATCAGCAAAGCGGGAATGTTAATCTTGTAAATAATAACCATTTAAACGATGTGTCTGCCTATGTTACTGAACAAGACAGCTATGTTATTCAGAATTTTGAGATATTAAGAGGAACTGCTTCTTTCACGAGAATACGGGCTGTTTACTAATCTTTCATAATAAGCCACTCAATATCAAAATGCAATTTAAGCCCCTTACACGTTCTAAGTTACTTCGTAAATTTCTGTCAGAATTGTATTCTCTTGTTCCCCGGCTCATGGCGAGCAAGGAAAGTGGATAATTATTAGAAGCCCCAACAGTTGAGACGGGGTTTTGATATTATGAGGAAGTCGTTGTGATCAAAACGTACAACTTATGCGTACGACGAGCGACTTGTGCTCGCTAATGATGTGCTCTCATATATAATTACTGTGCTCAAATAAGGGGCTGACGAGTAGATAGGGCTTCTGGACCCCTGCTTTATAAATTTTGTATTAAATGTTAGGAAAATGTAATAAGCTTCATGTTTTTACCTCCGTCCCTGTAGATACCCAAATCGTAACCGGATTTTGGTTTACGTACGAGTATAACATATTTATTCCCAGAGGGTTTAATTTAATATTTGATTAAATGTGAAACAAATTCAACAATAAGATTTATATAAAGTAACAAACAAGAATGTATGATTATAGAACCAGAAAATATTTTACTGATCTATTTATCTTTATTTTGTATTTTTCTGTTATTAGAAATAAAAAACAAGAATTCACACCTTACGCGTTTTCAATTATAGACCAACAAACTATTATATGATCTGTGATATATAGGATCTTACGAAGAGAAAATTGCACTCAAAAGTTATAAATAGATGTACGAAGGTAAAGTTATAGTGGTTTTGGGAATTGTGCAACAGTACACAATATTATAAACTGAACAAACACTCATACGTAAGATCGTATGAAACATGATCTCAGCATTGCATCTGTCTGACCCACGACCCATTCTACTTAACTACACTAAATTAGTTTATTAGGCTCGGTACTGTCTTATAGGCTATTAACAATAGATGTAAAATAAATCAAGGATAACAACTTTCATTTTATGTCTCGTAACAATAAGATACATCGACAATTAGATAGTAATCTTAATTTAGGAACATTACAACTGCGAATTTAGTGCTTTACATTGTTGAATAAGTAACTGTTGCCCGGGGCTTCACTCTCATTAAATTTTGTTTTGCCGCTGCTCATCTCCTGTTTAGTCGTGGCGTGATGTAATATTTTTGAAGGCACATACCTCGACAGATCTTTTAAAAACACTATAAGTCTGCCGCCCTTAATTTCAATTGCAGAGGGAAGAACGTCCTGATTTGAAATTTTAATTTTTTTTAGTTCATAAAGGATAGATACAATTTTTATAATAAACTCGACTGAATTAAGACATCCTCATATTGCAAAAACATTTTAAATGTTATCTGATGACTGCATTATATCTCTTGATAATAGCTCTTTCGTAACCTTTCACAGTGAATGAAGAAGGGTAGGAAAACTACAATGCCAAGACAGCTCATTGTGTATAGGGAGACAGAGACGTCAGAACCTATATATTTATCCCCCTAAAGACATTTCATGTAAAATTGTCTTAAAGACTTAAGCCCAAAACCCTTTCGCTCTAAAAAAGTTATCAGATCCCAGGAAAGCCAACACCAAGACCTGATTTAACTAACCCTAAACCTTGGTTCAAAAAGTATGGTGGGTGGTTTCATCTATCTATTATCATTGACTTCATGTCCATGAGACCATCTGGCTGATGATAATTACACAATATTGAAGGAATAAACTTGGTTTCTTATACTTTTGGATTATTTTGAAATGCATAAAATACGAAGTTAGTAGTTAGAAGCTCATCCTAAAATACAATTTGACCCACTTTTGACAATGATTTGTTACAACTGTTTATCTGTGTGCGCTCTCAGCAGAAGTTAAAACAGTTTTATTGTAATTTTATCAGCACTAGGTACATTTTACTTATGGTTAACCAATGCCTAATATCTTTATCTGAATACGAGTTTATTTCACATATTGATTCCTTTTAAAACTGCCTCGGTGGCACAGCGGGAAGTGTATACGACTGCTGTGCGGGTTCGATTCCCGGCTCGGGTGAAAATGGTATTGAACTTTTCTAACATGAAATTCCAGTATTGAGATTTTTCCGACGTTTGGTAATCAAATGTTCCCGGTAGATGACAATAGGCTCGCCCCCTATTTTATGGGACCAAACATGGCTGGCGAGATGTGGGTGTGAAACACCTCTGCCTACCCTTTCGGGGAAAAAGGCGTGATGTTATATTATGTTATGTTCCTTTTAAAATATTTACTAGGTTAATCAACGTATAGAACTAGAAAGTGAAAGTTAATAAAATAGATAGTAGGTACTAAATTATAGCTCACTATACCGTTTCGTATACAGTTGAAGCCGCTAACGACATTTGCAATCATCGCAAGGCGATCGCGTGCATCCCAGTGATTTAAAATCTATGTGCTCACCCGTTGGCCGGAGAAGTGGTCCATTGTACCTATGTATATAGGTATCTATGGATCACACATCTGATTGTCGCCAAAAACAATGTAACAGAATTTAATTTTAGCTTTAGTTTATTGTTATGTGCGCTAACTAATTCTTTTCGGCTACGTTATTCTTATCAATGCCAAGGCAAAAGCATGAAATTTCCATTTAGCAAGGTGCTAAAGTTAGGTAATTAAGAGAACACCCGTGAACTTATCAGGTTTCTACAGTTTCGCTTTAACCGTTTCACTTTTTTAATTGACTGATAAATTAAAAAATGAATGGAACTTGTTTTAAGTTTTTGTCAAAATTTTACAAAATGTATTTTAGCACTATAATGAAATTGTAAACATTTAATTGTATTTTATAGAAATGGCAAACTACAGTAGTATTCGTCCACTCAGTCTACAATTGTTTAGTACCTAAACATCTCAAACCTGTTTATTTTTATCTACCTATTTTGACTGTTTACGCTAGCTTGCAGTGATATTAACATATTATTCTAAAGAATATAACTACCTACCTAATTATGTATTCCTTGGCAAAAGGAAAGTCTAATAACAGCCATTTACCGAATAACAATGCGATTGGAATTACCACTTTATTCACAATAAAATATTATATACCTATTACCTAATATCTATTTATTAAAAATATTATTGTATTTATATTATTTATTCTTTTAATTTAATTACTAAAAATGACGAATATATTGCGTAAGATTTTCCGAACAAAAATCACACACCTAAGTAATTGAGCAACACTGTGATTCAATTCTGAGAACATCGTCACCAATCACTTATGTACTTACAGATGAAAACATCGGTGGAGGGGACGGCCCTTAGTAGATTAAATTAATATACCTATGTTTAGGGTTACCAGATGTAAAAATAAAAAAAAACGGAGAAAAGGCCTGATTTCCATAGAAAAGTCCTGAGATTTTATACAGTTTGAGAATTTTCTCCCAAAAACGTATTACGCAACTTACTTAGATAAATAAGTATTGATTTTAACTGCAAATGTTACCAAAAGAATATTATTTTTAGTTTGTTTCACTTACATAAATAAGTATAGATTTTAACTGTTCAATTGTTACCCAAAAAAAGATAATTTTAGTTGGTTTAACTTTTAATTAAAGAGATCTTTAAAATGTAACCTGTGCTTAGTGTGCTTTATTCAAAATCCTGAGATATCACGAGATTTGCAAAATGCGGCCGCAATCCTGAAAAAAGTCGAAAATTCCTAAAATCTCAGGACAAATCGTGAGATATGGTAACCCTACCCACGTTCGAAGAATGAGTGCTGTATTTCATTATAAATCGTTGCACACGTTCAGCCATCCATCTTCTACTATAATTGTGGCCTGAAATTGATTTGCTTTTTGTGTTTGAAACTCTTTATTGTGTTGTATTTCTCGTGTCTCTACACTGACTGACTTCTCTAAGCGCCGATTTCTAAAAACAAAAAGAACTGTAAGTCTTTAGGTTTTTATCCTGAGCTGAGATAAAGTTTCATAATCTCGGGATCAACAGATCCTGTTCCATACTTGCATTATTTCTGACAGGGTAGGTTACTTTTAACCTGATATTATTTGTATCCTTCTGAAAGTGATATAAACCAAAACAAAGTTTTTGGGTCAACGTTAAAAGTCACAGTGAAATCTGTGGACAAAACATACATAAATCATTTATAATGAACTTGTCCCAAAGGACGCTTTAAAAATGGCCGGTTTGCGTGACCTATTGTTGCCACATTAATTCGATCAACCCCATCAAACCCTTTTAGCTTAAAACCACGGTCACACAATGTTCTAATTAAAAATTATTATACTGCGCAACAACTGCAAATTTATGGGTATTGACAACAATATTTTTTTAAATAGAATATTGAAAGACTGTCTTGTAATAAAATAGATTTGAAAATTTGTTCACGTAATAGGTACCGTTTTTGAATTATTGCCGAAAATTGCGCTTCGGAACAAAAGGCCGTAAGTGCTATGAAGATACGCCTTTTTGCTGCGGAACTCTACATTGAGCATCAGACATGCTCATAACCGATTTTTTATTAATTTATTTAAGCAATGCCAAACATAAAAACGATAGTGTAGTATTATTGTTATTACAGTTTTGTCCATATAAATAAAATGTTTGTACCTTTTGTGGAAGATGTTGGACAATAAAGTTTTATTAGTTTAATAACAGCATCACTCACATTTTTAATCATTTAATGAGTACTTAAACACCAGTGTTGATATTATAAAAATATGTACTATATTCCACCTCTAATATGTTTTGTTTTTGTTTTTATAGGTAATTATAACACAGCGTCGTTTTACGTAAGTTACAGTGCAAATACTAATTACCAGACTGCCAAAAAGGAGGGTAATGTTTTTCGCGCGTATGTATGTAGGTATGTATATATGTATGTGGGCATGTCTGTTCCATTGTGACCTTCTGTAGCCTAAACGACTTGGCTGATTTTAAAGTGTGAGGTGTCATTAGACACATGGGTATCAGATGAAAGCTAATTAATAACCTAATTCAATTATATATGCACTAACTATCGCCCGCGGCTCCACTCGTTTCTTGTAACATAAATAGCTTTACCGATTTTGAAGTGCAAGATGTTGTTATATTCGTATTTATCACCAAATCTCTATATCATTTTACCAGAGTATTCTTCGAATTCATTGCTTTAAACTGACTCTCGAAGGCTACTTTTAGGCAGGCAGCAAAAAAATCTTGTTCATTATTATGCTCTGAGTGGAAATATCTCATTGGGCTATTAACTGGGGATCTACCATAAAATACGTCTAGCTATTTTGTCTTTACAACTCTCAATTGTTTATTTTCCACTGATACATGAAAACAATAGCCCACGTTACGTCGTTATCTATTAATAGAAGGTTACTTGAATCTATATAAAAATACCTTTTTCATTGGAAAACTATGTGACATTTGAATCTAGTCATAAATTATAATGAACAAGGCTTAAAGAGAAAAACTTTACGGCGCATAGTATCTTGGCTGTGCCCTTGACACTGTCATGCCGAGAGACAATAACTATTAAACCAGATGAACCGGCTCGTCTGCCACTCTTACAATAAAAAATATTTTTCTTTTATGTGATACATCAGATAGGTAGCCAGAATCATACCCTCTGTACTATTTTGATACTGTTTAACCTGTAAAATTGACTAGTAGTAAGTACTGAAACATAGATATGGTTAGCTAACACATACCTAATCTATTGTTATTAAACCACTGGCTTTCGGAAGTTTACTCCCGTGGCCTTTTGTTTGGCCACTGCTCAGCTCATATTGGCCATCACGTGATGTTACATAGCCTAAAAATGGGCTATCATACCAAAAGAATTTTCATCAAATCGGTCTAGTAGTTCCTGAGATTAGCGCGTTCAACCAAGCAAGCAAATTCTTCAGCTTTTTAATATTAGTATTTATAAAATAGAAACATGTTAGTCCTTTTCTTTGAAGGGGTAGGCAGTGTAGGCAGGGGTATTGCACCACTTTTCACCAGCATATCTGATCCCATGTAATAGGGAGCGAGCCTATAGCATTAACCAGACACATTTACAGACCCAGGATTTATACAGAGAATTTCGGGGATCGAACCCAGGACTTTATGCGCAGAACTTCCATTAAGTCTGTAGGATTCCCGCATATAAAGTCGGTGGCGCAATGGACGACGATGTTTAGCTATCACTTACAACTTCATAAGACGGTATAGTAATTTCCTAAGCCGTTGTTTATAACCAACAAAGTATCGAATGTGTATAAAACACGGGACAAGACCACCACAGTAAATACGGTTTATGATGTTTGCTCACACTTTATATACTGTATTTAGGTCGGCATGCACACGACCTGACCCCGTCCTCATCTCGTAACTGTCACCTATCGACTTCGTGACCACATGTGTTACTTTCTTGATTTGCGCTTTTTATCACTAAAGGTAGTAGATGAGTACAGCTAGCTGTTGTTTTTAACTTCTCCGTCTTATTAAATTCTTTGCGAATGCCAAGACAGCTAGACTTTGCCTGGGAATCTCGAGTGTCATGCTCGGTGTTGGCAAGCTTTCCCCGTTATTAATCCTGGCTTATACGAGTCGTAGCGATGGGCGTGGTGGGGATTGTCTATTAAAGCCAACTGTTATGTATCTGTACATTATTGTACATTCAGCAAAGAAGATAAGTGAAAAAACTCCTTAAGTTTGAGTTTTTCAGAAAATACTATAAAGTTTTTATGAGATTTGCTGTTATTATAAAATGAGTATAATTATTTATGCATACTTCTTATAAATATATGAATAACTAAGTAGTGTTTTCTAAAAAAGAAACTATCTTTTTAGGACGGCTCTGCATACCTATTTATCTCTTATGCTGTTCATCAGCATTCTGCAGGGTAGGTAATAGAGGGGACTTTATTGCTGCTTCATTTTAATAAATGAAGCAGCAATAAAGTCCCCTCTATCATCAAATCAAAAGTGTCATCCTATTTAGAGATGAAAGGAGGATCTTCAAGATCATGCTCTTTCAAAGGACCTTCAGAAAAAGATGTGCTCATTTTAAGTTTTTTTTATATAATAACTAAGAAACAGGCTTTTATTAGTTCTCGTTTGCCACAAAGAACACACAATAATAGACATGAAATCAAGCTTTTTAATAAATAAACATCGACGACCGTATACCGTCTTGCAACTATTAAGTATAGCCTTCGAATACGTTGCGGTTTTTCGTTGGCAACTGTTGCCGAAATACTTCCTACTAAGTATATGGAATGTGATATTGCACTAATATGTATAGCAAACTAGCTTTTGCCCGCGACTTCGTCCGCGTAGATTTCGATATTACATGGATCTTTGTTTTAAGTGCAATTCGTGAATTCCACAACACCCCATTACTGGAGTTGAATTTCATTTTACGTCAATATAGATAACATTTTTGTAATCAGCGTCCCTGAAAACCTTGAATACGACATCCATATCAATTTCTAATAATTTTCACACCTATTTCATCCCTTAGGGTAAGTTTTTCAAACACTAAAAACAACCCATCAACTCACTTCTTAACTGAAGTTCTAATTGCGTATTATCCGTCCATAAAAACCTAAAAAATAACGACTAAGTAAGACCAAACATATAACTTGAAAAAACAACAACATATAACAATCAACATCCACCATGCGCAGTGAGCCTATAACTTTTCAGGGATCAGGTTTTCCTTTTGACCTTTTACTATTCAGCATAACTTTCAATGCCAATGTATTATATTTTTATTTTATCAAAAAATCTAACGCTAGTTTAAATAAGTTAGCGTGTTCATAATACAGAGGTATATTGGATTTGGTGTTGTCGATGGTATCGTGTAAGTACTATTATGTGTAATTTCCTCGCGTGGTAACGAATCATTAAAACAATATACACATAATTTACTTTACCATAGTCACTAAGTACTTAGAACCGATAGAAAATGAATTTTAGTATTTTTACCAAATTATTATGTTAATGAGACTCGTTTAAAATATACAAAAGCCAAGAAATATGCGTAAGACAATTCGTTAGCAATACGTACTTAGGATTAGTTACAAATAGGCACAATAGTAATGTTACGTATTATTTTAACAAAGCTTATTTTAATCTTGTATATTTCAATCACAAAAAATAAAATAGAAGATTTTTCTAGACATATCCCATTGTTTATTTATTAACATTACAAATGATGACGTACGGACAAAAGTCAAGGATCTGTAAAATAATTTGCAAAGCTAATTTTAATATAAACTTAATATATAACTTCATAAAGTGTAATTCTGGCTAGCAGGAAAAGAAAGGCTTATTCCCTCCCGTTCCATGATTTTGCTCCCAAGAGTTCCTGAGAATGAATGTATGGAAAAATTCATTTTGGAGAACAAACCAATAGATTCGGAGCGCACAGGAATAAGCTACTAAAACAATGGTATAATTAGGCACTTATGTTTATATCAAATATCTTTTTATTATTCAGAGCTATCGCTGTCAAATGTAAGGAAATTTAGATATATGGTCGCTGTCAGTTTCAAACATTTGACAGCGACATTAAAACCGACCAATCTAATGTCGAAATTCAGAGTAAGCGCCCAGCCTATATTGTCCAATAATTTTCCACTCCTGTCTCTTCCTAGCCCTACACCAGACCTCTAATAAACGTTTAGTCGACACAGTAGCGTTTTTCAATAGTTGAATACAAATAAGACTGTAGTATTTATGTTACCACTGTCGAAGGCCCACCATTATCATACATCATGCAAATGTCGAGTCAGAAGTCTAACAAGTGATCGATGGATTACTTCACTTTATACTTACATTTTTAATGAGACACGCTATCGATTGACCCGACGCCACACATACCAAAAGTTTAGACATACGTGGGTGAAAGAATCTCTATGTGTCGACCTGACAGGTGAAACGAACGTATACGCCTTAAAGGTTAATAGTCCTGATTCGTTTGATCTATTTCAAGCGTTTTATTTTTCGATAAAATACAAAAAGAAGCTAAAACATACCATCACGCTCGAGGGGGTAGGCAGATGTGTGTTATGCTCACATTTCACCACCTATGTTAGGTCTTATGTAATAGGTAGCGAGCATCCGTGTAGCGACAAATTAAGAATACATAAGTAATGTCACTACCCCATCTCAACCCGTGAGTGTAGTAAAAGGCGAATAAGGGAGTAACTTAAAGCGAACAAGAGCACTTGAGAAAAGGAGAAACAAAACCCTATACCAACCAGTCTGCCAAGCGTTGTATTTTAGGCTAAATTCCCTACACAATGTTTGGAGGAGACCTTTGCCCAGCAGTGGCACGTTTATGGGTTATAATGATGATGGATATTGCCATTAACCGGGCACATGCACTGGGTTTCACTGAGTTGAATTGCATGTAACTGAGTTTAAACATAAACGTCTCAAATTTCATGTCAGACCCAGAAATCGAACCTACGACCTCTTGCGTAGCAGTCGTATACAATTCCCACCAAGGCAGTTAATATATGTATCATCATCATCATATCAGCCCAATGACGTCCACTGCTGAACATAAGCTTCACCTAGGAAGAGACAGGAGTGGAAATAATTGACAATATAGGCTAAAAAGGTATAGGGCTATTAGGTATATAGGATATTAAGTGAGGCCTATGTTTAACAGTGGACCACATTGTGCTGATATGATGATGATGGTGATGATACGCTAAATATAAAAAAAATATATTTGATAATTGTACCTAATTTTACCACTGCTATAGCAGCTTACTTTTCGTGTGCTCCGACCAAGTAAAGGTCGTTGGATGCGGGCGACAGAAAAACGCTCGCTGTGGCGGTAATTAGGTGAGGCCTATTTTATTTCATTCATATTATTATAATTAACCAGCCCAGTAGTGAGACTTAATGGGTCGTTGATATAATTATATTGGCCAATAGCAATACCCAAATAGTAATAGTATTTCGCATCAAACTAGTCTTTACACAATGCCATGTGAAAAAGAGGATCTCATAATGTAGTTCTATACTTAGTAAGACTTAGGTTTATTATTATTAAATAAATTATATATTATTGAATTTAATGAATGCTGAAAACAATGGTTGTCTTCTGTGACATTCTCATAGGCTAACTTTCTTTCTTTTCTTAGTAATCAACTAAAAATAAATAGAAATGTGTGCCAAACAAGTTCATTGACTTCATAGTTGGGATTTATCTAAGTATGTAGTATTATCATAAACATATTATCTTCGATATTCATATTGATATGTTATGTAAACAACTGCGTATTCCGAACAAAACACGAAATTATTTTTAACGTGATTATTACAATGACTTTAGGTAGCTGAAACATTTCAATTTCATGCAAAAGCACTCCAAAGGGGAAGCAGAAGTATATCACATGGACATTTCATCAGCTAATTGGACCCAACCAATAGGGGGGAGTCTAATGCCATTAAATCGGCACATTCCCAGACTGATACTGAAAATTGATGTATTCCTCAAACAGAATTTTTTTCCCCTTCAAATCGCACATACCTTTAAGACGTAAATCGCACCAAACGTTCCTCGAAGAGCACCGTTTTGCTAGATGCTTTTCGTAAAATAATTCCATATATTTTTTTCTATCAGCACCTAGCAGAAATATTGGTGGTGCTCTTCGAGGAATATAAAATGCGATTCGCGTAGGTTCGATTCCACTGAGCTCTGTTCGAGGAATACATCTGAGAATGCTGTTTTTATACCAGATGTCCGCATAGAATAATTGATCTATGCTCAAAGCGAAAGTTGAATAACTTATTAACGTTATGAATGAGAAGTTATAATGACTGCAATAACTAGACGTAACTGGATTCTATTTCCCTATGCATGTTCATAATGTTTGCGCGGGCAGAGACATGCAGTAAAACAGCCATTATTCCTCTTCTATTAATCTACAGTACAACTAATGTATGGACACGAGTGAAATCTAGTCTTATACTTCATATAGCATCAGTTTTCTATTTGAGCAACTGTCGCGGTTGCTCGAAGTACTCGTGTATTTTAATATCTTTACATAAAATATCAGAAATACTGTTTCATGTATGTATTAATCGTAAAATAAAGGCATAATATTTTTTAACACAATAATTTATCTTGAATTATAATTAGGAAAAAGAGAAGGCGGAAATTAGATGAAGCCTATGTTCAGCAGTGGACGTCATTGGGCTGATATAATGAGGATGATGATAAGGGCGATTGAGCGAGTAACTTTTTGAATCTCACTTTCAAAATATTCACTATTATTGATTCGAAAAACATTACCCTCCTTTTTGGCAGTCGGGTAAAAATATCGTGTTTACTCAAGGAATGGTATTTGGTTTAACGAATGTCAATTATCTACATGTTCGTGGATATAGGTATATGGATTAATCAAAGGTACCGATGTAAATTTGTTAGTTCAACGAACGGGGCGTCATAACAAAGACCAACAGAGATGAATGAAACATCGTAATGGCTGGCGCCGCACGCCGACGAGGTTAAAGTTATCTTCAGCCATATCCGGAAATGTCCACGTAGAATACATAATGGGAAATGCATTAATCATTGCTGCGTTTGTTTTAAATTTGTAAATTGGTGGTCATTGTAGTTATATAGTAAAAATTTACTATAAAAATACTTTTAACTCGATGGGTGATTGGGAACTGTAGTTTTATTGCAAAAAATGCGTTATCACTAAATGTGGTAGTCGTTAAGTCGGAAGCCTTCTAGGCGACTTGATAAATTCCAACGCTAAGGTCTGCTTCAAGCCTATTCAATAAGAAGGGACGATAAGCGATAAACAGGTCACGGGTCTCTGGAAGGAATTGACACATCATCATCATCAGCAACCCGTTAAGTCCCACTGCTGGGCTCGGGTCTCCTCTCCTCTAACTAGAGAGCTGAGTGAGAGGGTTTAGGCCATAATCCACTCACACGTACACATTGACACATACACATGCAAAATTTCAGCTTAATCAGAATCCGAGAAGGATGCCAAATTTAGCTTCAAAGATTGACCTAAAAACATTATATGCATTGCAAGATAATTAAAAAGTTGTAAAAACAGATACAAGATTATCATGTCAATAGTCCAAACTACAGTTGCTAGATTATGAAAAGTATCGCAATAATAGTAGGTGTACGATTAACGGCAAGTCGACCCCACAGTTATAAGGTCAATGTTTTTAAATACCATAAGTAGGCACATGCTCTTCACACACTCTTTGAATTTGTTCAGTCATTCACTTTCGTATACGTGCAAAGTTAAATAAATAATTGCTCTTACGAAAAACTCAAATACGAAATGATACAAGTGTAAATCGCTATCATGGAAATTTATACTGTATTAATTATAATCATCATTTCAGCCTATTGCAGTCCACTGCTGGACGAAGGCCTCTCCTAACACGCGCCATAGCACTCTGTCCTCCGCCTTCCGCATCCAGTCAGACCCAGCGACCTTTTTTAGGTCGTCGGACCATCTAGCTGGAGGGCGTCCTACTCTACGCTTGCCAAGTCGCGGTCTCCATTCCAGGACACACTTGCTTAATTATAATAGGTAAATCCAAAATGGATAATACTTCTAAACATTACAAATTGACTGACAGTATATCTACAGATTGAGAAATCGTTCGATGTTTATTATTATTATAAATTCCCTTTTACTTTTATAGATGCTGGTAAGTTTCTAAGTACGGTCTGTTAATACTATACAGAACTACATTATATAGAAGTAGGTTAGAATACCTACTTACGAACTAAATAACCTAAACTCATGTGAAGTAAGATACTATAAAGATCGAATTAAAACCTATTGACAAAAAACTTAACATACATATTAGTTAATGGACCCTCACAGCTAAAAAGTTAAGAACCACTGCTCTATAAACTAGAAACTCTATAAAAAATTTGGTAATGTCTCCTTTTAGTATAATTTTATGTGTAATCATTTGCATTTTTGCTAGCTTACTGCGTTTAATTAAAATTACGGTATTCTTTATAAATCCGGGCCAGTCGTAAATATAATACTTTTTTTCTCATAGCCCAACTCAAAAACTTCCCAGCAGCTATTTTGTTTGTGACTATACATATTTTTATTAGCATCAATTTGAAAGCGGTGATACAAAGACCAATACATTTAACTGAACTTGAAGATAAAAATCTATGTTAGATTTATTTACACATTGACTTTGATTGTTAGTGTTAACTCGTTAATTTGGGGCTTTAACCTCATATCTATTAAAAATACAACATTAAACCATAATAGAATGACCTAAATGTCAACTGGCGAGACTATCTGTATGAAGTCATTAACACGAGTCAGAAATAGTGGCGAGCCGACTTGGGACGGACACAAATCTGTCCGTAGGCGTGTCTATACAAACAATCAGTCTAGCCAGTCCAGTCTAATCCTACTAATATTAAAAGCGAAAGTTGTATATGATGTATGTTTGTTACTAAATCATGGCTGAACGCCTAAAAATCTGTATGAAATTTGGACAACGATAGATTAGTCTGGAATATCATTTAAGCTATGTGAATGTCTTACTGAATTTGTACCGACATACAACGCGGGCGGAGCTTCGGATTTTATTTCGTCTATATTGTACTTGTCTCACAATAACTCCTCAAACAATCATTGTAATAGAATTGGGTAATGAATGCAATGGCTTGGATTTTTCAACCAATAGTCCACGCCTTGTTTATTGTGCAAATTTAGAAGCAACGCGCGTCAACCGCTGTCTAGTTATAATAATTGAATAATATAAAATAAAATTTAATGATATCCGTTATCCACAAACAAATTAACTAATAATTGTCTAATAATATTGCCATATAAAAAAAAAAATATTTCCTTGATACTAGTATAGTGTAGTGATGAATTAAGAATACACGATCTCATAACATGGGGTACAAAACTGGGGGTATCGTAAAAGGCGACTAAGTTAACCTTATGCAGACAAGAGCACTGCGAGAAAAGGAAAATTCGCAACAAACCCTATACCAACCCGTTTGGCCAGCGTGGTATAGTAGGTTAAATTCCCTCCACATTCTTTGGAGGAGACCCGTGCTCAGTAGTGGGACGTTTATGGGTTGAAATGATAAAATTGTCAACTGTCATTCTACTGCCAACTTAACACTAACTGCCGCACTCAGAGACGTCAATTAGCAATAGTCTGTCATTAACACAATTTTTTCATTGAATAATCGTCTTTAGGCGTATAGATTATTACACGTTTTTACTAAATAAACTTTAAAGTTAAGTATCGTCTCTGAGTACGTCAGTAAGTTACTTCCCTTCCCAGAAACTAATTAGAAGGGATAACTAATCTATTTTGCTCGTACAGTCAGCAACAAAAATAGGTCAACATATACATAATTTCAAAACGCATGTATACCGTAGTATACCTACATATAAACTACTTAACAAGACTAGTCCGAGAATTGAATTTACGATGATATTTCAATTATATGCATCATTTAACCATGTAATTTATAATTAATTTATTTATTATTCCGTTCGTGGAAATTCATTTACGGACACCGTGATAGCCATTGAAGTATTAAACGAGTACTGAAATTATGTACTATAAGATCAGCGATATTAGAAATATTAATTAGTTACTACCCGTTAATTTGAATATTAATTAACAATATTAATTTTACAAATGAAATCATTATTTATTAATTTTGAAGTGGTCAAGCCGGTTTGTTATAATTATAACACCACTAAGTTGATATCACGACTCCAAAAATTAGTAATTTACCCTAATTAATTTTCCGAAATCAATTGGCACGAAGCCACGTTTATATAATTAAAATCGCTTAAAATAATAATAAAACAAAATTGAAAATTTTAAGTCACCCTCGACGAGCTGATGACCTTGAAAGGGCTGCAAAAAATCATATTATATGTCTAAGAACAATCACAATCGTTTCAGCTTCCAAACAAAATAAACTGCATCAAAATCGGCTTGCTATTCGTTTAGGAGCTACGATACCACAGATACACAGACACGTCAAACGAGCTTAATAATAAGTGCGGTTACGTATTTTTTTTTTTTATTTAATTACGGTTAAGCCAACGATTACTTACACTATTACATTCAATAAATAATATGTACTTATCATTGAAAACATTCATAAATAATAACAAAAAAAATACCTAATGGAAACCTTACCTGGGAAAACAACATTATCTACATTAATTATGTAACATAAAGTACAGTTTAAACATGTTTATTAAATTATCTACAACTAAAGTTATGTTCGTGATTAACAATGTGGGTAGGTTATTGTGGTTATTACTGACAATATAATTATTGTTTAACATGTAATTATGTAACAGTTTTAATCTCACATAGACCGTCTTAAAAATAAAGCTAACATAATATAACGAGGATGTTTCTATGAGCATTAAAGTAAAGTGAAAATAATTAAAGCCACATGTTAATAATTATATTTTACAACACTTACACTATAAACCGTATATACGTACATCAGTTTTCATAAAAAAACAGTAGCTTTTAGCTGTCCTGTCCTGAGTATGTGTTTTAGGTGGCTCTGCTTGGGGGTGGTTTAACCCATTTAGACCGATAATTATTTTTGTGGAAAATTCGTGTTTTATTAACAAAATCTGATCCAAGAAGGTCTAAAAAGTAAGGGAAAAATATTTAAAAAAAAATTTAATAATAGGGGGGGGATTGAGGGGGCGTACCACATATGGTACAGTAGGACTACGTGTATGCAAAAAAGACATGATTTTACTAATTAGCTTTTATTTACTTTTTGGTATGATACATAATAAAGCACTCCAAGAGGACACCGATATTGCACTTGACACACCTTGTTGGACATTGTTTATGGCATGGTGAACCAGGTGTGCACCTGGATCTCTTTTTCTGCTTGGTGGCATACTGGTTTTTGCCGTCGTATCGAGAGTCCGATGTAATTGAAGATAACTAGGACCTGGTTTTTCGCGTTGTTTATTACTGTCGACAATATAATTTGCTATTTAACGTCGAAAGTTTAGCAAGTCAATATTTCCACCATTATAACTGTACAGCACCCAAGTGTTTTGTACAGACATCTCATTAGATAAAGCTGAAGCAATCAAACTATTTCTCGAACCAGGTGTATTCTCCTAATACAATCTTCTTCAGTTCACTCACCAACCATTACATCCCTTCAATCCTGACGTCAGCAGGGAGAACCTTACGTGCTATGTATCTAATATTAGTTTCAATAGTCAGCATCTGAAATACTTCTTCTGAAAAAAATAAGTTTCTATGGGGCTTCTTTCAATAGGGGTATGATAAGGCCAAGTAGTAGGTCTTAGCTGCAAGTCTTGTTTTCTCCAATTGTACTTCATAATACATTTTTTTAAGGTTCTTGAAAATCATGAGGCTTTTAGTCTTCGGTTCATCCATTGAGGTTGAGTTGGCAAATTCCACCGGAGCTCTAAGCAAACTTCTAGGCAAATTATTTTCTCCACCCGAGTCCTCGTCAGTCAGGTCATCAATGGCGGTGTCAAATAGAAATAAAAAAAATACAATTCTTGAGGAAGACGATAAAATTATCATCTTCATCAAGAATTGTAGCAATATCATGTAATATCAATGATCTAAACAATACAACACAAAATGATAAATAAAAGCTTATGTAAATTGACTTGGTACATTATGCTCATGCATAGGCCTACTGTACCATATATGATACGCCTAATCTAGGACAGCATATACCTTAGAAAAATAATCCAAGTAAAACTTATTTGTAGCTATAATATCTATTGTAGCCTAGTCTTCAAAATAATACCTATAAATAAAGGATTTACTATAAATAACATAAAACATACCTTCTTCAAGATATTGTAGATTATTTTTATCCGCCTTCGTCAAGAAATTTTTATTTAAACTCAAGAATATTTGTTTAAAACGTGTAAGTTATATTGTAGACACAAAACTAATACTCTCAGTAACTGTGACAATTAACCAAAAAAAGTTAATAATTTATTTTTATATCGAAATATTTTTTCAAAGTTACTGTACCACATAGGGTACGGTAGGTCTATATGGGTTAAATATATGTCCTCATGTGGTTCAATAAAATATGCTGTACATCATGCAATAAGTTGTAGTCACCCTTTTCAGCAAAAATATCTAATTATGGTGCCAATATATTAATGAACTCGACTGTACATGCGAACTATAAGCCTCTTTCTCTCTTTCTGTGCATACGAATTTTTGTCACCGTGGCGTAGCAGTTTAGGTGGTCGGTCACCACTAACTGTGCAGAGTGGCTGACTGAACGTGGGTTCAATTTCCACACGAGATTTGTTTGTGTTGTGTGTTTCACGTCTGGGTGTACTTTGCGTTAGTTCCCCACGACGACGTATGGCTTGTACCCGAGGGCAAACGTACCTTTTTTGAAATAATAGGTGCAAAGAAGCATTCATATCAGGTGTACATGCGTAATTACAAATACAAGCGTATTTAACGGCGAATGTGAAAGAGAAGAAAATCTTACCCCGTAACGAAACGGTAATGAAAACTGTATTGGCAATTAAATTAAAAACAGGAAAATTATCTTAATAGCCAATTAAGATAAGAACTTTACTTCGTAGCCTGGAACATCTAATTAGTAGTATTTACTTATTAAATTTTTCTACCTGTCCTATTAATATTATAAATACGAAAGTTGGATGGATGTTTGTTACTCAATCAAGCCTGAACGGCAGAAAAAATCTGAATGAAATTTGGCACACAGATAGACTAAGTATAATCTGGAACTCGGGAATACATAGACTACATGCTACTACTAGAGCACATCGAATAATCTCCGTTCAAACGGAATTGCCCGCGTCTCCGCGAGTCATAATAATACATAGTTTGTGTTTCTGCTGAGAGCTCATTGGGGAGGTTAAAGGTTTTAAATGATCTCAGGCGTTCATACTCCATAGGCTACTTTGATTCCTTACCACGTGCGGACTGCAAGCTTGTTTGCTGTGCTACCATCGTCTCGTATAAAAATGTAATTACTATTAATCTTGTAAAAGTGGATAACATAACAATGTTTTGAAACAATACTTAACAAGGCCTATTCTATAATTAGGTAATTAATTTAATTCTAGAAAACAGTTAATTCACACGAATTCTGCCTTGTTGTTGAGCTTTGTGCTGTGATCGTGAATTGGTCTTACTAGCTTTTCCGCTAAATAGGTGACACGGCCTTTGAAATTAATTACTATCCTCGATAACTAAATAGCATACCTAGAGTATTTAAATGGCTTATTAATTACCTATTTATTCTTGTCCTCATTTGTTTTGTTTTTTTTAAATGAAGCCAGATCAGAAGCTGTAGTATGTTCAACAATTAATATGTAAGAAGTAATAGTTTAATTCCCGGAAAAGGCTTTGCGGGAATGATGCACGTCTATCTTTCCTTTCAGGGATAAAAGGCGTAACGCTATGTTATTATTATTCTATGCTGATTTACCGCCATATTGCATGCTGGAAAAATGTAAGTACTAAAACCAGTGTTCAGATGTATATTCATATGTATGTATTATTTAAGAATATGAGAACAATACGTGACCAAGAGCATGAACAGAGTAAACCAATTACCTAGAAACCAATAATATAAATAGCGATACTCGTACGAGATAATACTGGTCACTCATATCACTATTGTTTTCTAGAGGCTTCGATGGGAATCCCAATGACGTAACACCTAATATATATTTAATTTAAAATTAATTACTTTGCTTATCAACAAAAAAAGTGTATTAGGATGTCACAAAAAAAAATATTGCAAATAACAGACGAACAAATATTTGAGATAAGTTATTTGATATAATTCATTCAATTTGTTATTTTCGTGGTGTTTGTCTTCAGTGGTGGCACTAATGGTATTACAAAATTAAACATTTTTATGGCCTGTAAAGTCAAATAAGCAACTTAAACTTTATTGCTCGTAAATTGCAACTTAAAGGACGTTTATTTGTTTTTTATTTATTAAAAGCCAACAGACTCTACATTTATTTATAAAATTATTATTCTTTAATTTATATTTCTTCGATGAAATTATTCCTTTTTTCATTGTACACTTCTTTTACTCCCATGCTATTCATTTTTTTTCCTCTGCTCTCCTGGGTTTACTGGTACAAAACTCATGTTTGAGTTAAACTCGCCTATTTTATTTTTTGTTTATCTAATAAAAACACAAAAAAACTGAACATTTAAATAAATTAAAACACGGTAAAACACCAAATTTCGGAAAGTACTCCGCGCGATAGGAATTTACACTATTCTCGAGTCTCATCGGTTTTTACATTTTTTATATCATTATACGTGCTGTACCCATCTAGTTGTGTTATTATAAAATAATCAACTTCTTGCCCACAGAAGTAGTAAAAAAACTATATTCAATAGGTATTTATAATAACAAATAAATAATATAATATTCAATAATATTTTAAATTTATTTACTTTACGCGTTAAACGTTAACATTGTACTTAAATTTATTCGATTTCTTTCATTTCATTTGTTCATATAATTCTGGTATAACTAATGTTATTATTGAGAGTGCCGTATCACTAATAATAAAATTCATACGTAAATCATTACGTAATATAAACATACATCCCATTAAACTGCTACTGGTCAAGTTTTTGATAAACTGTAGGTAAGAAGATAAAGGTCAGTAATACACAGCTTGATTAAATGCATATTTCCGAAGTTGTGACGTCAGAGTCGTAAAAGTTTGGAGCACACGTCATATGGTAGAGCTACGTCACGACTCATTGCCAGCTGTTAACTCGGTCGCCGGCCAAACACACAATATTGTGTGCTGGTAGATGCCACACGCCTCCATACGTAAACCGCACCTCGTCACAACCGGTCGTAGTCAATGTCTACAGCCGTTATCATTAACTGATAACTAGAACAGTGCTTTCAGACGTCATTAGAACAATAATTAATTTTTATTGCTGGTTATTTTTAGTCGTATATTAACATTACCGTGGTAGTGTCTTGAGTTTTAATTGTGATTGTGTGAAGAGCACACCGCAGTACCGGTTTTGGATATCAAAGTCTTCTGAAGAACAACAGGTAACTTATAGATATTGTTTTTACATACTCGTCCAACGGTCGATTTTAAATCCAATGCGTATAATATCTTGCGATTTTTCGTGTTTACCGGCTATTCGCTATTTGCACTGGGAGAGAATGGATTTAGACCGGTATCCACAATTAACTATCTATTCTAGACATCTTCGAAATTAAGAGTTGTATTAGTGACGTTAGTGTCCACACTTCTTCAGTTTAAATCTTGTTGGGGAAGATTTTGTTGAATATGATTCATACATAGCTTAATAACGGTCAATGCACATTTTGTTCTTTGGGTTCCCCCAACCGTGAATCGTGGCCTTTTATTTAAAATTTCAACGAGGGCAGCTCGACAAACAGTCCGAGAAATGTAATGAATATGGAACTCTATAAGACTAATGAATCACATTAGATTAAAAATATCTACATCGAAAAATTATTCTTTGACCTCCAATCCAATAATAATACCAATTTTAATAATAATGTAAATAAACATCTGTTGAAATTCAAAATACACGAAAAACGATCAACACAGCTGCGTGAAGCGCGTTGAAGTGCCAACTAGACCATATTGTCATCTACCGCTGAGCTGTAACTAAATTATTACTCAATTCATAAAAAAATAATGGCTTGTGCTCTGATGCCCACGGCCACTATTCATTCTATCATCACCACCACCACCGCTCGCCATTGCAGGGAGCTTACTCTCGCACCGCGCGTTTTCAGAGGAATTTCCTTCCAAGAGCTATCAAGGGGGTATGGGGTTCTTCAAAAAAGGAAGGAATAGCTTGGTGTTGCAGGCCCATAGGCTACGGTAACCGCTTACCATCAGGCGGACGTATGTCTGTTTGCCAACGTCGTTTATTCAGAAATTTTAATTGTACATATCACAGAACAGAGATAGGTTTGTACATATTGACAATTGTAAATATGGAATACAAATTACTAAATATATAATAATAATACTTGATGCAAAAAATAACTCGGAGAAAGTTATTTTACTAAAGAAAAAGCAAATCAGTCTCTTGTAGTCTCTACATAAAACTTTCGTATGTGTAAGATATCTAGCCGGCTATTTTCCTTATTTTACAATGGTATTAGTCCTCGATGATTCTCGACGTTTTCCTAATATGCAATTAATTGTAAACAAGTTTTATATAGGTAGGTACGAGTATATATCGTTGTTAGAGTCGTCGTGTTAATATATAAGGAACGTCAATAGTTTTCTGACTACTTAGCATAATGTTTCTTGGAACTAATGTGATTCATACCGGTTATTATAAAGATCTTAGGTAAGCCGGTATTATTTGAATAACGGTCACTTGGGATTACGGATCTTGATTGCGACATTTCATGTTTTGTGCAACATCCATAAAAATTTACTATTGTCCATAATTCTATAGACTAATATGAAAAATTACTTTTCTTAGTCATTAGAAATCCCGGCGCGGTGTACGACTATTTTTAGTAGTTTTTAGTAATTTTATAATTAAATACTCGTATATATAAAAATTTTTGAGAGCTACAAACCACACCTATCTAGTTGGGTACTATAATTATACATATAGATATAGTAATTTAATTGGTAATAAAAGTATAAAATATTTTTACCTATCATAATTTTTACATTTACTTATTTTTTATTTTACATCGATATTCATCTTAAGTAACTATTCCTAAAATTCAATTGCACTATCTATTATCGTCATACATACATGCTATATTGATATGAAATAAAAAAATAACTAAAATATAGAGGCTTATAATTGTTTTTTTTATCTTCAAGTATTATGTGTTATATTTCGATGTGACAGACGACAGCAGTAGTGATTATTACGCATAGGTACTAATAAAATTTACAGCAAAGGTCTTAGATAAAAAATAATTACCTTGAGAAGATAGGTATGTCTGTCTGTCAAGTAGGTATTAAGTCTTAAGTCAATGACTAAAAAGTCACCCTGTAAGTATTTATTTCTGAACCACAAATAGTCTAGCTCATTAACATGTTGAAGCAGTTGTTGTTCTGCCTAAGTATAGTAATAATAGCACGATGTTGTCGTCTTAGTCAAAGACAAAGTTTTCATGCTTGATTAGTTGGTAGATGAAGCTATTCACTTATATAGATAAATTAGCAGACTGCTAATTCACCATGACATAGCACCACTTAATACGTTTTAAAATTAGCACCTCTAGATAAGATCCTGATATCAAACAGAAGTCTATTTATGTCCGTATTGATTTTCAAACTTTTAACTTAGCGACTGTGTATTGACAGCCAGTGAACTGATGCAATACTTAGACCCAAATGCCACTAAAGAGAAGACGAAAAGTGTGTTTAAACCACAAATAGACGGTGCTAGGAGCGATCATCATCATTATACTAAACTTATAAGTCGTGGGACGTTCATACTGGAGATATGCCTCCTCAAGAGGTGTCCAATAATACAGCTTGTATGCAGCTTGGAGCATAATGGAGCTGAACAGTGGCCAAATAAAGAAGTCAAAGTCAAATCTTTTTATTTCATTTTGATCACATACATGATACTTATGAACGTCATACAAAGCCAAAAAACAGGTGTCAGCAAAGTCAGCAAGAACGACGGTAGACAAGTCCCGCGCGACTTCTAGTGCATATATAACTACTTTGCTAGATTGACAAATTTATAGACTGTATAACTAACAGGTACCTATTTTATCAAAAGGTGTATGTTCATCGTATAAAGAACCATCGGTTAATAAAATAGTGGCGTGAGTTTCTTGCCAGTTCTTCTCATAACTCTACCCTGTCAACGAACTGATCGTAAAATCGACTGACACATTTTTTTCGCGTTACCTGTTATGCCTGCTCATAACTGATATTCATAAGAGGTACCTACTTTGTAACCTAGATGAATAAATGAGTTTCAATAAATTTCGCTTCGTTTACAGTTAGAGCTCTTGTTTATGCGACACGAAAAACAAAATCTCATGTTACACAATTACTTGCTTACAATTTATTGTTCTTAGCTTATGCAACATCAAAACGAACCCAGATTGTGCACCTAAGTAACATTTATAATGTGTGTTACGATAAGGCACGAAACCACAGTTTTGCACTTTTCCGAACAATAGAAAATAATAATAAACATTTTAAATTTTGCTCAAGTATTTGTAGTAACTGTTTTTATGCAAATGTGTGAACATGCGTTGTTCTTTTTGGCATGTTTCCAAATGACTGTTTACCAAGTTTTTTTTTAGTATTTCTTAAAAATTCCATTCATTTATTTCCAATTTTTTAAATTAAGTAATTCATTTTCTATCAATAATGGTTTAACTGGTGTCAATAATGTATGAAAAGTTAATGTCTGAATATATATTATGGTATGTGCTCCTTCAATGGCCAAATATATTGACTTGAAATCAGACAAAATACCAACAGCAATAAATATCTGAGCACTTACCTGTCTGTTATCATCTAATACTTTCTTCCTATCCAAAGCGAAGTCATCACAAATATTATGGTAAAACAAAAGTATCACTTAATTTATGATCTAAAAAGATATTATCTAAACCTACGCAGTCCTGGCTGGCTAAACACGAAAATAATAGCCTAGAACTAGTGGTTTCTTCTTCTCTTTCTATATAAATATGTACCTCTTGTCGGTGCAGCAATTGCGATATACTGTTATTTGCCTTCTTTTAAACCTCTAAGAGATTCCGCTTTTCTCTTTGTCTTGTATGAAACTTCTTCTCGTCAAGTACACATTAGAAGTTATGAAACGATCGATTTTGGTGAAAGAGCCCTTAAGCAAGCATAACTATGAAAAAAAAGCTTGTGGCATAATCATTTGACAAAAGTTGCGAAATACTCTAAAAGGTTTTAACGTAATCAAGTAAAGCATCCATTTTGTCACATAACATAGTGGCTAATAATAACTTCTGGCATTGAATTCTTATATAATATCATTGTCTAACATTACAAGTACCAAATATATACGTACTAATGTATATATAAATAACAGTTCATTATTTAATAAAATATGTACCTTATTAATTGCCATCATAACAATATTAATCATAATGTTGACAGTAAATTGTTAGTTTTTATAAACTTCATCATTGTTTTATTTTAAGTTGGTACATGTGTGTTATAGGATAGCAGTCAAGCTGTCAATATAGCGTGAGCACAGTGTAATAATAAACAAGTTTTGAAAGATAAATGCCTATTTTAATTTTTAAAGTAAAGTTGGTTAATCTTGTTCAAAGACAGTGATATAATATATAATAGACAAAAATGAGATTACATGAAAATAGGCAAGTATTACTGCTCATCTACTCGTAATTGTGTAATAAGTGCCATTGCACATATATGTGCAGTTCCATCATGCAATTTTTGGAAGAAATATTTAAGGTTAATTTCGTTTCGAACCTATTTTGTAAAAATGCATTAGACTCTTATGTGTTTCTATCTTTATGGTAATGGTAATACATATAATAACTCTATGCAGATACTTGCAAATAGAAATCTACTAACTTGATTAAGCCGTAGTTACAATCGTTTGGCTTCATTTTCGTAACAGCTGTCCATACGTCAGACTTTGTAATAAAATCTATAGGAAAATGCTTTATATAAGTACGAGGAAAAAATATACTCGTCTAAGAATCCCATGACTCAGTTAATAGACATCACACGTCAAATTATATTGGCTACTCATTTCTAGTAACATATTTTACCTGCTTTACTGTCTGGAGGAAAATACGTAAATTTGAAAAAAAAAGCAGACTGGAACTGTCAGGGACGTTATAGTAATCAAAAATTAATTTGCCGCAACAACACTCTTGGTCAAGGTAATTTTATTCACCTTCAATATAATCGGCTCTAGAAAAACTGCCACCCATCTGATTTAATCTATTTTTACAGCATCCTGCGCAGAATTTAGTTTATTTGTTGCTGATCAATATCTCAGTAAACTTTTTGTGGAACACTGAAATTATAACATAGTCACCGAAGTTTATGTACAGTTAACTTATCTTTTGAAGTAGATAAAGTAAAAAATCATCATGGCTGCCAAGGTTAATTGCAAAATTGATTGTATTAAACGTACATTTGAAGTTTCAAATGTAAACAAAATGCGATATTTACGTAGGTTACGTACGTTTCAAATAATACTAACAAAAATTTAATTCAAACAGATGTATAAAACGTAGGTACTCTACTCCAATAGCCCACTGACCCGAAACGGCATGAATTTCACACGTTTTGAATAGAATATTTAACTATATTTTTAACAAATTTCTCGCCAATGTATCCTTAAAAGCGGAGCATCATAATTCAAGTGAAAGTGAGGCCCCATTTATGGTTACCTGCGACGCGTGCAGAAGACTAAATCCATTATGCTTATGACGCCATTGATATTCTCAACGGACACTGAAAGCGGAGTGCCCGTGGCCATTATAAGATAAGTTGTCGCGTAACCACAACACTTTAGTGCAAAGTTGCCCGGCTCCGCTTATAAGACGATACATTCTCGTGCTAGTTACTAACAAAATAACTAAGAAACTCACATTTTTCCAGGAAACTCAACCATAAATTCGATCACAACATCACAAGGAAATTCCACCAAAAAATAATTCATAATAAACATAACATAAAATCATACCTTTTTCACCGAAGGGGTAGGTGGAGTAATTAGTATTACCTACCTAATCATAAAAATAGTCATGATGTTTAGGCAACATAAATTAATTTATGAAACACTAATTAATATCTAATAACCGCGTACATTGACGGGTATTAGTCAAAATAATGCGTTATTACGTGTAAGAATGTTTGCACATCTCGGCTTGCTAGCAAGCACGTCTCGGTATTTAGTTCCACTGGAATTAAAACTAAGAAGTCGACGGTTCACGGGTTATGTGCACGCAGCGTGGAGTAAAAGGCTTGTAGCAGTGCTCGTTCTTAGTGAAGGTTAAGGCAGCACAGCATATCGTTTCCGGGTCGAAAGGTCAACGGCTTGACACGCGCCTTCGCTCACTTTAAATCACAGAAATACGTCAGCCTTATTTTCTACATATACACAGACGGGCGTAGAGTATTTCTTCAGGTCAAATTTTACATTAATCTTCGTTTGTCTAACATTACCTGCCAAAGTACTGTTGTTCGCGGTAATACTTAGGTTGTGATTGTCAGCGCCTTTGTATTGCTGTGCCGACAGTGGATAGCCAGTTCATTTTCATCATTGCCAGCTTTCTCTTCTTATGAGGCTGATGCCTAAATCCAATATTGAACGTAAGCCTCCCTTAAATTTCGCCATCCTCTCTTGCTGCTAGTTGCTTTTATTTACAGTTATCGAACCATATTTTGCGTGCCCAGTTTCCTACGGTCCGATCGAAATTTGTTTTGAACTGTATTAGTATAAAAATCCCCTGTAAGCATATCTTAAGCCCCTATATGTGAAGTCCTATTCATCTGGCAATAAGGATTCTAATTTCCAATTAAATAACAACCTCTTACTTATCCATAAACATGACATAGAATTTGCGCCATTGACTTTTTATTTATCATATTGTCTATGTCGTTCAAATATTTGGATACTTCTCCAAGTGTTTAACAGCTGTGTTGGTTGTAACAAACAGTTTGTTTGTTATACTGCGTATAGTTTTATACCACATTTACACATGTTGGCCAAAACATGCGCCAACTTACATCCCATTATACCAATTTTAAAATAATATTTAAGTAGAATAACAATATTATAATGATAGTTTTAGTATGATGCTGTAGTAAATATTGTCAAAATGCTAGTCCAACATAATTGAGGCTTTATATTCGATGTTCGATGTATGTAGGTAACATTCGGTATAGCCACGAGTAGAGATGGGTAATCACCCGGGTTTAAACCCACGCCTGGGTTAAAACCCAGTTATTACCCATTTCATTCCACCCAGTGGGTGTTTTGGCTGGGTTAAAACTAAAGAGTTCTTGAAATGGTAAAATAGTTTGATTTAGTACGTTTATTTTGATTTGACATAAGCTCTTTTGATATTTATGCAACTGGTTTATGAGAGTTCAAGTATTGGCTTAGATTTCATGCTAAATTTGGCATCTTAAGGGGCCCGAAGAGATTTTTGAAGTCGACGATTTTTATGGTCCAATGTTACCGATGCAAAGGCGTAACGATAACGTGATGGAAAGGATTATGTGGGTCTACGGCACTGAGCAAAGTTGCTGTCCAAATACTTACAGCGCCTTGCACTTCTGGTGCTGTATAGCATTCCTTTACTTCCTTTAGTGCTTATAGCAAAGTACACACTAAAAACCGGCCAAGAATGAGTCAGACTTGCGAACCGAGGGTTGTGTACGATTATGCAATATCTTTATACCTATATTTATTATTAATGTATATTAGTAAATATTAGTAGTTGACGGGATATCTATAAGTTTGTGTATGTGTGCGCACCATCTTTTACTACCACTCAATTTTAAACTTTGACTAAGAGTGTGAGTTTATTCTGGACTAGAGATAAGGCCGGTATTATACCATTTTTGCTTTTTGGTTTAATACGAAAAATACCGTATTAAACGGTCTTATACCATAATCTTCGGTATTTTTCGTTTTACATGTATTATTTACATATCATGTAGCTGTAACTTATTTTATTCAGAGAAAAACATTATTAATTATAATATTTAGGAGAAAAAAATAATAACTTGCGTACAAAATAATAAAAATAAAACATTAATTTCAAAAGAATTGGTACCTACTTCTGTAGTATTTTTAATAATATGAAAATAATTACGTACCTAAAATATGAATGTACTTAGAGAATCTAAATGTTTTTTTTTTATTGGTACGTCTATTTTGGCATCCAAAATGCCGTCTAATTTTTTTTCAAATTTGAAAATTATGTCAATTTTGGGATCCAAGATGGCATCCGCGAATTTTTCAATAATATCAATATGGGTATCGTTTTCGTGGTTTTCGGGGATGGTTATTGCGAAAAACACGTCAATTTTTGGATCTGACATGGCGTCCGCGAATTTTTCAATAATATCAATATGGGTATCGATTTCATGGTTTTCGGGGATGGTAATTGCGAAAATTATGTCAATTTTGGGATCCAAGATGGCGCCCGCGAATTTTTCAATAATCTCAATATGGGTATCGTTTTCGTGGTTTTCGGGGGTGGTAATTACGAATATGACGTGAATTTTAGGATCCAAAATGGCGTCCGCGAATTTTTCAATAATCTCAATATGGGTATCGTTTTCGTGGTTTTCGGGGGTGGTAATTACGAATATGACGTGAATTTTAGGATCCAAAATGGCGTCTGCGAATTTTTCAATAATATCAATATGAGTATCGTTTTCGTGGATTTCGGGGATGGTAATTTCGAAAATTATGTCCATTTTTCGCAATTACCACGGCCACGAATTTTTCAGTAATGCCAATATCACAAAAACTCAAAAACAGTAAAGTTGAATATGGCGGGCATCTTTGCAATTTTGAGATCAGAACTATGCTATGTAGGCGACGAGATCGTCAAATATCGATTTTGGAGGCAATCAGGCCAAAAACAGCATATTTCAAGATGGTGGGCATCTTTGCAATTTTGAGATCAGAACTATGCTAAGTGGTCAACGAGATCTTCAAATATCGATTTTGGAGGCAATCGGCCCAAAAACAGCAAGTTTCAAGATGGCGAGCATCTTTGCAATTTTGACATCAGAACTATACTAAGTGGTCAACGAGATCGTCAAATATCGATTTTGGAGGCAATCCGTTCAAAAACAGCAAGTTTCAAGATGGCGGGCATCTTTGAAATTTTGACATCAGAACTATGCTGAGTGGTCAACGAGATCGTCAAATATCGATTTTGGAGGCAATCAGCCCAAATCAGCAAATTTCAAGATGGCGGGCATCTTTGCAATTTTGACATCAGAACTATGCTAAGTGGTCAACTAGATCGTCAAATATCGATTTTAAAGGCAATCAGCCCGAGAACAGCAAATTTCAAGGGGGCGGGCATCTTCGCAATTTCGACATCAGAACTATGCTAAGTGGTCAACGAGATCGTCAAATATCGATTTTGGAGGCAATCAGCCCAAATCACCAAATTTCAAGATGGCGGGCATCTTTGCAATTTTGACATCAGAACTATGCTAAGTGGTCAACTAGATCGTCAAATATCGATTTTAAAGGCAATCAGCCCAAGAACAGCAAATTTCAAGGGGGCGGGCATCTTCGCAATTTTGACATCAGAACTATGCTAAGTGGTCAACTAGATCGTCAAATATCGATTTTAAAGGCAATCAGCCCGAGAACAGCAAATTTCAAGGGGGCGGGCATCTTCGCAATTTCGACATCAGAACTATGCTAAGTGGTCAACGAGATCGTCAAATATCGATTTTGGAGGCAATCGGCCCAAATACAGCAAGTTTCAAGACGGGGCGGCCACCTTTGCATTTTTAACATCAGAACTATGCTAAGTGGTCAACGAGATCGTCAAATATCGATTTTAAAGGCAATCAGCCCAAGAACAGCAAATTTCAAGGGGGCGGGCATCTTAGCAATTTTGACATCAGAACTAAGCTAAGTGGTCAACGAGATCGTCAAATATCGATTTTGGAGGCAATCGGCACAAAACAGCAAATTTCAAGATGGCGGGCATCTTTGCAAAAGATAGCGGGAACCTAGTTAGAACTATTTTTCTATAATTGTTCATCTACTTTCCTTGCCATAATTGAAAGAAAAGCATATTATGTAGCTTGCATTTAATGATTCATTTTATCCTCGTGCTTTTTAGAGTCCTCGCTGATGCTCAGGCTCCAAATAAATGCTCGGTGAGGTAATGGATTACTTTTTGCTCGATACAATAATCTACTAATATATTATTAAGCAAATTAAATGAAATTTTCATTTCCACCCACTGAAATGGGTGGTTATGGGTTAAAACCGGGTTAAAACCTAAGCACCCGGGTTTTAACCCAGGTGGGTGGATTGGGTTTTAACCCTCTACCCATCTCTAGCCACGAGTAAGTGGCGTGAAAGTAGAAGGCCAAAAGCTGAATAAACGGCCGTATAAACACCAACCTATAAGAAAATATACGAGAAATGTTTTATTCCTTTTTTTTTAATAACAGTATTATATTATTTCCATTAATGTATTAACCAATATATAACTCGCTAACTATTCAAAATCACTCAAAAGTTACTTGCACGTCTAGTCCCGTTCTAACCCATCATTTTCTCCTTAATGATCAAGCGCAAATGATCGAAAGTGTCAAATATACTTTCAAAACTTAGAAAATGTATAACAGTAAAGGTCGATTTATAATGGTCATCGTGTATCTTACTAGGCCAAAGTTATTTGTTAATCATAAAAGTCATTTTCACTCTAGAAACAAAAAAATAATTTCTCTGTCATGGGAAATTTTATATCATTCCCCGACTCTAATCACACCAAGACTCAAAAATTTTACCCGCCTCTAGGTCAAACGAAATAATATAATATTAAAACCGTATGAGTCACAAAGAAAGTTAACGCCAGATTCAATTGATATAGAAATCTACGCCGATACTGTCATACTAGTTCCAGCCACGGGCACTTCTATTACTGCATATAAGGTAAATTACCAGCTAAAGTACATTCATATGAGGAAATTATTATAAATCTTATGACACTTACACAATATTGCACACGTACCTACATCGACAACATAATACGAGTAAACACATATCAATGCTTTGATTCTGCATAATACAAGTGAAGATAAGATTACTGAAACCCTGAATTATGTCGACTGATTTACTATGTATATTTATCTGACAATCATTGTAGACGTATTCATTCTAGAACGGTTTTATCTTAACTACTTAATTGTTTAGTATGAATCATAAAGATTGTATTGGGGTAACGAGGTATACAAGTAGAAAACTCGTGACAATCGCGGCCTCCTTATGCTTAACAAAGGACATTCTAATTGGTATTTTTATTGTAAGCATAAAAATATCCTACTAGTGACCCATAAGGCGAGGTTAAGTATACTCTTCTTAGAAACAACCGAAAAGCCAAAAACTAATTAATTTTTTTTCTTACTTAATTATTATGATGCACCAATTTTTTTTTATGGTGACAATATAAACATTCCTAACGTTTTTTTTCTGAACTGAAAACGAAAATAATACGCTAATTTAAATTCTATTGATAAAAACCTAATATACCCGTCTCAATAAAAAAAGGAACCAAACGTAGCTTGCGAAATGAAGTGATGATAACCTCTGCCTCTGTCTTTAAAGAGAAAGATGCATACCAAAGCATACCATTTACAAAAACATACTGCGCACCTTTACCCAATGCGCATTGACTTTGTTGACAAAGATAAAATTTACAATAGTATTTTCCCCACAATCTAATATACAAATAGAGATAGCAATTAAGCTCACAAGCAACAATAACAGTCACGGACGATGCGCAAGAGCGCCACTACATTTTCACGCCGAGTGCGCCCGCACCGACCGCGACAATCCCTTGGGTACCTTCTCAAATTGCCGTACACTATTGTACGAAGTAAGATACCGTGTCTGGCGCCAATACTACTGCTATATATTTAAACTTGTCAGATTATTATGATGAAATACTAATATTAGTATTGTTTTGTTTCAGGTAAGACCACAAATAAGTTGGAATTATTTCAATCAGCAGATCGCAGTAATATCTCTATTTAATTAAAGTAGACACACTCGCAAGTAGTTCCGGCGGCATCCCAATTCACCGCTAGTTCAAAATTGAGCTGATTTTTTGGTAGATTGAATTCTTTGAATGTAGAGAAAACTCATGTTTTCACAGGAGTGGGTAGGTAGCTATTTATTTATATAAACTCACATAAATACTATTATTACAGGTACAACCTAATTTAATAGCCTATGTACATAAATATAAAAATTAAAAACTAAATTAAACAATTGCACAATAAGCTGCCCGTATAAATCCGTTCGGTGTACACGAAAAGAGATCCACAGTTAGAGCCAACGTGTTGAGCGTACGCAACACGAGTCATATATTTGACATTTCCGAAGTCCATAGACTGTTTTAACTTGCGATCAGATTGATCCTTCACTTGATTATCACTTTAGTACTACAAAAGAAAAACGTTTGCATCTACCGTTTGCATATCGCTTGCCAGTCGAAATTTCTGGTTTCCACGTGGAAAATACAAATTACGCATATAGTCACTATAAACATTACGAGAGTTACCTAACATGTCGCAATGAGCACATTAAAAATCCATTTCCCGCGTCGATTCACGCGAGAAAACAACCAGCTAGTTATAACTGTAATTTGATATTAACTGGTGACGAGTCGTGACCGATAACTGTACACTGATGTAATAGGATAACATTTTTCGTTTAAGAGATTAGCAAGAGCGTCGTTATTGCATACAAAGTTGCAAAGTAATTTTCATGCCATCTCTATATAGCTATAAAAGTTAGACAAAGATAGAAGGAGATGAGATAGCTTAGTCTCTAGTAAAGTGTCTGACAGTGTATAGAGGAGAGAAGCAGTATGAAATGTCTTTCTCGCAAGGTAAAACTCAACTAAGACAATTTATTGAAAGTAACAATTTTAAATGTAGAGATCAATCACACATGAAAAAACGTTTGTTCGAGTCAGGCCCGGCTCGTCACGATCCCGGCTCGTCATCATAAAAAAACATATCCCGACTCGTCCCCGTATCATTTATTTTAAAAAATCAAATCCCGGCTCGTCACCAATACATTATTTTAGTCAAAGTACAGACAGAGCGAAAAGCAACTATGAATTCCTACTTATATTAAAAGTCCTTATAAACGAAAGTAGGCATATCAAGTGCACTATAAATGTCGGTAAACTAGATAATAATATAAATCGCGTATTAACTGAAATATGTAACAATTGTGATGTCTTTAGTAGACAGTTTTAACTTACAAATAATAATAATATATTCTACCACATTCACACAGCGCCATCTAGTCCCAAATTAAGCAATTATATTTGCTTGTGTTATGAGTACTAAACAACTGATATACTACTTAAATACATCTTTTTTTGTAAATACATACATATTATAGATAAATTACACCCAGACACAGAATAAACCTTTACGCTCATCACATAAAGATTTGTGCTGCGTGGGGATCGAACCCACGACCTCTGGCTTAGCAGCCAGGGTCACTAACCACTAGACCAACAGTCAAAAATGTATTGTTACTAACAATAGATTTTTAAGTTATAAGAAGATATAGAATTCATACAGTTTACATAAAATATAATTATTAAATTCATCGAATCACTAATTCATGATTTTCAATTATTTAATTTATGTAGGTGACCATGTAAGGCTTCACTTTATTAATAATAATGTACCTCGCACGTCAAATTGCATTTCTAAGATTTATTTTATAATTATTTTCTCTTTTATTCTCATTTATGTAATATACTTAATATGGTCTTGTGTATGGCCTATGGCGACGGTAGAAGTCGATAAGTTAGTGCCGCCCAGTACACTGTATCCAGCTCCACTCTAATTGTACCCAGTGATTACCGTTCCATTGGGCTCTGTGGGGTTTTGGACGAGAGAGTGTATCTGTTTTAGCGCAATAGCTTATGCAGTAAGATATATCATGCGCATCTGATTGTTACTGCAGTATCATGCTCAATTAACAATACGCAGTAGCAGTCGCAATCGACATGGAGGACATCTTCATCCTCATCAATGTGCCTCATTACGGGTGACTGATACCGATCAGCTTAAGCTTATCCGGTACAATAGACGAAACCGATGTTATTCCCCTGGCTGCATAAAACCCATTGACCCTCACTTCTGCGAACATGTTGGATGCTCTGCAAAATGGTGACATCCCCAACAGCATACTAAAAGCATTCTTATATTGAAGACGCAGAGCATTTAACGTTTTCTGAGTATAGCACACCCACAGGCTGCTCGTATAAAAGTTCTGGCAGTATGCCTTGAATAGTGTAATTTTAATTCAGCGTGCAAACCTGCGAGCTAGCATGTTACACCTCACCACCATTGCCCTGCGTTCCTCCATGGGAGGCCTTCGGTGACATTATGTCCAAGGTATTTTTTGAGTGTCTGTAAATTTATATTCGATACTTTTTTATTTGTGTGCAAGTGATAGATTACTTACAAATTTAATACTTCTAAAAATCAAACCACTATTATTATATCCCCATAAGCTTTTCTTGCAAACTGTACCGTTTATTTAGAAATTTTGTAATGGTGACGATTCGGGACATGAATATTTAATAAAAATTTATATCTTTTTTATTGGTGACGAGTCGGGATTTTTAGTATGGACAAAATTTTGACTCTCATACTGATTTCCGAATTACTAAACCTAGAATAACGCTACCACGAAAATATGCAACCGCGAATAATTATTCTCCGAAATAACTTTATCACGAATTTTCATACAGCGAAATAATGCTGTAACGAACATTTATACATCGAAAGAACATTATCCCTAATATCAGCACTACAATTTTTATATAACGAAATATGTTGTATGTAACAAATATTTATTATCCCTTATATTCTTCGTGGTCGAACTGTAATAACATACTGTTTACGATGAAGTCTTATTGTATAGGAAAAAATAAAAATAAAATGACAATTGTATGTCCATCATGTCACTAACGTTATGCAAAATGACGGAGTTAAGTTTTGTATTTTCGAAGAAAAATAAAAAACATCTTGTTCTAGATGGATATTTGTTCAGTATGGACAGAAAAGTGGATAGTGTGTGTTACTGGTGCTGCACGAAAAAATGGACAGTTAATTGTAATTCCAGAGCGATTACAAAAATAAATGAACATGGTGTACACGTATTGCGTAAAAGTGACGTATTGCGTAAAAGTGATTGTGACCACTGTCACAGCCCTGAACCTGAAAAAGTTTGTAATTTACAGTTATTAAATGGTTTAAAATCAAGGGCCACAAACAGTTTGGATACTCCGTCCCAAATCATACAAAGTGATTTACAGAAAGTTGAACAATCGAGTGCTCCTTATTTGCCAAGTACTAGCGCAATGAGAATGGTTATAAGTAGAACAAGATCAAAGGGAATCCCTAAACTACCTCCCACTCTTGATGAATTCAATGTACCAGAAAAGTTTCACCAAAAAAATCATTGCTGATTTCCTGGTGTTTTATTTGTGTACTTGGATCCGTTTGCTGATATTAGGGATAATTTAATATTCGTTACAACATTATTTCGTTATATAAAAATTGTAGTGCTGATATTAGGGATAATGTTCTTTCGATGTATAAATGTTCGTTACAGCATTATTTCGCTGTATGAAAATTCGTGATAAAGTTATTTCGGAGAATAATTATTCGCGGTTGCATATTTTCGTGGTAGCGTTATTCTAGGTTTAGTAATTCGGAAATCAGTATGAGAGTCCAAAATTTTGATGACGAAGCGGAACAGGTGACGACTCGGTACTAACTCGTTTGTTCTAATATTTGAAACTCACATTTCCCGTAGAGATAAATCATTATCATCTGTAAACTTTTACACGTCTTTAAGCTTATACACGTCTTATTTTACATATTACTTTTATTTCAATGCAACGATCGTGGTCACTTCTAAAATTAAACCTTTGTTACCGCGGATGCTACAAGTTTGTAAATATTTTAATATAATATCCCTCACCCTCAGTAATAACACCAATAAATATATGTCTCTATCGAGTGTATCGTTCCATTATCATTAAACCAAACGCATAGTAATTAGCTAGTATAATTATAAATAACTTCCTCATGCGACGCGCATTAATAGAGAACTGTTTTGCACAATCCCATATTGATCATTGATCATTCTCGTTTAGTATACATCCGCTCACATATGCAGGACATTGTGCAAAGCTACGACTTCAACTATAAAACTAAACAAAATAATGTTTGTCGTCTTCATCTGGTGCGGGACTGCTAAAGATAAACGTCAACAGTTACAGGACGTACTGATGATAAAGAAAACAAAAGGATACTGAGATCTATTCTATATTGCTAATGTTTCTATATTAACTTTACTGTGAATAAAGTCTAAGTCCAATATTGTTTGAACTGTCAAACTTTTGAACCCTTTTGAATTTTTGATAGCTAGTCAATACGCTTTATGTGTAATTTGGTTTTGTTCTTAGCTCCATGAATAGTTTCCGAGGCGCCTGAACCCTGTTGGTAATTTGGTAGCTGAACGTGCTAAGGATATTAGAGAATCTACTTCATATTATACACTATTTTATTTGGAGATAGTCTAATTTAAAGTTTTATAAGTCATCTTCTACTTAAAGTAGTTTATGTTTAATTAAATACTAAAAAAACGGTACATAGAGAAAGTTAGTTCTCTAATTTATGATGTTAAATGATTTACAAAAAAAAATGTATTTAAGTAGTATATCAGTTGTTTAGTACTCATAACACAAGCATATATAATTGCTTACTCTGGGACTAGATGGCGCTGTGTAAATGTGGTAGAATATTATTATATTATTATTTACAAACATACATAATGTGCATAGATGATTTGGTAAAAACATAATTTCTTGATGTTAATTGTAGGTACAGTTTTATCACTATTTAAACCACACAAAACATTTTGCACCCTGTGCTGTATTTAACAAAATAATTTGTGTGGTTTAAATGGTGATATAAAAACTGTAGCTGTTGCTAAGAAAAGGCATAGCTGTTTACAAAAACCACGAAAAATGACGCATGCAAACCTTACTTTTACCTATAGGTACTTGAGTCATACAGTTGCAATATCCTTCCTTAGTGGGCGGAATATACTTAAGTGACGCCATTCACGACTCTGACCTGACCTACCATTTCTTACTTTCATTCTTAAATCACAATAGAAGTTACATCATTAGGTACAGTAAATAAAACCGTCAAATTTCAAAATATTACGAGTTCAAAACACACGACTTTCTTCTAGTAAATGACAGATAATAATCGACTACATTAGTGTTGTCTATACAAAAAACAGTAAAACTCACATAACAGGCAAATATTTAGAAAGTAAGAGCTTTAAATTATTTAATAACTGTGTAAAGTCAAAATATAGGCATACATTTTAGTTTTACAGAGCGGAAATCACGAATTTTATACACTTTAAGGGAAAGTAGGATAATATCACAGTATAATAATATGGACATTTTGAAACCTCTGTTAGAAATAGATACGCGTTCATATAATTATAGTGAACGGTTGCTACACATATGATTATATCGATCTATTTAGTCCTCCAGTTGACATGAAACAAAAATAAACAAACTTTCGATTTAATAACATTAAGGACATTCGATGGACTTAATGAATGCCGCCGGTTACAAATAACAAATGAGTTCAAATATCTATTGTTAGGGAGTCCCAAAATCTGGCGCAACAAACAAACGATGGCCCCGAGGAAACGTACCGCCCCTAAAATTATTTATATCGATGTATAACTTGTATAAAAGGTTATCGACGCTTGTAGCGATGTGAAGTGCCAAGACTTTTCCATTATCATTATAGGTACCTATATTCATTATCACCGCGTGGTCTCTGAATTTATTTGTGTTAATACCGCACTCCATATCTATTGTTTATCTAAATTGATTATATAAAACTGAAGAGTTTTTATGTAAACGCACTAAGTCTAATAAAAATTATTTGTCTGTATTGAAACGTACGTAACTTATAATTACGCTACGTACCAAGCTCATCGCTTTATACTAAGATTCATCAAGAAGGATGATACGGCATTATTTACATCGTGTGCCGCATTTATTTTTCAAATTTATATATTCTAACTGCAGTTATTCTATGTTATATGTTCTTACCTAGCTATTATAATAAAATCGACCGCCGTCTTTGTATTAAAATAAAACATTTACAAGGACTTGGGAATTATTTCAGACAAACGATGCGTTAGCGTCTCTCTATTAACACTAAAACAACGTACCTACCTATTAAATTTACGTTCGTACGTGTCAATAGAGATATTTTGCATTCATTTTCTGCTATCTACGGAATGTTTTCACGAAGGATTAAGTTGTTAAATGACGTCAAAGCGTAGTTACGGGTATTAGCTATTTTTTTTTTTCAACTATTTACAATAACAAGTGAAACAATGTTTCAGATGATACGTAGACGGATATTATAACTACTTTATGCAAATATTACACACCTAGTTACTTATGCCCTTGTCTGCTTGGTGTAGTATAGAGAATGCAACAGATCTCTTATGAGCAAATTATTCAAATATTCATTATATGGTATCACTGAATTTGCTGATGCTTAACACGTTACGATTTAAGTTGGTAAATTTCCTTTTTCATTCATTCATTTCTGCCTATTGCAATCCACTGCATAACCTATAATAAATTAAATACTTTCAACCCGTTCTATGGCTGATGTTTTTACAATTTAATTTAAAAATCTTTGCTCAACTCTAAATTCAAGGTCTGCCGATCGTTAATGTACGCGAATTGAAAACTAATTAGAAACGCCTTAAAGAATTAGACGTGGAAGAATTATTCACTATACTTACATAGATTTTTTTAGCCATATCCATCTCTTATAAAAACTTATAATAGAATAGTATCGTTTGGGTAGTAACTATAACACATTCTTGCCTCCAGAAATGGGCTTTCAGAGCTTCTAACAAATTTCAAATAGAGTACGAATCATGTTCCTTATAGACATTATTCTTATACCGTTGCTACTTAAAAAGAAAAAACCGCAGTTAATCCAAAATCGTACAAAAAATAACATTTTTCTTTAATCATATTGATAATGTTGTTGCATAATACTCGAAATCCAAATGTAATAAATAGCCCAATTGTGACATTGAACAATAGTACCAGCAACCTGGTTGGCCATGCTCAGGTATGATTAATATTGTATAATAAAACGTACAAAAAATCCGATACATTCATAGCTCAATTTACCGGGTTGAATGACTTTACTAATAGTTTTCCGGCTGTACTCATTTTAGTTGTAATAAATTATATTTAATAAAACAGTTGGACTACCTACATAATTTTATTTAGAACTTAAATTTTATTTTTATTGAGGTCTGTCAGAATGTATTTGAAAAGGAAAGAGGCGCCTGATTCTGAAATGTCAGAACTTCTTATTAAATTTTCGCATGACTCTACCCTGTAAACGTGACCTTTGGAAAATTGGTTAACACACATGTATAATGTTCGTATCGTCAATCGTATGTAGGTAGGTACTATATCTACGATCTAAATGAAAAATGTTTTTGACGTTGACTTGTGTGAAAGGTCAAGTAGAGTAACATAATTATTTTCTTAAGTACGATCGCGTGCATTCTCATTTTTGTTAATATATTGTTTACTAACATGTTTCGGAAACGTAAACCTTTCAAAGTTCCTTCAACGTTATTTACCTTAATATCGGACATTATGTTGAAAAGTACAGAAATAAAGAGTCCTTGAGGAACTTTTTGACGTCACAATTTCTAAAATTAAGGGATTAAGACCCGTATTTGCGGAATAACAATAAATTAATGAACTTGAAATGGGACATAAATATGTATATAATATATGTATATATACATAATATATGTATTATTGTACTTTTTAATCGTACAAGTACCTACATTATATTTGGTATAATAATAAATAAATAATACTAGAAATACAATATAATAGGTACCTAGGTATATTTATAAATAAGAAAAAGCTAATAGTTTTAATACCAGTGACGTTTCAAGTAGTCAAGTAAGTCGTTACTTAGGCATTGAAAAAAGTCAGAATAAGCTTTCAAACGTCCATTGTGTAAAGTGGTTCAAAAGTAACGCATAACCAATTTCAATGCAATTTCGCCCCATCAAGTTAGGCGCTAATAACACTGAAGTGTTTAGTAAATATATATCGTAAAGTATGATGTATAGGGCCATGGTTCGTTGCAGTAGCGAGTGACCGCAGTATTCAGAGCTACACCTATATAATTAGCTGGCAGGCGACCACACGTCGCCAGTAACATGATATTGCGGTGTTAAGCCGAGGCAGAAACCTTGTCAACACAACAATACCAATGTTTTATTTATACCTACAGACGCTTACAAATACGTACTTATGTCGTTACATACTGTTTAATCTATACATTATGTACTTATGTATGTAGTCAAAGTAGACACACTTTAACTACGATGTGGTTTTGTTTCAGGGCTCAAACAGACCTCTAAAAAAAATCTTTTAATAACAGTAGCAGTGCAAACAAATACTATTCATTATGTCCCATTTCAAGTTCATTAATTTATTGTTATTCCGCAAATACAGGTCTTAATCGCTTCAGTCAGGTCTACAATCTATAAGGTTCTTTATAGAAAGATAATATTTTGAATTTGGTCATGTCCGTTGGTTGAATATTAATAAGTGTATCGTTTGCCTATATAAGATTTAGGAGGTCAGATTAACTTGGCTACACCCGACCCTGTTGAACTCTGTTGGCCTCGAATGCCCTTAGACCTCTTTGGGAAAGGACACGATATACTCAATAATAATCAATCACATCCTTGACCGCTAAATTGGAGCAACATGTTATTGGCCGGATCCTTAATTTATCGTGAGAACATTGATGATAAATCTATAGAGTTCAAAGTGCTACAACAGTTCAGCGACTTGAGAGCTCTATTATTAGGAGTCAGAATAAATAGCATAAAAACAAAAATGATTATACAAAAATGTTAATAATGATATCAAAACTATTTGACATCATTTGATATTAAAATTATACAGCGATAGTGTGTTTATTGGGCGTAAATAGGTTAACACGGCCAAAAATACTCAGAGGTCTGCAGAACTTTCAGACTTTTATTCTTTTTGTTACCTGACGTGATCTAAACGACCGCCATGCGATTGCAGTCATTTGAGGGTATTTGAACGATAGTCTACTTAAATATTTAAGTTTATATTTACTGTGGCATTTAACATCATAAATCTTAATTAATATGCAGACGTAAATGGTGAAGTGTGCTCAAAAACATCAAATACGTCACACTATTTAATGTTTGCTTTGGCATATAATCAGGAAACGAATAAACCAGTGATTTATTTAACGTAAATAATGACAGATTGAAAATAGCGTTTATTTTTGTTACTTCCTATGTTCTTTCCAGGTTGATATCAGTGATTAGACTCAAAACCTAGTTTTATTATGGTATACTTACTTAGGCCCCGTTTGGCGGATAAATGTCTGATAGATAACCTATAAGAAACTTAGTTGACAGAGGTTTGACATATTTTTTAGGTCTATAAAATCTGTCACTTATGTCTTAGTTAGTTTATAAGACACTTATCTGGCAGTAATTAATCAGGGACTATTCCTCAAGTGATCTGTATAAATTGTGATGTTTACAATGTTCCAAAATAAACAAAGATAAGTACATATTCCACGAATAACTATTGAAACAATTTATCGAACGTAAAGCGCTGAAAGTATCTGCCTACCTATTATATTATCTTTGTATTCAGAACAGTAGGTTGTTTTAAAATAGACGACTTTTTTCGTATTGGTTCAGTGAACTTTGCGGTCACTGCGGATTTACCGGAATATTAGTTGCAATTCAACGAAAATTATACATCTTTGATAGAAAGATTTGATGATAAATAAATAATAATTTTTTAGAAGGCGTTTTGAAAAAACAATAATTTTTCTGACTTCACCAATGCGGAGACGAGAAATGAGTCTAAGCAATCAAAAGAAATTCAATATTGTCGGTTGTTCAAACATAATTCTATTGATTTTGATTTATCTGAGAGTCTGAGACTCGAACTTGCGAGTTCGAGTCTCAGACTCTCTCTCATTTAACTCAACTCAATTTGGGATAGAAAATAATGACAATATCATTTAATGCACACGTTGCATTCGTCTTTGTTTATTGAAACATCATATCTGCTCTCATCTCTGCTTAGTGGAGCACGGGTAATCTTTCTACTTATAAATTCGAAAGATGGATGTTTGCCACTTAACCACGCCAGAATGGCTGAAAGAAACAGGTAAGGAAGGCAGAAAGGAAAGAAACAGACCACGCGGAAGGAACCACGGACGGAAACTAATGTCCTATAAAACTTTAGATGCAAACAAATGATTGTATTTTTTAATGTCGTTAGTTGATACTTCTTTTAAGCGTCGTTTTTTAATACTCAACATAATATATTATGCAAGACGAAACGTTTCAAATTCTAATGGTAGACATTGACCATGAAATTTAATTTAATTTGTCTGATGACTCCAACAAAACTGGCACAAACAGAATCATAAAATATACTTTAACAGTTCTACTCGTATGTAGGTATAGCTCAGAGTGAATGATAGATATTATGTACAATGTACATTGTATTAGGCACATATTATACCAAGTTTATTTTTAATCAACATCGAGGATAATCATTCAGAAAGCTCTAGGAAACCATAAAATCCGCTACATTATTGGGAAAACAAAAATACTTACTATTCTTATGCTGATTTTTTGCATTTGTTTATCAAAATATAAATAATAATAGTAAATAATAAGATTGAAAACGTAATTACGTAACACTCTCATACCAGTTTATTAACTGAAGGACGATGTCTTTTTTTTATGTATTCTTATTTCTAATTGATCATGTTATTAAACTTACAGGTTTGATACTAGCCTAGTGAAGTAAATTAAAGATGGGTTATTTCGTCCTTAGTCAGGATCTTTAAAGTTAGTACTTACAAAAAACAAAATTAAAAATTTTGAAAAAACCCACGACGATAACATATAAAAAGGTTTAAATAACTTTATTTTAAATCCCCGACGAAAAGATAATAAGTAGCGTAAAAACAATCCCAAGAAAATCCGTCGGGGGCTGCCATACCCTGACATGAAATGAACGAAAGTATTGCAGTTTTATGTATTTGATACCTACCTAATTATTAACAATATTTAGTTTACAATATATATTTAATACTAGAAACAGTAATGATATTGGCAGCCCCCGACGAATTTTCTTGGGATTGTTTTTACGCTACTTATTATCTTTTCGTCGGGGATTTAAAATAAAGTTATTTAAACCTTTTTATATGTTATCGTCGTGGGTTTTTTCAAAATTTTTAATTTTGTTTTTTATTTTAAATATTTTCAAAGAGCGCCCTATCTTACTAACTGTAAGTAACTCGTATAAAATTTTAAGAACCTTGACAGATAAATAAAAATTTTATACTAAGTTATAGAACAAACACATTTTTTTTTAATTTACTGTTGCAGTAAGTCTTATAACTTGAAATTATCATTTTAATTTTCTTATTTTAAACTTTATAAGGAGCGCCTTATCTTACCATGTAAGCTCCAGAATGAATGGAATTTGCATGGAGCTTCGACTATATTATATATATTAAATTTTTTGTTGACTTGTGTGCTCATCCGTCGCACAAAGGTCGCCGGAGACCCGCTTTGCGGGGCTCCTACTTCTGGGTGGTTCGAAAAAAAAAAATAACCCTAACCTAACCAGTCCGATCCGGATCGCTCTGAATCGCGGGGTGTTAAGTTTAGCTATCGCACATTGATTGCCGTAGCCGGACTGCCTTCGGCGTTATCGCAGATTTCCACCTATAATAGCTTGTATCTCGAAAACGGTGCGTGCTATCGCAAAAATGATGAAAATTTGGTTACACCCCGAGCACGGATTACCTATAAGTTAGAATAAATAAGGTAGGTGTGTGTAGGTGTTTATATAACGTCAGTCTGGAATAAACTCTCACTCTTACTAATTTTTTTTAGGCTTATCATTGTATACCTCAGTACTAATATTCAGTGATATAACAACACGAGATCGGTTTTCGGATTTTTTCCTTTATTTGTGCAACTTGTTATTGCTTCTGGCCAAATTTCATGATTCTAGGTCAACGGTGAGTTCCCTATAGATTATGATCGTCAAGATAAATCGTCAAAAATGGAACATAAACAGCTGTATCTTTTGATTGCGTTAACTTAGAATTTTGATTTTTATTTTACGCCGAGGGTTTGCAGACCCAAGTATATGATATTAATTTCAGCTTTATACCTCTATGCGTTCTTGAGAAAAATATTCTAGACAGACGGACAGACAGACCGACAGACAGACATACAACGGAGTGATCCTATAAGAGTTCTGTTTTCTTTTTTTTGAGGTACACAACCCTAAAATTGCATAAACGGTCACCCATCTATGAACTGACCTTATCCGAAGTTGCTTAACCTCATGAGTGTAATCAATATCTCAGTACTACAATGCTACGTGTCCCTATACAGTAACAGGTCTAATTATTTTACAGATAACTGTAAATATAAGTTTGTTTAGTCTATTGCAGCGCCCCCTGGCGAAAAAATACAATATCGTGTATCCAAAAGTCATCCTCGATAAATCACAAATACATTACAGAAAACCGTATTGAAATCGGTTTAATCGTTTTAAAGATAGGAGGGCACAAAGGTTTCAACGAAATCAACATAGGTTTGCCTAGTCTATTGCAGCGCCCCCTGGCGAAAAAGTACAAAATCTTGAATCCAAAAACAATCCTCGATAAATCACAAATACATTACAGAAAACCGTATCGAAATCAGTCTAATCGTTTTAAAGATAGGAGGGCACAAAGGATTCAACGAAATCAGTGTATTGTAGCGCCCCCTGGCGAGCTATTAACATAACACCTATCTAATAACCTGTCCCCAAGAGCCGCACACACTTTACAGAAAACCGCATCTAAATCGGTCAAACCGTTTCCGTGATATAAGGCATTATGTTGGAACACACAAACACACAAACACACAAACACACAAACACACAAACACACAGCCTCTCACCCCAAACGCATATACCGTCTCCGTTCCGTCGTGGGTAATAAATTGTAGAGCAATAAAATTAACATTACATATTGTACATATTTAGATAAAGTAAGCCTATTACATCGACCGCGACCCGTTCCATTTTTTGACTTTACTCGAATGACTTGTAATGGTAAAGTTCAATCAACGAATGTTTATAGCCACTATTTGTCATTTTCATTAGTATATTAATAACATTATTGATCGCTTTTGACTGGTCGTGTTGGTAACGTATTAAAAACATAAGACTATAAATGATTTTGTTTTATCACAAAATTATTATTATTTAAAATAAAACAAAATTATTATGTGCCAAAACAAATATAATGAGGCGAATGTGAATGGAAACGTTGGAAGGGGAAGACCTAGAAGAACGTATGTAAAATAGGTGACGTTCTAAATAAGGGACAGATCAGGAGTACCCTCAACCGGCGAAAATGCATGAAAAGACTGATGAATGTTGAAGAAGCCAAAGATGTATGTCAGAATCATAGCAAGTGGAAGGAAATGGTCTCTGCCTAACCCGCTGTTGGAAAAGAGGCGTGATCTATATGTATGTATTCTATGTATGTACTATAAATAAATGGAATATTTCTTATGTAGGTGACAAAAATCAATGTCTTATGAATATCAAAGCAATTTGCAAACTATATCGAATTACTTTAATGACGAGGCATTTTGTGAGGCAATCTTACGGTCGATAACTGTGTCATTGGCTATAGTTTGTCGTGGGAATTATAAAACCTATTCACTCTCAGCAGTTTTTGCTAGAATAGCTTTTTTATGAGTGACATCATCTAGGTGTACCTATATTTTTAAAGTATCTTTTGTAGTCTTATTCAGAATCTAGTATCACTACGCATTACGATGTCTGGACTATTATGACCGCATGTTTTTTTTCACAGTTTGTGGGTAATTCTTGTAAGATTTCGACTACAGTCGGTATCAAATCTATTAATTGAAAGTTTCAACACACCTTTTAGATCAAAATGTCCATACAGTCATTTAATCAAGAAGGCATTAGCTTCCTTACAAACTGCACTCGCACTCTATAAATTTAATGACTTTTTAAATTAGAATATTAAATTTACAGGATATATTTTTACCGCGATATACCTACATAATAATATACAAAAGTATTTTTTTTATATTATTAGGTACTTATATATATTTCGTTCAATATATTATATGTATAAATAAGGTAAATATTTCAAATATTATTGAACTACTAAATTCGTTTGTATAATATAGGTACGTAAATGTTTAATTTAATAAAAACAAAGAAAAACCTGACTTGAGATAAAGGCCACGAAAAACAAGATAATCGTGTTTTGAACCGTTGTTCTTCTAATAAATCGATTGAGTCTGTATATTTATGTTAATTAACTTCTTAACTTGACTAAACATGTTTAAATTCCATTAACATATTATTGGACCCGCTTTATAATATGTTAATTCGAAATAACAAACATTTAAAAACGATTCAATCGTATTTGCGTAGATAAAAATATAAAATACCTATTTTTAGAAAGACGATCATAGTTACCTAGGTATTTTTGGATAAACAAATTGCAGTATGTTTTATTAGAATAAAAAAATAGTACATGTGGACGCCCTTCAGCTATGTGAACCGTCGAGCTAAAAAAGTCGCTGGATCTGATTGGATCCGAAAGTCACATACCCAAATAGAGAACCCCAGACCTAGCTGAGGGGTAGCAGTGCTAAATCAGCGCTTACTTAGTCTTGAGTTCTGTATTTGGGTATAAAAGAAGAAGTATTGAATAAGTTTTAAGTGTACCTAAAATACCTAGCTACGTAAAGATAAACAACAGCTCTCAGATTATGACATCTTTTGTTTTTTAATAACTTCGCATTTTTGTGCAACACACTCACTCGCTCATTCTGGCCTATTATTTTAGTTTGAGTGATAAGATAAGAAAAAAATTTTAAACAAAAATTCCATGAATATACCAACACGATAATATTGAGTTATGCATTTTTGACGACGCTTCAAATAATACTAAATTTCAGTGAAGTTTATAATATTAATGACGTGTTATTGGTATGTATAGAGGAGTTATCTAAAACAATTTTTATGGACCAAGTGGTGTCAATAAATTACTGGAATTCCCCAATCGAACTGACTTAATTTGATCTCAAATTGTACTATTCTTTCTTTATACGTAGCAGCTAACGGTATTAAATCAATACTAACATATTTCTAATTAGGAGACGGAATAGTACCAATTCCGACTGTCTGATAGCGTATAGGCTTAATCCATTTAACAAATTTAATATTATCGCGAACCGACGCCTACACCACACTGCCGCCGCCGCGTACGAAGCGAAGCCGTACTTCTATATGGGTGGGCGAAAAGACCGCTTACAAGTGTCACCAAGCTGCAGTCCGATCCCTACTTTAAATCTGTTGGTCATTATCATAATCGTCAAGCCATCTAAAGTTAAACTCTTCTTATGACAGTTATCCTCACGTTGACATTGTCGTGGACATATAGGAAGACATACTGACAACTGTAGTTCCCGTAAATGGAAAGTATGGGCGATGGACGCTCACTCGTAGATAATTAATTATGTCCTCAGAATTCCTACAGGCAAAGGCCATTGTCCAAATTATTTCAATGCCATGATTTGTTTATGAATCTGTTATCACATTGATGATGTGATCCGTTCACGTCTGGACTTACCGATAAGATTACCAATGCGTCTTATATCTCCGGCTTTTGTTTAGTACTATCTGATAAATTGAGATGAAAGATACATCTGTATACTTTCTTAAACATTTCATATAATTTATTAAGATTTTTTGTATTAAATTTTGCGATGTCAATGGTGAAGTGTGTTTTGTGAATATTACGTATTACATAGTTATAATAATGAATCCTATGGCTTATGCTATGTATGGGCCCTATTTTGCAGCAGATAATGAGAGAGTGAGACAAGAACCAATATGTGAGTAAATCTAGGTATTTAGGTTTTAATATTTATCGTTCAATTTGATAAAGTTGTCAAAGGTCTTACCGAAATAGACCATCAGACAATCTGCGTTATGTAGATCGTATTTTTAAAAATTTTCATCGGATAAAAATTCAGGTTGATACTCTAGATTCTGAATCCAACTTTTTGATCTAAACTTTATGGTTTCACTGGATTTCACATAATTACATACTATTTTCCTGATCAATAACCCAAATTATGAAGACTATTGGATTTGTTTTCCCCGCCTTATTTCTGCTAAATCTATAATATCATTTAATTATACCGGAATAAAACACTCAATTTCTGTTTACTAAATTTTGTTCCGATAACGAAATATGTTTATATTAACTGATTGTTTCACTAGGTTAAATTGGGATACGGTTCTGATAATTAGGAACGTAATAACATAAGGCAATCAATGTTATCGCTTTTATAAGTATACGATGAGTTTAATAGCCAACAAGTCTAATGATTAGCTAACGATAACTTACAGACGGTGATAATACTTATTAGAATAATTATCCAGTTTGATGGATTGACGACAATAATATAATTTAATCTTAGTTTCTATATTTAAAAAAACGTCATTACTTAAGTAGTAGTAACATAGCGTCACGCCTTTTATTTCCGAAGGGGTAGGCAGAGTTACGTTTATACGTGGCTAGTCATTAGATATACATTGTTATGTAGCTAGTAAGCTAGCTATGGAATGTGGTTGTTAGAAAATCACTTTCCAAACGGGTTCTGATATTAATAGTGAAGAAACCAATTAGGATCGGAAAACTGATAGATACGAAAAAAACTCTCAGTAAAATCTTAAATCATATACTTTTGAAAACTGAGTACGTATGAATGAAGTCGTCCAATTATTTGGTCAACCTAGTGGTCAACGAGTGCCCAATTCATTTAATGAAGTCCTCAATATAGCCAATATAAATAACTATTCACGCGTGTGACATCTCGATGGCATATTATTATGGCAGTACGAACTGGGTGCGTTGAGTGCAGAGCACGAGCCAGCAGGCCGGCATCAGGCCGTGGCCGCACGGCCGCACGGCGCCGCTCGACCGCACGTCGCGAACTTGACCCACATCTCCCCAGATACCATTGTCTTTGCGCACAACCTCGATCATCGCACCTAACTACTATTTCTCACGAAGTATTCCTTAAAGCCACCTCGGGAAAGCAATTGTTTAGTGACCTTTCCGTAATCACGAATCTACAACCTACATTTATTGCATAGAACAATCCAACATCGTGTCGTCTAATTATGAACTTTCCCAACTTTCGTTTTGATCACCGGTTTGTGAATACTGAATCCCGTTATTACGCCGTGTCAATGCCCCAGTAAACTACATGACATGACACTTTCCACGTTTTGATGAAACAACGTGCTGCCGGATCTACCCACTTCCGATGTGACCGACAAAGCAGCGTGACTATCTAACTAACGCTAAAATTCCCAGTGTGAACAAAAAATTTTTGTATGAGGTGCATTATAAAATATGATACAGAAAAAAGTTTACATAGGAAAATAATACGGCTGAACACCGTCTTAAGTGAAGCTCGCTTCAGGAAGCATTACTTCATGCACTGTACATTATTATTGTAGAATTTACGGTCCATATCGAATTTGTTTTGACTTTAGTGTACGTGTACCTATAGACTTTCGAAACATAAAGCATATTTTTAAAAGCAATATGTTTATTTTGTTTTTTTTTTACTATTTCAGGTATGTCTCTAGACGAAGGCAGGCAGTCACAGAGGCCATACCGATATGGCATGGTGCTGCTGTGCGCTGGTGCGCTCATCAACTGGCTAGGACTTGCCGAGGACTACGCAGAGCCGGTGCGCTATGTGGGCGTCGCTTGCATAGTCGCTGGCGCATTGCTCATCTGTGCAGCCATGTGTTGCTGGCTGCAGTCACCCGCTAGGCAGCCACAGACCGACCGTGCGTCGCCTGATACACATCAAGTGAGTGTGAACCTTTTAGATAACCCGATAATATTATTTAACTCGAAGAGCCTATACATATAAACTTGGCAGTTTCTACGACTGATTCTCTAGAGGTTAAATTATTAAATTCAATTGATGAATGAATTGCTTATAGCAGCTGTTCTTTGTCGAATTTGATTGAATATCGTCACTCTTTTGATGTTTGACATTTTGTTGTTTTGTCAAATAGTATTGAAATAATGATACCCTACTAGATACGTTTGGTTAAAAAAAAAATTTACTTCTTACAATTTGGCGCCAAAAGTCTGCCGTTTTGTCTTTTTTTTTATAATACCTATCTAAGGACACTTGGGTTTTTGAGAAGAATCTAACGATACCTTAATTGTCCAAATCCATCCAGCCGTTTGGAAGAAACGTGGGAATAAAGAAATTTACAAACATACTAGATACGCACGAAAAAAAAATACCCGTCCTGACAGTCGGGTAAAAAGCTTTATCTATTTCGCTCTATTATTATAACTTAACCCGTTTTCTTGTTTGTCTTCGTTTTATAAAATTGTAACCAAGCGTTTATCCTATTTCAGATTGACGATCCAATCCACGTAATATCAATGCCAGATGAGGAGACAATGCAACAAAAGCCCCCAGACTACGATACGGTGGCGGGGGCGCCGCCGACATACGACGACGCCATCAAGCTGAACCCTGCGCGGCTATTGCCGGCCACAAGTAGCACGCGACACGACGTGCCCATCATCCCCGGCCAGCCAGACGACGCGCCGCCGAGCCCGCTCTCCACCATCGCCCCCGTGCACAGGTCACAAGTGCCCAAGACTCCACCACCGCCGTACAACCCCACGCACGCCATCAGATGAAAGCCCGGCCGGACAACTTTGTTACTTTAAATTGACTGCTGTTTCATGTGATGAGACTCGTATATAGCAAGTAGTCCACATTGTTGACATCGCAACAATGATACGGTATTATATTTATATTGTACGTACATATCCTAACATGAAACTATTGTTTTATTTAAGTAGATTTCGAATGAGCGTTGAGTACTTATGTGATAATAGGGAAGTTATGATTAGTTACTTATTTCCTGCTCTGTACATAATTAAATAATGTAAAATAAATATGTTAAAATTGTACCTATAGTTAGGTAGATAAGAAAAACTCTTCCAATAATTATTTTTTAATTGTGTTCCAAGCAGAGCACCTCTGTGGTTCCAAATAATTGTAAAGTAGGGTGTTAAATAAGTGACCGGTCGTCGGGTAGGAGGAACTTTAAATAAGAGACAATCGTACATATCTGTTAACTATTCAACTGAGCCTTATGAGACGCAGCAGTTTTCTACGTCACAGTGCCATTTATACGGATTCCTCCGAATGTTCTCACTGCTGGTTGACTTCTAAGTACAGTGTTATCATTAGACTAAAGCTGTACTTACTCTTAGATATAATTTTGCTCACGAAGCCTGTAGCAATAAGGCACTTCTATCACTTAGATGTAAAACATATTTGTACCTAGGTACACTACGCAATTACACGAATAATGATTTATGTAATATAAAAGTTATTGACTTTGGTGAAAATGCCACCTGAACAATTGTAGAAACGTGTGATTATGTAGATTTGGTAATTGAAAATCAATGTTAGCTTGTTGTTGTCATATGACCGTTAGCATCTGCATTTTAGTGACCTGTCGAGTGTTATCACTGTAGAGTTATTTAGTTTCCTATTCTGATTTCTCTATTCTAGTCTTCAAATTAACGCATATTTACTTAATAATTCTGTTATATGATTCAGTCATGCATAATATTTTGTAATTTGTACATATTCTGATTGCACAACTTGACGATCTCAAACAAACTTCATGCAACGTGATCAGTCGAAATTGGAACAAGGAATATGAACTGTATGGACGTGTGCTAGTCAATATGCATGTATGTCAGTGAAAACATCAAAGAACCGCAATATTGTTGATTTCCAATCATGTTAATTGCAGTTGATTTGAAGTTAATAATGCAGTCAAAATCTCATACTAACGTACTTCATTGTATCATAGTAAACGACTAAATGAAACCATAATAAAATTGTAATTGAACACTAACGTTGATAGTTGAATAAGAATAGATATAAGCTCGAGACGTTACTGTATTGTGGATCTCGTGGCCTAACCTTTATAGATAATAATTATTGTAAGCAATTCTACATTCTTACATTAAAATTTACATCAATGACCGAGTCAGCCGAGTGCTTTCGTATGATAAAAGGGACCAATCTTTATGTTAATTACTTATATCGTGTGCTTATACTAATAGCGCGTGCCTGGAAGTCTTTATGAGGATTTTACAATGCTGAAGTTGTGCATTTATTATTTGTACATTGTACAAAGATCGGACGTTAAGAGAGTGTATATAGAAAACAAAAAAATAAATGTTGTTGAGAGCAAATTTGGTTTTAATTTTTACTCCCTTATTTTCATTGTTTACGTTGGCCATAGAGGCAGTTTAAAATTATATATCTATACTAATATTACAAAGCTGAAGAGTTTGTTTGTTTAGTTGACCGTGCTAATCAGATTTGAAAAAATCTGTTAGTGTTGGATAGCCTATTTATCGAGAAAAGCTATAGGCTATATAACATCTCGTTACTGCCAATAGGAGCTGAACAGTGGTGAAAAAAAGAACGACGGGAGCGAAGCCCCCAGCAACAGCTAGTTTCAAATCATACAAAATACTCCAGTAGCGAAGCCAAATGCTGTTGGTAGGTACCTATATGTCGGCGATACGCCAGGGTTTTCAGGGTGAAGATCCATTGTAATGAAAACACACACAAAATATTATTTTGTTTATTCTCGCGCAAATTTACTGGCCTGTTGGCCTAGTGGTTAGTCACCCTGACTGCTATTAATTTGGCACTAGATGTAGAGACACTGTGTAAATTCTGACTGTTTTTCATAATTCAACGGCTATTATATCTACCTCCTTGCCCTGTCAGTGCATAAGGGTTCTGTGCTCCTTCCTGTTATAACAAAAAACTAGCTGTTGTAACCAAACAACATATACCTATCATCATCATCATCATCATATCAGCCCAATGACGTCCACTGCTGAACATAGGCCTCACCTAATTTCCGCCACAACGAGCGATGGAAAGGGCTATGCTTGGAGTTTCCCTGCGCGATCGAATCAGAAATGAGGAGATCCGCAGGAGAACTAAAGTTGCCGACATAGCTCACCGAATCGCATCGCTGAAGTGGCAGTGGGCAGGCCACATAGCTCGCAGAACAGATGGCCGATGGGGCAAAAAAGTTCTCGAGTGGCGGCCACATACTGGAAAGCGCAGCGTAGGGCGGCCCCCCACCAGATGGACCGACGACCTGGTGAGGGTTGCGGGTGGCCGTTGGATGCGGGCGGCACATATACCTATAATACTTATAAATTATTGTATGCGCCCATATAGACCTACATGGCCTTAAAGTTGTATACTTATACAAATTTAAAAAGGAAAATAATTTATGTGGACTGAGTAGGTATACACTGAATATGCCCAACCATTTCTAATTATTGAAATAATACTGTCTTTGGACATGACTCTTTGATTTGCTACCTGGTTTTTATTATTTATTTATCTTGATCAAATAGCTCAAGAAATAACTTGGAGGCGATAAAGTAAAGTAGATAAATTTGTCCACTTGTCTAAATACCCGATAAAATGAGGACCTACCAGTAGACAAATGAGGAGGTAGGAGACTTCAAAACTGTTCTAAGAATTCACATGCAAAAAGTTTCATAGAATAATCTTTTTAAATAGAACTTATGTGCAAGGAACTTATATTATCACGCTAGTTAGGAGATACTTGCTTATATGGCAATTGGCAAATAGACAACTTTTCTATAGTCTGTGATATTTTGAAACTGTCAATGAGACCACACATTGGCAACCATGGATGTAGCATTTCCTTGTTGGCAACCCTGTCAGGGCTGCCAATGTGTCGGAGATTCCCCAAACTACGGGGATGTTCAAGCCATTTGGGTAATTTGTGGGAAGAGTGTTTTTGTGGGGAAAATGCGAAAAAGTTTAGACTTACACGCGATAGAACTGAACTTAGAAGTTTAATTTATAAACTAAGTAAAGTTTGTTTAACTCAACTTAGACGGCAGAAAGGTATATTTAACAGCATTTTAAATAAGCAAACCAAACCTAAAACGAGAAATAAGCTTGTTTCAAGTTTCTTCATACGAATCTCAGCAACCAGCTGATTTTCTCCTGCTAATATAAAGCAGAATACCTACTGCAATAATTTTGACAGCACTTTCTAAAAATATTATAATTACCTACATTTTCTATTGTATTTAGTGATTATTAAATTTTTTTTATTGGTGATATACTTTCACCAGTATTGGATACCTACTGCTAAACAAAAAAAAACTTACTGAAGAGATGCAAAAGAAGATTAAAATACATAATTTAACGTCTTCTGAGTATAATTATGTAAACATAACTAGGTATTAACAGAATTTGGCTATAAATATGTTTGATTTCAATTGACAGCACTTTCATTTCTTTAATAAAAATTTGTGGGGAAAATGTTGATTTTAATTTTTGCCAAAGTTTTTGGGTAATCCAGACTGTAGATATCGGCAACACTAATGCTGTCATTTTCGTTTGACAAGCAAAATCACAACATTATCGGTAATTCGGGTAATATAAAAAGATACAAAACTAAACAAAACAAAGTACCTACTCATATTTACTCTAATTGAGGGTGAAACAATCATTATCTATGAAAAATATGCCAGTAGAGTTGAACAGCCTCACAGAGGGATGGCTAGAGTTAGAAAGCGACCCCGGATTATTTACCCTATTGTTAGAAGATTTCGGAGTAAAAGGGGTTCAGGTAGAAGAGATTTATGACCTCCATAAACCCTTAGAGAGCCCCGTTTATGGATTTATATTTTTATTTCGATGGATAGAAGAAAGAAGGTCGAGAAGGAAATTCGTCGAACAGATTGAAAGTTTTGTACGCGACGAGGAAACTATAAACAATATATTTTTTGCACAGCAAATGGTTCCCAACAGCTGTGCCACTCATGCCTTGCTATCTATTTTACTTAACTATCCTAATCTTCATTTAGGAGAAACACTCAGCAGGTTAAAGGTATTCAAAACTAAACACTCAATAATTATTATTGGTTAGTGTCTCTTTTTTTATTGATTTTGTTCTAATCATTCCTTATATTACTTTATTAGCACCACACATTAGGTATGAACCCAGAGAACAAAGGCTGGGCAATTGGCAACACCCCAGAGTTAGCCTGTGCTCACAATTCTCATGCCATACCACAAGCAAGAAAGAAAACTGATAAGAATGCTGGTGTTTCTACTGGACGCTTCACTGGTGTGTAATAATCTAATTAGTAAACACTGAGATTTTTTATTTTTATTTTAAAGTTATTAAACTTGTAAGGTCACAGTGCAGTGGAGAGCCAGGTCAGGCCTTTAAACAAATTTCATATAAAAGCTCATAATAATAAGGTGTAGCATTTGTGGTAATCACTTAATCATAGTTTTATGTAAAGTTCAAAAATCATATCATAGTGTGGAAGTTGTCTTTGAAATAAAGAAAAATAAAGGCTGAAGCTTTTTTAAGTGAACCCAACCCATTATATCTATCCCTATTTAATTATATTTTTTATGTTGTAAATAAATGTAGGTACTAAGAACTACAACTAACCTATTTACAAAAAATACAAATAAAAAAACGTTAACAATAAAAAATAACAGATATTCTATTCCTATAATCTTACTTTATGGTCTTAATTAACGAGTATTAACTATACCTACTGGTCATTAGATGAACATATAGCATGCTTATACAAATAAATTTTACAATAATTTCAGGTGAAGCCTACCATTTTGTAAGTTTTGTTCCTATCAATGGACATTTGTTTGAGCTGGATGGACTCAAACCGTTTCCCACTGACCATGGGCCATGGGCAGCAGATGAAGACTGGACTGATAAATTCAGAAGAGTCATGGCCGAGAGACTGGGTAGAGATGCTGGAGAACAAGTTCATGATATTAGGTGTTTTTTTAATTTTTCTAATAATATTCTACCACATTTACACAGCGCCATCTAGTCCCAAATTAAGCAATTATATTTGCTTATGTTATGGGTACTAAACAACTGATATACTACTTTTTTTTTTTGTAAATACATATATATTATAGATAAATTACACCCAGACACAGAACACACCTTTATGCTTATCACACAAAGATTTGTCCTGGGAGGGAATTGAACCCACAACCTCCGGTTTAGCAGTCAGGGTCACTAACCACTAGACCAACAGGCCAGTCAGTAATTATTTCAATAATAATAATAATCTAAATATAAATAATAATAATATCTTAGTTTCTTATTAAAGTTCAATTTCATTTAAGATTGTCCCTTGATGGTTCATATGTTATGTTTCAGGTTCAATTTGATGGCGGTGGTCCCAGACAGAAGGTTAGCTTTAACTCAGAAACTCAATGCTCTTGAACTCAATCAGAAGAGAGTAAAGGAAGCAATCTCCAAAATTGGAAAACACCTGCGACATTTATTGTCAAAACGTAAGGATAATAGAGGAATGTATTATTCCAATAAAGAATTCTTGGCGAATAATCTTATAATTTATATTATAATAAAAAAAAGCGATGGTGGCTGAATGGACAAGGGACCGGCGTGCAAATCACGCGGTACGAGATAGTAGTACCAATGTGGATTCCATTTTGTGGAATTCATTATGTACTAGTCAACTGACTTACCATCTGCTAACGGTGAAGGAAAACATCTTGAGGAAACCCACATACCCTAGAAGAAATTCTATGAGTATGTCTGATCCACCAACTCGCACTAGGCCAGTGTGAGTGGATTATGGCCTAAACCCTCTCAGCTCTCTAGTTAGAGAAGAGGAGACCCGAGCCCAGCAGTGGGACTTAATGGGTTGCTGATGTAATCTTATAATTTTATGAATACATTAAATTATTATCTGTAAATTACTTCTGTAAACTATGTTCTATTCAATTTAAATTTACCTAATTTCGCATGCTGTTTATTGGCCAAATATGTATATCCAATTTTTTTTGTAACATCTTTAATTACCATGTTTGAGGAAATAAATGATAATCACTACATAGTATAAAAGAAAGTCGCTGTTGCTGTCTGTCCGTCCCTATGTATGCTTAAATCTTTAAAACTACGCAACGAATTTTGAAGCGGTTTTTTATAGATAGTGTAATTCAAGAGGGTGAAGCAGCGGGCGGAAGCTAGTATTATTTATTTTAATTAATTTTACAGAGCAAGGAGAATTATTGGAGAATATAAATGAGAATGATCTCAACGAAAGTATGGTTCAGATCAGTGAAGAGACAATACTTACTGCATTAGAGTCTTCTCAGCTGCAGTTATATGATGTTGATTACACAAGACCTATTACTATAGAGATTGGAGCTAATGATCGACCACAGCAGGACAGTAGTATAATTTTAGGTAATTTTATAAATAATGTTCTTTGTTTCGCTAATGCTCAGCTCCTATTGGCCGTAGAGTGATGTTATATAGCCTAGTAAGCCTTCCTCGATAAATGGCCTATCCAACAATAAAATAATTTTTCAAATCTGTCCAGCAGTTCCTGAGATTAGCGGATTCAAACAAACAAACTCTTTAGCTTTATAATATTTATACTTGAGTGCATTATCTAGTCTCATTGAATTTATAAGTTACGATTTTAAGGTTTTGTTTTTATTTAATTTAACACGTTTGTTAGAGAGATTTGATCCTTATGATTGACCCCATCGGTGAACGCCATAAAAGAACAAGGTGTTATTTTTTGGAATTTTAGGTGGTTCGATCCCTGGATATGGCAAGCGAATTTTCGGAAATCTAAATGCAGTTTTGTTTCTTTTTAAAAATAAAGGAATGTTTCCTTTGAGTTAAATTGTCTATCTCTGGTATTTAAGAGTGCTTTCCCTCCAGGTGGCATTAAAACAGGGTGGAAACCCTGTATATAAAAATATTCAGGATATTCTACCTAAACAAATGAGGTTTCTTTTATTAGTACTAGAATAAATAGTTTTAATGTAATCATTGTGCTCTATAAAATACAGTTGTCTTAATCTGGACTATTATTTATTAATCTGGACAACACACTCAAATTTTTAAATGAATATTCTTTGATTTCAGTGGATCCTGTAGAGCAAGGAGCAGTTGTTAAGTTCGCTACAATAAATAGAGATAATCAGATTGTAGGAGATGTAAGTATCCCTAAACTCCTAGAGATATTGCAATGGATTCCTTTTTACAATGCTTGTATTTGAACCCTTTCGAAGGCCACGCCATAGCATCTTCGTGCCCAACGCCATGCCAGGAAATGTAGTTTTTAAGATGTAGCAATAAAACACACAACTAATGATTAAGTATCTTTATTTTGTACTAGAAGTCGCCCGGGGCTTCCCTCCCGTTATTCTATACTTATAATATAGTCTATAAACTTCCTTAATAAATGGGCTATCTAGCACTAAAATAATTTTTCAAATCGAACCATTAGTTCCTGAGATCCTAGCGTTCAAAAAACAAACAAACTTCAGCTTTATATTAGTATAGATTTATAGACCTGTGTTTTGTCGGATATAGCTGTCGTCAGCACACAGGGCACGCTTGTTCTTTCGAGTATAGTCGGCTCTGGCGTTCAAAAGATTAAAAAGACATCTTCCACATTTTAAATTGTACTAAGTAGAGTATTTATTTTCATTACAGAGATTTAAAATTAACTAAATTAAAGTAGGTACTATTAGAACTATATACAATAAATGAATTACAAACTAAACTAAAACTTCCTCAATACGAAATAATTGTGTATAAATTACACAATAATTATCGCCTTTGTCTCGTGTGGGGATCGAACCTACGACGTCTAAATCTAAACATCATTAAAATTAATTTCTAGTTGTATCCCACTTCAATAACCGCCCTGGTGAAGAGTAACGACTTACCAGTGTTAGTCTGTTGCGAGTCGGAGCCGGAACAACCAGTCAAGCTAAGAAAGCTGCTACTAACGCACTCGGAACTGAACGCTTTGATGAGCAGCATCGTCAATGAGGTTCAGTTGTGTCAGCAGGCGCTCAACGATGAGAATGATAAAAGAGATATGTATAAGGTAACATTTAATTCTTTTTATATAATAATAATAATATAATATAATATTCTACCACATTCACACAGCGCCATCTAGTCCCAAATTAAGCAATTATATTTGCTTGTGTTATGGTTACTAAACAACTGATATACTACTTAAATATTTATTTGTAAACACTGAGTGTCTATATAATGAGAAATAATATATAAGAATATACTACAGACTGTCACTGTGGCGCAGTGGTTAAAGTGGTCGCCTCCCCACTACATCGCCGTGCTGGGTGACGTGGGTTCGATTCCCACACGAGACAAATATTTGTGTGATTCATAGATATTTGTTTCTAGTCTGGGTGTACTTTGTGTCCGTTAGTTTCATGTTTGTAAAGGTCCCCGCGACACAGGGCTTGTTCCCTAGTGCGGGCGTTGTCATTTAAAAAAAAAAAAAAAAAATTAAAGTATTACCTGACTGAATATAAAAGTAAAACAATAGAACTAGTATTCATACAATCAATGTAACTGTCGTGTAGGTAGACGACTGTCGTCGCACACATAACTACGACGAGTTCATCTGCACGTTCCTGTCGATGTTGGCGGAGCGCGGGGCGCTCGCAGAGTTGGTCGCGGCCCAATTAGAGCGCGGCCGGTCCGCCCGGGCCAGGAGGCGGCGTCCGCGACCACGACCAAGGGCCAGGCCACGACCACGACCAAGAACACGGAAATAATTGGTCTATTACTATAAGTATTACTCCTATGCCATATATTGGGTGGAAGTTGATCGCTTTCGGTACCAAATCTAGTGATACTAGTCTAGTGGTACTAATGCAATAGATTGATAAAAAATGAAATAGGAAAAATTGGTGGAAAATAATTTAAAAAAAATACCTTATCATAATCTTATCTGTTTCTGAGGTTGATGACCCCGCCATTGGGTTTAAAATAACTTATATACAATCCACAGTTTTCGGTACCGAGAGGTTTTCCGCCTATTATTTTAAATTATAAATATGATGTATTAGTATTAATATAAGAATAAAACAAGTTTTTTAAAAACAATTTTTTATTATCATACTACGAACAGCGCCGTATTTACATGGTCATCATATTGTTAAAGAAATGTAACAACGTTTGACTTATTGTTTGCTTAGGCACGTACGTTCATCGAACAACATTCTTATATATTTAACTAACTAGCACGGTACGGTACTTCTACGACCTAAGTCGATAAGCGCTTTATGTGCGAAACATTTAAATGTATATAAAATTGTATACTGGTATACATAATTAGACAGAAATAAAATATTGCATGAAAATACTTCTGAATTTGACAAATGTATGAGAAACGAATAAGGCTCGGCGCAAACGGACCTCCACAACCACCGGTGGCCAGCGACAGCCACATTTTTTAGTAGACGTGTGGCCACTGGCCAATCGCCGCCACGCACAAAAGTGCTGCAAGTGTATGAGAAATCTGTAAAGTTGCTGTCGCTGTCAGTTGGCGCCGAGCCTAAGTAACAACTACTTTTGTAGTTTTAATATACAATACGAGCGACTATAATATAAATGAGATGAAAATAGCATGGAAACCTGCCAACAGCTTATTGACATCTACTAATTCAATTATATAACGACAAATACTTCTCACTTTAACACAAGTAAAGGCAGCAACGGTTTGGCGTCTGTAAACGTTGCGTGCGTGTTGCTTCTGTCGAGCATCAGCATAGACTGCACAATTTACAGACGTGCTGAGCAGCCCCCTGATTCTGAGCTGTCGGAATATTTTCGGCCAGAACTGTCAGTTTATTTAAAGTTAAAAAACAGAATGTTAAATTAATAGATGGATAGAAAAAAATCCTATATTAATCAGTTTTTAATTTTCTATACGGTAAACTAATTTCTGACACTTAATAACTTAAGCTGTAAAAATACGTCGTTCTAAGATTCGAAAAAGTTTACGACGGGAGCAATCCGATGAGTCAGAATCAGGGCCCTGGTGGTAATTAATGCCCGGTTATAATAAGGTGTATTTTGGCCTGTACTAATCGTTATGCGCGAGCGTTCGCATTTTTTTCTTCTAGAAAAGCTAATACTTAATCAAATAAAAAACAACTTTAGTCAGCGCTAGATATTTTAAAAATCTATCTTTTGGTTTATATCTCTTGTATGGTCTTACCATAAAACCATTCAAGAAAAAAAATTGCTATGAAATAACTATGAGCGCTATGTTTACGATTTCATTTTATCGAGCAAATAAATAGCAATTACGTTTCTACTTTAGTCAGCGCTAGAGTAGAGATATTCAACTGTATTTTTTGCTTTGCGTTATGTCTACATATCTAAGAGATAAATAATTTCAAAAACCTTAAAATTACTATAACCGCGCCTTAATTTGCTGTTAAATTTGTCGACGTCCACGGACGCCTTTGCCGATGTGTAGTCCAGGTATAACGTGTACCTTAATCGGATATGCAGCGATAGTGTCGACAACGATAACGACAAGATGAACAATTTATTTATTATCGAAAGACGAAGTACTCTTAAAATACATATTATCCCAAAACATTCATTATTTGTTCATTTGGCGTCACTGACAAGATCAATACCATTACAAGAATAGTTGTTTTATATAGAAGTATAACATGAATATGACGGAGCTCTAAGGTTTGTAAGTATAATTATTACATTATCATTCACTTATTCGTATATTAAATTCACTATAATTTATGATTTGTTGATTTAACTGTTCTTAAATTTACGTAGGTACCAAAACAGACGTGGATGCCGAAATTATAATTTCCAGTTTATTTGATTGGCCGAACAGGGCAAGCGGCTCGCTGATAAACATGCTATATCACAGACTAATGAAAACACACAAAACATACATCCACTACATACATATGGCACTAACAACTAAAACCTGAAACTATATTGTAACATTAAAGGCAGTGATTGTAAAATATCGAGTAAAATTTCTCGTTAAGTTGTTCTTATACTATCTGCACGCAATTAAGACGATTATTTGCCGCATTCGGCCTATTTATATACTGTTACATTTCAATCACAATATAACTGAATTACTACACTACAGGTGTCAACAATATACGCCCCGCACTAGTTAAAACAAAATACTCGACAATAACAATTCACAAAACCATTATAATATATAAGAAGGACAGGTCGGCAGTAGCACCAGTTACCATAACATAGCGACGCACGCGGTCTCAGGTTCACAACCAAAACTTATTGCTATTATCACTACTCTGAAATTGCACTACTTTGAGTTTCGATGAAATGTGAACTCCAAACGGAAGCATAAAATTAGAACTACATCTGCGTGGTTTGAGCGAAATACACACATGCATAAACTATTGCACTCCACGAGAATTCATTCGAAATAACACTTAATAATTTGATCGAAAATAATATCATTACTAACAAAAATCTACATCAAACCTTAGCACACTATTCACTACCGCATACATTCATAGATAAGGAACAATATCATCAATCAATATTATATAATATTAAAGTAACAATGTATATAGTTATCGTCCAGCACGCGGAACATGGCGGCTTCAACTGTCGCCCGCCTTGTCCTCGGCCGCCGCCCCCACCACGCCCGCCACTCCCGCCACGCCGGGGATCGGCAGCTCCTTCAGCTGCCTCTTCTCTATCTCCGCCTTGAACTGCTCGATGTCTTGGGGACTAGAACAAAACGTTACAGTTTACACGACGGTTGTGTGTTATTATGACACCGTTTTATAATTAATAGGTATTAATGTCTGTCGTCTGGTCAGCGTGGTAAAGTAGGCTAAATTCCCTCCACATTCTTTGAAGGAGACTCGTGCCCAGTAGATGTACGTTTGTGAGTTGAGATGATGAATAGATCATAATGAAACTATCTAAAGTCAAAGAATTATCAACATAAATTTGGCTAATTTAAATGTTACGCGAGTAAAAATAAAAGTAATTTTTTATAATAAAAGCCAATGGAAATCAACTATCTTTCATTTGAAATATTTTACTTAAATTAAAAAACATAATAATTACGCTGTATTTCCGTTAACATAATATTCAAATTTCTCCTATTTGTTTGGACACCCGATATGTAGACGAATTGGGCGGAGTTTTAAATGATCAATATAAACATAAATCGATTTGGAGTCTATCTTACCTGATTTGCACAAAGAGTATGCCGTTGATGAGGTTGAGCATGTCGATGACGGAGGCCATGCCGGGCGGCTGTATGTGCAGCGGCGGCGGCTGCGGCGGCGCGTGCGGCGCGCGCGCGTACGCCTCGGCCAGGCGCTTCTGCAGCACCACGGCCTGCTGCGTCAGGTGGCGCAGGCACTCCGACGACTCGCGCGTCTTGTCGTGCTGCTCTCCTAGCAGCGCCTTGTAAAGTAAAACAAAAATATTAATTAATAAACTAATGTAGGGAGCATAATATTGATTAGGTTATGTACTAAGCAGTAAAATCAGTGCCACAGGCGGCCTTAGGTCATACATCTCTTGTACTCATTACGCAGTAAACTCTGTCTGTCTGAAAACCAGCGCTAAACATTTATGTTTTAGCATTATGCTGAGACAGGGCCGTTTTTCAGACTTTTTTTTTTATGTCTTATAGTTTATGTTTGTGCTGTAATATGTATATTTAGTCTGAGAATAAATAGATTTTCTTTCTTTCTTTCTTTCTTCAGTAAAGAGTATACAAATGAATAATGTACATACCTTGTAGATAGAGTAGGTCTCCTTCTCGTGAGCAAGCGCGGCGCGGAAGTCTCCGAGACAGGACAAGGTGCGCGCCAGCAGGTGCCGCGCCACGGCCGCCTTGAGCGAGCGAGCGCCGTGCGCCGCGCGCGTGACGCTGAGCGCGCGCTCGGCGAAGCGCAGCGACAGCTCGTACTCGCCCACCGCGTGCAGGATCAGTGCGATGTTGCTCTGTCAACGTGCAGAACCGTCACTCCAACGAACTTTGTTTCAAACACAATAAAGCTCGCCACAAAATTAAATTTAAATTAATTATTTTAAATGTAACCTACCTACATTGACAAATAAATATTTCTGTTTCACAAATATTAATATACAATGCTATATATATTATGTTATATTATGTCTTGCTTAAATATATTAACTCTGTAGTTGCTACTATGGAAAATAAATCGTAATATCTTGCTATAGTACAATTATATACTGTGTGACGGGCTTAAAGCCGTATTATTGCCAAATTCGATCACTTGAACATATACATAAAATATGTGTAGAACTAAACGTAACTTACATCGAGCAACGCCATCTCAGGGTGATTCTCTCCACATACGAGTAATGCGAGGTAGCGAGCGCGGTACAGCAGCTTTAGTGCTGTACTAACTTGACCGTTTGCGAAGCAATATAGAGCCAAGTGAGACTAGAAAAAAAAACATTAAATAAATAACATGCCAAAAGTTGTAGAACTTAAAAAACGATCAATCAAAAAACAATAAGATGCTTTTGAAATTAAGGTAATATTAGATTAGTATTAGAGGCAGGGGTAGACCTAGGAGAAGTTTCATCCAGCAAGTGAAGGAGAAAGTGGGAGTTGTGTCGTATCAAAAAATGAAAAAAATAGCAGAAAATAGAGAAGAATGGCGATTGCTTCACCGACAAGAGCAAAGCTTAAGAGCTTTGCTCTCTTATTTAAGAATAAGAGAGAGAGAGAGGTTAGTATTAGCAACATTTTTTTTTTATTATTGCCTGAACTGGCAGACGAGCAGGCGGGGCCCACCTGATAGTAAGTGGTAATCCTAAAATGTATATAAATTAAATCTTGGAGTTTCACTTCATGTTGTCACATAAAGATTGAGAAATTATCAGCTCCAAAACAGACTCTAGTTAATAAAACCTCTGACACCGTAAATAGTAGTAAAATTGCCAAGATATTAAAAAAAAAATTACTTACATATTCAGTAATAGTATAAGGATGATCGACGCCATTAACTCGCTCAGACATGAGGACGGCCTTCTGCTGGTAAGCCATGGCATCTCTATGTTCTCCCGTGACGTAACAGAGGCGGGCCACCATACGTAAGCACTGAGCTATCTCTCCATGCATCGCTCCGTACACGTTGTTGAGAAGGTTTAGAGCCTCCGCGATCAACTCGTGACCTTCAGAAACTGCACCCGCCTGGATCTTGTTCTGACCAGTCGTGTAGAAGTTATATGCGTCTGAAGCCTGTTAAAATATAAATTGTTTAAGCTTGTCGTAATGTCTAGTCATTGTCTGACTGTCACCGTGGCGCAGTGGTTAAGGTGGTCGCCTCGCCACTACATCGCCGTGCTGGGTGACGTGGGCTCGATTCCCACACGAGACAAATATTTGTGTGATTCATAGATATTTGTTTCTAGTCTAGGTGTACTTTGTGTCCGTTAGTTTCATGTTTGTAAAGCTCCCCGCGACACAGGGCTCGTTCCCTAGTGCGGGCGTTGTCTTTTTCAAGAAAAAAAAAAAAAATTTGTCAATCCATAAACGTCCCATTGCTGGGCACGGGTCTCCTCCAAAGAATGTTGAGGGAATTTAGCCTACTATACCATGCTGGCTAGACGGGTTAGTATAGGGTTTGTTTCGAATTTTCCTATTCCCGCAGTGCTCTTGTCTGCATAAGGTCTCTTAGTCACCTTTTACGACACCCACGGGTTGAAATCTTAATCCGTGACTACACGGATTGTAATGTTTAGACTGTCTATTTAATGCCCGGTTTCTAAGCCCTCAGGCTAAAGTTATTCATCAATTAAAGTATAACCTGGCGATTCCGGAGTCAACTCAGCCCACGACTGAATATAAAAGTAGAACAATAGAACTAGTTTATTCATACAACTGTCATTTTTAAGTTCCTTAAGTTATGTTTTATCTTTTTATGTTTTTTTGGATGCGGGCTGCACAAAATCGCTCGCTGTGGTGGAAATTAGGTGAGGCCTATGTTCAGCAGTGGATGTCATTGGGCTGATATGATGATGATGTTTTATCTTATCAAATACCGCCATTCCGCGGCTCAGAAACCGGGCATAAGTGATTTAGGTATCTTTAAAATGCAATGATTGAAAATAGACATACAAAAATAGCTTTTTTTTTTTGCAATTGACTACATTTTCATTATCTACTTGTTTTTTTTATAACAGATAAATCTTATAAAAATATTTTATAATATTGCCATACTTACTCGTGGATTGATATGTTTGACTACAGGGAAAATATTCATAATATCGGATGCAGAGAACGGTGCCTTATTCTTGTTGTCGAAGTCATATTCGCGTAACAATATTTGAAGGCCGACTTTGAGTGCGAATGATCTGCAAACAAATTTTTATCGTAATGGGCATCCAACATTTGACAATCACAGAAAATGTTGCTAACTAGTTTTAGGTAACTATTTACAATTACCTGAGAAGTGATATCTTCTGTAAGCCGTGCTTCTCTATAACAGATTCCACGCTATCACCTTGCAGCTCATAGCCCCAGTAGGCCTGAAAGATATTTGTTTTTATCGGTCACTATATATCACGGCAGAAAAGGCAAACGAAGACGATACAGGTATTGAGTTAGGGCTTGAACACAAAACGCATTTGACACGTAGAAAATTGCGACCCGTGCGGCAAGGCGTAAATACTGAATAATACGTGTGACATAATCAATTCAGCTCGTATATATTTACAATGCTATATATATTTTTGTGTACAAGCCCTTAATTTCGTCACACACGTAGCTATAATATAATATTAATAAGTTTATCTTTCCTCTCTACCTTTCCACAATTTTTAATGACGTAATAGTAATATATTGTCTATGGTTCCTCGAGATTACTATGGAAAATATATCGTAATATGTCTTGCTATAATATATATTATAACTAAGTGTGTAACGAACTTTAGTTAGATGTCATCCTGCAATCGGTGCATACCTTGAGCTCATGCTTGATTTGGGCGACGAGCGCTTTAGGCGTGAGATTGTGCCAGTCGGGCAGCGGGCTGGGCGGGGCATGCTGCGCGTGTCTCCGGGCCCGGCGCCCGCGTCCCCCGCGCGCCGCGCCCCGCGCCGCGCCCGGCCCGCTCACGGCGCCCACGGCCGGCGCCGCGCACGCTCCCAGCAAGCAGTTCAAGAAGTGCGCCACGCCTGACCCAATGCACATCGCCTCACAACCCTGAAACAACCGCACACAGCGTTACTCGCTAGCTTCCTTACATACCTAGATGTTGCGTTCTATATTTAATTTTAAATGGTGTGAATGAAAATCACGTTCAGAGGTTACATACGATAATATATACAGGTGAAGGTAATAAATCGTGTCAAAAATGTTCAAAATAAGATAAATTATCAATTTTCTTTTAATGGTTACAAATTGTCTGATTTATAAAAAAAGTGTGATAGTGGTAAGGAAAGCCTTCGCCCAGAAATGGGATTACACAGGCAATCTCTCTGTATATGATGTTACCTTACCTGCAAGTAAGCAGTGTAGATATGTTTGGCAGCTCTAAGCAGTAGCTCTCCGACGGCGATGGCATGTAGGTAGGATAAATTCGGATGTGGCTTAAGCGCGACCGCCACTCTGCCCAAGTACCGCACGTTGATACCGCGAGCGTGCAACGCCTCTGTTAGACCCGCACCGTCCATTGGCGCTGACGTGTGTTCGAGACATTCACGGACCTATAGACAAATTTTGTTTTAGAAAATCCATCTTCATCAAGTTATAACACGGTTAGGTTTTTTTTTTTTCAAGTTTTGTGCATATTGACATAACGTAAATTATTCTTTAAACGTAAATTATACAGCTGAAAAGTGCTGAAGTGTATATTTGTATGATTGACCGGGCTAATCTCAAGAAGTGAGGATCGAATTAAAAAAAAAATGCTTTGGATAGGAAGGTTATAACCGACTCGACGAATAAGAGCTGAGTGATGGCAAAGATCTAGGGAACAGCTCCGGGGAACAGCTACTTTCTTTTATTTATATGAAGCCTCCTTGGTTCAGTGGTTAGTGAGCCTGACTGCTAAGATAGAGATTGTTGGTTCTATTCCCACCCAGGACAAATCTTTGTGTGATGAGCACAATTATTAGTTCTGTTTCTGGGTGTAATATATCTATAATATGTAAGTATTTACAAAAAAAAATGCACTATACAGTTGTCTATTATCCATATTACAGTCATTAGCTTAGTTTGGGACTAGATGGCGCTGTGTGTGAATGTCCACATTCAACATCATCAGCAACCCATTAAGTCCCACTGCTGGGCTCGGATCTCCTCTTCTCTCTCTAGAGAGCTGAGAGGGTTTAGGCCATAATCCACTCAAGCTGGCCTAGTGCGGGTTGGTGGATGAGATATACTCTTCTTCTACGGTATATGGGTTTCCTCACGATGTTTTCCTTCACCGTTAGCAGATGCTAAGATATAAATTCCATAAAGTGGAATCCACATTGGTACTGCCGGTCGGGATCGAACTCAGACCGCGTGATTTGCACGCCGGTCCCTTATCCATTTAGCCACCATCGCTTCAAACATTATTATATTATATTTATCTAAATAGTACAATGATAACTTACAAAAGCAGGTATCTGCGTGGTAAGCAGGAACGCGGCGGCCTCTTTGACGAGGTGCCTCTGTTTGGCGAGCTGCTCGGGGGTGGCGGCGTGCTTGATACCCGCCGAGTACACGTCGGGGTTGAAGCGTACGTCGAACTCAGACTCCTTCAGTGATGCTACTGCCTTGGCCGCCGCCGCTACTACTGCGCGGGAACGTTCGCCGGCTAACGAACATACATTTACAATTATATTATTATATATTATACACTACTAGCTTTCGCCGGCTGTTCCACTCGCCTGGTATGTTGATATAAAGTAACCTATTGTAGTTAGTTTTCCGAAAGTATTATACCATTTTGGAATCTTGTTTTGTTGCGTCAAGTAAGTACTTTTTTTTATACCATGATAAGTGAAAGTGGATTGTAATTTTAAAATACCATTTTGACAGTTTATTGTGTGAAAACTACAAGTATTCAGAACATTTTCAAATATTTGTAAAATTGTGGTCATGATTGTTATATATGAACAGGTGTCAATTTTCAAAGGCTTTAATTTATTTTTTCTCTAAAATTAACTACGATTTTCTTTTTCTTTTATTTTTATTTGAGTAGTCAGGACTAGGTCTAACCACTGATGCGCATATATACAAAAACTAAATCATAAACAATTAAATATATTATACTCACAGTCGCTCTCTTGTTTATCTCCACTACAAATGGAATCTGTTATACTCTCAACTATTTTTTTAGCAACATCAGTATCAATCTCAGAATAGTTTTCATTCAACAATATCTCATCATCTTTGCCTTTATCATTCTTAGTTACTTCTACTTCTTTCTTCTCTTCTTTTTTGGCACCATCTTCCGTCTTTTCTTTCTTTTGTTTTTTCTCTTTTCCTACTTTTTCCTGAGTCTTGTCTTGTTTTGTTGTTTTAGCGTCAGTCTCAGAGGCAACCTCTTTCGTTTCGCTTTCTTTGTTTACTTCGATGGATTTCTGTTCGTTAGAGTCGCGTTGGCGCTTAGCACTTAACTGTTGTAGATGGAACGCCGCGTAGCGAATGAACATGAAGTAACGAGCCCTGGAAAAAGCATATTGTTATCGTGGTATCATCGTCTTATTCATAGAGATAAACAAGGATAGTATGAGTCCTAATTGGTAAAAATAATTTAATTCTACTTACTCAACAAAACTATCAACTAATTCTTGTCTAAGGCAACATAGTTTGTGCTTATGAATAATTGGGAAGCCCATTGATTTGATGTCCTCTCTTAATTCATCATCTTCCACTGAAACAAAAGAATAATTAATCATCACGTAAATATGATTGCGTAATAACTCAAAAGTGTAGTTATAAAACTAAACCAGTTGATGAACAAACAAGGCTACTATATCAATATGCACCCAGTACTCATTTGTTTTAAACTAGTGGTTGCCCACAGCTGAGCCCGCGTATAATCGGTTCCCATGACCAAAGATTTTTTTTCTTGTACAGTATTGTTTATACGTTCTTCACTGCTATACTTACCATTTTCTTCTCATAAGAATATTCCTGAGACTTCAAAGGAATATATATAAAAAAAACCGAATTGGTTCTGTTCTCGAGTTTTGCGCTAAGCAACATGTTTACGCCATTTATATTATTATAATTTATTTAAATTACGACGGTCGGTACTACAATCTCAAAAAAATTTAGGCACAAAGACAGTACCTATAAATTACAAAGATACAAAGCGTGGAGGAGATCTGAACCCAGCAATGGGACATTCATCATCATTTCAACCCATAAACGCTGGGCACAGGTCTCCGCCAAAGAATGTGGAGGGAATTTAGCCTACTACACCACGGTGGCCAGTCGGGTTGGTATGGGGTGTGTTTCGAATTTCCCTTTTCTTGCACTACTCTTGTCTGCTTAAGGTTACTCCCTTAATCGCCTTTTACGATACCCACGGGTTGAGATGGGGTAGTGACATTATGTATTCTTAATCTTTCACTATACGGATAACTGTTTGTTGAGGCGCTCGTAACATTGTGGTACTGAGATGTTCGGTACGATCATCGAGGTTAAGCAACGTTCGGCAAGGTCAGTCCATGATGGGTGACCGTTTGACGCAATTTCATTCTCAAGCGTCTCCGTGTTTCGGAAGGCACGTAAAACTGTTGGTCTCGACTATCACTTATTGTGGTAGTTGTTAAGTCAAGTTGGAAGCCTTTCAGGCGACTTGATAAATTCCAACACCAGGGTCTTGCCTCAAGCCCATATGATAAGAAGAAGACTGTTTGTGTGTGTGTGTGGTGACAGTGGGAAATTAATCGGTTGATATTATTACGATTAAAATTGTAAAAACTTACATTGTAAGAAATTGACGTCAGGCGGGAAGGTTCTGAGGAGGTCGAGTATATAATGGCGGCCGTCATTACCGATGATGCCCTTACATTCGACGCTGGAACACAACTCTACTGTGTCGCCGTTCGCACTGATCACTGAATGCGGCATTATCTTCAACTGCTGGCCTGCTTTACTTAGCTACGAATTGAAGATACAGAAGATAGTTTTTGATAACTTGTATATTACAATTACGTTTTAATATTTACAATTCTTAAAATTATTTAAACAGCTAAACTATTTAAAAGAGTAACAGAATCGAAAATTCTTTAAACATATAAAAGTTTTCGGGTTGAATCATCTTATCATCATCATTTCAATGACTGGCCTGTTGGTCTAGTGGTTAGTGACCCTGACTGCTAAGCCGGAGGTCGTGGGTTCGATCCCCACCCAGGACAAAACTTTGTGTGATGAGCATAAAGGTTTGTTCTGTGTCTGGGTGTAATTTATCTATAATATGTATGTATTTACAAAAAAAAAATGTATTTAAGTAGTATATCAGTTGTTTAGTACCCATAACACAAGCAAATATAATTGCTTACTTTGGGACTAGATGGCGCTGTGTGAATGTGGTAGAATATTATTATTATATATTATTATTTCAGCCTATTGCAGTCCATTGGCCAGTCCACATTGGCCTCTCCTAACACGCGCCTTAAAACTCGGTCCTGGTGCTCCCGCATCCAGTACTAATTCACGAACTCTCTCAGTGTGTACTGTTTTGTTTATTTAGTTTTAACTAAACAAATCTATATGACGAATTATTAGCAGTGATTCATTTATAGCTAACTAGCTTACGCCCGCTGCTTCGCTCGCGTGGTATGTATTTTATACCTATAAACCTTCCTCTTGAATCAGTCTATCTATTAAAAAAAACCGCATCAAAATCCGTTGCGTAGTTTTAAAGATTTAAACATACATAGGGATATAGGGACAGAGAAAGCGACTTTGGTTTATACTAAGTAGTGATTTTATAAAAAGAAACTAACAATCTATACTATGGTAAATTTGAGATTGTGACGTTTAGGTAAAATAATCTCAGGATCTACTGAACCGATTTTCAAAATTCTTTTAGTGTTAGATGGCCCATATCGAGGAAGGTTATAGGCATATAACATCACACTGCGGCCAATAGAAGCTGAGCAGTGGCCGTGGCATAAAGAATGACGGGAGCGAAGCCCCGCGCTACTTCTAGTCTATACAAATAAATTAAATTGGTGTGTCTGTTTGTAACACTGAAATAACCGTTTTTTACTACATGTATATGAATATATATACGGTACATCCAAAATAACATTTTTTACAATTTTTGTCTGTCTGTCTGTTTGTTCCGGCTAGTCTTTAGAACGGCTGGACCGATTTTGACGGGACTTTCACTGGCGGATAGCTAATTTCACAAGGAGTAACTTAGGCTACTTTGGTTTTGAAAAAATATCAGGATTCCGTAAAAAAATTAAATCTCCATGAATGCGGGATAAGCTGTCCACGCGAACGGAGTCGCTGGCACAGCTAGTAATACATAAAGACTCACCAATTCCATATACTTGGGGTGCGATAGCACTGTAGTACCGAAGTCGATACTTCCATATATAACGCTCTGTTCCTGCTCCTTCTCCAGTATGCCGGGTATAATAGACTGCGCCGTGACTCTGTAGCCGCGGTAGTCAACAACCACCGTACCTAAGGTGTGCAGACCAGCTGTGTCCACAGCGCTGTACACACGGACGCCTTGCAGATCGTTGCGCTGTAAGTAAACATATAATAATAACAATAATGATCTACCACATTTACACAGCGCCATTTAGTCCCAAATTAAGCAATTATATTTGCTTGTGTTATGGGTACTAAACAACTGGGGCCTTATTCTCCCGCAATAGAGATAAAATCTCTATAGAGATATTTAAAATATGAACACAAAATCTGACAGATGTCGTGAGAAACTTAAAATCGGTATTCTCGTGATCTCACTCTCGACATCATGTCGACACCCAGCTCTCGACATGCAACGAGTGGTCGGTAGCAGTAGACATACGAAATGTCACAAGAACTATGGAAAATCAAACATGACAAAACTCGGTAAACTTGATTGTCAAAAAATGTTAGGCGGCAAATTACAATAAAAATAACCTAAATATTAGCGTGTATGTACGTTTTTAGCTAATTTCAAAACCACCGTATAACTGTAAGGTATATATTTGCAGTATTTGTATGTGGTTACTGTATTGTATTTTCGGGTTCAGTAAAACGTAATTTCGAAATAATCTTTCGCCTTGAAGGAGCTCGTCTACAAATTGATGAATGATGTGGTTGAGCAACGCATCCAAAAGACAAAAGGAAAAGACATCATTATAGATTATACACATGGATATCATCTTAAATCAAAGGTATGTATGTGGATACCTTATCATTCAAATACTTATAATAGACATGTTAGTAATCCTAACTATCCACTCAACTTGAGAGTTGGTTAGAATTAGTAGTACCTAGGTATAAATTGCATGCCTCTCCAATTTAATATTAAAACTAGTGCTTCAAATTTAAAGTAGAAATTCTAAAACAAGATTTGCCTAATATAATTATTGTTTGTTTATGAATACCTAGTAAGTTTCAATTAAGTCATACATATCTCAGGTAAGTACTAAGTACCTACACATATATTGCCACCTGCCTTTACTTCACATTGTTCATCAAATTATGTGAACAGAATAAAAAATACCCACTAACATTACTTTATAATTTACTTATATCTAAATTAATGTTAAATATTTATGTAAGTATATATTAAGTACCTATTCTTCTTCTATTTGATGATGAATTCAAAAAATATTAAATCCAGTTCATTAATTCTGGCAGTTCAAGGAATAGCCATATTTGGAACAATTTTCCTTTAAATAGGTACCTTCCTTAAAATGATTTGAAGCTTATCTTAATATAACCCAATACACATTTTAAACTGATTACTTTTGTTTCGAATGAAATGTATATATATACTTGCACAACATAACTATTATTCTTTTCAGAAGATATAGGATGTGCAATCAGGCAATGACTTTCTACAGCTGCAGTATGAATAGGGGTTTGGACACCGGCATGCAATAAGAAAACAGACTTTTAAAATATACTGGAGGCTTAAAAGATTATTGTACATTGTACACCAAAGAAGACTGACTGCAATTTAGATGTATAATAATAAAATTAATAATGTAATTTCATTTTCTTTTTGTTTTCTTTGGTACCAACTATAATATTCCTGCAAACATATTACTTTCTATGTCAAAAATAAAAAGTTTATGTAACTTTTTACTAATTTCACAACTTTCTTTTATTCACAACTTTCTTCCCTACAGTTAAAAGCACAATACTTACCACATATATGTAACTATTTATATATGAGATGGAGTACATTTATATAATAGCTTAGGTATAAATAAACTTTTTAACTTTTTGTGTAGAATTTAATATATAATATAGGTTCTATAAACAATGTTAATTTCACTATGTAATTGTAATTAATCATACAAAGTTCCACATATATTTTCCAAAGTTAGAGATACATTGTTGGCAATAAAATCCCATCCTATTCCTTTATGATCATGTACATTTTGTAACTAGAGGCATAAAACACTCCACTTCATTATAACTAAGTAAATGCTTGATTGACTTCACCCGCCACATCATTATTACAAGCTAAATTCGGTATTTTACCGTCAATTCAACGTTGTTGGACGTAAGCAATGCTTGTAAGATAGATATGTTCAGCTTTTGAGAGATCTTCGCTCAACGAGTTCCAGTAAACTTTTATAGAAAGTCGACAAAAATCTATTGTGAAATTCATAGTTGGCTTTCACTCCTTTCTTCAAAGCAGTCCCTTCAGTTAACTCACTTATCTATTACTCGTAGAACGTAACTTTTCATTAATTTCTTGAAATAATATTAGTTTTTGAAAGAAGAGAAATAATAATATGTAATTTAAATAATAATTTTATACCGCGAACGTCAAGTTAGTTTGATAATTTTGACCACAGATAAATAATTTGACAAGTAATAACGTTACGTTTAACGCTACCACGTAATTAGCTTTGTTAAATGTAAAAATTAAATAACTGCTCCAGGTACCGAATATTGTTATTAATTTTAACAGTTTTATGAATAAACTTGCAAATAATAACTATTTATGAAATTATAAATAAAATTTGGTGGAAAATGTTCAAAAGTCTGTTAGGTTTTTATGTACACATGATGAACTGAACGTATAGGCATATTTTGGTCTTTATTTAATCTGTGCAGGCTTATGAGATTTTGATCACCTTCGACATGAATGTCTAAAGTGCGCGAGAATACGGTTTTGGTGTACTTTCGACATTTTCTAGACATTTTTCTTTAGACATTCATGTTTCGACATAATCTCTAAACTAGAGATAATCTCTAATCAGGGAGAATAAGGCCCCTGATATACTACTTAAATACATTTTTTTTTTGTAAATACATACATATTATAGATAAATTACACCCAGACACAGAACAAACCTTTATGCTCATCACACAAAGATTTGTCCTGGGTGGGGATCGAACCCACGACCTCCGGCTTAGCAGTCAGGGTCACTAACCACTAGACCAACAGGCCAGTCAAAAACATAATTATTATCGTTAAGATTAATTTAGTATTTGATTTTATTAGTATTGACTGTATCTCTATCTATATACTAATATTATAAGAGATAAAGGTTGTAATAAGAGGTAAAGGTTGTAAGTTAATGACGTTGTAGGGGTTATCTCGGGATCTACTGAACCGAATTGAAAAAATATTTTAGTGTTGGATAGCCAGTTTATCGAGGAAGGTTATAAGTTATATAACATTACGCTACGGCCAATAGGAGCTGAGTAGTGACCAACTAAATTACTTTATAAAATATATTAAAATCTTGATACTCACGGGTGCTACGAAAGCCGCTGCATCACCTCCCAGATCCTTGTAATGATCACGGACATCGAAGCCCAACGAGAAGAATATATTGTTCCAAATGAACATCTGCATCTTGGGCTCTTCACCAGGGTTGATCGCCATTACATTGCCGTCGACTACGGCCATCGCACCACGAGTTGCCGCTGCCACGAAGTCACTGTGCACCTGTTAAATATAAAACAGACAATTTACAACCTTACATAAAAATCATCAAAGAACATTATGGTTTTTATCATCAAGAGGAAAGGCGGAAGAGGTGCATCACACCATTCCTACCCAAATTTCAACAGCTATGTTACGTGCTATTGAATAAAGGTAAACAGCCTAGTGCTATCAACCAGGCACATTTCGAAATTGTAGGCCGATGATACTAAGAAATTTATGACAGAATAACCCAAATTTAACCCGAACCGAGATTCAAATACAGGATTTCGTGCGTATACCATTGCTGCGCCGAGGCAGTAAATAGCAAATAGCAATAAGTCAAATAGCATTGTAAATAGTAATATGAGCAATAATAAACAGCATATATACGCATTACATCCCATTCATATTTCATCCCGAGTACGTATTTAGTACGTAAGTTTGATTCGCTGTGAATCCTATTACCATTTGATTTTGTTTTCCCTTTTCCAGTTAATTCATCCCATTAGAGGTCTAACTTTTCGTAGTTCTTATCCCAGCATCGATAGTGCCCGAAATATAACACTGAACCAGCTGTTACTACGATTCAAGTTAGTTATTGATACAATAAATAATTGCATTCTTGCATCAAACATTATAAACCGTAAAAAGGTAATAACCGTGATGAAACATATTTTCTCTTAGCGCTTGTGTCGTTTATTAGAATTTTTAATAGCTACATGTTAATATGTAATCAAGCTCTCGAGTTCCAATGTACCTACTCTACTGTTGGGTGGAAACAATAATAATAATTGTGAACACGATATAGTAGACAGTAAATAAAATTATAAAAGAAAACATTTCAATAACTTGCAATGACAAGTTTGTTTGTTTAGTTGAAGGTGCTAATCTCAGGAAATACTGGTCCCATTTGAAAAATCTTTTAGTGTTGGATTGCCCGTTTATTGAGGAAGGCTTGTTATATAACATCACGCTATGGCCAAAAGAAGCTGAGCAGTGGCCAAACAAAGAATGACGGGGGCCCCGAACAAAAGCTAGTTTAGAATAAAAATAAAAATGAATCCCTATTTCCCTTGGTCAGTTAAACCATAACTTAAGAACGGCTGGACCAATACATCTATTTTTTTTTAATTAGTTTAAATCCGATGAAGTTTTATGAGGAGAAATATTGAAAAAAAAAAAACACTGGCCACAAAATCGAATACAACGCGGGCCGTGAAGAGCTAGTTTAAAATAAAAAGAGGATTTACCTAGCTAATTCTAAATCCAATAAATAATATTTCAGGTACGTTTCACCACATAATGAAGTATTTATTATATGGTGAAGCATTTGTTCGTTATTTGCAAATCGCAAATGGAACAAATAAATATTTACATGATCACAAGATAGTTATTTTGCGTTTGTCGCATGTATGCTAAGACGACAAGACTTGCTTCTTCAACGTTTATTTATCTTTTCATAAATGCTCGCTGGTTTAGGGGACTCCTGACCTGTCCTTTCTATAGAAAGTCCCGATGAATATAAACCGTTATTTTAGATATTCCTCTTCCAACGTTCCTATTAACACTCGCATATGCGTACTTATATCTATTTTGTCACCTTTTCCTCATTCATTCTCTACATGTCATGTCCAACCAACTTATTCGGTTAAAAAATCATAATTCCAAACTAACAACAAAATTTATTATTGAAAGTTACCTAACGTCCGTTACACCGGTCACATGCAATGCCAACATAATCATTATATTATACGAAAGCAATTGATTGTGCTCGTAACCTTGGTATAGTCAATACTCGTACCTACCACGAGGAACGAATGACCCACCTACTTCGAGGAACAACTGTTGATTCTTGACCAATTTTAGCTAATGTTATGATCTTTACTATGCTATTTAAATAAGTATGGGATCGCACTTGACAGTATTTGCCGCAAACTTCAGTCGAATGTGCACATTTTTGTACAGCTAGCAGAATTAAAATAGGCAAAAAAAATTCTCATTTCGTTAAGTTATTTTTTTACAAGTATTAATTGTTCTTTTTGTTAAAGTTTTATTGTTGTTGTTATTACTAACTTCCACCACTTATTCCGAAAATAAAGATCTTCCAACCGAAAAAGTATGTATGTACTTGTAATGTGTTTCGTTTTTTGTACACCCTACTTGTAAGATATGAAGTTGTCTTCAAATGGAAAACAAAATGGCGTCTTGATTTGACAGTTCCAATCTTATTTTAATCGCATAGTACAGATCAAAGTGGTTACGTCACAAAAAAAATTGCTGGTCTTTTTCGATTTGTATGACGTTCGTTCGTTCGTTCTTCACTCTCAGTGCCGGAAGTTAGGTGACGCCTATGTTCAGCAGTAGACGTCATTGGGCTGATATGATAAAAATAATGATGATGGCGTTCGTAAGTATGTAAAGTTACTTAGAACAAAAACACACTCTGAAAAAAAATTGTCTTTCTGTCGACTTTTACTGGCGGATAGCTAATGTGCCAAGGAGTAAATTATACTTTGATTTTGGAATAAATATTAAAAATTAAAAAACTGTGAAATCGCACGAACTGAGGCGCGGACATAGCTTGTTGCGGACATAAAGGAATTCAGACGAAGTGGCAAACTGATTAACCCTTTGAACGCCAGAGACGTCTATACACGTAAAATGAAAATGTGCTCACCACGCCAATGACGGCATGGCACGTCAAAAATGTACTGTATTTTAAAAGCTTGCCGCTCAAGGCACGGCGATACATATTTGACGTGGCGGTCAAAAGGTTAAGCTTTTTAACAACTTGTAACCTAGTCGACAACTCACGCAAAATAAGGTATGTACCTAAATCTAAATGCATGATCCCGTGAAGTAAAACTGCGTCCTTTTGTCAGAACAACACGATATTATCACATTTGGAATTTTCGCATATTTACGTGAATCTAGATTATATAATATGAACGTATGTACTAACCTTGAATATAGCTCGCTCACGTAACAAACGCTCCGGTAGTGTGGAGCGAGGGAGCTCGCGTGTGGTCTGCAGCTCTTCATTCCAGTCACGAGTCTGACCGGGAATGTGTTCCTCGTAGCCTAGCTTCGACGAGAATGCTGAAAGATTAAAATTATACTTAGTTTTACAGATACACATATGGCGTCACGACTTTTCTTCAGAAAAAGGAAAGACATCGATTACAGACAATTCGCCAACTATGTCGATGCCCCCCAGATACCATAAACGGACTTTTTGGCAAATTTGAGATCCGTGAGTCAAGATACATAGACATACTGTATTTTTTTAGAATATTTTTTTGATTATTTATAAAATTAAGTAGCTATAACACTTTTTTTTTCTTCTGAATTCTAATTGAAGCAAATACAAACCAGTTTTGCTCGACCTGTATAACTACATATTTTCTATATATTACGATTTTATACTAATTCTAAAAAACTAATACTAAAAAGTACTGAAAACATTAAACGAAAAAATAGCTCCGATGAAATAATAAAAATCACACTCTCATGGCACTAAATTGTATCGTTGCCATTCCTCTGTATGAACCCTCTTAAACGATGTTGTTAAATTGTAGGACAAGAACCACTTTGTAAGTTTATAGAAAGAAAATACGTATTTAAAATGTCGTTTAACTACCTAAATATTAACAAACTGTTTAGTCTGTTAATTAAGCCTACATGCATAATGCATAGAAACTCGCCAACGGTACAAAGTTCAATTTAATATAACGCAATTTCTGAACGTACAATGTCATTTTCATTACAGAAATTATTTGCATCCGTTTATGCACGCAGGTTTATTTGGATTTCAAATTAGTTTCTTCTACTATTAGTTAGACAGTGTATAAATTAGATTCCACTAACTTACATTTGAATTTGTTTGTTTTTATATTTAATATGCTGTCTAAGAACATATTTTTTCCTTTTTAAAAACTCCATGAAGGTCAAATCAAGTCGTGGTAGTAGCCAGTTATTTCAGCCAGTTTCAATGACTAAACAAGACATGACTTACAAGGAAAGAGTTGATAACAAAACCGTTATTTTTAATCGTCAATACATCTAAACCATTTAACCTCGTCAAGGGGTATTATTAACAGATTTATTAAATATTTTACTGGTTTACTGATTCATCAGATTTGCATCAGACAAAACCAATGGAAAATATTTTGTTATCGTAAAAAGTTTTAAAGATACTTACTATCTTCAGCCCTTATTGCATCGACAGTGTGATCAAGCATCGGTGAGGCCCACTGGTACACCTGGTATGGAGTCGCCACTCTCTCAAAGGGGTGTTTCTGCATACGTCTCTTCTGTACCAAAGCGAAGTTTCGCTTGAACGCCGGTGACACGATGCTTAGTAACTCGATCAACGAGTGACATAGCAACGACGGCGTCGCCGGCCGAGGATTGAACTCTTCGTCTGTAGACCTGATTAATTAAAATAATTATTTAGAAAAAATCTGTTGCTACATTTTGTTGCTGTAATAAAATGGAAAACAAAGTGAACAACCGCTGAACGAATTTTAATGATATTTGACATAAAGAAAACCAAAGGCCTAGAGCAAAACATAAGACTACTTTTCATAAACTACTTTCATCAAGTACAAAGTGTGAGCAATGAGCGTATATAACGAACGAATAAATAATATAAAACAAATCGAGCTAAGACACGGGCGAAGTCGCAGGCAGAAATACTAATTTTAATATAAAAATATGATTTAATATAAATAATAAGAGCATGCTATTTTAAATTCTAAAAGGTATTAAGAATCGAAAGAAATCGAAGTAATCTCGAGAAGTACTGGTCCGTTTTGAAAAAATCTTTTAGTGTTGGATAGCCCATTTAACGTGGAAGACTATAGGTTATATATCATCACGCTACGATCAATAGGTACTGAGCGAAGCCAAACAAAGGACGACGGGAGCGAAGCACGAAGCAACAGATAGTTTAAAAAAATTCCTTAGCCTTATTAACATATATGCGTAATATTAGACGATACGTCAGACATACATCTAGGCTAATCGATCGATACAAAGTACAGAGGTATGTAATCGCGGTTTAATCATCTTCGATTACTATAATCGTCATAATGATAATTCAAAACAAGCCGGACACAATTATGGGTGTGTTTGGCTAGCTTTGAGTGGCAAGATATGGGCGTGTCTTATCTTTAGCCTGAAAGCCTAGTAGAATATTATTATATTATTATTATTATTATTAATAAGCAAAAAAAATTACAACTGCACAATAAACTTGTAACAACTGCCTCGATGGCACTGGGAGTGTATACGACTGGGCCTGAGTTTGACTCCCGGATCGGACAAAAAACGGTACGTTTTTCTGTCATTAAATTATCAGTATTGAACACGCAATTTAGAAATGTGCTCGTTTTATGGCAATAAACTCGGCGCCATCTTCAACCTAACTAACTTAACATGTATAACTTATACACCTCTGCCTACTTCATCGAAAAAAGGCGAGACGTGATGTTAGTGTTGTAAAAATAAGCATACTTGTGAATTCTTTTATTTTTATATTGTTTCTATGACAACATGTGAACAATATATCGTAAAATGCTATAATACATTGTGATTAAGACCATTGTGTTTGCAACAACCTTGTACTGAAAGTTTTGCAATTAATTAATTTCAATCCATTAAAACAACACCTGCCTATTGAAACGTGATTATATAACCTATACAGTATTTGTATAGACTGATGCATATACCTGTATTTAAATACAGTCACGTCGAAAAAAAAAAAGTGCAATTATTTTATGAGTCATATTGAGTTCTTGAGCTATACAAAAAAACAGAATTTATGTTTCCGCTATCATCATCATCATGTATTATGCAATACAGTTGCTATCTGCTTTAGTTATGCTGATTAGGCAATGACGTAATTTTATTTTAAACTATCTATCGACCCGCCCCTCTTCGTTCGAGTGCAATTTTAAAAAATAATTATGTACCTACCCTCAATAGACGTCTGGCAAACTATTATTATTTGTATGCTGATAATGGGCAGACCCATAATTTCGAGCCAATAATGCCTCGGACTTTTGGAAGGTATACATGGAAATAGTACAAAAAACTATGATTGAAAAATGACTAATTTATTTATATTTGTGCTGAAAACGTATAACGTATAAAGGTGCTTCTTTTTTTAAATTAACAGTCCACTTAAGCCCACTAGTGGGGTTTCTTGGTGGGGCAAAGTGGGAGCACCTACTGATAGTGCTATATCTGTGAATATAAAATATATTATGTATACAAGTTGAGACTTGTCTGTTCGACAATTCACATCTTCTCTCTAAAACCATAAGGTTCTAAATTGCCAAGCAGCGTTTCTCATCTTATAACTTTTTTCCACTGAGTGTGATATGTAAAAATAAAGGGTATATTACTGGTTAAGGTAGAATCCTCTGGGACACGCCGTGATGTGAAAGTGGCGGTCTTCGAGAGTTACTACATGCAGGTATAGAAGATCTCCGCACATCTTGCGCGGACCGGGCGGCGGGTTCCAGCCTGACGTTGTTAACACCTGACGATCAAACGGCGTATACTTAACCAAAGTTCGACAGTTCATAGTCTGGTTTGAACATTATTGTACAAAGTCCATTCATTAGTAAACGATTTTAAAGTTAAATGCAGCATATTACGTCATAGGTATTGTGAAAAGAAAAATTAATATTGAAATAGAAACGAGACTGTGTAACTATTTCCATTTTGAGTGGTAGGGAAACGCTTCAATAAATAATTTAAAAAAAACCGATCCACGATCGAAACTTCGTGCAAATTAATATATACGCATTTTTTAAAAAATATATACGCATTAGTAACTCTGGATTACATTAGGAATCAATAGTGCTATATCCAGAATTCGATTTCGTCAGCGTTCCTCTTCCACATCAAACAATATAAAAGTTCACATGTTGGTTGGAGTAAATATTAGTTTTCTGTGCTGGGAATCAGTGTTGCCATACCTGATAAAATAATTAAAGTTACCTTAAGACATTGTGGAGCCTTGTTCTCTTTAGTAAGGCCAGGATGTAGTGCCAATAGCGGCCTTTCAGTACTACCAGGCATTATATAATCTGGTGGTGTGCAATCCACGCTTTCTGGACGAGACTTTTTCTTCTCTGCAGAACAATAATACAATGCTATTAATGTGACGTCATTATTTACTAAACATACAAAGCATTGTTTAACACATTATGTGATATAGTTCATATAGTTCCATTGTTTTTAAATATAGTATTTTAAATAGTCTATGCACTAATGATATAGGTATATTTCGTTTCATAAATATGAAGTGCAAGGGTAGACTCAAATGTAATTGGGTAGTGTAGTGTCTCAAGAAGATTGTATTATTTGGTATTAGGGGTAGTAAGCAAATGATCTGATTGATCACTTACTACTTACTCCAGTCACAGACTTCTATAAAAAAGCACATAAACTGTAGTTTCTTCTCAGTCTAGTCTTGAAAACGTACTGTCAGGTGTTCCGCAAGGAAGTATTTAGGACCATTTCACTAAAATTGTATACCTTAGTATACAATTGTAGTGCTATGCCAACAGTTCCCTCAGGAATTGTTTTGTTTATTATTCGTGTATATATCGAATTACACACAGGTGGAGCCGCGGGTGACAGCTAGTATTTTATAACCAATAAAATATTTTTCTTAGCGGTAACCTATTAGGAACCTGTCTAGTTATTTCAAGTTCGCAGATTTATAGTTAAGGCCATGATTAATCAGGTCGTGATTTATATAAATATCGTTTTCATATATAGCTTCCCGCGCGTTCAATGGAATATCTATTGCTAGTGACAATTTACAGATTTATTATGATTTGTTTGCACCTTTGACACTCTCGGTTTAAAATCAGTTTTTCATGGAGTTAACAAAATAATAATAGTTTTATCACAAATCACCTTACACTCAACATAATGCTGCACAAATAACTTACCCAAAATGTCTCCTTGTGTGATAATATTGAGGAAGGCCAAAGAACTGCACTCCTGGCCAGCATAGGCATCGGTGTAATCAATAGACTTGAGCAGATCACGAACATGGCGAACGTGAATACGGGCCTCGCGCATTGTGTAAGGCTCCTCAACAACCTACAGAAACAAAAGAAATCTTATCGATTGGGCTTCAGTAGAGCCCGCGGTTGGAATTTCGATTGTCGCCCTGAGAAATTTAGAATACTTAACGACTACCACATTAAACTGACACCTAAAGAATGAAAATGCTACAAACAGTCACCCATCTATGGACTGACCTTTTCGACATTATTTAAACTCAAAGATCAAGGAAATTTTCAGTACCACAACGCTACAGGCGCCTCAGAAAAGTCAATATAATAACCCAATTTGTCAAAAGAAAAATAACGATTCTGTTCTAAAAATTCAACGATAGGTACTTTCTGTAGACGTTGCTAAAACGGCAAATAAATAATATAATCATTTTGTTCAAATAGTTATGTCCGACCATTTTATGTTCATACATACTTTAATAACGGATCCTTCTTTCAATCCCTCGATGTTTTTGAGCTCAGCGAAATTGTCCAACGTGACACCGTCCAATTGTAGGGAGAAGCATGTTCTATGGCATGTGTCTTCACGATCCATCAATACTTGATGAATTTCCTGCACAAGCTCCATACTCGATACCTATTAAAAATTGAAATAGCTCGTATAAACTATTCTTAGAAGAGTACTGATAAATCAATTTCCACAATCAAGAAAAGGACACATCCAAAACACTCTTAAATTATTAATACAAATATCTAAGTCCTAGTAAACAAAGCGTTTGTTTACCTGAATGTCTAAAGGCTCAGCGCCAGGGCTCACAATTTTGACAGTAAAGCCCATATCTTGAATGAACACAACTTCAGCGTCTCTCTTTTTTTCATCACCATCTTCGCTCGGAGAAGACTCCCGTTCTCCTTCTCCGTTAACAACTTTATTGCTTTCACCATTAACTTTATCTGCATAGTCAACTTTATTTACAATGGGGTCACTTTTCTTCTCTTCAGTGTGTTTTTCTTTTGCCGGCTCCTTTTTCTTTTCAGTGTCGTTACTTTTGTCAGTCATTTTTATTTCCTTATCTTTTTTCTTATCTGATGACTGCTTACCTTTAGCGGCAGGCTTAATGGGACATATTGTTATAATTTCTTTTTCGTCAGACTTATTCGATTTAGGATCATCAGAGTCACTGTTAACTCCATTAGAAACTAATTTAGCATTATCACTACTACTAATATCACAATCTAATTCTTTTTTTGGGTCACCGTTAACAAGGGTTTCAGAAGAATTTTCTGTGCCGTTTACTATTGGTTCTTTGGTACCTAATTTATCATGCTTACTATCTTTGTCCTTTTGTATTGATCCTTCTCCATTAACTTTTACTGTGCAAACTTCAGTTACCGGTTGTGGGGACTTATCACCATTAGCTTTGGGTTTCTGTGATTCTGTAATGGTACAACACACTTTATAATTAGGACGACTGAGAGATAGCAATATTATAATGAATACATTGCTAGGCTAGTAGACTACCATCAGATATGAAGGAATGAAACTATGAAACTTAATCTAGATGTGATTAATAACCTGTATTAAGGGGAAAGGGTGCGGGAGTGTTGTTGATCTGTGGCGAGGGTGGTTTGCGCGCAGCAGCCGCGTACGAGACGCGCGGCGCTGGTGTACAGCCGCCACCGCCCTCATCATCTGCTCGTCCGTTTGGCGTACTCGAATGCCCATTACTACATGCCACCGGTTTTACACAAACCTCCTTTTTATCATTCTTCATCTTTGCCGATTGTCTATCTTGTTTTTCAGCTACAACAAGGAAATCGTCACCTTGGTTATTATCACAGTCAAAACATCTAAGTAATCTACATTTATCAGATCTTAAAATCTATAATACTAATAGCTATGTAAGTTGTCATAACGACATATTCAGACCTTAATTTGTAATAACCAGATCTGTTTCATTGGAAAAATTTGGCGTGAGCTTATTATAGGTACATTTCTATTAGAGTAGCCGGCGCGATGTGTGTAAAAAAGGCATCGTAACAGGTTTTTAGGCTAACAGTGTTTGTTAACGCGCACGGGAGCGAGGCGTGAGCGCAAGGGGCGCGGTGGTTGGACTCGAACGCATGTCTCGTCCCGTGACGGGAGAGCACGTGGTTTGCTCTGGCGACCCGCCAACTATCTCCAGCGTCGAGTCAATAATAGATGGCAACGGGATGCCGCCAACAATAGACGCCATCGATGTTGTCCGCACTCTACACAACACCAACTTACGCGCGCACATTCGTTTTAAGACACTCGTCTTTTTAAGAAACATAACCAAGAACGGTTTAAAGAAAAACGACCTGAATTATGCACAACACTGCGTAGGTATCATATTCTTAGCTTCATTATTTTTAAATCTACCTTATCATCTAGCATGCCCTATTCATAACTCTCAGAACTAAAGTTGCTTGGCCTACATTCACAGATAGTTGTGCATACTATGATAACAGCAAGCATAAAGCTTTATTAATAGCTCAGATAAAATTAAATGAATAAACTTATATGCAGATGAAACTTTGAGACTTAACTACAGCCTAAAAATGAGTGCGTAACAAAATGTTATTTATACGAGAATAGGCAGATAAAAGTTATCACCAAAATGTTTGATGTTATCTTCTTTGCCTTCACCAAACAAGATAAGAAATAGCGCCTGGGACATGAGATAAGTATTAAATCAAAATTTTTGATAAACTGTAGTAGACATGATTTCTTTCATGCTTTATCGTACACCAACACTTGGCCGACATCCTATGCTTATCCTGTTAATACTTCGTTCGAAAGTATCATGTACTGCGATGTAACTTGAATATGAATGATTATCAATACACATACTAACAACTATCAATAAAATTACGTATGCACAATTATATATCCAGTTATGTCGCTATCATGTTATCTTACACCACAGCCATCAAGCTAACATAATCCGGAGAATTAAGTTTATACTCGGAATCGTTATTAAATATGCGAAACTGAATCTTTGATTCGTAATAGATATGTATAGATAAGTGGAAGTTTGACGTCAAGACGGCATAGTCACAAATGTTGATTTTAAATTCAGATAAACATCGCGTTTGTTGCTTACTGTTAGAGCAACAACTGAATTGATCAATGAATAATACATACAAGATCACCATACCGGTGACAATCGCTGAATATTTAACCTTTATATATATATATATATATCATTGATTATTGTGAACAAAATCCTTGACCTAGCACAAGGCCTATTAGAATATAAACTAAACAACATTGCTACCAACATAACCAATACAGATTATAGTGTATTTAAATGTAAGGATTTTAGCAATATCCAAACACATCTTCGGCGATATTTCAAAAATGAATCTTGTTAGAAAACAGCAAATTCAACAAAATGTTCCATTTTAAAGTTGATAATTTAACTATTTAAGTGCATCTCTAAAATTTGGAATGAAAAGAATATCTGAATAATAAGTTTAAAATGTATGTATTTTGGTAAGTATAGATAGATAGAGATAGAGAAAGATGTAGGAATAAGTACCTATTTGCAAATACGAAGATTATCAAAGTTATCATGAGTTAATGAATTGAAATGCAATTTTAAAGAAAATTGTCGTAGATGAAAACAAAATAAATATTTCGGTATTAGAATGCCATAACCCGGCTTCAGTATACATGCATCGGGCTCGAAGGCCTGTTGACATTTACGCCTTACACAGCAGGCCTTTCGAGGGGTGCATAATATTGACGACATATTGAAAACCGCAGGGGAGCGTTGGACCCTCAGCTCTATTGGAATTGTAATTTGTATCGATCTTCTTACACTTCTACGAGCCTGTTAGCTTTCTAATTCTAATCCACTTAGATCGATACATACCAAAAAGAGGTAAAGAAATACATCCTACATTTCTTCAGTCGGTACTCGCTAGTGATTCTTTAAATTTGATTCAGAGCAATTCGACGATATCAATCACTAATAAACACCGATGCGTTCTCCATGGGTTAGTAAAATATCGTCACAGTGTTGAATCACACTTCTTCACTTCTCTTATTTATACCTTACATAAAATAAACGTATCTATAGTTAAAGCTACATTCGGCCGAGACAACTATGAACGGCTAAAATCTATTATAAAGCTGAACCCCCTTATTACAAAACATGGACTAAATATTAAACCAGGTTTAAATTGACCTAAGCCATTGTTTTAGTGTCAATTTAAACCTGGTTTAATGCTTAGTCCGCATTTTCAGGGGGAAGACTGAGCGAACGCTAGGATCTCAGGAAGTACTGGTCCGATTTGAAAAATTATTTTAGTGTCGATGCCCATTTATCGAGGAATGTTATATAGGCTATATAACATCATGTAATGCCAATAGGAACAGTGACCAAATAAAGAACGACGGGAGCGAAGCCTCGCGCGTATTCTAGTCTTAGATAGATTTGTAGAGAAGCTGAATTCTTTCTTAGCTTTTGTAAAGCTACTTTTGTACATATCTAGATATGTACCTACTAGATTACCCTTAAGTACATAACCTTTTAAAACATTTATATTATAAAACAATACAATAGTACACAAAAAACTCACTCGACACTAATTTCACCCATACTTTTGTTTGCCCATAATTGACAGATGACGAAGGTCTGCCAATGTCAAAGGCAAAGTAATTTTGCAGCAATAATAGATTCAAGAGCAATATTATACGTAGAAATACGTTAGCCAAAAGAAATGACGAACAAATAAAAAATTCATACAATAATTTTAAAATATTTTTCATTACAATATATTAAATTACTTATAGATTTTTTCTCTACAATCACTCAATAGATTTTGACGTTCCTATTTAAAGTCTATAGAAACATGTGACATATATTTACTGTAACATTTTTTTTCTACAAAGCAGGTTATCATGGTTATCTGTGTACAAACATTTATACAAAAACCAAATAGCGCAGAAGTGCCCGCCCTTATTGGAATCTTACAGGTTATTGAACCTATTTACTAAGTGAGTAAAGTTATAAAAAGGAAATACGTACTCCTATTTCTTATAATATTATGATTTACATTCCCTCGAGCCATGTTTTTCAAAATGAAAATGAAAGACAGTAACGTGCCTATTTCGCGTGAAACAATTTTGTGTCTAGGCGTATCATGGACAGTTAAATATTACATTACATTTCTATAAGGATTTTTATAAATATTCTTTATCATTACCATTATATCAGCCGTAAGACGTTATACGACATAGGTCTCCCAAGATAGAAAAATTACTACCATCGGTTTATAACATAATATGTTCCCTTGTTTTTTGACTCTAGCTCAAAACTTGCTTTACCGGAATAAACTCTCAATCTTACTGTACTGTATTTTTTTTATACGTAGTATTATAAAACCCCTCAAATATATTTCGAGTCAAAAAATATATTAACAAAAAAAATACCACGACAAGGGTTTCGCCTCTAACGAGGCAACCATAGAACGGCACATCGACGACTATAGGATTCATATCATACAACTCATACCTACATATGGTAGACTATAATAGTACGCTAATATTTTGATTCAAATAAACCTCTTTCGCATTATCTATTCATTTCATTCAACCTACACATGAATGTGAGGCCTGGCTACATTTAGAACTATGCATTGACATTTAATCAATAATGGTACCACGACGCAATGATATTATAAATGTTTTAACTTATAATATCATTATCCGTACGAAGTCAGACAACAGTTAGATTAGAACAATAAATTCCTTTTTTAGCAAGCCTATTGTTTATCAGATCGTAAGTAATAATGAACAGAAAGTTTACTGTCAGACTATTGTACAACCGTAATGATAAAACGATAGCTGATATTCTTGGCGAATAATCGATACATAATTCGTAACGCGCATCATCAATATCTCCTTAAATATTCATCGCATTCGGTTTATCAATAAAGTTCTGGTAAGCGTCGTATTTCTAATGTAGATTTGTCCTATTTTCTCGGACTCCCGCTCCATATCGTAACTCACAAATATTTCCGGTCACTCTAATTTAAATCGACGGAACGATTTCATTATAATAGTTGACCAACTATGACCGTAAACTACCCAGCGGGTGCATTGAGTGTCTGTTCACCGCATAGTTAATTTGTCATCGCCATCAAAAAGACATCGTCGACGATTCAAAAATCAAATTGATCACTTGAATTTATCTATACTAATGTAGTATTACAAAGAGGTAAAGTTTGTGAGTTTGTTTGTTACCTAAGATCTCCGAGTTCCGACTCTATTGGTCCGATTTAAAAAAATCTGTAACTAATAGGAAGTTACATTATCCCTGAGTAACATAGGCTATTATTTATTTTGATGGTTATGTTTTCAAAAAGACCGACATGCTCAATGTAGGGATCCGCAGCAAAAGAGCGTATCTTCATAGTGCTTACGTCCTTTTGTTAAGAAGCGCAGTTTTTCGGCAATAACTCAAATACGGTATATCCGATCATGTTTAAAATAATGGTTGGAAGTATGTGGTGATTTTTTTTCAGGTATTTAGATTCCGAAAATATCCACAAAATCAAAAAAAATCTTAGAAAACTTGAGGTGTTTTTAAAAGACCAAAAATAGAAACTCACATAAGCTACATTTTATAAACCACACGAGTTAAGCCGAGACATCCAATGCTTTATAAATAGAGGCTGCTACCCAGTGTTTGTACAAATTTCAACAACGCTGAAAGCAGGCTATGTCATTATTAAGCAACGTGTCTCTTCAAATTAGACGCTCACGACAAGTTACACAGTGCCTTACAAATTCCGTTACCGGACACGAATTATCACTAAACGACCAGAATATACTGTTGCTCTTTCAACCTTAGTAGTAAGTACTTAAATTATAGTTCCCCGTAACCGACTCTAACATGAACAAATAACATAGAATGGGCATTATCATTTTCTTATTCTTATGAGAAACAATACACCGTTGGCAAATATTGGTGAACAAGAAATACAATGGCGGAATAATTAAGTGAAATGGTTGAGTACCTAACAATTAAGGTTGTTTTAAAAGTAAGGGGAGTTTAATCTGCCCGTTTTCCATTAAACTAATAGGTAATAGAATAAAATTGAACTATAGAGCACTCAAGGGTTATGTGTATGGCATCACATTATTAAATGCTTTTGCGAGGTTTATTACTCAAGGAAAACGCATGTCTGTTTTAGGACATATTGCTTCTTTCACTTATTAGTTATTATACTTTCGCGGATCTTAAGACCTTAAGGAATCTTTTACATAGACACGGTAGAGACTCAACTACAACTTGGTACATAATACGTTTGCATTAAATATGAACTTGAAGTCGGTTTTTATTTTACTCAAGGAAAACGCATGTCTGTTTTAGGACATATTATTATTGCTTCTTTCACTTATTAGTTATTATCCTTTTGCGGATCTTAAGACCTTAAGGAAGCTTTTACATAGACACGGTAGAGACTCAACTACAACTTGGTACATAATACGTTTGCATTAAATATGAACTTGAAGTCGGTTTTTATTTTATTTTTTAAAGATTTATTATAGTTATTATTAACATGTTTGCGTTACAATTTTCACGACGATTTTTTATTTTCAAATCATGCAATAGTTTTACGTAATTATCGTTAGTACGGTAGTGGTAATAATATGTGTAAGTAGAAGGCAATAACGATTAACGAGTATTCTTATCATTTAAACCGAAATCACATCACATAAAACGTTATCAGTTCGTATACGTGTATACATAGATCAATCTAGACATGCTACACTCATGTGTTTTGCCGACACAATACTCTATTAGCACATATTATTTAAAAGGACGATAATAACTAAGAATCAGTTAGAAATATAGGCTCTTTATAGATTCACTGAGCGTAAGATTACGCCTCTAAATTCAATAGTCTGTGCACGTTTAAATGTCAGCGTGAATGATAGATTCAGAGTTAATTATTCTTCGGTTTGAACCACACATGACATACACATGTTCCTGTTTTAGATTACCTTCAATAATGTCCGCCGTTTTCAAAAGAGAAAAAATGACGAGTGACAGATGGCTCTAGTGGAGGTATTTTAGATACTATTATATACGATATCTATCATACTATTAGTGGAATTAAAGAATTACTTTAATGCAATTTCAACCCTATTTAAATTAGCACAGATTTACAATTTGTAACTTGAAACATGTTTCTAATTTTACATAGACACAAAACACCAAGCACATTGTAATTTCACAAACAGGTGAATATGAATGTTGAGAATTCAGGTCCACGTAATAAAATGTAATAATTATTGGTAGCATTGTCTTCTTTACATACATAGTAAATAATTTTAAACGTAAAACAAAATGTTTATCCAATATTATTATTAGATATAGCGCACCGCTCATAAATTTATCTAATTTACACGAGAGATCTTTACTTTGTATATGGTAACAAATATTAGATTTAAAATTACTTATTACGCAGGATTTAGAATGACTTTAAACCGGTTAATGTTAATAAGCTCTACAAGATATAGTTATCGTATCTTAACCATTTAATATTCAGACTAAACATTAAGATCTAAATTAAATAAAGGTCCGTTCTAAGTACGAGCTAGCTTGATCCGGCATTGGCTGGATATTTTTTTTTCAGATAAGCAACTATTTAAATTACACAACTAAAACGAAACAAAAACTAATTGCGAGGAGGCCGTGAGTGGCCGTGACTTCCTGTATACTTACAGTACAACGACAGTAAGGGCCATTTAGCAAACACAATACTATTAGCGTCGGCGATCGGCGATTTTGCGATTGCATTGATGCTGCATCACGTTTTGACGACTCTGCGTTTCATCGCAGTATTTAAATCGCACATTTTAGAGATTCTGTAGCTGCATTTAGCTTCTAACAAGCGATTAAGTCGCCATCGCCGATGCTAAAAGTAGCATGTGTGTTATGGCCCTAATGGCTAATATTGGCTAGCAACGACTGTTTTACTTATTTACTGAAACGCAGAACTACGAAAACGGTTGTTACTAAAGTTTAAATCAAAAATTACCTTCTATTCAGCAGTCCACTAATAAACTACTTCTGATATACGAAGTTAAGGAAAAGAGAATTACCAAATAATATATTGTAACATATTTTATCGTTATCGAACAACGCAATGATGCATTGCAATGAAACATCGGAAAGGAAAGATTTAAACAGGTCGACGTACTATCGATCGAAAATACATTACATGGATACATAAATATATTCAAGTAGGTACACTGAATACGAATAGTATGTCTTGTTCTTAGTCGTGTCGTTATTGTAGTGTTTATTTACTCAGCATATTATTATTATTCCAATGCGTCTAATATAAGGTCTTGTTAACATTCGCTACGTTTCCGCATTTTTATTAGATACTTGTATTATTTTAAAGCTAGAAAAAAGGACCAGTTTAGCAAAATACCGTAATGCTCCGTAATGTTTAGCGTTGGTACTAAAAAACTCTGGTTAATTGCTGGCGGTCAAATAGATTTGACGTGTGGTGCTGATAATTTGTGTGAATACTGAATAATTAGTACAGCACGCTACGCCTTCTGAAAAACTGCCATAGGAATATTAAACTGGTTAAGAGCATGTCGGACCATGCTCAATGTAGCGCTTACGTCCTTTTATTGAGAAACAACAGGACTCAAAAACGATCATATTAAAAATAATTTTCGTTGGAAGTATTTCTAAGGCGTTATCGTAGTGATTTTTGTAGATTTTTAGGTACGGTTACGGCTACGGTGGCTACAGTTTAGAAGATAGAGGGGGGAGGGACACAATTTATACTACTTTCGAAGCATTTATTTCCATAAATATTCACATGATCAAAAATAATCTTAGAAACCTTGAAGTGTTTTTAAAAGATCTAACGTAGTTTGTATGGAGTGCCCCCCTTAAAAATATTTCATCATATAATTTCATCAATATACACCGAGTAAAACTTACTGAAATGAACTGATGAGATGAGTAAACAACCTGTGACATACGGAAGACGGACGGACGTGACGAAACTATATGGGGTTACGTTTTGCCATTTTGACAGGGTCTAGGAATATAATAATCTAGGTTGCTATGTTTAGCTATCGGTCCCAATTTGTAATTAGCCAGTGCTGATTACAATGAGAACGTATCCGTTCATTTGTGGGCAATTAGAAGTAAGCCACAGCTAAAGCCTCTTTATTACAATTTGTACCAAAAAGCTTATCAAAATATCTTCTGTGATTAAATTTGCGCATCATTACGCCTGTCTACAGATTTCGTTCCCAATGAGTTATTTCGATGGTTATAAATATTTTATTGAGTGCATTAGCTACAGTTTATTAATTTTTTTTGAATCACGTTAGTTGTACACATTTGGGATTTGTAAACTGACTCAACTATCTGGACTTAGGACTGATACTGTTGTTATCAGTTCCCACAAGCCGTTAGTTATTATTTGTGGCCTCTTATGGAATTATTACTTATTTTTCCAACTTGTTTCTGCGCAACTGTTTGCCATAGCAACACGTTTACTTGTCCTTAAATTGTCCTCGTTATTATAGGGTAAATGTTTTATGGGAAAACGAGGGCCTACCACCATTTATATATTTATTGGATATTGTTACCAATAATTTGCAGGATAACCAGTTAAACCGTGATAAGTACACCCACATAAATTTAGTTATTGCTCCATTATTAATTCAAAGATTTATTAGTTATTCTTTAGAGAAAATCACCTTAAAAAACAATTTGCCTATTGCAAAAGTCTGTTCTGTGTCTGTTATCGCTTTCACGGCTAAACCGCACGAATCTTGAGGAAAAATTAAAACTGAGAAATATTCTAGACTAGCTTGTCTCGCAGTTACCTACATGATATTGAATATAGCTACATGAATAAAAGTAAAACAGCGATTTTCTCTGTTTCTACGTATGTTATTGTTAATGATATTATTTTAAGACGAAACAGTATAAGGTTGTCCTCTTTCGCTTCCGCTTTCCTCAGCCCTGACGTCTATCAAAATGCATTTGGTTTTCATAAAATTAGTGTGTCGCATCCTACCTACTTCAAAACTGTATCGCGGTTTCTCTTTCGTGTGATGTTTTTAAAATGTAGACTTCTAGAGGAGAGTTCGACCCTGTTATAGGGTTAATTTAGGCTGCTAATTAATATAATCTTTTCAGTATATTCTATCGATAGATTTGGTTACTAAGCTCAATACGAAACATGTCAAAATTCTATCTCGCACGAGTAACCAAATTCTCCTATATTGATTATTGGAAACAGCTGTTAGACATTGAGCATGTTTCTCAATAAGTACTTACATATTTAATCAATACCCTTTTCTTAATGGCGATAAACAATTTTATTTACGCGTTTATTATCGTGGAACGCAGAGGCCGAACTTCCGACGTCATAATGAGTATGTTCACATTATATCTCTTTGTAAATAGGTCTCCAATAAGAATTAAGACAATACAAATGTTACTATCATAGGGCTTCCCTAATTGTATAAATTGAACATGAACCTTATAGGGTCAGAGCAAATTTATACAGTAGGAAATTGAAAGTTTAATGCAATTTTAAACATCTGTCTCTGATAATAAGACACAATTTTAAAATTATTCCTCTAAACTACTTGTATGTGTTTACAGAAAAGATTTGTTCTTGTCACGAATCTAGGTCAATTTAGATGAGGATTGCTAAGAAAACAATGTATGCATAATGTAAGTCACACTGTTAAATGAGTACTCTATTTTCAGAATATAAATAAAATAGATGTATAAATTGCATTTTTGCATTCCCTCAGTTTTAACTGGCAAATTGCATGTTGCTTAGCCAAAAACAAAGTAATAATTTATTCTAACAGTAATTTAATAGTGCTAGTGCTACAATACCTACATAATATAATAGAAAAAGAACATACTTGTAAAAATGAACTAAGTATTGCAAAGGCAATAAAATATTATAAGCCGTCTATTTACTATATTTAATCAACACAAAATTAAATAAATAAATATAGATACATAATTGTAATTAACTTGTCTCTTGAAGCAAAACAAATTAATATTATGATAACCCAGCCTCCTTAGAGAACTAGGTGAGGTCAGTTATCAATTTTATGAGTTAAAAAAATTGCCTTTTAGAGCCAGCAGCCAGAAGCAGAGTGGTCAGACTAATAAAAAAAAATAATTTTAGATTTTACTTATGTATTTGTACCACTACTTCGTATATTTGTATTCATACAATGTCTGAATAGATATCACCTTAGTTAGAAGCACCTACATTAATATTAATTCACTATTACTGAGAAATAAAAATAAGTTTATATGGAGGTCATCATAGGTCATAATCATCTGGTAGAATTTAGAAATCATTAATAATTATAAATAAATAAAGAAGAACCTCCATTAGATTTCCAATTCTATACCTACCTCTAAACTAATTTGGATGAAACTGGATTAAAGAAAGTATAGTACCTGGAGAATGAGGTATGTTAATAAATAAATTCAAGTGAATTTACAAATCAAAGAGTAAACTAAATACTTACTTTGAATAAAAAATAATAGGTAACTAATCTATGGGTTACTAATTATAAAATTATAAAACTAATTTTATGTATTTGTAGTGTAGTACATGCTATTATTTAAATAATAGCATGTACAACACTACAAATACATAAAATTATATATTTAAATGAATATGTAACATTGTGAGAAGTTGTGTAATAATTTACATTTTTAATTAAGTGCACCAAGGTCTTATGTCAGAAAATTCCCATAGCGCTGGTATAATTTTATTACAAATTACGCAGACCTTAGTAATGGGAATTATACTAAAATGCACATCAAAAAAGTGCATAGCGTATTTTTTATTTATTAAGGAATGATCACATGATTTTACCAACATTAGTCACATGACATAAATGCACTTGTTCGGAACAAGCAATTACTCTAACATGAAAAACTGATAGTAGCCTAAAAACCATTCTCAACGTTACATAACTGAGGGCATGACCATTTAATACTTGCCATTGTTAACATTGCCGCTGCTGCTCTTGTCTGTCACCGTACTGTTCGCAGGGCATTTTTTCACTTTTTGGGAAGTATTTTTTGAGGAGTTATCATTCACTTCACTACCGAGAGCCATCACAACACGAGGAATCAATCCAGTTCAGATTGACCGCAACGAACACGGCTCCACACAGCTGAAAGAACACATGCGGTAGACTTAAGGTTGAATTTGGACTAACAAGATTCTGATTTTCGATATAATGCTACAAAATTAAAAGACCAAGACTTTTTATGAAATCACCGTGTCGTTCGAGTCTTTACGATACAATAGGCTTATAACATTGTAACTATAAATCGTTTCTATATTCGATAACATTTCATCATCGTTAAATGTTGTAACCATTGCCGATTTTGGTTTAAGTTCCACATGAACAAAATTTGATAAAACAGCAATGTATACTCAAAATATACAAAAATTCCATTTTAAAAAATTTCCCTTTTACGTCAGTGGAGAGACATCTAGTGACAAAATACAAAATGTTTAAATCAATGACGTCTTCATGACGTTTTGAACGCGTTCATAAAAAATAATGTACGTAGGTATATAAATAATTCCTAAAATGTAATCACCGTCAATATAGTGTGACCGTCGCGTCCGAAAGACAATAAGACGGAAAATTATGTAATGCTTAAAAAATAAAATATTGATAATAATTTTGTATTATATTTATTATTTATGTTCCTTGGTTGGTTACGTTATACTACAAGTGTGAAAGCACCATTTGCTACCGGAAAACACAAAAAGGACTTCACACAACTAGTTAGAAAATATATTATGTCATATCCAGGGATGTAATAGCTTTTGTATCACACACCGACAGACCCGGTGACGTTTTTCAGGTCGTCGGTCCATCTAGCTGGAAGGCGTCCTACTCTACGTTTACAAGTCGCGGTCTCCACTCTAGGATACGTTTGCTCCATCGGCATCGGCATCGTCCATCGATCCTTCTGCAGATGTGACCAGCCCAGTGCCACTTCAGCTTGCTTATTCGACGAGCTATGTCGGTAACTTTGGTTCTTAGTCGGATTACTTCGTTGCGAATTACATCTTTACATTATAGGTGCGCCGTGCGTGTGTGAAGCAAGGAACTTACAATATATATTTCTTTAAGATATATTTTTGTTCCTTGATGTGAAGTCCTAAATAGTCTGTGGTCCTAAACACCCACTGGCCGTGACTTTTAAACACCCAAGAAACCATAGATTAGAATATACCTGTTACATACAATAAACACCCGTGAACACCGGAGAATGAATGAAATGAACGAATAACATAAAACAAAAATCTGTCAAAATAACCAAACAAACCTTACCAAAATAGAATTCAAATTAAATGGAAAATAAATTCCTCTCGGTTTTTCGTAACTTTAATTAACAGTTTTTATACTGGCGTCGGAAAATTACTCAAAGGTATATTTTAAATTTATCATTGATCAATAATATACACACTGTTTTTATGTAGGTATGTCTATGTTTTTGTAGAAAGCAAAAGGCGATCATGTAATCAACTGTCTGAAGAAGTTAAAAGATAATGATAGGCTAGCTGTTACTATGTATCTATTGGAAATTAATGTGCTCTTCATTCGGATTAACTGCAGAAAATGCTAGACGGGTGGTACTGCCGGTCTATAGCAAACATGCAGGCGAACGAGGCGAGTGTAAGTAATAACACACCTGCAGAACCTCCACAATCACGTGACTCGCACAAGGAATACTCTAGCGATAGTAGCAGTGAACCTGAACCGGAGCCTAATTACAGAGCTCAGTACTTGGCGCTGAAAAAGAAGCTAAAGTACCTTATTTATGTAAGTACAGTAAAAACCGCCATAAGCTTCACCCTCAAGCCACATATTTCTATGGAGATAGGAGTCAAGCTTAGAGCAGTAAAACTAAAGTTTCTGAATGATAAAATTCAAAGAATATTATTATGAAGTTTACAATACATTGTTGTATTCATTCAAATACAACCTATAAATTGTTAATACATGTCAACCTCTTTTTTGTAGGAAAATGAATGTTTCCAAGATGCTCTAAGATGTAGTCAGAAAAGATTGTTGAAAGTGTCTAGAGACCGCAGTTTTCTTTTGGATAGATTACTGCAACATGAGAAGCCTGAAAGTACAACATCTGAAAGTGAGGACACAGAATCATCTGATGATCCTGAATATTATCGCATGGATGTTAAGAGGTATAGTTTTACTAATAAATGTATAAATCTAAAATACGAATACAACTTTATAATATCATTATCACCATTTCAACCCATAAATAGGATGATGAGCCTCCCAGGGAAATTAGCCCTAGAAATTGGCCAGACGGGTTGGTATAGGGTTTGCTTCGAATTTTCATTTTCTGACAGTGCTCTTGTCTGCATAAGGTTAGGCCCATAGTCACCTTTTGACACTCAAAGGTTAAGATGGGCTAGTGACCTTATGTCTTTAAAGTATATTTCCAATGAATACCAGCTTTTGCAAGCAGATTCATATAATAAACTATTAATAATCATTGGTAACACCTGTATCTTTAATGCCTTTTATTGATGTGGGTTCTTAAATTCCTATATCAAGTGGTAGGTATCCTATATAATATTTTAGAAGAATTAATAGCTTTGATAAGTCTTATACAGAACAATCTACTTTCTGAACATTGTTTCACATAAGACTTGCTCATATTTCAGAAAGAAAATGGAGCCTGGTGCTGCTAACCAGAATGTTTCAACAAGTACTTCAGCCAAAGGTTCTAATGCAGTGAAAAGGAAGAGAACAGTTCTTCCTAAGAAACCACCAAACACTAGTCATCTTGTAAGTAACCTATGGTATAGATTTACAGACAGGCCAACAGACATTTCTTGCCAATGCATGTCATTTTTTTTGTATATTGTACAAAATTCCAATAAATTCAGACTATCCAGATTACAGGCCTATGTCCAGCAGTGAATGTTGTTGAGTTGATAAATGATGACGATGATGATCCAGATTACACCATCTTTTGAAATACAAAATGCATTTTGTACCACATATTGTTTGGAACCATTGTATCATTATATTTTCGCAGCAGTGGAAATGATAACAGTTACTCTAGCCCAGTATTTCTCAAATGGGTAATAATGCCCCTTTGGGGGTGTTGGTAGAAATATCTCTATTAGCAGAAGGATCTAGGATAGAAATGTAAATGAATTGCCAAATGTATGTTAGTGCATCACTTCAGAATGGCTGTTTGGCTATTTCTTTTTTATTTGTAATTCTTAGAAAAAATTGTTAAAAATCCCCTGGTGAATTGGAATGTTTGCATCCATGCAATTTTATTATAATTATGAATATATACTTAATATTATAAAGCTGAAGAAGTTTCTTTGTTTAATTGAACTGAACTCTAGGATCTCAAGAACTACTGTTCCTATTTGAATAAATCTTTTAGCGTTAGATAGCCCATTATCGTCGAGGAAGGTTATAGGCTAACTAACATGACGCTATGTCGCAATAGTAAACTTTCGCTGTAACGTACATCGCAGTATAGAACTTTCGCGACAACGTCCGTCGCAGTAGAAAATTTTCGCTGTAACGTACATCGCGATAATGAACTTTCGCGACAATGTCCGTCGCAATAGTAAACTTTCGCTGTAACGTACATCGCGATATTGATCTTCGCAACTATGAATTACACTCGTAGACCTCTCCAGGTCCTAATGTTAGATATTATAATGTAAGCTAATTTAACTAATAATGGTACAATGTTTGTTGCTTGTTATGTTTTAGCATCAAACAAATGCTTCAATGCTGTCGAAGGTTTCTCCAGCCCTTGGGTTTGGATTGTCAGCTGGTGACGGCCACATGACTCCCGAGGAAGTGGAGCGCCATCTACAGTCGCGGCAGTCGTATATGGAACTACTGCCCGAGCGAGCGCCACCCACTGTTCCCACTGAAATGTTCAGTAATGATCCATCATTAGACAGGTAAAATGCCATTATTATTTATTTTATATAATTACATTTTTGTTTGTATATTGTTGTAAATATACATTATTGTTTTATAAATGATGATGTTTTGAAACTCTTGTTATAATTATGTTATGCATAAATCAATATTATTATGAGTTTTTTGCATTAATTTAACAATAAATAAAATTCAGGAATGTTTCTGCATATCACTAATTTTATTATATTATCTAGCCTTGCCAATGTACGCTGGTTCATCCCATAGGTCATAAATTGCGAAACCTGAACTCATTAGTTGGGTAAACCCATCTCATTGTGTCGTGTGTCTACACTAATGTATAAATATTATCCAATTACCCAATCGCTACACTAGTTATTAAGCCGTAAAAGTGGGCAAATCTTAAAAACGAGTTAAAAGTGGCAATTAAGGTGTTTTTCATTGTAACGTTTAGTGTCATTTATTAAATAATATTTTAAATTTTGAAGTTGTAGATAAAGGTATGTACTTAACTTTTTGGTTATTATTTATTGCTTAAATAATTTGAGATCTATGGAAAGCAAAGTTAAATGTGTAGTTTTTCTTCATCTGCTGCGGGGTTTTTTACTTTTAATTTTTCGATAATGTTCGCCAATGCTAAATTTTCATTTATCTCTTGGTTGTATTGAAGTGTAGACTGCAACTTTTTGCACCTGTATGATATTAAGCCTCAAACTTTGCGTAACGCATGCTACGTATATGTAAATATATGTAACACTTTTTTTTTCTTTCTTTTAAGTTCGTTGTTAGAGCTATATATTTCGCGTCAGTATATTTTAAATAAATAAACTATGAAAGCCAAGGGTCCTCAATTCATAATTTTTTGATCTCGATAGGGGAATAATATTGTCAGAGGAAGCAACAGAATCAACAAATAAATTCGTTAAATCATTTAGGCGCGATGATACTCGAAAAATGTCCCGTATTGTACTAAATACTGACCTTTTACATAGACTTCTTCTTAGTTCAGATCCCTACATTACTAGCCTTAGGAAAATTCCCACTAAGAAGAAGTCTATACTGTCAAAGGAAGTGTTGGAAACTTAAGTATGTATGTGACATATTCCTAGGAATGTACAACATTGTGTTTAAATATATTCATAAAAATTAGTAAATTGTAATAAGTACTTATAATATTTAAGGATTAATTTTATATCAAAAAACTGGTATATCGCTGTGGCGGAAATTAGGTGAGGCCTATGTTCAGCAGTGGACGTCATTGGGCTGATATGATGATGATGATGATGATGAATTTTATATAGCTCGTATTACTTTTAACAATATTTTTGTTTGCTTCCGATTGATTTTTCTAACACCTACTTACTATTATTTGATAAAATCTTTACAGTATATGTCTTAATGACAAAATATTCCCATATTTGTTTGTAATTTGACTTTTAAATTGATTCAGTAATACTCATTATATCCCATTTTTTTGTTTGTGTTTTCTTTCTTCCAAATATAAGTTTTATTATAGTAAAATACTATATTATTGTATAACAATATCATATTAACGGTTTTTTGATGTAATTGATAACTAAACAACTGTTTTTTATTCCATTCACTAAGACAATGATTTATGGCCACCCGTCTTAGGGCCGTGAACCACTGTGCAATGGCAAAAATACATTATAAGAATGATTAAAATACACATGAATATAAAGTATTCATGTGTGCATCCAATACAAGGCTCTTTCCAATTTTCGTCAATATATGTATTTAGGTACTTACATCTGTCCTCATACAAAACAATAATGAAGATAGTAGTAAAATAGCGCTTATGATTTATGTAACAGTAATAACATAACATAATATTCTATATTGTTTCAGTGAGTCAAATGATGTATTGGAGAATTCACCAAATGTAGAAGAATGGTTTGATTAATATTGGTGGTCAATTTTATTTTAAGTGTACCTTAAAATTTATTTCTATTGAAAGTAGATGTTTATTTCATATGTGTTACAAAACTACTTAAGTTAGTTATTGATGAAATAAAATGCATATGATACGTATTGGATAAATATTTTATTTAAGAGTTACAATAATGGGTTTGAAGCGCAAGAACAAACATCTAACTGGTACAGAACCACACCCACCTTGTGATATATTACATTATTTTGATAAACACGCAAATATACGAAGTGTACATATATCAAATAAGCATATAGTTTTCTTTTAAATTTCATAATATACATACATGTTATAGGTACCACATTCTTAACAAGATTAATAAAAACGTTTAATGATATATTAATTTATTATTAGTGTTCTCTTAACAAAACTACCATGCAAAGAAAACTTTAGCATGCTCGCTACTAATAAATTTATAACAACATTTTATGTCCATAATACTAGTCTCTAAGTCTAAACTTCTATATTGTGGTACATAAGAAAATAAACCATCTAAGTTTGTGAGATTCCTACTATCGACTCAAGAACAAGAACAATATATCCACTCAAGACACACCCACACTTTTTAATTAATTAATCTCTAACAAGTACTTTATGTAGTATGTCATGAGTATGAAGCTGATATACTTAACGAAGCTTAATTTATATAAATAATCGTTATCGTTTAGTCATTGGGATATATTTAAAAAACAAATAAGCAGTAGTCATTATTCCACATGTAAAATAAAAGAATCACCACAATTACTTTAAAACAATATAAAATAGGCCTATCATATAGGAATGTTTGTGAAGTTCGTATTTTATTGAGAAGCACCAGTGTCGAGACAATGAAATTCTATTCCCAGCAAATAATAAGTTTGAAAATGTTGGTAACTATCTCAACTTAACAAAGCCATAAAATAAAGCACAAAATTTTAGATACAAATTAGTTTGTATATTGTAAACAGATTTATCCCAAAGTAATACTGTATATCAGCTTTCACTTGAAAATGAGTTTCATAATCGCAATAAGTATAATGCATAATTTACTACGATATAACAGGAACATTATAGGATAACAAAGGAGAACAGTACATATTATAGTGGCGGTAATATAAAAATTACACCTATACCAGTGAATGTTCCATAGAAGTTTAACTGGGTAAACAAATTATTTTATTTCATTAAACTTGATACATCTTACATGAGATTTGCCTACAGACACAGAAGAATATTATACTCAACAGTATGGAAGTTACAATCTCATATTCTTCTATAAATATGTTATTAATTAAATAAATAGCTTTTTATAATAAATTACTGCTGAGTATAATATTGTTACAAATGAATACAAATTTTGATATATGATGACATTAACAGCCAAATATTTACTTTGGTATGAATTATAATTTTCTACGTTTTACCATAAATACATTTGAATATATCTAGAAATATGTGAGACAACAGCATTTCTGTGACACTAATGATGAATACCTATTCATCGCCCAATAAAACATCTGTCAGCCATAATATGTTATACAAGATGCGAATCTCAGTTATACCCTCTATATACAAATAAACCACATTTGGTATAATGTTATACCAAACATATAGTATTTATAAGTATACATTCAAAATGATCAGGTATTTATAATAAAATACGATCATGTTCTGTTTACAGATGACAAGTAATATCAATAAAATTATATACTACTAATATCAAATTAGGTATCATGAATGGAAGGGTATTGATTTACAAAACGCGATGAATTAGGTAATATCGAAATTATGGAAATAACTTATGCGAAATGTCTGATGTTTAGAACTTGTCATCTCATCAAATCGCATTTTAAACGTTAATTAAAATATTCTCGGTTTACAAAACACCTATCTCTATATTAGCAATAAAATAAATCCAAAATTATAAACAAGAGATTTCATTTCATACTAAGTTCAGTGCAAAGTTCACAAGTGTTCTGTTTCGTAATTATTTTTTCCAAATTGTACGCATTATTTCATCATGTCTACAATAATTTTATTTATATAGTGACTGTGAACTAGGCGACTATTACACTGATTCATTGTCTAACAATGTTGTTCATATTTCATGGTTCCGTTTAACCTAAACTCTTAAAATTGATCTGCTAGCAGATTGCAAATTTCATGTGAGACTGTTTCCTTGCTAGATCTTACTGTCAGTCTATACATTTGAGCTTGTTTGTTAGGTTCCAATCTCATGAGACATCCTACTTGCTGTACTCTGGTGTGTACAATACCAGCACACACAAAGTTATCAGGATTGGGATCAATACCATCCAGTAATTGCATGCCAAATCCACCTAATTTGGTACGTGTCCCAGGTAAGTCAATAGAACCTTGAGCTTTAAATATTTTTTGTGCTCGCTGTTGTTCTCCTCCTAAATTTTTCCATCTTGCAAAGAATGATTCGCCATTCATTTCTGTTGGCTCAAAGAATTTATTCAAAGTCAATGGCAGTTTCATAGTTATTTTTTGAGGCACATTGTTGTAAACAAATGAAACGGACATACTTGGAGCATCAGCATAATCTTCAATACATTCAGCAGTTAGCATTTGCTGAATCTGAGCTCCTGCCTCTAGTACTGGCTCCATTGGCTTCATCTGCACATTCAGTTTGTGTAAATCATTCCAATGTAATTCAGGATGGACATTCTGAATTGGGAATTGTGTCTTATTCCCATAAAATAAACCAATTCTGCCCAAATTCTGTCTGAATTCACTTTTGACACCTATCTGTATTAGATCATTTTCAAACAATACTCCATTATTCTTAAACAAGAATTTTTTAATATTGTTTTGCTGTACTGTACTAGGACTTATTTTAGGGGCAGTATACAGATCCCCAAGTACATCAAATAGCCCATTACCAGTAGCTGGTACAGTATTTCCAGGGGGAGTGGACAGTCCAAGCAAATCAGCACTTGAGCTGTTTGTATTGTTATTCACAGTGTTAATAATGGGTGCTGGCACTGATGAAGGTTGTGGGCTCTTTGACTCCCTAACATCATCTGGTATACGGCCTGGCTTCTTCTTTTTCAACACAGCTAATATTGAAGATTCACGTTCTGGGAAAGCAGGCATTTCTTCCAGTACTGTGGCCAATACATCTGCACTAGCAACAATACTTAACTGTAAGTATTCTGAGGCTCTTTGTTGTAGCTCTACATCAGATGAGCGCAAATTGGAGTCAGCACGGAATACTTCCTGAACTCGATTTTTAATTTCCGGGAAAAGATTTACAAGTTTAATGTATGTTGATAACAAAAGGGCCCTTGTAGCTGCTGAGCATAAATGATATTTTGAATGAAGTAATTCAAACTGAACCTGGGGAGATGATCTTGTATCTCCTGCTATCAAGTTACCAAACTCTCCCAATATGTATCCACCCACTTTAACCATATTTTCATGACAAGTTGGTGCCTGGAGGGCTTCAAAAACAGTTTTAGCTGCATATCCTTGGACCTCTTCTCTATTAATAACAATCTGAATGACTCTGTACCAAACTTCCTCAGACACATAATCTCCAGCAATTCTTATAAGATTCAGTATGACATCAACATACCAAGTAAAGTCAGTGGCATATTTCTCTGCTAATATGGCAACTTTCAAGACCATTTCTTCTCTTATAGAATAATCTGCAGTTTCCAAGTAAGCCAACATTTCTTGTACAATCTCCTCAGCATTTGTCTTGTCACACATTGCATATAACAAGTCCACAGCCTGCTGTCGGACTGATACATCTTTTTCCATCTTCATAGAAAGAATGACAACTTCCTGGTGTTTTTTAACAGCTTCATGAGAAAATTCAGAAGTAGCAAGATGACACATAGACTCTAAAGCCAAGTAACGGAGATTTGTTTCCCTGTTGCTAAGGAACTGGCCAAGCTGGTTACAGGCACGTACCAGCAAATTGGGTTCACTGTCGTTGTGTATAATCAAGCTTATGGCCTCAAACAACACAGCATTCTTCGCATTAGAGTGTTGTACCTTTTTAGATTTGGGGGGTTCCTGAGCTTTATTAAATATTGTTTCCAAACATTCTGATAAACGGCCCCTTACACCAGGTTCTTCAGAAGGAGGAGTATAATTCTGCAGCAATCTGAGCAGTTTCACTGACAGCCAAGGAGCTGGCACAAAGTAATAAGTATAATCTTGTAAATCTGTGTAACTTGCAGTGACAATCCTACTTAGTCTGGCTACAGCCAATGTTACACAACCTTTGTACTCATCTGGGTTCTTCTTAACAAGGGCATCAATCAGTGATGTTGCTGCAGTTACAACTCCCATGTGGGGGTCATTCAGAAGATGTATAATTCGAGAAGTCCATTCGCCTGTAGGAATAATTTCAGGACATTTTCGGAACAAACGTAGAAGACAGAGGGCAGCTGATTGTTTAACCACATCCATAGTATCACCAGAGACAAGTAGTTTAGGAATCTCTGTTCCAAATGCTTCAGCCATGTCTTTGCTGCCAATGTTGGCGATACACTGCAGAGCCAAGTTGACATGGATCGGATTACGTGATTGCAAATCATTTTTAATGCTCTGGATGATAAGCTTAATAAGATCACTGTTGGTGTTCACCAGTACTGATATGAATAGGTATCCTATTTGTTTTTCGGAATACTTGTTAGATGAGAGTAAGTTGACTGCTTCCATATGACCAAAGTCGATATCATGACCCAGCAAAAAGATAAATAAGAGTTTACATACATATTTCTTTTTCTGATAACCATCAAGTGTTTTATCGCCTTTGAACTTACTTCTTATATTGGCCAGTTCTTTATTGATCCTTTTTATTTCCGCTTCTTTGCTTTTACAGTTTCGTATATCTGATATGAAGACTGCAAGTCCTCGCATTCCATCTCCCCTGACGGCAGGCATATTGCCAAGTGACTTATCGAACACCAGTTTTATGCCTTTTCTTTACACTTTCAAACGAAATATTGATTATAAATTATTAACACTAAAGTATAAGTTGAACAACTTATAGAGCGGCGTTAAATTATAAGAAGTTAATTATTAGCCGTCATTACAAATCGGAATCGAAAAAGATGAGATTTCTTCTGCTACTTCTACAACGCCTTCCTTTTCCATAGATCCGTTTGAAACGTCAGACGGAGCTTATTGTTTATGGATCAATATTGTACGCCAATCAAAGAGCGCACAAACTTTTATCATCTCTATGGCAATGTAATAAAGTACTAATTGCAATAAATTTTACATTTGACACAGAGAGTATAGTAAACCTAGGGGAAATCATTACCTTTTAATTTGACAATCCATTTAAGATATAGATACACGAAACACTAGATTTAAATTTCTATATACAACCAACAACATGCTAACCAATGCAATGTGGACACTCTACATTGGCAATTTGGCATGGCTTATTTGCCTAAAAATTACGTGAAAGTATTTAAAAAAACATTTTTAGGAGCGTATTTTCGAATAGATTAGCAACGTCGCAATTTAGTGTCATATTACTTATATTTCGTGGTTTTTAATTTTATTAATTAATTTGGACCTATATTTTAAAAATATGTTTGCTACACTTGTTAGAATTCCCTGAAAGTTTATTAAAACGTAGGTATCTGTAACGCTTACAGTTATTTTACAATGAACATAATGCCATACAAGTTTCCAATGTGTTATTTGCATACAAATAGAACTGTAACGCAATGATTTCTTACCTTTTACACACTTTTCACCTAATTCTAAAATGTATTCGATTTCGAATAGTGTATAGCTACTCTAAAGTGGAGGCCCGCGAGCGGGCGTGAGAGTGAAAGGAGCGTTGCTCGACAACTTGTTAATATAATAATATAATACTATACTAGCGTAACAGGTATATTCTAATATATGACTAGGATTTCGTTCGCGTGGACTACTCATCCCAGTTATCCCACATTCGGCAAAAATTTTGAAAAGTTTGTTTTAGTTCTGTTATAGCGCGTGTTAAGAGAGGCCTATATATCCAGCAGTGGACTGCAATAGGCTGAAATGATGATGATGATGAAGCATTATGCTAAAAAGCTGCTATTTTGATATTATAAAAAGACACTTAAGTTTTATTTATAGATTATTGTAATTTTGCAGGCAATCCTAATATTTTCTCTAAATTCAAAGTAACCTACGTTACTCCTTGTGACATTAACTATCCGCCTGTGAAAGTTTTTTTTAATTCGATGCAGCCGTTTCTGATACTCGCCCAAATCTCACGCTCACTAGCTGACAGTGTGCCCTGCACTCAAGTCTGAGTTTGGTGTGGCCCGCACTTCAAAGGTGTATAAAAATCAGTGTAGGTAAGGTACCTACTCTAGGACTTCGCTTTAAAATTGTAAAAAAAGTGATACTGTCAAAGTCTCGTTGTCTATGGTGACTTCTTCTCATGTTCAATGAGTCTGTGGTTTAATTAATATTCGTCTGTTCGTTCGTTCCACAGAGAGAGTACCTACTTAGTTCGTTCGTTCAATCAGTCACGAGACAAATGTGTAATAAAATATAATAAATATCGAAAATACGTCTTTACTGTTACACGTTTCTGAATTTTGGTTCGTGCTGTGGCTAATAATTATGACTGCTGTGTGTTACTGTTTAATAAAAATGGTTTTACCAGTTTCATCTAGTCTTTTGTGAAAGGTTGGTGTCAAAGTACGTTTCGACTCTAATGAATGATGCAGTCTATTTTCTGGACTGGGAGACTGCTATCACGTGCTATAAGAAATGGACTTTCGAATTTCTCAAGTGCTGCTGAGTTAAATATTTCGAAAAAGAACCATCCCTATCTAGTTTCAGTGGTATGTGGTTTTCCCAAAGACATTGCTAATGGAAGAACACGTAAAGGACAATTCGGTGACGACGCATGGTTTTCCACCAATTCCAACAACGCGGATGTCATTGGTAAGGCTTTTGTATATATTTTTATCGTCACGAGATATCATCATTATTCGTCCGTTTTTTAAGATACCTAATTACTTTTTTTCTTCATTGATTGTTTTATGATTTTCTGATAATTATTTTAATAAAAAAGTATATGTTAATTTAAAACATTAATGTTTTTAGTAAACACCCATATTATGTCACAATATTCTTAATTATCAATGAAAATTTGAAATCTGAAGGCAATAAGCCTTAATAAATACCTATACAAACAAAGCATTGAACACTTTAACCATAGTTTAATTAACTTTCTGTACTTAACTCCAGTTATACAATGGAACAGTTTTAACAGTATTTGTTATGACTGTAGGCATTCAGCTTCATTGTAATATTACGTGATAGTGTACTGGATCTACTACTGCATGCATGCTATCTCCACAAAGATCAAACATGAGCATGCATGTATCCTCTAGAGACACACATATAAAGTGTATTAAGTACAGTAAAATACATGTTACACAAAATCATAAATCAATGATATTCAAATTATCTATATTTTACCCATGTTTCCTTAAATTATGAATGTAAATATTGTAGGTATACAAATGCCAGGAAAAGATACCTTAATTTAAAGTCAATATTAAGTAGGTACTATGTAATATGATAATACCGAGCTAATAACATTCATGTGATCACCCTTTTATTTTTACATGTGAAGTGTTAAAGCCTTTGATGGAAAAACAACTCATTGTATTTCTATTGGAACTGTGTTTGTGTTACCTGATGCTAGAGTTGTCACTATTTATAACATGTCTAGATGTAATTATTTTTAGCATGAAGTACCTATACACTTTACACATCATTATTAAAAAAAAAAATTTACACAAAATAATCTAAACTTATACATATACATACATACCTATTAAAAACTAAGTTTAAACAAATCTATTTACAAAATAATATCTATTATTTTGTGATATTTTATTTATTTACACTATAGGTTTTCCAATATAATACCTATATATAAACTTTGTGTAGCTCTAATATTTTTGTATTTTCTCCTTATAAAAAAAAAGAAAAAAGCATAGCTGTTTTCATCTATATTCATCCCACTTGTCTTTATTTTATTTTGCCTTCCACTAATTTAATGGTTTACATCCCAAATATTATTTGGTGTACATGTATAAGGCACCACTCATTTGTTAAGAATAAGGTATAATCAATTATATGCATTTGTCTCTTTATGTTAAAGTTTTTGTTGTGATTTTTTTTAAATAACATCACATTTTTCCTTAATTTTAATAACATTTTTTTAAAACATACTCATATTATTTTATTTGGTAATGAAGCACACTAATATGATGTTCAGTAATAAAATGGTGACAACCCTACATACATTAACATAGTGTGTATATATAAAAAATCTAAGCAGCATTATCTAGATTTTTCCTTGCCTTTTATAAATAAAACATAGTATATGTATCTCAAAATAATATACCTATTATTTTGAGATACAACTTAGTTGAACAGAGAACATATTATGTAGGTATTAAAAACCTATTATTTTTTCTTGAAACCTCATCATAATTTACTACAATCAAAATAGTATTAAATATTTTGGAAAACTTAGTTTTTCCTAGAAGATATCTTCCTCCTCCATCTCATTATGATCTTACGGTCCGATCGTCGATCACCGACATCCGTCGGTACGATTTGTAGTCCGGGCTTAAAAAATTTAAGTTTTGGTCCGCCCGCGACACACGCACTGTGCCGCACGCCGCGATCAACCGATGAACCGACTCGCTAAATTCACCGTCCCCCCGCCCCTCCCATCGCAGTTGCCAGCAAGGTACGCACTTCGAACTTCGCCGCCCGCACTCCGCAGTGTGAATTGTCCGGGTTCTGGGCTCTAAAATCCGGGGTTTTCACGCGTCTTGTCCTGGTTTCCAAATTTTAGTGATGGCAACCCTATTCAAAATGCTTATCGGTTTATGACCCAATAAAAGTTAGAGTTAAAATAACTAATTGCTCTAATAATAATAATAACACATGGACTTGGTTTTTTCATGGAAAACATATCTTACACGCTGACTTTTGAGTTACAAAAAATGCACTTCCAGAACATGATGTCAGCTATTTTGCCTATAATCAAATTTCTGATCATATAATTACACATAGAAGTAGAAAAAACTCAGGTCACTCAAAATTTTCAGCTAGAATACTTCACTGCCACAAAAAAAAAGTTTATATAATTTATTTTTACATACTCTGGAGAAATGTTTGAGTTCCTAAATACCAAAAAAAACATACATAGTTATAAATATTAAACAGTGTTAAAGGCAAGATTTGTAATTATTAGTACTAATAAAATAAAATATCCTTATTATATTTATGCTAAGCTAGGAAAGCTTTATAAGTAACTAGCTTTTGCCTGCGGCTTCGCTCGCGTGGATATAGTTTTATAGTTAGACGCTATATTGGCAGGGCAGAGCTGTTCACAGCACTTCTTTGTAAACGATGTTTTTTGTTTTTTATCTGGGGCAACTAAAATAATTAATGAAGATGGTGTACTTACGTGAGAGCAAGCAACATATACTCGTAATTGACCGTGCGAGAAACAATTCTCTCTTAAGTCCACACCAGCGTATTTTAAAGTTTGCCCTTGAAAAACAAAGAACCGTCTATTTAATATTTCACCCCCTGAACCCATCCCTATCAAAAATATTAAAAACAACATTTTAAGTTCCTGTCCCAATATTAATTTACAAAACGTTAACTGCAAAACAAAGATCTTTTCATACAACGTTTCATCCCCAATTTCACCCTTCCAAAGCCACCCTTTTCAAAAATATTGATGAGAGTATTTTTTATTTTGATAATAGTACCCCAAAACAAATTTTCGAATCTATAAGTTAAAAAACAAAGAAGTTTCATACAATCGTTTTTATCCGTTTTCACCCCTTAGGGGATGAATTTTAAAAAATCCTTTCTTAGTACACCTCTAGACATTAGGACAAACACACCCTCCAAATTTCAAGTCGCTACGACCAGCGGTTTATAGGCTGTGCGTTGTCTGTCAGTCAGTCAGCACAAAGTCTTTTATAATATGTAATTTATAATATTATGTATGGATGGATAATAATAAAATTAATAAATTTTGACTCACTAATACTTTATTTTTGTTCTATAGGTGTGGCAGATGGTGTGGGTGGTTGGCGAGCCTATGGTATTGATCCAGGGGAGTTTTCCTCCTATCTCATGAAGACATGTGAAAGGCTAGTCCAAATGGGACATTTTAAACTAACAGAGCCTGGTGATTTGCTGGCCAAGTCTTATTATGAATTATTGGAACATAAGAAACCAATATTAGGTAAGTGCAAAATTATATCTTCTATACTTTTCTTCTTTTTTAGGGTTCCGTAGCCCCATTTTGGCTACTACTTTTGTTGTGTTTTCATCCATATTGTAAACGGAAGATATTGTCTCATTTTTTAATATTTTCGAAAATCCTGAACGACGTGTTTTATTACTATTTATCACTTTTTGAACTTTTTTGCCCCATCGGCCATCAGTTCTGCGAGCTTTATGGCCTGCCCACTGCCACTTTAGTGATACGATTCGGTGAGCTATGTCGGCAACTTTAGTTCTACTGCGAATCTCCTCATTTCTGATTCGTTCACGCAGGGAAACTCCAAGCGAGATCTTTCCATGGCTCGCTTGTTGAGGGATAGTGAGCTTGCTAATGAGCCCCATAGTTAACGGCAACGACTCAGTATGATAAGTCATCACTGGCAAAGTGGCAAAGCACATTGGTTGAAGACTTTTGTCTTCAAACATCGGGGTATTGTGGACGAGAAAATAGCGCGTAGTTTCCCGAACGCTGCTCATTCGAGTTGGATTCGCCGGTTAACTTCTTTCTCGAAGTTGGACCTACCTAACCGGATCGTTTGTCCTAGGTAAATATATTCGTCAACAGCATTGTGCTTAGGTTCTCCAGCGATTCTGCCATGTCCACGATATCGTCGGCAAACCGAAGGTGGTTGATGTACTCGCCATTAGTGTTGATGCCAAATCCGTCCCAGTCCAGAAGCTTGAAGACATCTTCCAACGCAGCTGTGAACAGTTTCGGAGATATTACATCTCCCTGTCTCACACCTCGCTGCTGGTTATACTCTTCGATCTTCTGTATAACCTGCCGCAGCGTATGTATATGGTCTATGGTACTAGCTAGTTATGAAAATAAAATCCTAAAAAATATGACTGTACCTAATCCTATGTAGATAATATTATGCAGTTTTGCAACCTCGTTCCTTTTTTCATATTGAGATAACAAAGACATGTTCAATCTTATCTTTTATCTAGGACATAATAACAACTCAACAGTGTTATTTTGGGCTGCTAAAGGAGATTACCATTATGGGACGTTTTTAGAACTGGCGTGCGGTTTGAACTTTGTCCGCGTAGATTTCGATATTTACATAGATCTTTGTTTTACGTAAATTATTGAATAAATGCGTTCTAAACAATGTTAACTTGGCTACTCATATAATTTATTTATTTTTCTTGTTTTTGTCTATTCTATTCTCTATTTTATTGTAAATATCGTGTGGAGCGATGATGGCTGAATGGATAAGTGACCGGCGTGCAAATCACGTGGTTCGAGTTCGATCCCGACCAGCAATGGATTTCACTTTGTGGAATTTATATGTGCTAGTCAAGTGACTTACCGTCTGCTAACGGTGAAGGAAAACATCCTGAGGAAACCCACATACCCCAGAAGAAATTCTATGGGTATGTCTGATCCACCAACCCGCACTAGGCCAGCGTGAGTGGATTATGGCCTAAACCCTCTCAGCTCTCTTGTTAGAGGAGAGAAGACCCGATGATGATCGTGTTAACAACTATAAACATAACATAACATAGCATCACGCCTTTTTCCCCGAAGGGGTAGGCAGAGGTGTTTCACACCCACATTTCGCCAGCTATGTTTTGGTCCCATGAAATAGGGGGCGAGCTTATTGTCATCAACCGGGAACATTTGTTTACCAAACTCCGGGAAAATCTTAATACTGGAATTTTATGATAGAAAAACCCAATACTATTTTCACCCGACCCAGGAATCGAACTCTTGCACAGCAGTCGTATACACTTCCCGCTGGGCCACCGAGGCAGTTAACAACTATTATTATAATTTTGCATTATTTTAACAAAATTCATGTCTTTTTAGGCTGTCTGTCCATTGACGCGGAGCGTGTTGTCGAAACGGAGAAATAGAGAAATATTAATGCGCTGAGATTTTATGTATTCCTATTATTATATATTAATATTTCTCCGATTCTCTGCTCAGCCAGTACGCTCCGCGTTGAATAGATCAGTCAGTCAGGACTTCGAATTTTATAAGTATAGAAGATATTATTGACGCAAATCTGTAACTTTTATTGTATCATACCTATATACATTAAATTTTTTTTTTAAATCCTACAAATACCTACATGACCTACGTATTGTCAAAGGCTAAAGCCGCGCGTCAACTGCAACAGTTTATACCCTATTAAACACATTCTTCACTGCGGTTGGTGAACTTGTGAAATATCTCTGGTATCATTAGCATTTAGTATTTACTATTCACCGATATGAGAGTGTTATTTTTATTTTCATGGAATGAGTAAATGGAAACCTTTATTTGTTAGTTATTCGACAGCATATATGATTCATGATAGCAGTTCGCCCGAAACCACTGTTAACAATGTTTTCAACACAAGTGGCACAAAACAATATGCTATATTCATATCAACAACTTTGTATTGCAAATACTTACATTATCTCTTGTATTGTTCTCAATGGCTTTACCACCCCCTTTCGGGTTAGGTACATCATTATATTATGCTAATCTTATTGTTCAGCTGAGAAACAAAGTCATGTCTTTCTCGCGAATTTATAAAACATGAGTCTGTAACATTATAATAAATTCATTATTGATAAACGTAAGTCGCCGTCACATGACGTGGGACCTCCTGCGAACTACATTTGTTTATTCACTGATCACTTTCTGATCTGTTTTTATCAGTGTATTGTGATGTGTATACTTGTAAAACGTCGCAGCAAAATAGGGCTTATTGTCATATTAATAGACATTGATTTAATTTAGTTACCGTATTCGAAACTATCAAATCTGTAATTATCTGATTGTTTTCAAAGAATATGTTTTTAGTCTAGCTTTGTGGCAGAGATGTTTCACATTTTTTTCATTTCATCATGCGATCAATTGTAGGCTATGAGAAGATTGATGTGTGATTCATAATGAGTATGTTGACGTATAAAGTCTCCATTGTGCATTGGTATTCCACTAAGCATTTTTAGTCAGCTACATTTGACTGTCTAGATTTTGCGACGTTTTAATCGTCCCATAATATGAGCATTGCAAGATGTATTGCTAGCTGCTTGGTATGACCTTTTAGGCTGGTTTTATATTTTGCATTTTAGGATTAACTAGTGTTTTTTTATTTTCAGGTAGTAGCACAGCATGTGTGATGATTCTAGACCGCTCAGAGAGCGTAATGCGCGCCGCAAACATCGGCGATAGTGGATACATGGTAGTGCGAGGTGGCCGTATCGTTCACCGCTCCCACGAACAACAACACTACTTTAACACACCTTACCAGCTAAGTCTGCCGCCACCGGGACACGACCGGAATGTGCTAAGTGACAGGTAGGAACTTGACAAATTTCCTGTTAGACACCTACATAATGTAGTTCATTGTAGCTTTACGTGAAAATTGACCTTAACTCGTTCGTAGAAAAACTATTTTTGTGCTGACAGGCAGGATCTCGAAAAATTTCCTGTTAGACACAAAGTGTAAATTATAATGAAACAGCAGAATACGGCATGTTCTCAAGCTAAAAAGTATGTTTAGTTTATGATAAATTGTGAAAATGTTCCCTCGTTACAATGTTTGTCTGACCTTTGTCAAATAATTTGTTTTGGTTCCTAATTGAGGTTTAAATTTGGACAAAAAATTAATTAGTAATCATCATTATAAATACCTTGACTAAACCTATGATGATGAGAATATTTTCGTATTTAATGATAAATTGAGAAATTATTCAATTAAGTGTACATTTGTTTGCATATCTACGGTGTGTACTTACTTGACGATTTAATACGTGTCCTAAACCTAAAATAGTAACCTTAAACATTTAAATACAATGGTAACTAACTGTCCATAAAATACAGAGTCGTAATAGGTTACGCTCAAATTCCTGAGTAATTTTGTTTACGTAGAAAAATGTGAAATAAACTTCGACTGCATACAAATAAACAGTTATGCCGAACACGATAACTTCACTTGTACAAAACGGTTTAATATTAACGCTTAAATATATTATGTAGTCATCATCAACATCATATCAGCCCAATGACGTCCACTGCTGGACGAAAGCCTCGCCTGATTTTTGCCACAGCAAACTTTTTTGTAACACCTGCAACCAACGCGCAATGGCCACCCGCCATAATAGCAATGCCCGTTTAATATTTTTTCAAGAAATTGAAGTCAGTTTCTCCTTGGTAGGTAGTGAAATTGCTTCCATTGACTATGTAAGCGCAAACTACGGTATAAGAGAATCGTGCATTTCATGATATTCAAAACGATTTACAGGTATTATTCGACCAAGTAAAAACTCAGTTTTTAGAGTTTTTATTTGGTCGAACATTTTATTTTTCGCGCAAAGTGCATCAAAATACATTGTGTTTATTATTGACTTCAAAGCTGTTTTTTTGTTGCACACGATTTGTGTCATCGCACTAAGGTTGCTGATGTCTTATGACACAATAACGAAGTTTTGAGAAAAATGGTGTCCATTTTTTATTTAATTGGATATTTATACGCTTAGGTACCATAAAAGCGTTCCAAAAAACAGATAAATTAAATTCGTTATTCGAATGGTCGGACCCAGCCATAAATCCTACTGTGATTCAGGTAATGCATATTTTTGCTGTCTAATTCGCTAAGTTTATTGGAGCTCTACTGATCTTGGGTAAAGTATAATAGTAATAATAAGACTTGAGTCCTCAAAAATATTGAAAACAGCTACTTTCCGACCCGAAATGAATAATACGATCGACATAGTCATCAAGACCGCTGTCAATCAAGCTGCTGAATTCAAAAAAAACTCTGCAATGTTTATCTTACCCTAAATCTGTCAATTGAAAATATTATTTACTAACCGTATTCTTGAGTAAAAAGGAAATAAAAAAAAAGGATGTGCACGTCAAAATCATAGTATAATTAAATTAATGTTTATTTAAAAGAACAGCTGATAACAAATCAAGATAATTGTGTTATTTTGTACGCTATTTATCTTGTGTATTCAGTCAGTTGATTAAAGAAATATAGTGCGTCATATATTTCTTGATGATAGTATCAGATTTAGAGCGAAAGGTTATTTCAATACTGATTGTGTTGTATATAATGTGAAGGTTTTATGTATTTTGATTACATTTACGCCAAAACGGTACCGTTAATTATGAAATTAAATTCTCCCGTACATATTTTAGGTCCCAAGAATCCGGCATACTACGATAGTTTGGCAAAACTCGCACAAACGAAGCATTGTTGACAAGTGTGAATTGGTATAGTGCCAAATTCCATTTTTGAAATTTATTTTGTTTTAAAAATGAAAGTCTTGAAATAGCTGATGTCTACCTACTCATGTTCCTTCATTCAACGCAATTTAATTTTGCATAATGTGTTGATCTGTTCTGCTGATAATAATTTGATACGACACCCACTGTCTCCTTCATTTGCTGGATGAAACTTCTCCTAGGTCTACTACCTCTCCTTCCTACTATTTTTTTATTTATTTTTCCTTCAATTATTATTTTAAAGAAGTCGTCGTGTCGTATCAAGTGACCAATTAGCTTTACCTGGCATTCATCATCATCATTTCAGCCTATTGCAGTCCACTGCTGGACGTAGGCCTCTCCTAACACGCGCCATAGCACTCTGTCCTCCGCCTTCCGCATCCAGTCAGACTCAGCGACCTTTTTTAGGTCGTCGGACCATCTAGCTGGAGTGCGTCCTACTCTACGCTTGCCGAGTCGCGGTCTCCACTCTAAGACATTGTGAAGCTTTAATTAAATCTATTCATATGTTCAAGAATAATGATGAACAGCTGTGAACGTAACTACTAAACATATAGACGGAAGAATTATCTTTCTTTGAGCTCATTGATTACCATTACAACAAACGATCTGATAATTGCCTCGGAAATGTTCTATTTTTAACGCGGCTCTGCTAACAGCCTGTTGTATAACATCTTATACAATTAGAGCGCTAAAATACTTAAAGTGTTGTATAACACGTTTGTTATTATTTAGACTCAGCATAAATTGCATTTAGATGAACTTATGTGACCTTGTACAATCGTAGGTTAGAGGGCATCTATATAAAAGTTAATCATAATAATATATCATCTTAATTAATTGGAGTAAACGGTGCAGATCTTTGTCTCATTGAGACGCAATCCTTAGGAAACAAGCGCGATAATGTTGTTGTTATCATCGAACTGGTTCAGATTTGGGCTCCGCAGTCATAAGACTGTTCAGACCACGAGACTGCTAGTCATGTGCTCATTCCACAAACAGCTGTTGTATTTCTGTATGCACTAATATTAGAATTTTTAGCTCATTGGATGTCTGCCAAATCATTAAACTCTCGTGTGTTTTTATAAATTTATGGAGCTATGTTTACGTGTTTATTATTTGTACAAAAGAGTGTACGTATCTTAATTAAGTTCATTACTGTCCTGTTAGTATAAACATGGGTGGTTGAATGGATCAGTAAAAGAATGGAATAGCTGAGAGGTTATTGACATCTTTATTTAATTACATCATTGTCATCAAACAAACAACACGTCGCCGTCGTGTCACAATAATATGCGATTGTAGTCCCAAGTACGCCCTAGAATTGGGTTAGTAGATGTTACATCTTAACATCGTTGTGATAAATGAATGGGTATAAAGTCCATCTTTTTTATTTAACGTCTCTCATTCGTTCATATTATATTGTTTACGTTTAGTTAGGCATTTGTTGCGTAATTTAAAATCATGTTCATGGCTGTAGTAAGTTAAAATAGTAGCATTGATTTTCGTTTAACATCTTGAGTTGGCAGTCGTCACAAAATATAATTTGCTAGGCCGCTAAGAGTTTTGAATAGAATAATTTAGTCTTATTACCTAGAAAGAAACCAAGTGAATGAGCAGGTTAAAGTCTGCGACAGATTGCTATATATTGACCGTGTTTACGTAACTAATTGGCCGTGGACGTTGGACAATGGTGATTTACATGGCCAATGTTAAATCGCTTGACATCTTGTTGCAGTATTGTTTGTTGAGCTGTTTTTCGAAGATTTATGCTTTATTTAAAACAGAATACGTTTTTGGCAGCAACAAGGTTTTGCTCTTCTATATAAGAATCTCAGCTATTGGGAGCAATCACTGCTCTTCTATTTTCTGCTTCCTTCATAACTCGACTCTGAATTACCTAGGAAAACTTCGCCTTCTTTCATATTAAAATTGTAACTACGTTTTTTTATCGGCTATTAACTCGTAGGTGTAACGTAACCTACTGTCGTCTAAACGAGATTGATGATTTTAAATTCATACATAATAATTAATTATGTACATATGGCCGAAGCCCAAAGTGAGAAGTTATATAAATTCAACTGCGTTGTGTTAATTCAATTCACTTTAAATTCTTAAAAGCTGTTGATTTAATTAAGGGTATTATTGTTTATTTCTATAGTTGGACGTTAAGCAAATATCTTTGAAAGGACCTTTTTACCCGACTGTCAGGACGGGTATTGTTTTTCGCGCGTATCTTGTATGTTTGTTTCTTTATTCCCACGAATCTTCCAAACGGCTGGATGGATTTTGACAATTAGGGTATCGTTAGATTCATCTAGAAAACCCCCAATGTTCTTAGATAGGTTTTAAGAATAAAAACTTAAACGGCGGGCTTTTGACGCCAAATTGTAAGAAGTTAATTTTTTTTTAACCAAACCTATCGAATTGGGTATCAAAATGAAGAGAATCAAAAAGAGATTACGTATATTCAAAAAGGGATTATACATAATGGAATGGTTCCAAATTGTAAGTAGTTCTATTATTTTTTTTAACCAAACCTATCGAGTAGAGTATCAAAATAAAGGGAATCAAATGGAGATTACAAATATATACATATGTTATGTATTTAAATCTAATCAGGTATAATAATATTACAATAATTTTACGGTCTTTTTAGTGCGTTGCTCTCTGTTGATTTTTTGCAGTCGGGTTATTAATTTTTGTTTAAATATTTACTTGTTTATTATTATCGGGTCGTTTATTACCATTATTGTTTGAATAGTTTACACACATATGCTTTAACCACTAGGTAGAAAATAAACTAACAGTTTGACTAGGTATGTCCTTCAGATTATGGTAACCAGTTAGCGTGCTCTATGTAAGCTTACAGCATGTCAGCAGAACACAAGGAAGTACTTAGTCATCTTGAATTAAAATAGATTAGACTGAGTTCTTACTTCTTGCTGTTTTTGTTCTTGCTCTCCATTGAGTGTCTGTTTCCAATACTTAAAGTTTTCTACAAATTCTTGATGGAGTTAAGTAATAGCATAAACATATAAGACGTGATGTTTTTGTTATCGTGAAATTGAAATAAAGTCAACATAAATAAAATCGCCAGACGTTTAGGTAATATAGCAAATAAATTTAATCTATTTCGTGTTGTTATTTTTTAGTTTAGTTACGGATAATTAATCATTGTCTTCTATTATTTAAATAGCTGATTTGCAATTTGTATTTATATTTGAATCTCAGACCTTTGGTTGGTGACCTTTGGTCTGAGATTTGAATTGACTTATCGAACTATATTGTGGTTGCATTATGCAGGAAATGAATACGAGTTAGACACAGGTATAACTCAGTACAATGAAATTGTTTCTAACATATTAGGATAGGTGGAACAGAACATCTCATGCATAATGTTGTGGGCGTTGTTTGACACAGTTCTTTTGTACTTTTATTGGTTTAAGTGATAACGCGACATTAGTTATGTAATTGCATGCTGTTGTATTTTCTATTCCCACGTGGTACATAGCATTGTATACGCTACAAAGTTGCTTCGAGTGTAATTTTTATCCGGAAATTATGTGTTTCTAAAGCAAATCTGTATTTTTTTAAGTGTGGAGGTAAAAAGATCAAATTTGTTACGCGCATTAGTTTACTAAGTACTTCTATATGCCTTTCCTCTGAACATTTTTATTAACTCGCAGTAGAGCAGCTATTTATGTATTGCCAGCTGCAATACAGACGTCTACTAATGATGCATTGAATAATGATGGTGTAGGAAAAAATAACAGCATGTGGTCCGGTGGAATGCATGTGTTTCTATATACGACTCGCACTAGCAAATTGTTGTTATATTTTTTACTAGTTTACGCCTGCGTGGTATGTCGGTCAGTCTATATACCTAGTATTTCAGTCTATAGTCTATTTGTGTGCCTATTTGCATACTGAACCTTCCAGCCGCTCTGGCGTGATAGAGTACTAACATCATCCAAACATTCGGATTTTTTATATTATTAGGATAGAGTTTGGCCGTGTTAGTGTTATGGCGCGTGTTAGAAGAGGGTGAGATGATGATGATGATGGTGGCTTTGCCGAGTACCCTTCAATTCAGTATAGAAATATATTGTCCACTTTAATTAGGAAGAATAAACAAATTGTAATGAATCTCTTTTGTGATCTCTTCAGGCCAGAATCAGCGGAGACGTCTGAGTTCTCAGTGGAGTGCGGTGACGTAATCCTGGTGGCGACCGACGGTGTGTTCGACAACGTGCCCGAGCCGGTACTGGTGGCAGAGATGCGCCGAGCACAGGGGCTCGCCGGGAACACGGAGAGACTGCAGGCCGTCGCCAACTCCATCGCGTGGATGGCGCGCAACCTCTCTTTCGATGGCTGCTACATGTCGCCCTTCGCTAAAAGTGCGCGACAAAACGGCATTGATGCTATCGGTAAGTGTAATATAGCTGAGTTACCATAGTGAACAGGTTTGGTCGACAGCGCGCTCGGGATGCCCAGGCGTCCATATAATAGGCATGTGCTTGCTACCATCTTCGTATAAAAGTAAAATACCAATTTAGCTCATTTATACACTGCCTCGGTGGTACAGCGACAAGAGATCCTCGGTTCGATGAGGTCAGATAAAAATAGTATTGTTTTTCTGTCTCGAAATTATCAATATCTACTCAGAGTCTGACGTTAGGTTAAAGAGAATAAGCTCTCCCCCATTATATGGGACGAGAGCTTATGGCGGAATAGCGTAAAAAAACGTATGCTCATGTTAAGTTTTATAGAAGACCTAGAAGAACGTACCATGACCAAATAGAAGACGTTCTGAATGCATGAAAAGACTAATGAATGTTGAAGAAGCCAAAGATGTATGTCGGAATCGTAGCAAGTGGAAGGAAATGGTCTCTGCCTACCCCTCTGTTGGGAAAGAGGCGTGATCTATATGTATGTATATATGTAAGTTTTATACATCGCGTATTAATGTACTTATATCTTTGTTCACAGGAGGAAAACCAGACGACATAACGGTGCTACTTGCGATTGTAGCGCTATGAAAATGTCCCCATGTGATTTATGTAGGTAGATTTTAGGTACATTTTTGTTCAACAAACAAAATTTAGTTAAATAGTAGTGATAACAACGAAACCAAAAAAATTATGCTTGGACCGTTTTGTTGTAAATGATCTGTAATAAAAATCGGGATGTCTTGTTATAAAGTAAAGGAGGTGCCCACTTCAAGTTTATTGTGATCATTGTTTTGTATGTAACTCTGTTTATAATGTATATTTGTTTATTTAATACAATGTTTATATTGATGTGTAAATAATTTTGTACATTAACAACTGACTTGTTAAATTAAATAATTCTGTATGATCTCAAAAAGTTGTTTGTGTGTGTATTCTACTTCTTGATGGATCCGTTGTCGAACAGGACACCTTCTGAACTTATTTCTTCTAATATTTTTGAAATAGAATTGTTTATTCAAAGATTATAACGTTGCGGTGCCATTCGACGAATGTCATATGTCATGCCGCTAAATTATTATGACGTAACTGCTTATTGATGAATACTACGTTCAATTTTCATCAATAACATTTAATGTAATTAGGTCAGTGAGAGTTTTCCACTAAATACAGTGACCCAAATTGTGTTAATCTTAAAACAACAGCTCCAATTTTATTATCTGTTAAAATTGCACGCAAATCTTGTGATGTTGACAAGTTTGAATTGGTTGAATAATTGCTTAATAGACTATTTTGTGAAATATTTTTCCTTTGTGATAAGGAGGTAAGAACAAATATTATTATTTATCGAGAAAACCATCATGCCGCCTTTTGTATATTGTATAGTCGAGTTCATTAATATATTGGCACCGTCAAGGATTCAAAATATTGTGAGCGTTGAAAAGCTCAAGAAATACTATTAGAACCTATAGAAAGAAATGGTTCAATAAAATATGCTGTATATTATGCAATAAGTTGTAGTCACCCTTTTCAACAAAAATATCTAATGATGGTGCCAATATATTAATGAACTTGACTGTACATGTTTTGATTTTGTTGGCTCACTTGTACAAAGTAGTGATTTTAGTTGTAATATTGTGTGATTTCAATGTTGAATATTCTGCACATTTATTTTTGTAATCAACTCAGGATCGATGTCAGACGTTTGGAATTGAGTGTGAAAGTTTGAATGAAGACTGAATACGACTAGATGTACTGTTCTTGTTGTTACTAGTAGTTTTAATGTTGTTATGAAACTTTCACAACTAACTGGTTCTATTCTGGTCTCCTTATCTTCTTTTTATAGATATTTTTTAATTTAAATTATAATGTGTAATTGATAATGTCCTTTTTTTTTATAAAATCGGTCAACATTTGCTGATTGTATAGCTATTTTTTTATATTTCTTCCTAACAGCAGCATTGTATTGTTACTTGCCAAGTACATTTGGCTCTAATTCTCTTATTAGTGAAAAGTTTGCAACTAAAACGAAACTTATATATCGCATTTGATGCTTTTAATGTTTTAATGTAGAGACAAACTGTATTCTTTAATATTGCTTGACTCTCGTGACATTGCAACTGCATAGTAGCCCGCTTATTAATCTTTTGTTATAGGTTACTGCGTTACTGAAAGTTTCGTTTTAGTTACGATAATGTTCAAGTATTGTCGATGTTAACCAACTTAGCAAGATCTATTGTAACAAACATGGTTTTAGAAAAGCTGTGACGATTCTAATTAAAAAACGGAAATATTTTTTTTAAGTTTTTGATAGGGGTTTCAACTAATAATGGCGCTGTTTTACATTTGCATAAATTCATTTTTTTTTTATCCTGTGTCTGTTACAAATTGACACCGGTATTTAGCAGTTGTTAAGGCATGGATGGAGCTGAATCGAAAGTGTCAGACTGACCTCTCAATTATTGCTTCAAATCTCATAAAATTATACGCTTCCGCCCGTGTGGTATGTCGGCAAAAAATAGCCTATTATAATCTGTGTGCCGAAATTAATACAGAGATTCCTTTTACTTTTTCTAGCGTAATTTAGTAACAAACGTTCTATCCATCCTACCTTTCACTTTTATCATTATTAAGATTTGCTTGTGTTAGGATGTCATTGAAACTTAATACAGACACATCGTCTTCATGTATTAATCGAATTAATGACAATACCTATATACCTAATAATTATTATAATCTTTTCGCCAAGTAAGATTTGAACCAGGTTTGCCCAAACCAGCGCCAATTTATAGCTCGTGCCCTACTGACGTTAGTAAATTAACAAATGCTTCTACACTAGTTAGTCACTCATCAAATCTGTGTTGTAAATTTGAATTCGCTATGAATAATGCGTGAAAATAGAATAAACAATTCTGATTATGATATTGTATGTTTTCATTATCACCATAGACCTACTAACCTGTCCTAAAAACATTATTCTACCTAGTCTATAGATAATTTACTTATCTATACTCACAACAAAATTATCTACAATCTTGATAGCTATATAATATCCATATTATTCTAACATATGGCAAGTACATAAAATAGCTCTATCTACTCCGATCTCTGGTAATGTCCAATACGATCTGAGAATAAACCCCCCGTACTATAACTGCGAAGGGGGTGGTAAATGCCACCGTAGTTACAAATGGGAATAAAGGTTTTAAAATAGTATCAGGTTGGTTGACAAGCACACGAAAGTGAGAACCTACCTCTGCTGCTACTTCCTTCCTTCTTGGTTGAGAAATGTGAAGCAATCAGAAATATATTATTGCTATGTATGAGGATACACCATTTACAATAATTATTGTAAGTATTACAGTGACAATTTCGTCGTGTTCTGCATTTATGATGACTATGGTAGGCCTCGAGATACAGCTATAATACTCGTAAGAGCGGCCACACAGTAGGGTTTGCATGATGGTTATAACCTTGCATACTTAACCGGCAGGCAACCGGGGTGTACCTACCTATAGCTCCAGATGTGATATTCTTTTGAATAAAACAGGTATGTTTCTATCAGTTTTGTTAGTAGCGCCACCTAGCGGAGTTTTTAAATAAGTCTGCTATACTTGCAACTCTGTTATAATAGAAGTTCCAGATTTTTCCAGGATTTCTTCATTTGTTATGTTATATTTATTTATTATTGTATGTTATAAAAAACAGAATGTGCGAAATGAAAACATCACACACTATTTATAATTAATTAAAAATTAAAGGGTGTAGTAGAAAAAATTAAAATCTTTTTATGCTTTCATTTATATTCACAATTAACAGACCCTTATCTATAAACTTTTTACACAAAAATACAATATATTGATTTATCATAACTAGTGACAACCATTATAGACTGCATCCATTTTGTACACTCATACAATTACTTACTGTATGATAGTTTTGTTATCGTCTTTTATATCCACACACGCAAAAACAAACTGCTCCCTGATTCTGAGCTGTCGGAATATTTTCGGCCAGAACTGTCAGTTTATTTAGAGTTAAAAACAGAATGTTAAAAAAATAGATGGATGTAGAAAAAAATCCTATATTAATCAGTTTTTAATTTTCTATATGGTAAACTAATTTCTAACACTTAATAACTTAAGCTGTAAAAATACGTCGTTCTAAGATTCGAAAAAGTTTACGATCCGGGAGCAATCCGATGAGTCAGAATCAGGGCCCTGATAAATTAAGTGATTGAACACTAAACTACTACCTACTCCCGGAATTAAAAATAACTTATGTATGTTGAAATCTAGAAAGCTACATTGTGTAAATCATTTACAGAAAGTGCCATTTACACTGACAGCCACTAGCTTTGCAAAATGATGCAAAAATTGTAATACTCTTTAGTTTTGGAGTTTCTGAATATTATAATGGGATAGGATAGCTTGGCTAAGAATTCACAATATTTGTAATAAAGAGCATTTTTAGTAATGTTATAAAAAAGATAGGTAATTATATTCTTAAATAAATATTTTGGCTTTAAAATCGCATTATACTTTCACAGCACTGACAGGACTCAATTTCAAAGAGTTTATCTATTAGCAGCGTCATTTTCTTCCTCGTTACGGCGACGCCAGTTGAAGCCTCCAGGTCGCACGTTGTCCATTTCTGGGAGCGGGCCATATTCAGGCTCATCTGGGACACCATCTAAGAGCTTTCTCCTACAAATACAGTATTAGTCAGACCATACAATCTCATAGCAAGTAAAAAAAATTGATTTACAAAAAAAAGTCTTACAAAAATCTTGGTGTCTGCAAAATTTTTTGTCCACCTCTTTGCCTTGGCAGTACATCTTCCATGAAAAAATAAATATGTCCAATAGCCATTCCCACTAAGTCTACTGATATTGCATTTCCAAGTAATACCGAGAAACCTAATAGTACCCAAGGCAGATATGGGGCCTGTAAAATAAAAAATAATATGAATTTAATAAAGTATATACTTAGTAAAGTCCTATGAATTTAATATGTAACTAAGCATTAAACCAGGTTTAAATTGACAACTTTGACATTAAAACAATGGCTTATGTCAATTTAAGCCTGGTTTAATACTTAGTCCATATTTTGTAATAAGGCGGTAACAATATAATAATAATAAAAACAGCCTGTGAAGTGGCACTAATTGTTGTCCTATTATTATGTCATATTTGATAACATTAGAAGTACAAAAACACCCTCCTTGTGATGTCATTACTGCACAGAGAAACCAGTGTCAGAGTATAGTCTCAGACACTTATCTGCCAGTGATCAAACAGCTTAAAACTCATTCCCCCTTATTACAAAATATGGACTAAGTATTAAACCAGGTTTAAATTGACATAAGCCATTGTTTTACAAAGGTGTAAATTTTTTTTGTCCAGCAGTGGACTGTAATAGGCTGAGATGATGATGATGATGAATGTTTAGTCCGTATTTTGTAATAAGGGGATTAGGGTTTATTTTTGTGTGAATATAATTATGTATTATATTGTAGAATAGAATATTATATTATTCAAACCTAGTCTCTCATTTGGCAGTGAAGGTTAACCCTTTGAACATCTAGACTACCCCAGAGACGTCTTTACACGTAAAATGAAAATGTGCTGCCGATGACGGCATGGCATGTCAAAAATGTACTGTATTTTAAAAGCTTGGCACAAAAGGCACGGCGATACCGATTTGATATAAGATTGAATCGATAGAAGAATCGATTGATATAAGAGAGGCCAAGTAGGTATTAGTAATGGCATTCAACGGGTTAAAGTAGTTATTAATATATATGATAATTAATACTTTACCTGAAAATTCATCAAACCAAAGAAATTCATTCTTACAAAGACATTTCGTCGAGACCATACATACACAATCATAATAGTAAATGCTTGACCTAAAAATAATAAATTAACAAAGAAAGCGCATAACTGAGATAAACAGTTAAGGAAATTTAAAAAGAATTGGCAGACAAAGTTCCTTTGTTGCTTTGGCACTCGTTTTACAGTTCCAAGCCAAGTGTTACATCATCAATGTTAATTAAATAATAGTTATCAGTGTTAATTAAATAAAGCACATTTAAAAAATAATTATTGTTGCACAATACTGATATAAACTGTTTAAAAACTTATTATTCTCAACTCTTTTAACACAGATGTATTTTTTGCAATATGTTTTAAATAAAATGTACATAAGTACATTTATAATGTATTATTAGGATAAATAATATTACATTTGGTATAACTGAGATAATATTCCTCTATTGATTTATATTGCATTGAGATATGCCTGGATGCTTTTTGACACATTTTTACTCATAAGATTATTAATAATAATGTATTTTAACTAATTACCGTTACTGGCAACCAATTACAAGTATTGTATAGTTTGTTTTGAAAAGGATACTATCATAAGAACACCTCCAAACACGAACATAACAACAAAATCAGATGTCCTTCCTCTAAATGAGCCTTCTTCCAGCATTCTACAATATCTATAGGTAAATATCATATTGAAGAAGAAGTTGAATCCTAAGTTTCCAAAGAACAGGAATGTACTTATGAGCCTCCATAGTTGATATTTCCTTAGAATAAGATTAGGGTTGAAGTACAGCTGGAATGGTGATACCAAGTCTAATTGCTGGAACAATAGAGATTTAACATTTACACAGGTGTTACCAAGCAGTTTCAAATTGAATAGGCTAATAAAAAATTTATAATGACGAAGCAATTATAACACGCTGATATATAAATTATTAAAAGACTTACGACAGCTAAAGTGGTGACAACACAAGCGGTAGTATATGCCCTGGTCACTGGCGGTATGAGCATATACTCTTGTAGAAGTGTTTGATATGCCATTATTAATTAATATCCAATAATGATTATTTTATTCACAATAACATTCAAAAGGAAATTAGCTAAGATAACGAAGGAACAGTTCGACTCGTCATGATTGGGCCACATCAGATTATAATCGTCCACAATAGGAACATTTTCTTTTGATGAATACAACAAATTATATTACGATGTTATCTTCATTTCATTCTTCAATACATTACGACCTGCGTAGAAATATATAATTAATCTTTAAACTCGGCTTCGACATTAATTATAAGGGTTTATCACTGAAAAATTGGCAGAAACTTGAAAATAATAAACTCACAAGACAGAGACAGATGATGAAGATGAATGAACTATTGAATGAAATTATTTTATTGAAACGAATGATGGAACGATAAGAGAGTTTATAGAGCATAGATAATATATCAGATTTTTATATGCTGGCAATAAAATTGACATGTGGTAACATTTAAAGAAAAATATCTTCAAAATCTATATGTTATAGGATGTACCTACCTAGTTTGTTACATTTCTAATTAATTTAGCCAAACATGAGCCATTTATTGATGTATATATTATGTACTTACTCATACTTTCAAGTAAGCTTTTGACCTCACCAGCTAAGCCCACCAAATGTGCAGTCAGTTTTAATATATCCTCACAGGTGGTGGATACAGGGAGCTATTTGAATAGAATATTATAATAATCTAATCTGAGAAAAAGAAGCATTTATCATCATCATCGTCGTATCAGCCGCCTAATGATGTTCACTGCTGGAAATGGACTTCACATAATTTTCGCCACAGTAAGCATTTATACTTCTGAATTAAAACAACAGTCTAAGTAGTAAAAGATGGAAATAGTATTTTTTTTTAATTATTATTTATTGGAATAATATATTTATTATTTTAATTATTAATTACACATAGAATAAAATTGTTTAACTACCTAGGATATAAGTATGGTTTTAATATATATAAACAGAAGCTACATCATCATAATCATAGGTCCTCTTTAAAAATAGATCCAATAGTGATACTCCTGAAATATGACATAGACCAGTATTAATAGGTAAGGCTGTTAGGTTCACATTAAATGATTTTCCTGGTTCTAGGGGACCAAGCTTCTTATTGGAAATGCCACACCAAAGTAGACTAGAATCTTGCAGAGAGCGTAATTTTAGGATTAAATCTAGAGTCCTTTCACTAGCATTGACTATTTTGCATTGGAAATCAAAAGGCTCATCCACAGACAGTTTACTTGGAAGTTTCTCAAATGTTACTCTAATATCTCCATAATCAGGTGTCATTCTCTGTAACTGACTAGTTTGTAATCTTCCCTTTTCTCCTAAATTGGATCTCCATACTATATCCAACTTGCCAATATTTTTAGCTGCAGCAAGTAACTTTATTTCTTTAGAAATATTTTCCCTTGGGGTCAAGCAATATAGATATTGACAGCTTTCCTGAGGTTGCAGTAATGTTACATCTCCAAATACTGAAACACCATCATCTATTTCATTTAATGATTTTACATTAAACTGTTGAGAGCTTTCAAGAGAAACTTGTTCTAATATAATTGGTCCAGATGTAATATTCTGAACCTGAGCCTCAAGATACACATCATCAGATTCAGCATTATAGAATTTTGTCTTCACATCCAGAGGCTTCATGACTTCAAATTTGAAAAATTTCCTGAATGATGCTAAGGTATTATAGTTTGACATGTAGGTTACTTCACAGACTAAAATGTGTGTGCCGAGATCTTTAACTTCATGATGAATAACATCACTCAAAGTTTCATCCACATCAAGCATAGAAGGCGCTAGATTTTGTTGAGTTGTTAATAAAATCCTTTGAGAATTAGTCTGTAAATCAGCTTTGATTGAGACACTTTGTACTGGCTGGTTAGTCTCATTATGTACGCAAACGTAGCAAGAGAACGTTTCTCCTAAATAAATATTGCCAAAACTTTGTGGAAGCAGTAGAAACTGTCCAGCAGCAAGAGTTTCCATCTGTGTTACCGAAGTAGCGTCATCCTTCAGATAATTGTTCAAAATGTTACCAGGCAAGTCTTTTGAGTCACATGTAACAATTTTAGGACTTATTAATGCCGGTTTTGTCAATCTCATCACTTTCAACGCCACCAAATGTTCTATCACTTCTTTAGGTTCCATTTTAGGTGTAGGTGTGTGTTATGAAAAAGTGTTTATATTAAAGATTTCTCCCTTTTTTACTTTATATGAATAGTTTTAGTGTACAATTAAGAGAGAAATTAGTTACATTTATCGTCAATGAGTTAATATAATTATTTTTGACACCGATTGACACCGCCACCACCACCACTTAGGCACTGACATATTGACATAAAATGTCAATGCACTATCAATGTCAAAGATATCGCAGATAATAAAAGGCAAAACAAAAACTGTGAAACAATACCTCCTTGTGTGAAATCTTTAAAATTTATTAGTGCACATTGATCTTTATAATATTTATGTAAATTAGTTATTTAATTTGTATAAAATTTTGATTTGGTCACTGCATTTTGCAAGACTTTGGTTCCAAATTTGAGTTGTAGAATGGCTTTTGACTGTAGGTTGAAAGATAAATGAAAAATTAACTGTCAACTGCTGACTGGAAGGATATTATTTTAATCATAATCATAAATCACATTTCATTAGTTCATTTAAATACTACATACATAAATTTAGTATTCAATTTATAAATTTTAGATCTTTTGTCAAATGAACATGAATTACACACCCATCACAAAATATTTTCTGTCTGTGTCCTTTACATTTCATAGATCATTTCTTGTGTGTATATTTTTTTCATTTCTTACGTCTATCCTGATTACCATCTCAATTCCGAAACCTATCCTGTTATCCATATTATCTTATAGTTTCCCTAACCCTTTCAACGTGCATTGGCAAAAAGTTCAACAAATTGCCATAGAAAAAAAAGGATGAATTATAAAAGTCAATTTTATTGTCAAAATATGATCAAATTAATGTCAATCAATGTCAGTGGTCAACTGGTCACTGCCTCCGTATAGTGTATAATCTATGGGTCACTGGTTGAGTTTAATAGTTCGTGATTTTGCCCCATTTATATTAAGAAATCAGTGTCCAATATAATACTGTTCACAGAAAATACATACCAAGATGGTTCTAACAAAAGAATACAGAATATGCATGCCCATGACAGTCGAAGAGGTAATTTTTACAAGATTCATTACAATAGCATAATACAGGCAAAAATAAAAATTTATTGCAGTTTGTTATTATTCGCCGCATATTATTTTAAAAAACAGTTAAATATTGTGTTCTGCTTGCTGGATAAATTAGTTCTTGTGCCTTTTTAAGTAGGTAATGGTTAAGTTAATGGGGCTAGTCACAAAGGTGTCCTTGGCTTTTAAGTTATTGGTCTGTGAGTGTATAGATCTATTGTGATTTGTATATATGGTAGCAAGTATTGACGTCCGTCCGCAATGCGCATTCATTTAAGTAAAGTAATCCTATCAAGTCATATTATTCTTTTTTCACACACTATGAAGACTATGTAGGTAGGTACTTCGTTAGTTCATACATTTATCATTTTAGTTATCATATCTAATGTAAATAGAATATGAAGATATTTTCGGTTATGTAAATATTCACAGCACTCATATTAAATACCTGGAATGGTTCCATACTTACTAGTCCTATCATGCACAAATTCTATTGCAGTTTTTTTAATCTTTTATCACCTGCTCTTTTGGGATAACATTACACTATATAATATTAATGCAAATGCATTCAGGGTAAAATAAATAAGTAACTTAAACATAACCCTTTAATTTATAACCGACAGATTAATTATCAGTTGAAGTGCATTAAATTTATAAGTGTCTAAATGATTACATATATTAAATTATTTTCCTAATATAAACTATATATATAATATAGGTACCTATAGGAATTATTCTGTTAGAATATAGGGTATTTAATTAACAAGAGGAGATTAAACTAACCAGGGTCATCATCTTCATCATCATCATATCAGCCCAACAATGTCCACTGTTGAACATAGGCCTCACCTAATTTACACCACGGTTTTTGCTGCCTGCAACCAGGGTATTTGGTTGTAAATATACAATTCTGTCAAAATTAACATGACAATTTTTGTCGACTTAAAGGTATAGGGTATAGGGTTTACATACATTTACTGTATAAATATAGCTATATAAAATGGTCTTTATAATTTTAGTTGTAAATAAATAACATAATATTTCAGTACCGCATTGGCCAGCTATACATGATAGCACGGCATAGTTTTGAACAGTCCAGTGGTGGTGAAGGTGTGGAAGTGGTTGCTAATGAACAGGTCAATGATGATTTGAATGGGATGGGACAATTTACTGAGAAAAGAATCCATTTGTCCAGGTTAGTAGTACAAATGTAAAATCAAGCCTTCTTACGTAAAGTAGTTCACATTAGATCGTGATCTTATATGAACTTAAATGTTAACTACCATAAGTATCGGAATGATGACAATAATAATGCAATATTTTAAACTATCACAAGTAGAAGTGGTTAGACAGACGTCCAAATGCATTCTACTGGGCACTGTTCTCAGCTTTTTAGAACTGTTGTTCAACACCTTAGCTCTTATGAAAGAGATGAAACTTGGAGTAGTGGAACCTAAATCTCGTTATCTTATAAATAAACCGAAAGAGATAAGAAACTATAACTTTGGTAATCACTTAACAGGAAAGATGTGTGCATATTTTATGTGTGTTATCTAATTACCTATATTGTTGGGTTGACATAATATTGTTTTATATGTGGTTAATTATATATTTTCCTTGTGTATTTTACAGTCACTTGCCCTATTGGGTCCAGTCTCTGATACCTAAAATATTTTACGTGACTGAAAAAGCATGGAATTATTATCCTTATACTATTACAGGTAAATTAAATATAATCCAGTTTATTATTATTAATTTTCTATTTTTACCTAAAAAGTTTTAATGATTTATTTTTCTTTTCCATGTTGAATCTTCATAGAGTATACGGTGAGTGGTTTTTACTTGAGTTATAGTAACTAAATTAGTTTTCAAGCCAAATTATATGTCAACTTTTATATACATTTAATATTGGAGAAAAAATGCATTTAGTTATCAATGTTATTATCTATTCTCTCAAGTTAGTAACAGGAATAGTAATGGTATACCTATTTTAAATTTTCAGTGTTCCTTCATTCCAAAATTTTCTATATCTATTCAGACAAGATATGAAGATAACAATGGAAGTACAGAAAACGTAAGTTGGAAAAGATTTTTCTTAATTTATTACAAAAAAAGATTTTTAATGTAAAAAGTATTTAATCTATTTTGTTTTTGTAGTGCTTAGGTCTGACACAAGAAGAGCTAGAACAAAGGGAAGTAGATTTCTTGGACATAGCATATGATGAGATTAAGCCACATCATTATAAAGAAGCAGAGGACCCAAAATACTTCAAATCAGTGAAGACTAATCGTGGACCACTGGTGGAAGGATGGAGAGATACCACTGAGCCTATAATGTGCTGTTATAAATCCGTCAGCGTCAAGTTTGAAGTGTGGGGACTGCAGACTAAAGTTGAGGATTATGTTCAAGGAGTATGTATTTTAAATCTTTGTAACTTTAGGCGAGATTTTCCTATTGCGGTAGGTGTTCGGTACTGAAGGAGGCGTCAACGCGGAAAAAACATAATTTTGGGTAGGGTTATATTGACAATTGATTGATTGTTTTTTTTTTTTTTTTTTTTATACCACGACGGTGGCAAACAGACGTACGGTCCGCCTGATGGTAAGCGGTTACCGTAGCCTATGGGCGCCTGCAACACCAGGGGCATCACGAGCGCGTTGCCGACCCTTAAGAAACCTATTCACTCCTTTTTTGAAGAACCCCATACTGTAGTCCCTTGGGAAAACCTCGTTGTCGATTGTATTTGATGCAGAGAAATTACAAAAAACAAGTATCAGAATACAGAATATAATAGCATTATGCGAAATTTTTTTTTTTTAAATCTTATGTAAAACTGGTAACACCTAACGGTTTTTGGGAAACCTCGCCTTAAACTATGCATCTACTATGTTAGTAAATGTATTGCTCAGACACACTATAGACATCCCATCACCACCATCCCATCCATCTGCACTTCTACTAATTCATTTAAGCGGCAAATTATTTTCCACTTCGGATAGATGATAGACTTAGATGTTATTATGCAATGAAAATCAAATGTCTATATTTCTTTTTTTTTATGGATACTATATTTATTACGTTAACATTACAGGCAATCCGTGAAATCTTACTGCTTGGTCATCGTCAAGCATTTGCTTGGATGGACGAATGGTACAATATGACTATTGAAGATGTCAGGGAATATGAGAAGGAGATGCAAGCAAAAACTAACATCAAGGTACTTATTTTTTATAGAAGTTCACCATAATGACTCCTTTTTTGCTGACAGAAATCAAAAGTGGAGTGATTGCAGCTGACGGAATACTTAATTTATGTTGTACTAAATTATGACCGCGTCCGTGGTGCAGCGGTAATCTAAAGCACAAAAGGTCCCGGGTTCGATTTCCGGGACGGGACAAAAAGGTATTGAGTTCTTCTGTCTTGACGAACGTCTGCAGGCTTATCTAAGAACTTAGATAAGCCTGCAGTCTGGACATTTGCCCCGCTAATGGCAAAAGACTCTCCTCCTATTACATGGGATCAAAAAAAACAAAAATGGGACGAAATGTGGGTGTGATTGACTGCCTTAGTTTTATAATTTTTTAGCAAATTATTAATGAAATCGTGCTGGGCTTCGCTCCCGTCGTTTTTTTTTGGCCCTTGCTCAACTCCTATCGCCCGTGGCGTGATGTTTTATACCCTATAACCTTCCTTGATAAATGGGCTATCCAAAACTAAAATAATTTTTCAAATCGGACCAGTACTTCCTGAGATTAGCGCGTTCAAACAAACAAACTCTTCAGCTTTATAATATTAGTATAGATTAGCGTAGAAACTGCCTTTAAGTAAATAAGCTAACGTAATCATTTTTACTTTATTTTTAGTTACAATCAACAATAGAAACTGCTGAAGAATCAACCGAAGATAAGAACTCAAATTCGTCGAAACCTCAAACTCCTAAGACACCTAAATCACCTAAGAGTCCCACTGGTACCCCTACATCTGAAGGCAGGTCGTGGTTTAACTGGTCATAAATTATTTATTAGAAAGGAAGGGCTTTGTGTTGGTAGTACTAGTTTTGTTTTGTCAATTATATTTATGAGTACAACGGGTCGGGAATAACTTTACTATGGGACAAATATACTGGGAGTTGTATAAGTCTAGTCAGATCATTTTGAATTCTATGATGTAACAAACAATTAACTAAGAAACAATATATATGTGAAAGCTTTTAATTGGCCTCGGTTATGTAAAGGATTTTGTGGTTTTCTATATATATTAAATAAGATTTCCGAACAAAATAAAACAGCAAAGGTTATCTGTATTGGACAATCAGCTAGTGGCGTATGACTAAGGTTGATGCAATTGGCAACAAAAAAGTTTGTAACAAAAAAGTTATTCAAAAACCTTAAATTAGAGTACGCGACATAAAACCGTCGTCTGTTAATTTAGTTTCCCCTCAGACCAACAAAAAAGTAAAGACGGAGCATCACGAACATCAAAATGAAGCCACCTGTTTGTCTATGTGTTTGTTGGCAGGGTTGCCACTTGTTAAACATTTTCCCTATAATTTGGGAAATCATATTATGTGTGTGGGATAAGTATGTATATTGTACGAGTAAGATATTGTTGTGTATGTATTATATCTCAATTGTTTAGAATGACTTCTATTGCGTATAAAAACTTCATACATTCATAATTCGGTTCGCATAAAACAGTAGGAATAACATATTTAACATTCACAGATATTTTACCACAGGCCTGTATTAAATCAGACCTCTAGCAACACATTGGTGAAATTTATTTATAATTTATAAATTGTGGGTCATCAATCATAGGTGAAATTATACGCGTACATGCTGTACATTTATACAGACTGATAGGCAGACAGACAATTTTGGCTCCTGTTGCCCTAAAAAGACCTATATTTTGTCTTTAAGATCTATAATGTACAGACATCAGCCTGTTACATATATTAAGATAATTTCTAAATTTTATTACGTTTCATCCCCAATTTCACCCTTCCAAAGCCACCCTTGTCAAAAATATTGATGAGGGTATTTTATATTTTGATAGTAGTACCGCAAAACAAATTTTCAAACCTATAAGTTAAAAAACAAAGAAGTTTCATACAATCGTTTTTATCCCTTTTCACCCCCTTAGGGGTTGAATTTTAAAGAACCCTTTCCTAGTCCACTTCTAGACATTAAGACAAACACACCCTCCAAATTTCAAGTCGCTACGACCAGCGGTTTAGGCTGTGCGTTGTCTGTCAGTCAGTCAGGACAAAGTTTTATAATATGTATGGATGTATGTTTGTAAAATAAAATAAAATCACTGATTTTGAAAAAAAAAAAATTACCTATTTTTACCCTTTTAGACACAACGCTGTAGGTAGTATTGTTGTCAAAATAAATTATTTTTTATATCTAAGTATAAATCGTTTTATTTGCAATGAATACTATTTACTAGAGACTAATTTAAATTATTTCGATTTATGTGTTTATTTTTTTTTGTTTATTTATGATTTCGTTTAAAAAAATATTTTAAAACTTCGTAAATTTAAAATTAATTAATTATTTATTTAATATCTCATTTATTTAATTATTTTAAATCGAATCATGAATTTGTAAGGTCATTACAAATTTCACAAAAGAAAACGAATCGACAGATTATAATCTGTGGTTTAATAAATGGGGAAATATCAAATCATAGCTATGGCCACATTATTATTTTTGTTTTGTTGGCAGTATTGGTACCAACTAACCTAAAAGTAACCTTAAATTTACAGTTTCATTAATTAAGAAATGATGTAAATTCAAGTATTTACAAGTGATAAGTGATTCCATGGGATTTCTTTTGTATATTACTGTTGTTTTTGCAACCTTTCACAACACAGGTAGGCATTATCACTTTTTTTTATTTTAGTTATTTGTTTACGACGCGGCGACGACTCGTGACGTACTAAAAGAAATTGTCTCGGTTTTAGTGTAGGTGTGTGCGTGAGGTTGTGTGTTTATTTGGAATGTCTTGGTCAAGTTGACTTCACTGCAATTGTTCGTGATGCTCTGTCTTTACTTTTTTGTTGGTCTGAGAGTTTCCCTGACATTGTAAGTAATAACGTAAGTAGTTATTTTGCAACGGTCAAGCTATGACTATGTCTGTTCCACCACTCTACGGCCTACTATTCTAAAAATGCGTTTATATTTACTGACATTGAACGTGTCAGACACGTGCCGTATCAGACATAAAATATTTTTCTGAACAGTTTGTATTTACTCATTTATATTTATCGTAACGTGCTGCCCAGACGCGGGCCGACAAGAGCTGTCACATTCTATAGAAAAAAAAAAAAAATGTCTGACACGGCACGTTTAATGTCTGTAGATGGGTAAGTTGATGCGCAATTTAACTACAAATAGTCACGAATGTAATTTTGTATTGGTTATAAAACAAATAATATACTAGGTTGCGAATAGATGTCACTTTTGGCGCAAGCAGTATAAGTAATAAATGTGCTGTTTAAGTTTTAATGTTAGAAAATTTGATTTTATTGAAATTGAAAATATGCTGTATGTCTTATGTAATAAGAGTTAATTTTTATTTTGCGGTTAATGGTTGTAGTCAAAAGTGGCGTTAATGTAAATTACTGCTTGCGCTAGTGGCGCATCTAACGGTGAAAAGTTGCATTATTATGACAGATATTTCCGACGCGTTGTATGTTAATGTGTGCACGTTCTCAATATTACGTAGTTATGTGTAGAAATTGGTTGTCAAATAGTGTTCACTGTTTTGTAGTACACAATACTAATTGTTTAGAGTTATTAGCATTCCACAGGGTGCTCAGCAGACGTTTAATCTGCAACAGTTCAAGATCGTGGTCAATTATTGTTTGCAACACTAAAAAAAAAAAATGTATTTGATTGTTCTACACTTTCTAAAACAGGTTTTGTAATAATAAATTATAATTTTAGTAAGTACTGTAAATTATAAATTTTATTTTGAAATCATTCCTAGAGAAAAAAAATCTAGTGTTATCAGCTAGTGTTGGGTTACTCGTCAATTTTATTCGAGCATGAAGAAGGAAAGATTTAGGAACAAATGAGTAATGAGGGGTTTCATTGCTAAAATGCGAGTACCTCATTCGTTTGACTTTCACGAGCCCCTCGAATGAGGTACCTCGTAGGTGAGGGACCCATCACTAGCATTCATTGATCGCTATAAATAACAATTATATTATTCATGACTTAGATTAAACGTCTACTAGTATCCATAGTTCGATCGAGGGAATAACTTTGTTTATATAAACTGATTTGATCTCATCTCACTGTTGAGTCACGATATTTCTTCTATCCGATGTGTTCACGCGATGCCTTCAAGCCCATTACTTCCATCGTGGTTCGATTATAATTTTATGAAAATGGTTTCTAAGAGTAATTAATATTTATGATGAGAATTCATGAGATCATGCTTTAGTTAAGGTTGCTATCTGTAAAATCTGTTAACCAGGACAAGAAGTATGAGGCGCTCGTAGCATTGTGGTACAGAGATGTTTGTTACGATAATCGTAGTTAAGGAACTTTCAGACTATGATGGGTGACCGTTTGTGGCATATTCATTCGCGACCGCGGGCGTAGCCAGGATTGAAACAAAACTGATGTGATGAAAAAACATTTCGTATAAATGTAATAAGTAGGTACTTTAAATATTGGCGAACCCTTGACCCCCTGGCTGCGCCCATGTTCTGAGCGTTTCCACGCTTTGGAAGGCCGTTGGTTTAAGTCACTTAATGTCTTTTCTTCGCCCTTTACACAATCCCGGATGAATGTCAACCCTACTGTAGGTATTTACGTTTCTTGTCAGGCATTTAATTCAGCTTGTAACCAAAAAGTTAAATATCTAATGGATCATTGCGTGAATTCTCCTCGTATATATTTATATAATATGCAATGCGAAAGTTACCAGTAAATAAGAGGATTATGTTCTTAACTGATGTTAGACTGTACCACAGTATAATATGTATCGTATAGTCACATCATGCTTCTCTCTTGATGCGAATTAATTTATTTCTATAGCGTGGTTTTTTATTATGGGGTAAAAGCCCGTAATTGAAACGCATGCGCACTTATTGGAAAGATAGCATGCATACTGACTCCGCATGCTTAATTACAAATACGATTTTGAAACCCTTATGGGCTTACATTAAAGAGCGAAGTTGTAGTAAATTAGAAAATTGAAATTTTTGTTGAAATACGCTATTAGCTTCACAAATCTATATGATTGGCCCATGTACGTATTAATTGAAAAAAAAATATTTGAGGAGTGGATGGCTGTACAATGCATTATTATATAAAGAATACTCATCTCATTACTGCATCACACTTTGAAAATGTTTAAATATTAACTACAATTTATACATACAATAGAAAATCAACCTTATGGTGAATCAAATAATAAAGTTGACTTTATTTTGGTAAATTAGCTAAATAGCGAAGTGTAACGGGCATTAGGTATACTAACAGGGTGTGTAGATTGTCCCTATTGATGTAATTATAAAATGTATCAAATAGTCATGGTAAAACTTGATATAAAATTAAAACAATTAAAATCTCATGACCACAGCTCCCTAGACTAGGCGCGCAGTGAATTATTTCTTTAGAGTGACGCATGTACTAAGAAATATAGGTGTATTATTCTTCCGTCGGACTATTTTCTTACCAGTAAATTTCCATCAATATTTCTAAGAGATATAGCATAATGTCTTATAAAATAAGCATGTTATTTCCTACATTATATTCTATCTATTAATATAAATAAAAATATTTTATAAAAATAATTTAAAATCGTTAGATTCAATACTAAATACTCATAACAGAAGCAGGCAGAACGTCAACTGAAACATTTCTGTATATAATGAGAATTACTCTCGAGTAATGTCTATAAGATTGATATTATAAATAAACCCCTAATATAAACTGTATTCCTATTTTAATATTCTATCTGACCAAGTAATAAAATTAAATGTAGACAGGCCTTAAAAATATATTGTGTCTTGCTGGATTTCTCTTTCTTTCTTAATATAAACTTCTACTATGTTGTACCCTGTTTCACCACTTGCTATAAATCTTAGGTTTGATAAGTTAGCCGTACCTAACATAAGTGAAAAATTTTTGACATATTTTTCATATAAAATGTATAACTTGCAACTGGTATAAGTGACAGATTTCATCTCAGATAGTTCCAACACTTATCTGCTAGTGGTAAAACAGAATCTAAAACCTATTTTTTTTTTTTGAAAAATTTAAAATAATTCTTGTGTGTAATTCGTAGTGTCTGACTTTCACGTTTACCGAACAGGATTGGTAAGTCTATATTTATTACTTGGCATTTTATTGTAAACTACATACTATTAAAATAATTATGTATTTTAGATGACTTTATGTTAGATGTTGTAGAGGCTGATCTTGTTGTATGTTGACTAGTAATCTATGTATAATGGCCTTTACTTACTTAGAGAAAAGTTTGAATTGTAATTGGAATTGTGTGTTAGTATAATGTTAAATGAAAACGGGTATGTAACGTAATCTTATAGATTTTGTATTAAAATATTGAAGTTATGGTCAATTTATGTTGAGATGACGGCGAAACGTTAAAATTGAACTATCGTTTACATAATATATTTAATATCTCTTCCTATGCGAAAGTGTCCACATGCTTAATCAAGACTTAGCATGTGGATGCATTCATTTCAATGTGAATTGATCCTTATTTCTACTTTAATAATGAGATGTACAAGCGGTTTTGTGTGCAATATAAATGAGATATTAAATTTTTTTTTTGATAAACTGATTGACCAAATACACTTGACAGAAGGTGTTTCCGTAAGGACTATACAGTATGATTTGTTATATTATATGTAGCTAATTGAAAATGTTTATTGAGCAGTGCTTGAACCGCGAACGAATATATTTATTGAGCTAGAAGCTTGTTTTCGTTGTGTAAAAGTTGTATTCCTATTCTTTTTACTTCCTAATATAGTACAAAATAAGTGTTAATATTTGTGATTTGTTATGGTTATAATGAAATATGGAAGTCACAAAATAATGATTTTTATTTATGGAAAATAAACTGTGTATTAATTAGTATGTATGATTTTAAGAGTGATTTCCATACGAATATCCGAACGCAGCATTAGTATGCAAACAGAAATACGCAACAGAAATATTATATGGAAATTATGATTAATTTACAATTAAGTTACCAGATTAGCAAAAATACTTTCCGTTAGAACTCTTTGCGTAAATAAGACCAACAATGTTCTAAAAAACAGTACATACTATATTATTAAATGCATACACATTTGTTATAAACGGATATACGAAACATATTATATTTTAAGGATTATTAAACTTATGACGAATGTTATGCATTTATGTATTTCAATTAGATAATAAGATATGCTTTTGCAATAAATATCGAATTCGGAACTGTGACTGAACTATATTGACATGACTGCACTGATTAAAATCGTGAGTTTAAAAATTAAATTAATTTAAAATAATTATTATTTTTCTAGTAAGAAAAAAATGTTTTGTTGTTTGGTACGTACTTAAGTAATAGTAGATCTTAACAGTTCATTTCGGTATAAATTTTGTTTTATATTGTAAAACTTTGATGTCGTAATATCAACGCAGAGTGATGACTGTATGGATAGTTGGCGTTCGATACAATGCTCTTCACTACTGAAACAAACCTACTGCGACGAAACAAGAGACCATTTTAGACGCTTATCATATGATTATGTGTCGACACTTCGACAGCCTTATGCATAAATATCGCGACACCAAAGTTTATGACAGAGACAGTAACATTCTTGCCGCAAAGCTCATTTTCATTGGGGTTGCATCCCGCTTGTCCTGCGATTAATAAAAAGTGTGCCATCGATTTTGTAAATATACACTCACGCAGGTATTCCCTGCACGTGACCTAACAACCAGTGGAATTAATCGATTCGAATCGTAATCCCGGATCTCCCATGCGGGCTCTATCGACTACCGCCCCCACCTCGCATGCTATCCCTATGACATGCTTAAACAGAAATCGCATGCGGGTTTCATCGACCTATGAAAAGGAGCCCTTACATATCGTACCGTGCATTGAGATTTCAGAAACCGACGCGATGATAATGTGACGTCATAGAAGTAAACTAAGTATATAAATTCGCTTGGATATGTTTGCATTGAATCTACTGTCAATTGAAAATAATTTTAGATTTTTTATTATAAAATTTCGAAGTTAGGTTTCCATACTGGCATTACAAAAGATAATCAATAAATTAAGAGTATTTTTATCAAAACTTATATAGAATAAATGGCGTATTAATATAAATTAGATAAAGTGTATAAAAATCAGTGTATTAAAGATGTTCATGTTATTGCTTCATGGTAACCAGTGACGAGTATTGTCAATAAAATTGAATGGTTGTATATCACAAATAATATGGACTTTTATTCAAATTATTTACCCATTTTGTGCCATAAAGTTTACCTATTACAAACCATATTTTATTGTAAGTGGTATCTACTTAGTTATAAACCCGACAAAAACAAGATAAAAGTGATTGCGATACTTTTGGCCACGGTATTCAATTTTTTTTTGCTTAGGGCGTAGGAGGCATCCATTAATCACGTGATGTTTTAACAATTTTTAACCCCTTCCTTCCTTCCTGGTGATACATGGTAAGGTTTAAGACAAACCCCCCTCCCCTATCCAAAATCACGTTATTTTAGTAGAAACGATTTTCTCACTGTAGTTAGATAGGTAATTTGAATAGGTATGTATGTAGGTATTTATAGTTGAGATTGAGAAAATGTTTAGTAATATATCATAAATTAACAACTTTTTAGTTACTATGTAAGTACATAACTACACTTAAATTCGAGGTTTAAACCTGCGTTTATATCTTCAGACAAGGAACGTGCCGTGTCAGACAAAAATATTTTTTTCTATAGAATTTGAAAGCTTTTGTCGGTCCGCGTCTGCGCCTCCACGTTTCTATAGATACTGTACAGAAGACTCATTTTTGTCTGACACGGCACGCGTCTAAAACGCTCCGTGTCGTAAGTTTAAGGTGGATGTTCCGATACGCCTCCGCCATTCTGGCGCTATTGTATCTCTGAAAATTTACACTTTTTACTTTACTATATTATATAGACGCGCGAATTGACAGAGTCAATTTATCTCAATAAATTAGGCAAATTATGCACAAAAAGTCGATACGAGGGATTATTTTATTGTAGAAAAGTGATAAAATGAATTGTTCTATGCAAAAAAGTGTCTTTGTTCAGAGACAACAGCGCCAGTACCTAATTGTATGGAGGAGGCGTATTGGAGCATGCACCTTAATTGACGTCATCGTGTTGTATTACATCTCGGATCCACTGCAAGTGAGCTGCAACGCTGGTGTAGACTCCAGGGAGACCTGGCACTGCACAACTCATACCATAGCTGCTAATACCCTCTACTGTTCCTTCACTACAAATCAGAGGACTACCCGAATCACCCTGCAACAATAAATTGGTAGACATAGTAGGCAGGTATATTCTGACACGAATAGTTGTGCAGTCGAATATATATATGATTTTCTATAATAGAAAATCATATATATGTTCGGCTGCACAACAATAATTGTTATGTTATACTTGAAAGCATTTGAAGGACAGTAAACCACAATGATCTCTAACGGAAACGACTTTCAATGTGTTATGTGGCAATATGATATTTTTTCCTCTTTTTAGATATGTATTTAATGAGCACTTTATGCATTACTAGCTTTTGCCCGCGACTTCGTCCGCGTAGATTTCGATATTACATAGGTCTTTGTTTTAAGAGCAATTCATTAATTCCACAACACCCCACTACAGGAGTTGAATTTCATTTTACGTCATTAAAGATAACATTTATATAATCAGCGTCCCTGCAAACCTACCAACTATTTCATCCCCCTATTTCATGGGACCAAACATAGCTGGCAAAATGTGGGTGCGAAACACTTCTGCAGAGGGGTAGCCTTCGGGAAAAATGCGTGTTGCTATGTATGTATTTCATTCCTTAGGGTAAGTTTTTATTATTATATTTCACCCCCTGAACCCATCCCTATCAAAAATATTAAAAACAACATTTAAGTTCCTATCCCAATACTAATTTGCAAAACGTTAACTTCAAAACAAAGATCTTTTCATACAACATTTCATCCCCAATTTCGCCCTTCCAAAGCCACCCTTGACAAAATATTGATGAGGGTATTTTTTATTTTGATAGTAGTACCCCAAAACAAATTTTGAAATCTATAGGTAAGTTAAAAAACAAAGAAGTTTCATACAATCGTTTTTATCCCTTTTCACCCTCTTAGGGGTTGAATTTTAAAAAAAACCCTTTCTTATTACACCTCTAGACATTAGGACTAACACACCCTCCAAATTTCAAGTCGCTACGACCAGCGGTTTAGGCTGTGCGTTGTCTGTCAGTCAGTCAGTCAGTCAGTCAGTCGGGACAAAGCCTTTTATAATATGTATGGATACACATATATATCACTTCAGAAAACAATAAGTCATCGTTTCATATACAAACCGTTTTGATACGCTTCGTGGTTTAGTAATTATTCAAGATTTTCAGTAAATCTTTTTTCCTGTAAAATTGTGTTTTTTCAAAGTCAAAGTCAAAGTCAAATCATTTATTTGCCTGAATATGGGTTACATACAAAAGATGATCATAGTTAGCATTATTGCGTATATCCATTTAACCATATCTTACCTAAACAGGTGTGCAAATATTATTGTATGTAAAATTAATTGTATGTACATAATTATTAATTTGTTGTAATCAATGTCACAATGGGAATAAATTAGAGTATAAACCTTAAACAAAAATAACCTTAAACCATAATATTATATAAATTAAAAATAGATAATGAGTTTAAATGTCAGTAATCCATAACCGTTTAGATGTCAATAATACAGGTAATCAATAAATACAGAAAATTAAATGTCAAATGCTTAAAAAATAAAAATAAAAAAATCATTGTGTTAATATGACGCAGATCATTGAAGCCATTTCGATTGCCGCGTGTTCCAATAACCCATCGTATTATGGAGTGTCGAGAATATAAGGAGCGTCTAGTATTTAAGAAGCTTAGAGTATATTCGGAGCGTTGAATAAATATTTTATATGTGGTACATATTTTTTTATATGAAAATAGATTTTTTTAATCATAGAAGAAACAGTAAACAAATCAACATTTATAGTTAATAGAAACAAACCTGTGCTACCGATTGTCCTGCAGCAAGTTTAAATAAACATAAACAGTACATTTGCCTTAGTAAAATCCACAAAGTAGCTAAGAAACGTAGAGTAGGTAGGTATCTTTACATTGCCTTCTTAAATTTTCAGTAGCTTACTCTTTTTCATCAATACGTTAATGCAGTTTCGCCGCCAAAACGTCTCGGACTAACAAAAGTGTTTTGCATACCAGTCGTGAAGGTTGGATGTTTTCCTACAGTAAGATGGCAAAACACAACGGCTATAATATAAATCATGCTGACAAAAGATAGAACTAACATTAGATACCTATTGCCTATTATAATTGTCAGCGAATCCAAAATTTTCCAAAATTAAGGTGTTACTAATTTTGATAAATGTCTGGTTTTTTTTGACTGATGCCAGCGTGAAATATTAATCCAACCACAATAGTGGTTATTTATTCGTATAATTTATTCTACTCTATTTGAAATCTGGTTTGATGGGTACAGTCACTGACTCAAACTCTTTATTTAAAAGGTACCAGGGAGCTACCAACACGACGCGTCGTCTGTAATGAAAGGCCTTAAAGCTTTTCTACTTTAAAATATAGAGATTGTGAAGGCAGTTTAGTAGACGAGTTCGAATTTGAATTTTAGAACACTGAGAGTATTTGGGCAATGGTAATACATGAGTCCGTCGCTGAGTCGCGTCGTCGCGCGTCACGTAAGTAATCTTAGTATATAATTTAGACTGAGAGAGAGAGCTCTACCTACTAATACCATCCTAAATCTAGGTATAATAACACATGTCAATGTCATCAAGGAGGCAAGTGTATGCGATGAATTATCTACTTATCGCTGCAAAGCGTTTGTAAACAGTCACATGCAAAGGACAAATTCCTTTCCATATGACCTAACAAACATGATCTCATTAGAATCTTCCACATTAATGAACTCATTTATCTACTGGACATTACCTGGCAAGCGTCAATACCGTCGCCAACAGCGCACATCATTCCACCGTCATACTTCGGGGCTACATTCGGACCAAGTCTCTTCTCACATTCGTCTAATGAAATTATTCTCAATGGGCCGCCCAAAAGTCTCTCTGAAGTAGTCTTTATGCTGACTTCTCTGTAGCCGTACCCGTATATCGTACATTCACCTGAAATTTGGTCGCTGTTTTTTAAAAACTTGAATAATACCTAAACTAGACGAACGAAGTATTAACAAGTTGACAATGCTGTAGACGCTAGGATTATGTATCTTAATTTAGATCAAGTATTTTATCTAATCTTTATCTCTTTTAAGCACATGGCGGTAGGCAGTTATTGCAGCTAACAGAGTCTATAAAAACTGGAGCTTTGCTTTGTCAACCTATGAAAATGGAATTAGGCAGGTACTCTACTATCTATAGTAGAGGTTCTTTTTTGCAAAATAGGTAAGCAGATTAGTCATGTTTACTTACAAATTAGAAGTGGAAAGCTAATGAATCGTTTTATTTATTTTAGCACATCATTATGTCAGCGTAGGTACAACATCGTAATGAAGACGCACGATTTTTCTAAGTGCAGTATAGTTATATCTCTGTACTTAGTCTCTCATTGCGTTTTCACGTTTGTGAGAATTCGTGTTGTGTGAATTATGGACTCAACATGTTTTTAAGTTTTCAAGGATATGAAATTCTACGAAATTAAATCAGCACTGAAGCCAACAATTACGGTAAGAAGTCACAATTATGTTACTTAAATTTTTCTTAATTTTTGTAAAATATTTTCTAGCGAAATAATTGATAACAAAGAATAGTACCTATTTATGGTTTTTATTTTGAATAGGTATTAATTTAGATACAAATTGTAAAAAATATTGAATTGGCCAATTTTGTGTCCCATCTAGTGTCGCAATTTTCAAAATATTTGTATTTTTTTTATTTGGAATCCAAGCCTCTCTTATAAACCAATAAAAAATGAATATTTTTTAATTTCACCCGGTGTTCAACTAATAATAGGTTGTCCATTTTGAAGTGTCTAGGATATCCCTTTTAGTGTTTATAACTTTTTAGGGAAGGCATTGCCCTCATCAGCTTATAACAACCAAGACTAAGAAAACAAATAAACAGTCTCTTATATCATACCGCATAGTTTGTCATGTGAATTAGTCCATATATTTGATAATAATCCTCGTGATTGATAACAGGATTATATTGGATGGAGGGATTATGTGGATGCGCTGTTCAAGGTGAAGGAAATTAATGTTATGTTCGTATAGAAAATACAAGTGGGTACATATTATATTAAATAATCAGCTATCAAATTTAATCAAAAATAAAAATCGTTTTTCCGAATGTAGCTATTCTGTGCATCACTTGAAAATGACTTGACCAGCTTTGCTAATAATATTTTTATTGTATTCGTAATTGTTAGGACATAGTTTTCATTTATAAAATGTGTGAAATAGGTTTGAGTGTTTGGGTTACTAGTAAGTAATATAATAATTTTGTTACCGGTAACATTAGCCACATTGCTAAGAAGTACTTACCTAAAACTAAACTTGTTTAACAAATTGGTTGAAATTCTCGAACGGATTCCACTTTAAATAAGTAATGGCCAATGTGTGGCCAATTGCAAGTGAGTGGAGTTTTATTAAGGATAACCTTTTTCACCTTTTAAAAAAATTTTCTTTAAAATATTTTTTCGATTTAGAGTTGCAGAAAAAGAATCTTTAGAGAGAGTTGAAACTTTCTAAAGGCGATTCGAATGATGATTCGCGAGGACAAGCAACCCTTCGGGTGGCTCGTCTCCTTTTCAGTTCCAAGAACAAAAGTTCTTGTTTGCGAGTGTGAAAAAACAAAGATTTGTTTTAACGTAGTCATTGAAACTACTGCTCTCTAGGCCGGTGAGCTATGCACCCCTACGTTACCTGGAGAAAGCCGGGAACGTTACTGTAACTGTACCTATGTATTTAGAAAAGAACGTACACAATGGAGATCGCTGAAAGGCAAGAATTTTCTTTGAAATCGCTATAAGAAGCAGGTTATACTAGGCACTTACGTTATCAGACAATTACCTGATATTCCAAAGGAGGATCTCGGCAATATGCTCCGGTTAAGCCCGGTTATGTGACCGGGGAACGCGAGCCGCACAAATGCGACGTCATGAGCTCTCGTGACACTGAAACCATACGAGATACTATACTACTGACGCGGATTATTCAATCTTAATCCCTTGTTTCATTTGTAATGTATTGTTTTATTACAGCTATAGTTTTTCCATTTTGTTGTTTTTGGCTTATTTACTTTTGTATATATTATACGATAATGATGCTGTTTGTATCGACGTCGTGCGGTACGTTGAAAGAAAAGGTGTGAAAACTTTCACGTCTTTTAGATTTTGTTTGTAAATTCATAGGTTACAAATGAAGGATGGGCAATTTGAATGTATTTTTAAATTAAAGTGGGACTAGATACGGTATGGCAATACAATCAACAGATACATGTCATACCTATCTTCTTGTTAAAGATGATAAAAATATTTTGCTGTGAGAATGTATATATCTTCTTTCCCGGCAAAAACAATGTTTCAGTTATTCTGTCATAAAATTTTAAGCATTAGATAAGAGTTTGTAAATGTGCCTGGTTAATACCTAAATATGCTTTCTCTTTATTATATGGTACCTAATATGTCTGTAGCTAGCGAAATATGGGTGCGAATGCGATGCACCTCTGTCTACTCAGGAAAAAATATATTTTCATGTTTTGACAGAGTTTTTGTTACAAAATTTGAAATTATTTTTGCATGCGCATTAGTCACCCATAAATTGGTAGATGTTGTTTGAGCATTCTATTTACCAATATCTGGGCAGAATAAGTTCTTATTACGCAACAAGACAAATACTGAGTTAGGTTACATGCCAAGATTTTTCTACTATTAGTAAGTACTTATCTTGAAAAAAATGTCTCTATAATTTATGGTGCTATTCTTGATAGCGCTGCAAAATACTATCTAGGTAGGTGTTTGCTGTTTTCCCAAATAATTGTCAACTATTCTTCTCTTTCAATTTAAAAAGGCTCATGATGGAAACACAGCACTTGGCAATATTTAGTGTTATGCTAATGGTAAACGATTAAAATGACTGAAGAGTAGGTAGTCTTAATTTCTCTTTTGCCAGTACAACAGACAATTTTACTTACGGATCATACAATTCATGTCTTATTATTTCCACTATTCTAGCTTTTGGGGGTGCATCGTTGTCAGTACAATAGTTATTTAGTTGCAGAATATATTCATCTTCTTTGGACTGCACACAATGGGCCGCAGTCAGTGCGAAGTGTGGCGATATTAATGTGGCTCCACATTTATGCTGCAAACTGCTCGAGTTACGTAAAGAGGCTACATTTGGTTGTGTACCTAAAAAAATAAAGGTGTGTTCTTTGTTTTGGAAATGGTTTAACCTTCATGAGTCGTAAAATATGTGCGGAAAATAGTTACGGGAACATTAGTAGGTTTAAATATAAGTTTTTCATCTTCTTTTTACCACTTTTGGACTAGAAAACAATTTTATTGTTGCAATCGTTTTGCTGTCAGAACATACACTGCAGTGTAGGTATACTTGCTCAAGGCCGGGCCTTGGATAAGTTGCTGGCTTACAAGATGTTCCAACATATTGTATTGAACACTTGTAATTTTAAAGGTTTGGAATCTCGATGGGGACTTAGATAGTCTGTGCGTCGCGTCGTCGCGCAAAAATGTTTGTGCCGTGTGAGGAAATCAGATCTAAAGTGTCTCTCAGTGTTTTCGATATATATGCACTCTTATCGCTAGACTACCTACAAAGCTTGTAGTAGGTAATTATTTTTTTATCGATTTCTATTTCGAGTATCATAGTTCAGTGTTTCCAAAGAAGAATTGTTAATCCTGGCTTAAAGAGTGATGATGTGTGGAAGGGATTCGTTTCGTTCAGTGTTTATTTCCGCATTACAAAATTAAGTTTGATCCTCACAAAATAGCACACAAACCCATTAGGTCATTACGTACCTTCATCAAGCCGTAAAAAACGTCATTGTCAGTTGTTCTCTTCTCGCTGATAAAACTTAATGGATTGGGTTCATATTATGTAACTGACCCAATCTAAATTAAGCCTAGGTCAATAGACCTCCGAATTTAGAATAGCATTTTTAAATTAGAACGGTAACTTTAGGTCAATGTCGAACGAGATCCTATTCACTCGTATTGTTCCTGTAGCTTTATTTTATGCTTTACATACATTCCAACTTACCTACTGGTATTTTAAATATTTTAATATTCACAGAAGAAATAATTAACAAGTGTATTTTTTAAATTTGAAACTCTGACTGTTAAAAACTAGAATTATTTTTCTGACTGCATCTCAAATAGTTATACATATAATAAAATAAAATAAAAATTACACGGCTGTTTTAAAAGATATGTGTGATTTTTATAAATATACAAAAGATAACAGGTACTACTGAAATGGCAAGTTTTAACTAGCTTTCCTGCTTAATATCGTTCTGGTATATATATATATATACTCCTTGACAGCCAAATAAGCCATATTACTTATACCAAAAAAGATTCTTCAACAATAGTCCCTGATAACGTGGAGTAGGTATTTTTATTCCCAGTCACGGCCTCAAACGATATATTAACATATGTCAACCCCATTCAAAACCTTGAAACGATATCGTTTCGAAGGCTTTACCAAATATCGAGGTGCGTCACTTTCGTTCCATTTAAGCTTTAACCTTTTGCGTTGACGTCTCGGTTTTGAAACACTCTCACGTTTGGGATTTAGGATTTACACTTTGTACAAAACCGCTTACACTCGCACGTACTACATGATAATAAAAGTGTCACGGAATGTCTATAACATATCGTCGGAACGTGGAACATTGACCCTGGCTATTGCTTCAATATACCTAATGTACTTTGGTATGTTTTCATAAGCCCGAGCGTCGTAGAATCAAAGTGTTGGAGTGTATTATTATTGAATGCATGAATCGGTATTGTTGTTTTTACTTTTATGTTACTAAAGTGGGTCACGAGAATACTCCATAGGGAAGGAGGTTTGCAATGCAAGGAGTTTCCACGAACCTCGCTTTACGTCTGATAGGGTAGGATATTCAGCATATTAAAAGGTCAATGTACAGATTTAAAAGAAGGTTCATCCAAGTTATCTTGTTCTGAATATTTTTTTTATTCATTAGTTAACGCTGCGTGGATTGTGTAATCATATGTTTTGTAATATAATAGAATTATTTGCATCAGCCTGAAAATAGGTATTACACAATAAAACGTTTAGAAATAAGTACTTACAATTTATCTTGTTGACTACTTATGGCGAAACGCATTCGTGTGTTGGTGCCAACTCAATTAGGGCTTATACAGTTTTGAGCGCTTACCCCCAACAAAAGACATTAGGTAGATAAAATGCTTTTTATTAGCAAATTCTATCTTGTTTTAATTACCTTAAGGTTTAAAAAAATTGTATCATTTCTCATCTTGTGTCCCATTGGCACTAAAGCTATCATACGATATTTGCCTATCAACTTGTCTAAGCGCAGCCAAGCCGCTTCTAGTCAATTCTACTTATGTATATGTATTATTCCGCTGATTTATACTGGAGACTATCTATAGAAATTCAACACTTCCATGTGACTTGGCAAACGACTTGGTCCCCAAATTGTTTCTTATCTATTTTTCTCTTTTTCTTCTATCATTTTGTCCCTTGTCTACATGCCATCCCTCACAGAGTGTAGGTACTCATTATTTCTATCTTCTGCCTCTCCCTTGACTCTTTACAATGTCAATGTCCATATTCTTATTTTAACCCCCGACGCAAAAAGATGTGTGGGGTTTTGAGTTTGAGAATGTAGGCTCAAAATTCTAAGGAGATAAACCAACGGAACATGAGCATAAATAATACCTTTTATATCAAGCTTGTAACTGAGTAACCATAAGCAGACAGAGCACTGTGAGAAAAGGAAAATTCGAAACAAAACCCTATATCAACCCGTATGGCCAACGTAAGCATAATATTAAAAACATTAATTACTGGGGTAAGTTTCTAGTTTTTTTGTTGGTGTTACTAGTAGATAATTTATGATAGATAAAAAAAAATCGTGTAGGTAAATAACGCATACTTGGCATAGTCCTAACAGTGAGGTGGTCACCATAATAATTGTTCATCCATAATTACATTATGAAAACGCAAATTGAACACCAATTTATGAATAACAAAACACTATACCACAGTCCACTTCGAATCCTCCGACCACTCGTTTGACTCGCCCACATTTTGTCAACAAACATAAATAAAAAACCATTAAAACTGTGATATTATTTTTAAAAGTCATACCACGAATAACATTACGACTGTACACCATATTTCTATCCATACATAACAGTAAGTCTTTAACTTATTTATAATTCTTATACTGAATATTTTTTACACGTACCTATCTATTTGTGGTAACTTTACAGATATACAATTAAAGAAAGTCGTGTCGACGTATAGGAGGTATTAACAGGTGTTTTAACTACATTATTATCAGTAGATTATACAAAACCATATGGATTTTATGACGTTTTAATATTAACACGTGTGTAAAGACTTAATAGCCTCATAGTTCAACGCTGTTCACGGAAGAAGCATTGAAAATAAAACAATTTATATTAATAATTTCGACCAAATTTCGGCTATTCCGTGTAATAACGGAGTAAGAGTAATTAATGTCACTACTCAATCTCAACCCGTGGGTGTCGTAAAAGGTGACTAAGAGAAGTAACCTTATATACCCAATATATTTTTTTTGGATCGGGGGTCCTATCCAGGACTTCTTGCGCAGCAGTGGAACAGACTACAGCTGTGTTAACGAGTCAGTCAGCATATACCTACCTATTGTGATAGTTTTTAGAAAATTTGAGTGCTTTTTATATACAAAACGTACGAAGGAAAAACTCAAAAACAAGATTTTTGTTATCAAAAACAAGTTTTATATAAAAAGCCTGCGTCGGTTTTCCCATACACCTACCTAAAGTAATTTGCAGAGTCCCTTAACTCATTATAAGAATTTACATAATTGAAAGTTTAGGAATAGGATCAAGGAAGGTCTACAAGAATGTGGGAATTTGAATCATTTCTATGCGGACGGAATGCTTCGTTAGTCAAAATTATTTGTATATCTCTATAGCCACTTAACGTTCACAGTTTTTTTTAAATGTATTTTTTATTTCCTCTTTTAATAGACAATACGCACTTTAGGCGACAAGTCCTGTATCGTGGGGCACTTTTACACTTTATTTATCTGGTGGAGGAATCGAACCCACATCACTCGGCACTGCGATGTTTGTGTGAGTGATAGTCGAATGTTAAGTAAATGTATTAAAATAAATTAGTTTATTAACTACTAGCCGTGCTCGCGAATTCGTTCATGTGGACAACTATTCTCTCATCCGCCATTAAAACTTGTCAAAATTGGTTCTGCCGTTTCGGTGTATACCTCAAACAAACAGTAAGAAAAACATACGAAATCACACTTTTCAAAATTTACATACGAACATTATGCCAAATCTAAAAATCTGTTATTTAGATATTACAAACATTATATTTATAATTGTCTAAGAGGATATGGATTACTCACATCGAAAGTAGAATAAATCAAATATACATACATACATATAGATCACGCCTCTTTCCCAACAGAGGGGTAGGCAGAGACCATTTCCTTCCACTTGCTACGATTCTGACATACATCTTTGGCTTCTTCAACATTCATCAGTCTTTTCATGCATTCTCGCCGGTTGAGGGTACTCCTGATCTGTCCCTTCTTAAGAACGTCACCTATTTGGTCATGGTACGTTCTTCTAGGTCTTCCCCTTCCAACGTTTCCTTTCACATTCGTCTCATATATTTGTTTTGTCACTCTTCCTTCATTCATTCTCTCTACATGTCCAAACCAGCTTAACATTCCTTTCTCTATTCGAGTTACAACATCTATTTTTAAGCCACAACGTTCCCTTATTACACTATTTCTTATTCTATCACTCAAATTTACCCCAATCATACTTCTCAAAGCTCTCATTTCCACAGCATTTATTCTACTTTCATGCTTCTTCTGCCATACCCAGCTTTCACTTCCGTACATCAGTGTTGGTACCAACACCCCCTTTTGAACCGCCAGGCGAGCCTTCTGCGAGATCTTCTGGCTGTTCATAAAGGCGTGCAGCGCTCCATTCACCATATTACCAGCATTCGCTCTCCTTTCAATATCACTATCACACTTCCCATCTCTTGTAAACAAAGTCCCCAAATATACAAATTCCTTCACTTGCTCTAATATCTCACTTCCTATCCGCACACAAACTTCTGTCATAATTTCTTCTCTTTCAAACACCATAACTTTCGTCTTATTTACATTGACTTTCATTCCTTTCCTTTCCAATGCAACATTCATAATATTTGTCATTGTCTGCAACTCATTAGGTGACGATGCAAGTAAAACTTGATCATCAGCATAGAGGAGACATTTGACTAGTAACTCATCCATTCTTAGTCCACAGTAACTCTCTTTTAAATCTGTCAAACAATTATCCATGAATAGGTTGAACAGCCATGGCGACGCTACACATCCCTGTCTGACCCCTTTTTGGATGTCAAACCAATCCGTATAGGCACCGTTTATTCTCACACAGGCACTGGAACCCTCGTAAAGAGATTTCAGTGCCCGTATCAGATCACTACTCACTCCATTCACAGATAATGCCGACCACAGTTCATTCCTCACCACTCTGTCATAGGCCTTCTCCAAATCTACGAATGCGCAATAGACTTTTTGGTTTTTTGCCAAATACTTTTCAGCTATGCACCGTAAGGAAAAGACCTGGTCTGTACATCCCATTCCTTTTCTAAATCCCGCTTGCACATCCCATATCTTATCATCCGTCTCTTTCATGACTCTTTCAATCAACACTTTAGCATACAGTTTGCCGACAACACTAAGAAGGCTAATTCCGCGGTAGTTTTTACAGTCTTGTTGCGACCCTTTTCCCTTGTATAACGGTACGATCACAGCTTTGCACCAGTCTCCCGGTACTCGGCCTGTCCTCCAACACAAATTGAAAAGGCGGTACAACTGACATGCTACCGCTCCCTGTCCAGCCTTTAGCATTTCGACTGATACTCTATCATACCCTGCAGCCTTACCCGATTTCATCCTTTTTAATGCTTTCACAATCTCATCCATGCTTATATCTCTTTCAGAATCACTTTCATTAATTTCTTCATAAGGCACCTGCATTTGTGTTGGTGTCTCTTCCTTTTCAAACAAGCTTTCAAAATATTCTTTCCATCTCTTTAGCACACATTCTTCTCCTTTTATAATACTTCCGTTCTGACTTCTGATATTAGATGGTTCTGAGGTAGCTGTTTTTCCTCGAGCTAGTTTAATAAATTTCCAAAATTCTTTGATGTTTATTTGGAAATCATCAGAAAGTCTCCTGTCAAATTCATCCTTGCGCTCTTTTTTCTTTATACTGACAGTCTTTTTCACTAACACTTTCATTCTTTTGTAGTTCTTTCTTGCTTCACTTACATCCTCATTCGTCGCCTTTTGCATTCTTTCGTTAGCTTTAGCTGCTAACCAATCCAACCATGCTTTTTTCTTTACGCTTACCGCCTTTTGCACCTCTTCATCCATCCAAAAAGTTTTTCTCTTTCTTCCTTTTCTCCTTTTAGACACGCCACATACATCCACAGCAACATTCACTACTCCTTCTTTAAACACCTTCCACATTTCTTCTATGTCACATACTTCATCTAGACATGCAAATCTATCTTTTAACTTACTAACAAATTCTTCTCTCACTTTATGTTCTTGCAAATTCTCTACTTTCACACGTTCTACTTGGGTGGTATTTTCGACTGCTCTGTGTCGCCATTTCTTAAAGAGACCACTTAGTCGTGACACCACCAGATAGTGATCTGTGTCAATGCCAACACCCCGATATTATATTCTGCTTTTAAGTTTTTATATTGTGTAATTGAGGTAATTGTAATAATAATTTATTAGTAGGTACCTAAGTTTGTTGTCTCGAGTATTAACTTGAGATTACAGTTAATCAATGTCATGCATGCCTCTTATCTGTGCATTTACTATATAATGGCACCTTTGTTTGTTGTTTTTTTTTGTGAATGTATTTATGTTTGTGTACTGTTGGTGTGCTAAATAAAATAAAATAAAATAAAATAAAAATAAATACGAGCGAGTATCTAGAACCTGCCTCTTCATTCTTTCATCTTCAATCACAAAATCAATCATACTTCTAGAACCACACTCTTCTCTTGTATACATATGGATTCTTTTATGAGCAAACATAGTGTTTGACACTAACAGATTCCATTCCAGACATACTTCTAGCAAACTTTTACCATTCTCATTAATTCTTTCATCTCCAAACGCTCCAAGTACCTTTTCATACCCATCCCGCTTTACACCTACCCATCCATTAAAATCTCCTAGCATGATAATTCTCTCATTACTCCTACTTTTCTTCAAAACATCTCTCATACTATCCCAAAACTCTTCTCGTTCCTTTTTCGCTATCACTGATAATAATTGGTAATATGATACCAAATTAGGCAGACATAAATAGATTTGCCCTTTGAAAAAATGTGTATCGGATGGCAAGATATGTTTACGCTACAATAATTCTTACTTTTTGTGGGAGATAATCTCACACATTCGTATAATTTGCGCAATTGTTGTTTGCAAATCTGTAAAGCTTCATCAGAATTCTCATTTTGTTACGAGGAAAAACTAGTTTCTCAAAGGCAGTAAAATCTAAGAAAAACATTGTTTTACTGAAATCGCATTTAGCCAACAAAACACGCATTGTTCGATCGAATTAATCGCATGAGTAATGATTCTAACACATACAGTACCTAATGTGGGTGTACAACACGTGGTACAGCTCATATGTAATGATCGAAGCGTGATTAAGGGTTGAGGTCATAGTTGAGGTTCTCGAAGGCTAATGCAATGTTATTGTTATGTATTTGATGGAGGTGTGGGGGAGGGAGGGGTCATATCCCGAGTGAGACTACACGATACCATTTTTTTTCGACAAAGCTTAAGCTGATTTTATATTGTTACTGACACGTATATCTCCTACTTATAGTCAGTATTTATTTTCCATAATTTTTCTTTGGTTATTGTTTCTTTTGTATAATGCTTCCATTTAAACTTACAATTTTTCGTACAGAAATTGAACATAACGACTACCTACGGTTGAGATTGGAGATGCATCATAACTTTCATGCGAGGATTGTGGCTACAAATACAAGTTGTTTAACGATTATCAGTAGGATTAATATCAACGAAATTACAAATTTTGGATGTCGTAAACAAAGTAACAATTACAGACAATAGGTATTATAATTTGTTTTAAAAAACTTTATCATCAGTTTCAATATAAAAGTCGCTAATGTAGCTAAAGCTGAAATGGCGGTTTAACAAAGTGTGAGGTCATCTCTAAAACTCATTAAGTACCCATTAACTTGCGAACCCTTAACACGAACATCGTTATAATCAAGCGCTACAAACGCTTACTTTACATATTGACATTGCAATGCACATGGTACCCCCAACGATTTCACCATTCAAATTTCATGGAAATTTAATAATATAATATCGTCACCAATCTGCTTTGTATACTTAGATGTCTGTTTAAAATCATATGCTGTGTTATGATAAAGTGGTACAAATTAGTCTGACTGGCGTTGAGTGAGCTTAAAATAATATTTCTATAATTATTTAGTGTTATTGTTGTGGGTTGCATGTGATGCCAAAACGTAGCGACAACAGACAGGTGGGAGCGGGCAGCGGGTAAGCACCGAGGTTTATGTAACGCTCTGGCGCGAACGTGGCGCGGCGGCAGTGCTCCTTCGACCGCCGCGCTCCGCCGGGCACAGCGCGCCATGGACCGTGCGAGCGGCAGCCCGCCGGCCAGCCCGCCCGCCGCGCACGCCGCGCACGCCGGCGGCTTCAGCGCCTTCTGCAGCGCGATCTCCGACACGTTCTCGGTACGTAACGCGCCTTACCGCACCGCACCGCACCGCACCGCCATCGCCACCGCCACTGCTCGCACGCCCACACACCTTTCCGCGATTTATACTTTATGACACCGCCACCCGTCCAAATCGCATTTTGGCGCTGATACGCTTTATCCGTTCTCGATAAAAAACAAGAGTCGATGATGACTGGTGCGATATACTATTTCGAGACACACGTGGTCTCCGAGGTCGACGAGGCCTCGACGTATGATCCTGGTCATCGGCGAGGAATCAGAATAAAAGTCATGGAGGGAATAAAAAATATAAACAAGTTTATTATTAGAGTGCTCGTTGAGGCCGGGTCGCACGGTCGTGATTTGTCCGATGGGTGTGATCTACCGAAATACCCGCGCATTAAACGCTCGCTTCACTGGTGCGACGTACAAAGGCCGCCGCGACACCGCACTGTGCTAACTCAGCAACCTTGCGGCCACCATCGGCACCACTTGTGTCGTACAGTCTGCTTGCTCCTCACGAGGCAAGACGACCTCGCCGCGCCAGCGCTACCGCTGCACTCTCGCCCTCAGATACTACTGCCGCACATACTCATAGGTACTCAACTAATAACTCACATGCCTTGAATTTTAACCAACAGCAATTCTCTTTGCACTAAGTACCACAGATAATAAATTGGATGCCTAAATACCTGCAGTTTATTCATGTCTGGAAGTGTAGTGTTTTACTGGAAATTAGTGTTGTGTTGGAGTGATATTTAATGTTGCGATAAAACGGAACCTCAAGTGTGAATACTTTGAATAATACGCATGTTACGATTTGTGTTTGTTTGTGAATCCGTATGCGGCAACCCGGAAGTTTGCCACTGGATTGTGGCAATTTTTTACACTATCACTAAGTCTTAATGTTATTTTGCTAAGAAATATGAATATGGCTTCATGGATACGTATTAGATATTACTAATTAAATTGGTAAATAGATTTGAGATCAAAGTTTTCAGGCGACTTTAGTGCGATTATAAGCACATGCATGAGGTACTTAAATTTTATATTCAAACATTGTTACAGGATTGGTTGAGAGATTTTGATATACCTACGTGTCCTAAATGACTTGACGGATAATATTGATCTATTGTCTAATAAGCGGTAAAATCGAAAATACCTGAAATTCATATTTTTGAAACAATTAATTTTTTTGTTGATTTTACAAAAGTAGAGTGTGAGAAGTGTTATTTGGCTGTTTACATACTTATCTATAACAGGAGGTAGATGTATATTCATAATTTCAAAGTCTAGCCCAGCAGCTTGCAGAAAGAACTTATACGAAAACAAAAGACTTACAGGTGTGTCTTTAGAACACAGTTGGTACTTACGTATTTGAGTGTAGTGCAAGGTTGGGTCCATCAGTTTGACCGCATCGATCGGTGACTCGACCCCCGGTTACACGCTTTCTTCAGTAAACATTAAATAACGATAAAACTTCAAGATTGTATTCATTACTTTGTTGATGTTTCGGTACATTAGCTTTGGCAACAAAATTTCTAAATATTACTTTTGTTTTATTTTGCGAGATAGGCAAAATTTGTAATTTGAAAATGAAAGATATAAAGTGTAAGAGAAAAATTAAAGATAAATTTGGAGGGCCTGTTTTGGAGACATCAAGTGTTAAGAATGGTGCATAGTTAGATAAATGGTTTAAAAAAGCCATTTGCTACACGGTCATTTGCCATAAGTTATAGAGTCATCTATTGAAGGCAGATAGGTCATAACACAGAACACTTATACCCTGGTCATAAAAGTTGATGAAGCATCAATTTGCCACCACAATTCTATTACACTGATTAATCCTAGACTATTCCGTGATTCATTGGTAGTTATTGTTTTTTATTAAGTACAAGGTAGGTCTGATTTATTTATCGTTTTGTTGAATGATTTTACAGCAGATGCATTAATAACTTATGTATAAAGCGATAACACAATTGCTGAAAGTATATATAAATTAAAAGTGATTATGAAAGTTTATAATCTTAGTGCAAAATTATTTAAAAAAAAAAATTTCACTGCCTAAGTCTCTACTTATAAAGTAGGTGCACGGTGCACATTTACGTTGAGACAACTAAATTATATTTGTTTCAATTAGTTTGATAAGCGTACTTAACATTTATTTACAATTTCGCATTTCACAAGCGTCCATTATCGTCATTTCTCTTTATGTATACCACACCTGTTTTAATTTAAATTATGATTTAAAATAACGTGTAGATTATTTTAATTTAGCGTGTGTATATACGTCGTAGACCTTTTTAAAATATTGCGTAGGATATGCCGCGTTGAACCGAATCCAAATTGGTCGCAGGAAAGAAAGACGAGTGTTTGTAAAATTGAAAAATAACTTGTTATTAGTAAGTCGTTACCGCTTGTGCAGTGTCGAGGGATAGCAATTGGACAGCGTTGCGTATCACACAGTGCCGTTCGAAGATTATAAATAGAAAATAGAGAACACAATCAGGGAACTCGAATACTGCTCCTGCTATTTCTGATCTAACTTGTCCCAAAATCAAGAACACGGCCAGGTTATCGGGAACTTGTTAACAATGAACCTACATTGTCATTGGGGTTACATAGTCCAAAATATACGTGACGGATTACGGAGATTCACGAATTACGTAAGTCATCTTGGGTTTTCTTTACAGTTTGTTTAACTATTCTTTGAATTTCAGCGCCGTTCGCATTTTTATAAACTTTCATAGTTTCAGCTCAGCATGAAAACTTTTTGCTTTGATAAAAATGTAGCAATATACCTACACATTTAAAATTCATAAAGTAACTGGGCGAGGATAAAAGTTGAAAATAGTCAAAATATCAATGATCTCGATCAATTAAATCGCAATTGACGTGAATAACAATCTGTGCATATATCTTATAACCTTGACCTAGAACCCGAAGGTCATTGACACCTGATTACAAAGGAAGTAGCTTCTAATATTAGCACACATATCGGAGTTAACAGAATATAATTTCAGACAGCTTTGCAAAAATAAATGTTTGAAAACCGATGCAAGGTCTCGATGCGCGCTAATATAATGTAAGTGGCAGTACATTATAACAAAAAAGAAATGGAGCATCGTCAATTGAGCTTTTCAAAGTTTTGCTGTCATAAATCAAAAAGCTCACAAACACTGAGCAAGCAGCGTAGCTAAAGATAGTGATAATTTAAATAATTTTACTCGAAGTTTACTCTGGAAAACGGCCAATTCTAAAAAAATAATATAGATACCTTGGTATTGATACCACTCATGAACTATGAGACGGTAAAATATTATTTACACAATTAAAATGGAGTCATGATGCACAAGAGAAAATAAATAAGTAGGTACCTGCTAACACTGAGAAAAGACGGGCCTGTTGGTCTAGTCGTTAGTGACCCTGACTGCTAAGCCGGAGGTTGTGGGTTCGATCCCCACCCAGGACAAATCTTTGTGTGATGAGCATAAGGGTTTGTTCTGTGTCTGGGTGTAATTTATCTATAATATGTATGTATTTACAAAAAAAAATGGCTTTAAGTAGTATATCAGTTGTTTAGTACCCATAACACAAGCAAATATAATTAATTGCTTACTTTGGGACTAGATGGCGCTATGTGAATGTGGTAGAATATTATTATTACACTGTCTTGAACATTAAAAAATTCTAAACTGGCGTAGTATGAATACTCTCCATCTCTGCCTAACCCATTAGATAAGCTCTAACGAAGCAGGTATTATGAGTAGTTCTGATGATAAAATTGTTAGTGTCGTCGTAAACAAAAATAGTGCCACCATTTTCAACAATTTCTCGGCTGATACTGAGTTTAATTGACAGTAATACGCTTGGATACCTTACACTATAATGGTGTCTTTGTAGGTACTTTATATAAAAATTACGATTAAATATTTTGTTTGGTTATTCAGCTCGAAGAAAGAAAGTTTTTTTTAGCTGAGGTCTTCGATAATGTGATATAAAAGACTGCACTCAAAATAACTAAGTACATACTGTTTCAGCTAAAAAGTATGAATACACATACAGACTCATTAGAAAAGCGTAGTCATTTGTAAGTTTGAACATTAATTTCCTTTTTTCCGGGTGGTAGGGTCGAATCGTCTCTATAATCAACTGTTTACCAAGCGGCGCGGCGGCTGCCTGTATAGTTATTTGCCAATTTACTAATATTAATATAATAAAAATAGTCATCATTCTTCAAGAAATTAGACCAAGACCCTGAAACTTATTTCAATATGGCTTCCAATAGTCAATCTGTTTGAGTAGGCAACCTAAGCGCTATCTAGTTCTGACCTTTATTATACTTTAAAAGCTTTTGTAAGTGATTGTCTTTTCTTAATAGTATTAATAATGATATCTTAATTAAATATGTCTACGTAAAAGCATTTAGCGTCACTTGAATTACATTAATAGAGCTATATATTTCAAAGAATAAATATATTAGCACTTAAACAACGCTAATGTACATCTGCTAATCGCAGTTTACTTTATATTATCTTGTTTAATATTAATGTTTTTGTTCTATATACTGTTGTCACACAATTTCACACAAAAATGCTGTGGTCTGTAATTAACAACGTTGAGAATCACGAATTTAGAGAAGAAAATTTAAAAGTTGCTATAGGACGTTTGAAAATATGATTTGTTTACAAACAAACTGTTTTGTAAACCTGTTTTTGCGACTCTCGAACAATGAATTGTAGATTTGCGCTTATTTTTAAGAAAAGACGATAACGAGCACGTTCAATAGTCCTTCCGTTATGTAATTTTAACGGTATTTTAATGTAGACTTAAATATCTATATCCAAAAGTCTTGCCATCATATACGAAGTTAATTATAGGTTCTAGTTATTCTTAAGTTCTTCTTTGTTTTTTTCTTTTGTTTCGGCCTTTATTTGTTCTTTCATAATGGATGATCTTAATTTATTATTTTTAATTAAGAATTGAATAATAATGGTGGGTATTCTTACTCTGTTTTTCTCCAAGTGCATTACTTTCGTTACGTGTCCGATTTTTTCTTCTTTGGGCGTTTTTTGTTCAGTATGTATACCATTCATTCTAAGTACCTTTTTATTACCTACTTCTTGAGTCTACTGTCATGGGTCTAGTGTCCTTTACTATTGTCACTTGTAATCAAATCTACTTGTAATAATTATGAAGTGCGTTCAGATAATGTAACTCACGTTGTATGTCTTGGGTTAATAGTCCATTAGTTACTCATCGACTCATTTTCTTTGATAAGGACTCAGGACGCGCGTAAGTTTACTATATTAAACTGTTTGTAAGTATCTAGTGGTGAAGTGATTACGTGTATTTTCGACTGTTTTTGTAATAAATGCCCGACAGTTTGGGTAAACTTGCACATAAATAAAACCAAGTACTGGTGAAGTCATTCTACAAAGTGAAAACATTTGGGAAGATTAATCTTTTTCGGATTTTAGTTGGAATAAAGTTTTAATGTTAATATTTCTTTCTTTGCAGGGAATGGCTACTACGTCAAGGAGTAGGAGAAAAGTAAGTGTTATCTTTAATATTTTTTCTTAAAGTTTTGGTTCCACTGATAATTATTCATATCTTGTTAACTGGTCATAATTTACTTTAGACATCGTAAATGTCTAAAGTAATCTAAAGCTCTCAATGTGTTTATCAGTTGAAAGTTTTGGAAGTATTTCAGCGTTGTATATAAGGATTATACGTTTAGTAAAGTAAGGTCTTGCCAAGAATTTATAGAGGACATACCTATGACAGTTGTCAGCATGGTTTCATGTAAGGAATCTTTCAAAGCGGTGTTGTACACCAACCACGCCAGTCTAACGAGGGCCGACATGTATGCCGTACATGTTTGTGAACATTTCACAACTATGTAATTTGAAACATTCCGCCCTGGCTTTGGTCATTTATTTGACGCTTTTGAACGTTCCCTTACCTTCGCATACTTCGAAGGTTTAAAATAAAATGTTTCAATAACACTAAATGTTGCTACTTTCAATTAATGTTTATTGAAAGGTACATTAGTTAAATACTTTTTATTTGTTAAAACTGCAAGTTACTATTTTACTAAAAAGGCTGACTATAAAAAAACCTTTTGTGTTTACAGAATTATCGTTAACCTTTGACGTTCGGCGCCATTATTCACTAAGGTTTCGTTAAAAGTAACTGATTTCCAACGATAATACAAAAATGAGTGTTGCGCTCTAGCGTATTCTTATGTGCCTAGTAAGAAAAGTGAGTCTAGATTCAAATGATAAAAGAAACATTGTGATAAAACTCATCTGGAATACGAAAATAGTGACTATTATTGTTACCTATTTTAATAGTTTGTTAATAGTGTTTCCGATAAAATAATTTCGTTAGATTATCTTAAAATTATATAAAATAGAGGAAAATCAGGCTATGACACGTTTATCTATAATAATATACCTACTTCCACTGTACCAGTCTGCCCAGCGTGGTATAATAGGCTAAATTCTCTCCACATACTTTGGAGGAGATCCGTGCCCAGGAGTGGGACATTTATAGGTTGAAATGATGAATGTAGGTTCAATGATCTTTCAGTGAATCTTTCACATATATATATGTCGTATTTCTAATATTAGATAAGACAGTATTAGATTCGAGAAATGAGTCAATTACGAGCAATTTAACATCATCATCATTAGCAACCCCTTTCTGTCCTGATTCGGAGCGTAGGCCTTTTCAAATTAGCTCTATTTTCCCTGTTTTTGTCGATTAGCTGTAATTCCAAAATTGGCGAGTCACTGACTAGCTGTAGGTTTATTATATATATCGTATTAAATAGTGTTATTATGTAAACTCAGATTAAGGACAAAAAAATCGGTAAATTTATGTTGCTCAAAACGGATAGGTAGACTTGCCTTTTGGACCTTTTATTTGACGAATTAAATTGTAGTATTTTTATTGCGTAATTCAGCTGCTGCTATATAAATTCGACTCATTCTGAATTGTCCTGCCCCTACCCGCAATGTCGACATCCGACGACGGACTACGAACTTCGCGGTCACTAAAGTTCCAGGGACTTACTTGCAATCTCGTTATTCGATAAGTCGATTTTGATATCGTTGTCAAATATTTAAAAGTACGTTCGTAAAATTTTCCAAAAAATTTCAATGTATCAGCATCGACCAATCGAATAAGGAGATTGAGAGTAGGCTCTCTGGACTTAAGTGATCGCTGGACACCAAGTATTTGATACAGTGGTCGTATTGTTTGGGGTATCTGTGTATTTTGCCAAAATTCATTAATCAAAGTCATCATCGTCAATGAAATATTTCATTGAATACAAAGCAATTATTATCATGATATTTATGAATGAATTCACACGTGTTAAACTCGTATTGTTGTACATATTACATATGGTTCATAACTTTTACTACGCTTTCATAATAATAAACTTTTAAAAGTACACGTAGTATGCCTACGTACAAAGGGAATTAAAACTTACTAGAATATTCTTTGGCCACTGAAAATAGTACTTAATGTGTTTTTGCTCTAAACTAACCATACTGTGAAATGAGGAAGTTCTATACTAATTTTAGTATCACCTTGTCTGATAGTTTAACAATTAAACTGGTTGATTTAGCGTGTTCTTTGAAGGTGGTCGGGAGTCCGGCACTCATCTTTATGCTCACCAATACATCAAGACTCGGTTTATTTACCTACGGAGAGTCAAGCATGTCACATTTTTTTACAAAGTCTGTGTTTACTGGCCAAGCGAGTTGACGCGGTGCCAAACGCGACACCAGCTATTTCAATGCAAACATTATTCGGTCACATTCACACACTCTCATGCCTAGCAGAATTTTACACTGTTAATCTTTACATCAATCATAATGCTTTCATAAAAAAAATAATCTTCATATTCATTTACTTGTTATATATGTACGGCTATTCAGGTCAATGTTACTGAACTATTCGTAGTGAGTGTGGATGTGTCTATTTATTTTTGTTATTAAGATTAATGTTTAACATTATTAGTAATCAATATTTTATTGCAATCAACCACATAAATAAGTAGTGATTTATTGAAAGACATTTAGTTCTTTAACAACATGAAAGTGGTGATATTTTCTGATATAAATGATCATTACGTGTCTAATTAGATCGTTAGAAATCACTTATTGGATTTGGCATGGTTATCGGCCAATATGAACGAATTGGCATCGAGCAGTGATCACGCGCATGCTATGTCAAGGCTACATGGAATACCTAATTCTAATTTATTATAAATAGCCTAGATATTTTTTTATTTAGTCATGATACTGAATATAAATGTTTACCTACAGAAACTTCTTGATTATCCCTTTTCTTAGACGACTGAATTTTGTGACTGGCCTGCTCTGCTACGTCGATATAAAACTAAGATCCGAGAATGCACAACTTAATCTAATATATTACTGATTGGGTAATCCTATCAGGTACTTATAGAGATTGAAATTAAGTAGATGCTTTGTTGAATTGTTGGTACCGTAATGATATATTATATTATTGCAAGATCGCATATTTTTTTCCGACTTACTTTACGTTTGTTCTTATGGTTTAGCCAATTTACATGATATCTGTATAAAATATAGCCTATATGTTATTCTGTATAAGGTATATTACTGCACAGTTTAATTGAAATCTATTCAGTGGTGTTTTCCTTTAATGGCAACAAACATCCAAACATCATTACAAACTTTCGCATTTATAATATTAGTAGGATTATATACAGCATCAACAAGGGATAGTAGATGGTATTTAGTACTATAGGTATATACTTAAACAAGTATTTTTTTAGTTTTATCCTATCTCTACTTTGTGTAAATCGAGATATACGTAGTACGTATTATTTACGTCACAAAAAAATCTCGATATCTTTATCACATCTATTCAATAAGATCAAGATGATATTTAAGTTTGTATCTACATAGATTATTATATTACTATCTATTTCTAGACCTGTCTGACATCAATACTGTTATACAAAATAAAGGGTAACATAAGAAAATAAACAACTACAAGTTTCAGGAAAATCTGTAAAAGGGATTCTAAGAATATTCTTAAGAAGGGAAGAAAAATAAATAATAGCATTTATTTATCTATATAAATATAAATGGATCGCCGAAAAGTATGTGATGGATTCACGTAAGAATGGCTCGACCGATTTGGTTATTCCTTTTTTTTTTGTATTTGCGATTGTCGAGGCGCATGTATGTAAGAAATTATATAAAAAAATTAGTGTAAAATTTAAAACTTTGGGTTTTAAAATCTCCATATAGTTTGATGTTGCATTTTTGACATCTTAAATTAATTTATTTTTCATGTAGTTATTGTTTAAATTATTATTTTAATTAGTACTTAGACATCACAATATGTAATTTTATTATATTAATATTTTTTAATTTTTATAATGTATTATTGTTCACACACAATGTAAAAATTGTTTTTGGACGAAATAAATGAAATGAAAATATAAACATTTGAAAATAGAACATTAGTTATCACGAATAATAAAATATGGTGGAACGAAATTCGCTGGGTCAGCTAGTAGAAAATATAAATGCGAAAGTTAGAATAGATGGAGTCCATAGATGGATGTATATTACTCAATCACACGAGAATGGCTGAGAGGATCGGAATGACATTTGGAACATAGATAGATTAAAGTGTGAAATAGCACATAGGCTACTTTTACGGATATACTATGCGGACCAAAGTTGATTTCACTCTATTTATAAACGAACAACCTCTGGTGCAATGCCAGGTCAACAACTGGGACCTGCTGGTCAAAGTAGGGTACATCCCAGTTTAAAGCTGATTATGATTTGTATTAAAAAACCTAAAAGGAATTAAGTGATGTACTTTTCAATCATCAGCAACTATTAATGTGCCACTGCTGGGCTTCGGTCTTCTCTCTTCTATTTAAAGAGCTGAGAGGGTTTAGGTCATAATCCACACACGCTGGCCTAGTGCCGGTTGGTGGATTAAACATACCCTTAGAATTTCTTCTAGGATATGTTGGTATCCTCACGATGTTTTAGTTCACAGTTGATGAGATCAGCATGGTAAGTCAATTATAAATTCTACAAAGTGTGAAATTCATATTGGTAATGCCGCGTGCCGGTCGGAATCCAACTCGGACCGCATGATTTGCATACCGCTTATCCATTCCGCCAGCATCGCTTTTACTAGCACTTTTCAATAATAATACTTAAAATAATAACGAACAATATAAAAGATCAATTTGTTATAAATATCACAATAAGGCAATATTATAACATTTTAAAGGTACTTTTTGTCCTTAAATGGTTTAGGGTACATCCACCCTTATTCGGGTTCTGCAAGTAGTATCTTTTACCAACTAACCGTCCACAGTGTTCTTGCTGGAGGGGATGAGCACTCAAACTTTGTGGCCTTCTTTGGCTTTGTCAATTTCCCGGTGCGGGATGTTCCCAAAATGGCCTGTTCTATGTTGTGGTGTTGTGGATAGACCTCGTCATGCTCTAGGGCTTTGTCTTGGAAGGTCCTGCCTTCTCCTGGAAAGAGACGCAGCCTTTACTAGGTAAATAGATATAAGATAGAACGTTTGGTAAGAATAGTAATAATACACTATATTTTCCTTATTCCCAAAGCAAGTTATGGATATGATAGCATTTATTACAGTTTGCCACATAAATCAACCAATAAATACTTGATGTCGGTCCGAAATCGGTTTGTAAGTCGTTATTATTTATGTTCTTGGAACAAAATGCTCATATACAATAGGATAGTAGTACGAAGAGATTTTATATGTAAAATGATACAGTGAACTTTTATCTATAAACTTATTGACTCATAATCGGGGTTATTTTATGAGCAGCGTAGCGTATAGCTTGCGGTTTTAAGTTAAATGTATTTTCAATTAATATGAAAGCACATGAGACCAATTTAGGTGTAATTTATATTTTAAATAATGCCTTTCTATCAAAGGCATCAAAGTCATGGGTTGGCGGTTTGGTATTTAATAAACTATTTACGAAGTAGGTATATAGGAAAAGACACAAGTAGACTACAAAACGTTGGGAATACTTGGAGACTCGAGTTTTCACAAAATACTAACATATTTATACTAGAGCAATATTTCCGGAATCACAAAATGGGTAGCGAGACCTCATTTTACGTTACAATTTGTTGCCAAAAATCATGAATGTGACATGACCGTGTCATGACTGTTTATTATCATTGCCGAGAATTACTTTTAGTAACAAGGTGCTATATTTAAACATCGCAATGCTGCACTGGTAATGACAATTCGCTATATATATAGAGCATCGTCTAAGAGCCAGCACAGTTCATTTCTTTCCCTTGACTTCATACTTGAGTGGGACTCAACAACGGGATCACATACGAATGGATTCTGTAGGTTTCGTGATTCTACATAAGATGAGCCATCTCTTTAACAAGGATACAGTTTCTGTAATATTTACACAAACTTGTTATTATTTTACGAGCACGCTTTATTGATCAGACAATAGTCCGATAAAACGATTGACAAGATTGATAACAACAGCAAATTGATAAAAAAAATATCAGTTAGCATTATTTTCTTACATTACTTGTTGATAAACACCGTGTGTTGACACTTAGACAGTGCAGCGTTTAAGTAGATTTATTAATAAATAAGGTGTGCAATCGTGTGTATGTCTGATAACAGTGGTTGTCTTGATTTACAGCAAGAGGATGAAAAGAAAAGCAAGAAGAAACAGTCCCCGGTGGACGACAGACCGGTGGTACCCGCGCCCAGTGAAGCTATGCTCAACAGTAAGTGCTCATGATCTCTAAACATTCTAATGGAAAAATAACTATGTAATACATATAATGCTACTGAAAACAAAAAAAAAGTATGACAATTTATGCGTGGGTTCTTTTAATGTGACGATCATGTGGTTCATGCGACACAGATTAAAAATAAAGTCAATCTAAATGAAAAGGAACTTCACTTTTTCAGATTTCAATTAAATTATTGGAATATTTGTTGTGTCATTTCCGAGTTAATTATTTTCGAAAATTTGTTTTTAGTAAATCGATTTTTATTTTGAGCGTTTTATATCGGATAATTAATATATATATTTGTAGATGCGTTTTTATAAATGTTGAACAACATAACTCGATACTTTAATTGATGTTTACATTTCGTCACCTTGTGAGGTGTAAATTGTGGGTTTGGGTTAATTGTATGATCGATTGATCCACCCACTTGGTTTGTTAGAACACCAACTTCATTTCGTACCGGTGTGTGGAATGAGGTGTTGTATACCTACATTTGTTTTGTTTGACATCCATCAACACCATTGTCGTCATTTACTGGGACGTCCATTCCACTGCTTTCTTTTTTCGTGTGTTTAGTTTGTGTTCACAAACATGCCTGGGAGCTTTCCTGATTTTCGACATTCGATTAGTCGGCTTTGATTTCGCTGTCTAATGTTTGAAAGTGACAGCGACCAAATTTAACTTTCCTTACATTTGACAGCGACATCAAAACCGACCAATCGAATGTCGAAATTCAGAGTAAGCCCCCAGGGTACATTACAGTACTTATCTTGTTTAGATCGATCTCTTTTCAAATTATTTTCTATGAAAATTTTTGAACACAATTATTTTTAAAATAGGTCTTTCTTTTTATATCGTTTTTGATAACAAGATGATTATTATGATGACGCAAAGTAGAAGTAATACAGGTTTACAGGTTGCATTTTTACATTATAATGGAATCACGTTTTATTTCAATATATGAGTAAAAAAAGATTTTTATATGGCTTGGTTGAAGTCGCTAATCTGTAGGCTGTGTGTATGGTATGGCTATGTGATGTTATAACACTACGCTACGGCCAATAGGAGCTGAGCAGTTGCCAACCAAAGAATGAAGGAAACGATATGCGCTACTTTTAATATGTAATATACATACATGTATATGATTAAATATGTTTTTTTTTTTTTTTTTTTTTTTCCCTTTTATGGCCACTTGCGATCGGTCGTCAGACCATAAGCTAGTTTTTTGTGTGTTTGGTATATGGCGTTATGGTGGAGCGGCCACTGCTGCACCACTCATAATTAAATTAAATTACATGGTCCCTCCGCAACCTCACGACCATGGTTGATGTGTAAGATTAAATATGTAAATAATAGTTATTAGTAGGTATTTGTTCTCATTGCCAAAAGACACACATTTATAATTTCTTTGTATTGTCACAGGTCGTCTACGTTTGTTGAAGTATTCAATGACTTTACAAAGCGATCTCATCTACAATAATAAAAGATAAGCTAATCCTGACATTGTTTAATGTCCGTGGCATTTTAATTTAATGGTACTTAATCTATGTGTCAGTCAAACTAGGTACAGACAATTTAAAAGGAATATTTATTGCTTGCTAGTTTTCGCCCGCGGCTCCGCCCGCGTGGATTGTCTGTATAAATTAGTCTATATGCTATTATGGCATATTGCCTAAATTCATTATTTATAACTAACAGTCATCATCATCATTTTAACCCATAAACGTCCCAGAGCATGACTCACGGGTCTCCTCCAAAGAATGTGGATGGAATTTAGCCCAATATACCACGCTGGCCAGACGAGTTGGTAGTTTGTTTCGCCTTTTCTTGAAGTGCTCTTGTCTGCATAATGTTACTCGCTTAGTTGCCTTTTACGACACCCACGGGTTGAGATCGGGTAGTGTCACTATATATTCTTAATCCGTCACAACACGGATATATGTAACAGTAACATTTATGAATAATAATACGCACGGATCGTTTCAATATAAAAGATATTGTAAATAGTTACAACGCTCTCTTTTTAGTTACTCCAATTATGGAAACAACTTAAATACATGTACGTATTCTACAACACACTGGGTTTGTCTACTAAGCATAAAACCTTTAACAATACAATTGCAGACTATATTCTAACTATGTGGCAAATCTGACACAAATCATTTCAGCCGTTCTGGCGTGATTGAGTATCAAACATTCATCCATCCAACTTTAGCTAAGATATGTAACGTATATATGTAGTGGCCAATAAATAAAGTTATAGTGTTGTCACCTCTATATATTATCTACTAACAGGAGTAGATATTGAAGCATGCATATGACTAAACTAAACAAACAAACTCGTTTACTCAACTACGTTTTATTGGATCACATTTCAAGTTCCGGCTGGTGGATATCCATTATCACAAGCGATAATAAAACACCTTAAGTTTTTTACGATATTTTGATGAATTTAACTATTATGTATGAGTAATTTTCCTTACATTTGCTTATTTTTCTTCTCGGCAATACTGGCTGCTGAATGCAGTCTTTATTTTGGCACCAACTCCAAAGAAGCTTTAAAAATATAAATGTTTATTTATAAACCTTTTTGTTGCGTCATTAAGGCCAGTTACATCTTGATAAAAGTTTTTTAATGATTTTTTAACGCAACCATAATATTTACTGGAGCCATAGCAACATATACTATAAGTCGAATGAGAAAAGATCATCCAAAACTAACAGATGCGTCATTTCCTTACAATTTTTCGTAAATCGACAAAATATATCAAATCGTCCTTCCCTGACAGTGAAAAAGAGGACTGTATCGGCATAATATCCTGCCTAGTAAGTCAGGCGAGGTTAGAGGTTCTTAAATGTGTTAGTTCGAAGTCTGGAATAGTACGCCATTTATAGGCTCGCCCTCAATATATAGAATAGAACGTTTTTATATGTGGATTTGAAATATGTTTGTCCTTTCAAGGACGAATGTTTACCTTTTTGTTTTGAATAAGTAGTTAATATGTACATTATTGTACATGTAACGTGTGAAAAGAAACTGCTATCACAGCGTTCAAAGACTGATTAAATATTGACAGTGCCTACGCAACTAGCGCTCTCCTCTCCTCTCTCCTCTGGCGTGCATATTTGCTGATAAGACGAAGTATGTTAGTAAAATAATACATTAAATAAATATGTATCTTATTCTTAGGTATATATGCCCGCACCCTTTAATAACATCGCGTCCCAAGGCGTTTTGTAGCGTCAATTAAAACAGGACGAACATATTTTTTTCTTGCTACAAAAATAGTAATATTTCATTTGCGTACGAAAAAGCTGGACTGGAGACTGGATTAATTAATTAAACTTTACAGACTTTCGTCAATTTATATTTTATTGCCTGTCATCGTAACTCGTACCAACAAAAGACTGGCGAATATTCTAGAAGATCCCTAATACATTTGACAAGGCAAGTTTTCGCCAAATAGGTACATGTCTACTTTTACGATTCTGGTGTGGACTTATGTACCCCGTGGCTTGTTATGTCATTTATTATTGAAGGACATGTAATGGGTCACATGTTTTATGTTCTTGTTATTTAGTTTACGCAATTATCAGCGATAGTATAATAAAATCTTGTTTTTTATTTGGAATAATAAACTCAAATCACAAAAAAAACAAAATATTAAAAGAAAAGCCAGATGCCAATAAAGAATTAGGACTTATGATAAATAAGAAAATAGTAAAATATATCATAACTTCACTAATGAGTAGAGAAGAGCATGTAACGAAGACTTTATTCTGTCAGTCAAATAGAATATTTTACCAGATATGTCTAACATCATTTGCCACCTCTGTTCTTTTTAAGAAAAAAAGATCAAAGACAGTTTGTGTAAAACGTAATTTTCCTCCAAAATTGTCTACATGCTTGCATCATCAAACTATTTGTATATATAAATAATAAATAAAATCATTTATTGCCAAACACATTATGCCGAAGCACATACTGATGACTTTTACGCCATTGAATTAGACGCAAACGAATATCGTCTTTACTAAACAGACTGCGTGGCAGCAGTAGCATTGTCCTGAAAACAATCTCTGAAAAATTTGACTGCCCTATTCAGTCATATTGGGGCTATTAAATAATGTACTTATTAAAATGTCAAATTTATTTAGGTATTCTTGTATTTATAATTATATACTAACATACTAACTTATTCTGAATACTCTGATACTAACCAACTAACAAATAATGGATCTCTGTAATCTTAATAAATAAATGAATTATTATTATTATTATACAATTTTGATGTTGTCCATAGGCCCCATACTAGGCGAAGCCTGTCCTGTGGGTACCTAAACTAAAAAAATCTTTTGTTGAAATAGACTTTATTTAACAACAGAAGCCACAAGCTAAATCAAAGTTTTACCAATACATTTTATCAAAATATCAATTTTTTCATCATCATCATCATCATCATCTGCAACCCATTAAGTCCCACTGCTGGGCTCGGGTCTCGTCAATTTTTTCATAAGACCTCAAACAGCTGACGCATTAGTAAAAGCTTTAGTTTAAAATTCTTGATACTTCTTTGTTGCTTTCAATATAAATGTCAAGGCCAAACGTAAAAATGAATTATGATTCACTGGATATTGCGGAATTATTAATTTACAAATTATTATTTAACTGTCACGCTATGTTATTCCAATTTCAGCGAATCAGATTTATATAGCTTGGCATTTTGAGGTCTGCAGAAACTAGTCCGTTAATACTGAGATGTGAGCCCTTATCTTATGGACATAATATCTGAGTCTATTTTACAATCATACCTTGAACTCAACATGAAAACAAAAGTTCAGTCAATATTTTGCGGTTTTTGGATTGCAGACTCGAGTATTTGATTAATACAACAAATACCTCTACGCGTTCTTGAGAAAAATATTCTTGACAGATGGACAGACAGACAGACGGACAACGGAGTAATCCTATAAGGGTTCCATTTTTTCATTTTAAGGTACGGAACCTCGGTTACGGGTTTTGAATGAATAAGATGCAGAATACCACGTCCACAGCTACCTCAATAAGCTTTTTCTTAATATTTACTATCGTGTGAGTATTCTGCGTGTCCGTTTATTTATGGCTTTTGATTCACAGCCAAGTTATACACCTGAATTTATTATAGGTTACTACTATTTTATTGGATAAATAAATATTAATTATAAAATGTTGAAATATATTACTGAATAAACCTTCTTGAGTTTGAATTGATATATTCGCTCGATTAATTATGTCCACAGGTGCTTCCTACTAATATGATAAATACTAAACTCAAATTGTCGAACAATGTTTCAATTTCCTTGTCAGACACCCACTGGCCAAGAACAAGCGATGTTTTCTAGCAACTACATACAATACATGCGTAGGTATCATTTATGAGAAAAAAATCTATGAGAAGATGGGCTCGTAGACGTTGATCTATTGTGGGTGCTTGCATTTTAAAATATAGATAACTACATACAATGCCGATTTTCCTCAAGAACATTATCAATCACCCTGTTATCAACAAACGTAAACATTTGTATAGATAAGTGCCTACATAGCGTTAAGGTCTTCCCACTATCTATTTTCATTGACAGTTATTGTCAAATTTGGTACGCAATAGTACGCCATATTATTATGTTATACATTTTTTAAGTGATTTTATCCTTCAATCGTAACAATCGCTAGGTACTGAAACGGTTTTTTATTGCAAGTTTAAAAATCGAATAATGGTCGTTTTCAATAATCTATCTATCTATGGATTTGACTTTTTGACATAATAATATGCGCCATACAAAATATGTCAAAATTCTAACTTTAGTAGCCAAATCCATAGACAGATAGATTTTAGACAACGGCCATATATCTGAGAAAATGCCGAGTCACTTAAAAATGTTAAAACGTGAAGCGTTATAGGTGAGTGATATTTTGGTAACTGTAACGATATGCTCAGAATAATACTGGTGTTAAGACCGGTCATTATCACCAAACATTCCTATATAATCTGTGTTCTCATTTAACGAGTTGCTAAGCTATTAAATACTATGTCTTACACCAAATGTTATACAATATTAACTTTTTATCACAGAAAGCATTGTAAGTAATAAAACAGTGATTTATATTCAAGAAACGTAAATTAAAAAACACAAATATACATGAGCGAATAGTTCATCGCGTGCAATTATACAAACCCCGAGTTATAAAAAAGTAGTTGTTATTTTGTTGGGCAAAACTATTTTCTAAGAATAAAACTCTGTATATAATTGAAATACGATTGTCACTACCATCCACATTATTTTACCAAAAAGTTCTGCAATATTCATATTATACATGCGTATACCGAGCCCGAGAGAAGTCGGGGTGGGTCGCTATTCCTAAATATACGTAAGCAAGGAATTCGGAAATGACATCAGAGGTCGTCTCAACGACCGCCCGCTCGTAATAAGCCGCCGAACATTGTACAGAAAAGGCTGAGAATGAGACAAAGTCACGCAAAATGTACCAAATTTTACTAAAATTACTTCTTGATTGTGGGGCTCGAAGCTAAATGGTTAGTTCGCTGCTGCTTCGATCGATAGGACTTCGTAAGTAGTGAAATGACGGTGCGTGTGGGTGGTCAAAAGATGGATTGCCTATGTTTACATTTTGTGGAGTCACCTTTTGAGGAACTCATTATTTGGCCCTACATATGTCCATAATCATGAATGAAAGAACAGTATTATAAGTACTCAGAAACGTTCAGAAATTAAGAAAAACAGGAGTGCAAGTTAAATGTGTCCCCTCTCAGCTCTCTAGTTAGAGGAGAGGAGACCCGAGCCCAGCAGTGGGACTTAATGGGTTGCTGATGATGATGAAGTGGAGGTAATTTCAAAAACGACATACTATTTGAATTTGAATATATTTATAAAGCAATTACCGTGCAGTTATATTCTTTTATCAGTTATATTTATTTAATGAAAATAAACAAATGTAGGAATACTATATAAAACTATTATATACAATGATATTGTATGTAAAAAAAGGTGATTATATAGTATTCCTACATTTCTACTAATGTGCCAGAGTTAGCTCTCCTAATGTTAACTGATGTGCCATCCCGCCTCACGCAAAAAGAAGATTGAAAATGACATGTGTCATTAATCATTATAAGTATATGTTGTGGCACGAATATTACATGCCGCGATATTAATTGTTTTCCTATGGTAAAGGGGGTTCCGGATCCCAAAACCCCTTCCTCCTAAACGCACATGTATCCCGTCTAAAGTTCAAACATTTATTTGTTACTAAGTTGGCAACAACAAACAAGGTCTTATATCTAGGTCAGTTCATGACTTAGCGCTATTGACAGTCTAATACAACACATATAAAATCCAATCGCGCTGTACTAGAAGCTGTAGACACTACACCTACTCGTACCAGCCGAAACAAAACACTGCCCAGATAGCCGTGGTCTCAAATATGCAGAGGGTTTACTCTGAATTTCAACATTCGATTGGTCGGTTTTGATGTCGCTGTCAAATGTAAGATAATTTAGATGTGGTCGTTGTCACTTTCAAACATTTGACAGCGACATCAAAACCGACTAATCGAATGTCGAAATTCAGAGTAAACCCGCAGGAGAATACTATTCGAGTCAACTGTCAAACTGCTTAATTCAACTGTTACAACAAAAAAGCTTTTATTCATATATTATGGGCACTGAAACTAATTTCATTGTTCACGCTATAATGAACGACTCGTGGAGGGAATGTCTGAGTTGCCAAACAGATTTATGATTCCCATAATGTGTGTTATATGCTGTTAATACTTCACAGACGGAGGTTAGCAGATGACGTAGGCGTCCCTTAGTCACATCTGTTGCTAGAGTTATTGCAAGAAATGTTTTCGCTTTAAATAAAAATATTCTTTGTTGTAACACTTTGTAACACTAGTTGTAGAAATTTCAGTAAAATAATTGAATAAACTCAACCAATGAGGAGGGAGAGGGGAGGAAACCCCCTAATGATGATGATTATGAATCAAACGTTGTATACATTTTTTGATGATAATCATAAATCAATTAAAGATTATGGAGACAAAATTTTGATTGACGTGTCAGCGTAGTCTCGATGCCTGATACATCGAGTTTATATTTTCAGACTAGAAATCGCTCGGGGCTTAGCTCCCGTGTTCGTTCTTTATATGACCACTGCTCAGCTCCTATTCGCTGTAGCGTAATGTTATATAGCCTTCCTCGATAAATGGGCTATCCAAGACTAAATGAATTTTTCAAATCGGACCATTAGTTCCCGAGATCCTAGCGTTCAAACAAACAAACTTCAGCTTAATAATATTAGTATAGATAGGTACCTACCTTTTTCAGTTTGTATTTTCATTCCTATTTCAAATGGGCGCAGCTACCGACCGTATCGGATGTATTGATAAGGGGCACACAATTTACTATGATGTAACAAAGTAAATGGTAGAAAACTTGCATTTGGACTTCGCTTCAATCGGAGAAGACTGGGCCTCGACCACTTTCAATATAGGACTTATTAAGAACAGCTTCGTACTACTGACATTGGCAATTTGAAATTTATCAAGTCGCGGAGTAGCCCAGAAGGCATCTTAGTAACTTTTTATAGTTTTGGAGGCAATCTAATGAGACAACTCGACAAAAATACAAGTATGCACTCGTATATTTCTATTTGTATGTGGACCAGCACGAGGTACAGAAGGTTTGCCAAAATAACTTATATACGTCGTTGAATTGTGTGTATACCAATATTGTAACAAAGAACTTCAATGTCTACAAATAAACAATGGAACGACCACGCCAATATTTATCTCGGTATACCTCTTACATTATAATTTTAGTTAAAAGCCTAGGTAAGGTCCTATGCACACCGCGCTTTTTAAAGCGATGCTAACGAGCGTTTGTATCTATACATTCTCGCTGGCATATAACGTTTTAATGCAGAACTTCGTTAACAGTAGCAAGATGACGCGCCTGTGTCGCGTGTTTGAATCGATACAAACGATAAATGCTAACGCGCGTGTTTATCTCTCTGTAGGATAAAAGCGCGCCGTCGCCGCGTCGGTCGACGCGTATTCTTCGACGGTGTGCTTAAAAAACACGCTGGTGTCGCTCTTTAGAATCGACACAAGCGCCGACGACGACCCGGCGCGTTTAAAAAACGCGGTGTGTATGGGCCCTAAGGTGTGACTGCGATTTTTTTTAAGACTTAGGATTACTTTGTCATGGAGACTGTAGGTGCTGAGGGCATCTAAAAGCAGAACGTAGAACAGAACAGCGAAACTGAACCACGAAAGTGTGGAAAACCCCATATTTTTTATGTGTTCATTTTCTTAGTTATAAATGTAGGAAATTGGTTCTGAACCGATTCAGATACAGATACAGCATTTCAAAGGTATACCTACATACCTACCCTACACGTATCCTTCAAAAAGAACCAATAAAAACTTCTCTTCTCAAAGATATAATTTAACCGATTGATGTTTTCTTTGTAGTGTCTTATCTAGATGTATGGCTTAAAACAATTTAGTGCTGATAAAAGACGTATCATACATGTAACGAGCATAATCTTTTGTCAATATTACCAAGCATGTATATGGCGGTGAGACGAGACCAAAAATTTAGTAAAAACATGTTATAGATAGCAATAGCAAGGCACATCTTGATTGTAGTCGTTAAACGAGAGATGTGCACACAAATTATTGTAATAATACAACTGTGTTATCAAATTAAATATAGTAACTAGTAAATGATGTCCAAGGATAATGAATTCTGTAAGTAAAGTTATTGTCTTATTTTATTTGTTAAAACTTTTAAAATAAATTCCGTTAAAAGTCAGCATTTTTTTTCTCCAGTTGTTTGATCTGTTTACCACGTATTTTGAATCCAGGGGTCGGCAGCAGACACGTATTTGTTTGCACATAAAATACATGCGTAGAAATTTTATGTGCCGTGTTTTCGCGTGTTTTGTAGTCGAAATTATACGATGTTTTTTCACAACCTTTGAAAAATTCTGTATTAATCTCAGGCAAAGTCCCAGGGAAGAGTCATAACGGTGCTGAAATAATTTTTGGTGCATATTAAATGTTTGTTTTGTTACGAATACTTAATTAAAATATGAAAATTGCCAATTAAAAAAAATAATCCTACATTAGTATTAAATTACTTTAGCAAAATGTAGAGTCGTAATAAACTCCGACCCTGCGAACTTTATACCAATTTTTACGGTACCTATTATATTGACTCTCCGTTGACAGGCAACAAATTGAGCTACTGATGGTCCTATACAAATGACTGCGTCCATAGACCTAGGATCCGCGCGCTATACTAAATCTATGACTGCGTCAGATTTACTAATTATAACAATATTTATATTGCCATTTGATTGACAACAAAGTTTCTAGGACTTCGACTTATTTTGTTTACTTTACTACTTTCAATGATATTGTATCCTTTTTTAACATACAATATCATTGCTTACTATGTTCGACATCCTTATTTTGTGTGTTACTATAAAACGAAAATGAATCGAAAACAAAATTACTTATTTCGTATTTTAGATGAATCCAATGATACTGCGCTGAAGTGCGCTGCATAGACTTTTAACTTTTACTGAAATATATTTTGATATAGATACATAAGTGTGCAGTTGTTTATATTTTATAGAACAGTTGTTTCGAACTTTAGGTCCACGGACGACCAGTGGTCTTCGGACACATTAAAAGTGGTCTGCGAAGCGACCATGCTCACAGGACCGAATTAAACTTGGAAGACTTATAGATCAAACATTAAACTTTTTAGTGTTCTACAAGACTGTATGTTAGACAAATGAAGTCAGCATTTTGAAGGGTTATCGTGATATAAAATAAAAAAAAATAAAAATAAATACAGAACTGCAACAATTAGCTCAAATATATAGTAGGTATTTGTAGCGTCTCTGCCATCATAAGAAAACAAACATTTGAAACAAATACAGTTATCTGTGTCACATAGTAATCAGTGTATGTAGTAAATAAACAGCATATACGGTGTGTTTTTCAGATTTAATTACATAGCGAGTATTGTTTCAGATCTCCGCACGGCCTTCGGTCTGTTGGACCGGGATAGTGATGGGCACGTAACGCCCGCAGAGCTGCAGTTCATGCTGCGTAACCTGGGGATACAAGTCAGTGATGAGCTCATAGCGGAACTTATCAAAGATGCCAGTAAAACTGGTGAGTATTCTTATAAGAGTTTAGGTTCAGTTTCCTAAAGCAAGTCTCATACTGCCTTACTTGTCTTGAAAAATTTAGTCGGCACAAGATTTATAATCATAAATTTCATCATTGATTTCATGGTTTCGATAATAGTAAAATAAAGCCTCATACTATTATCATCACTAGCTCAAATCATTGCCAGATTAAGGGTTTCCCTTGGCTAAAGCTCTTTATACACGTATAATATACTCAAATGAAATATGAAAATGGTATATATTATGTCTTGCTATATCTTTCCATGTACTTTGGTGACGTAATAGAAATATATCTAATAATATAGCTGCGTCTGTGGTCGCTTAAAGATTACTATGGCAAATTTAGCGTCATTTATTATGTCTTGCTATGATAATATGTGAATGAATATTTTTATTTATTAAGTTGCTAGGTATTAACAAATCTTGACCTTGCCATATTTAGCCAGTTACGGCAAGCAAATATTAATAATTACATTTTATTTTCACATATTATGTATGTCCAACAATGATAGTATATACAAAACATTGATGTCCAAGTTCAAATTTGATACAACTCATAGAATTCAAAATTATTGCTGTGATAAGATTTCCTCCTCTAAGAGTTAAATTATTAAATAAGTTATTAAAGATATTGTTATATAGGCTTCATGGACGCCATCGCATACTGTCCGTAGTGTGACCTACCTATCTTCTGTCCGCAGCTTTTCAGTGATCGTCACCTGTCAGGAGAACGATGTACAAAAAAAACCTTTCTTTGTTTTGTGGATGTACATGTCGTCGTAACCATTTATATTTCTTTCTCAAGTATACTTTGAAAATCGATCGTCCCTTATTTAAGAATGATGCTCTCCAGCATTGTGTCTTTCCCTAACTCTTATCAAGACGTTAAGTGCCTACATTTCTTTGAATATCGCGCAACGTTACGGTTTATGTACAATCGTTTGACTTTCTATGGCTCAATAAGCCGCGAACAGACTTTGATACGGAGTACAATATTCTTTTGTTCATAAATAATGCATTACATAGACAAGCATAAATACATTCAGTATTTATAACATTTGTACGAGTATTAAATGAATACTAGGATTATAAAATTAATGTACTTATTCATTTATGAGTTTATATCGGGATGTAGCATCTAGTGCTAGGTATAAAGCTTTAGATGCCCGTTTGTTTGGTTTCATGCCAATGCGACACGTGTTTTTGACATAAATTAGTTGACACCGTTGACACATTGCACTATTTCATACAAAGTAGCTTCCGCGACCTCTGGAATGATAAATTAGTACTACATATTTCACTCGTCAGTACTCCAACTATGCAAAATATTGCTCCTTTGCAAAGAAATATTATACAGTTAGGCAAACATATATAAATACTCTTGCGGTTATATTATAAGTGGGTAGGATTAGAAGTGCATATTATGTACGGCGATTGAACACCCACATAGTTGTCTCTGATGTAACGTTTGTTGATGTAACGCTTTGAATTTATTGTATATTCGCATTTGTGTTCCAAAAAAGAAATTATTTCTTAATTCTGGAGTTATATAAAAAATCTATAGGGGCATTACGGTTTTACCGCGAAAGAAGTGAATCATATCCACATTTCGCCAGCCATCTTTGGTCCCATGTTGTAGGGGATAACTCTATTGTCATTAACCGGACACATTTCCAGACTCCAAAAGTCCGAACTGATATATTACAAAAAATATAAAATAAAATATAAATGCAGCAGTTGAATTTACAATAGTAATTTGACAAAAATGAGCTGCGTTCCTCATTTGAATAACATTTTCGTGCGCCAATAAGTTTTACAGCCGAGCATGAATAAACAAAAACTGATTAAATCGATGAGGTAGTTAATTTAGAGGGTTATTGTAAAATGGCGTGCTTGCGTAAGGTGGGTGGTTTCCGGTGCTCGGCCCCGCGCCTTGCCAAGGTTGATACCTATGCCTTACGACGTCATAAGGTATTTAGGCCACGTCCACATCACCACGTCACGGCGCCGGCGCCGCCGACGTCATCTTCATGAAACGGTGCGGTGTTGCGACGCGTCATCATTTTCATTCAACATTTCTACCCATAAACGTCCCATTGCTGGGCAAGGGTCTCCTCCATGAATATGGAGGGAATTTAGCCTACTATACTACGCTGGCAAGACGGGTTTGTATAGGGTTTGTTTCGAATCTTCTTTTTCTAGCAGTGCTGTTGCATAAGGTTGCCTTAGTCGCCTTTTACGACAACTTAATAAATTAAAATTCTTAATTCGTCACTACACGGATCATCGGTCATTGGAAGCAGTGCAGTTTGATTTGATCTGTAAATATCACTCGTTGAAGAACGTGCAAGGCTCTGAGATAAGACAATAGATGATTTCAAGACAAGACAACGTGTACACTTGCATGTTACGTTACGTGAACGTACCGCGCCACGACACCTCACCGTTCTACGTTAGGCTAAGACCACTTCTTGACGCATGCAATGTAGTAAATCACGGTTCTAAGTGACAGAAAAGGATTGAAGTATAAGAAAGTGCGGTTCGGTGCAGTTAGATGAGGTGCAAAGTCAAACCTTAATGATGACGTCAGCGGCGCCAACAACGTGACGTGATGAAGGGGGAAGGGAGTTCGATCCCGACCGGCAGTACCAATGTGGATTCCACTTTGTGGAATTTATATGTACTAGTCAAGTGACTTACCATCTGCTAACGGTGAAGGAAAACATCGTGAGGAAACCCACATACCCTAGAAAAAATTCTATGAGTATGTCTAATCCACCAACCCGCACTAGGCCAGCGTGAGTGGATTATGGCCTAAACCCTCTCAGCTCTCTAGTTAGAGGAGAGGAGATCCGAGCCCAGCAGTGGGACTTAATGGGTTGCTGATGATGATGAAACCTTAATGACTTCGTGACGTGGTGTTGTAGACAAAGCCTTAGGCAGTCAAGGCGACGCGCGACGGCGACACAGTGCCACGTAATTGATAAACTTCCACTTGATCACTCTACACTCAGGTGCCTAATTGGCTATATAACTTGCTTCATTACTTTGCGTGACACCAAATATTACTTACTTAACTTTTCGTATTGTTAACTTTACAGTAGATTTTATAAAGGCTTAAGGCCGTGCAACCGTTCTAAGTCTCTCATTTGACAAGAATAGGCTATGTTGTATGTAGACACCTTTATAGCGCAATCGATGGCCTTTATATCAATCCCTGTTTATCTAAAATAAGAAAATATCTTATTTGTAATTAAGAATTAATTTTAATATCGACACCGTTTCCCTTCCACTTAGTACATATACTACAGAAAAACAACTCCTTACTACTATTTTCAAATCGCCTAATACAAATTGTTTCCTCACACGATACAAGTATAATAGAATAAGTTTCATACTGTCTTTATATTAGAAAAAAGAAATAGTAGTCAAATTGTTTTAGGGTTGGCACTCATTGAGCCGCCTGGAATGGTTTTTCCGTATCTATAAACTTATCTATTACTAGAATCGTCACGAGCTAGAAAAAAGAAATAGCGTGCTAGCGATGAAAGAATGCGAGGCCGTTAGACGCACGCTATCTTCTCATACTTTTAACTCTTACAAAACTTTACCTATCGCGTAAATGCTTTAATGACAATTTTACTATTTAGTGGTAGTGAGTAAAGACTCACAACACAAGCCATTTACACTGGCGTTGCCACAAATATACTTTGAAATAGCCATCAAAACGTACTATTTACGTGTCCCCATTATTTACCATGCAATTTTGTTCGCCATTGTCGCCGGTTAACAGCTGCAATTTTCTAAATGGGAATTCATTGCCAAGTACATTCTCTTCTCATACATCATGCTCACTATTTTGTTCTACATTCCGAAGTGGCGGAGTTATTTTTGTTTTAGATAAGCTTAGGGGAAGTATACATTTTGCCTGAGGCTATTGTTACAGCAGTCTGTTGATCCATGCAATACGATTAGTATTGTCACGCAAGCAGTTGTTTGAGATGGTACATAATAGAACGTAGAAACTTAAAATGTCGTAAGAGGCGACTAAGGCAGTAACCTTATGCAGATAAGAGCACTGCGAGAATGAAAAGGAAGATTAGAAACAAACCCTATACCAACCCGTCTGGCCAGTGTGGTATAGTAGGCTAAATTTTCTCTACATTCTTTGGAGGAGACCCGTGCCCTGGGAGTTGGGACGTTTATGGGTTGAAATGATGATGATGACATATAAGGTTAAAAGTACGTAATATCTCGCTGTCAAACATTTATGTTTGGCAAGTTTAAAATGTAATATTATTGTAACCTGTTTATATTAAAAAACTTAGGTAGAGATGACGGCACATGAGAGCGTCGCGTTGTCACTGTGTAATTGTGTGAGAATGTGATTATCAGAAAGACACTCAATGCATCACAATTTCTTAAAAATGACAATGTTGTAACTGGGTACTAGTGACGCCACATAACAGCCGTGTGGCATCGCTCAAAGGATAAATTACGCAGCTGCTATAAATTCAATGAAAAATGTTTCTAGAAATAACATAGGAGTACATAATACATTATTTTTTATAAATATTCCGTAATGAAAATGTGTCGTTATTTACAAGGCAGTGAGTTTAAAGTATATAGGTGTAGTTTGGTTAAACAAGAACAGGTCGATTATAGTGTTAGGAAGAACGGATTTTTTTTAACGCTGAGTTTGTTTCGATGGAACATCATTAGGAAAACCCATGACGCGGTTGGCGTAGTCAACTCGATTTGATAAATTTCATTATTAATTTGCTCTGTCTTACAGTATTAACTAGTAGAACATAGTTTCAAGCTAGGCGAGCGAACTTCGTATCGCGACGGTACGCGGCCGACCCGTTATATCTACCATCGTACCTCGATAATCTTTTGATCCAATCAGATTGCGCCTGTACAAGCTTCGCACGATAAAAAATAAACCATTATGCCCGTAACAGGGTTAGTTCTCATTTATATTTACTTACGTTGGTTGCAGTTAATCCTATTGTACGAGTATAAAGGTTCGAACTGCGGTCGTGAAGTTACTTAATTTATGTTATGTATTCAATAGCAAATTATTTTAAAATTACTAAAACGCAATAAGCTATAACATACTACAATTTATGTAGTTTTTTTTTTTTTTTTTTTTTTATTTCCTGAAGTGGCAGACGAGCAAGCGGCCCACCTGATGGTAAGTGGTTACCGCCGCTCATGGATGTTGGCAATGTTAGGGGCACAGCCAAGCCGCTGCCTACTGCCTTTTTAAAAATGAGTGTGTATGAGAGAGTGAATGAGAGTTTAAAAATGATTCCTTTATTTTCGATTTTCTTTATAGATAAGTTTTAAAATTCATAAAATAATTGAGTATCATAATGAAGATATTAATACCATATTAATTAAACCAGCCATTTACAAAACGACACTGTGTGAAAATAAACACCTTATAGACAGCGGGATGCCAAACCGTATGTGTATACACATGATTAATTTATTTAGCTGGGCGATTAAAAACAAAATTATTTTAATAAAGACAAGTCCGACCATTCCCCAGCTATGTAGTAATCGCAGCTGACAGCCACAGGTGGTACTAAATCCCCCTGATGCCCCTTTCCTTCAACAAAACTGCACATCTGGTGCGGTCTGTATAAATTTAAATTCGCTACACTACCAAAGTACAAATTTTAATCCACCCAATTAAAATAAGGCAAGTTATTTTCTTTATGGGCAATAATAAACAGTAATCTTAGTAAGCAACATTAAAATATATTAGGGGCTGGCAGATAATAAAAGTTTATGAATGATACGGTGTGAGTTATCAAAACATTGATAATGAGTGTTATAATTAACAGGAGATAATGATGTGAGGGTGAGTTGCTTACGTCATCAGTTTAATGACCTACCCTGCCACGTGTTAATTAAGATTTAACGACTTAAGGCCCTCTGTTTATTGTCACATTACTTTTTGTTACATATTATTTGGAAAAGATTCAATACTAGGTTGCACCCATGGCTTCGCCCGCGTGGTATATCAGTAAACAGTTAAGTTCTAGGTCTGGTACCTAGAACTTAACTGTTTACTTCAAAAGTTATATGTTCTTTTCCAGGTCTTAGACTATCTCTATGTGAAATTGTATGAAGATCGGTTGAATAGTTTAGGTTACTGAATTTTTTATTTAGAAAAAAAGCGTGATGTTTTATGTTTATGGTCGCAGCGTGATGTTATATGGTATATAGCCTTCCTTGATAAATGGGCTATCCAACACAAAAAGTATTTTCCAATTCGGTTCAGTAGTTTCTGAGATTAGCACGTTCAACCAAACAAACAAACAAACTCCAGCTTTATGATATTAGTATAAATTAATTTCCTATATTTTTAATTTTGGGTTTCCTTGTTGTGCGTTGTTTAAGATGATTCATGTAGACTTGGTAATTCACATTTCGTCACTCTTAAATTCTCCCCTCTTTCCCCCCTCCAAATCGAATAAATTTGCTTCTGCACGTTCTGTTGCTTGTCCCTTCTACGCCGTAGCCTTGTAGCTACGAGACCTTAATGCTACGGCATTCTAAAACACAATACTTTGAATACCTACCAAACGCCACAGTAATTTAGTTATCCTTATAAGTATTATAATTGCAAAAAAATTAATGGATAGATGGATATTTGTTACTCAATCACGCCAAAACGGCTAAAAGGATCAATATACAATTTGCCACACATATAATAATAATATATAGTCTGGATTAGCACATAATTATGCTGCTTTTACCGACATACGAAGCTATTTAACTTCAAATTTGAATTGAAACGATAAGTTGCTACGCAAGAGGTCTCGTAGCAAGCTAAGGATATTCGTAGCATGTCTACGAGCTCATTGCTAGGCGACTTAATTACAGTTATAACTACTTTATAATGCTATTTAAGTGTATGCTTAGTAGGCACGCAATCAATCATTATTTACATAGTAATTATAAACACTATTTCTAAATAGCTATTTTCATTTGTTTTTCTAATGTGTGTGTGTTTAAATACGAAAGAAACATTCAGGTAAAGAATGTAATTTGTCGTTTTGAGTAATGATCCAGGACCAAAGGTTTTTTTTACCTTGTAGGTGATACTATAAAGAGAGTTTTGAATGATAAGATTACAAATAACCAATGATCATCATCATGATCATATCAGCCCAACGACGTCCACTGCTGAACATAGGCCTCACCTAATTTACGCCACTGCGAACGGTCCTGTGCCGCCTGCAACCAACGGTACAACAATATAATTATCTTTTTAATAATGTCAGGGATTAAGTTCCTGGTTCCGAAAGCGGGGACACGGCAAAACTCGAGTGTCACTAAAAAAAAAAATCATTATAGTCAATACTAATAGTCAATATTAAATAGAACGCGCGACAGTAACAAAAGCATCCTTAAAATCATTATTGAAAAGCCGTTTGGGCCTCTCCTTAGACACTGGATTCACATACATTTGGCCACCAGAGGTCCGAGGAGGTGGAGGAAATGTTTTTTAGTGATGACAATTTTGTTTGTTTGTCAAAGTTTGTATATTTTAACATTTTACTAACATATTTTTATTTTAAGAAATTGTTTTTCTAACACTATGGATTGTTGCAATGTCTGAAATAAATTTCTATTTTTATTATTATTATAATCATTCCAAATTAAAGCTATCAATCAGACCGACCGACAGATATCAGACCTGGTGGCCATAGTCCTCTCCTAACACGTGCTATAATATTCAGTCCTCTGCCAATTATATCTAGATCAAAATAAATTTGGACGTATACAATAAACAGTTTAGTAGTATTATTTTACTGAAGAAAACTTTCAGACAAGTCGCGTGCTCACCCACATGTATATAATGTGGACTTGTTCACTTAGGAAACATAACTACGCGCGTGTATGTACCAAATCATTGCTATTCCAATGATTACCTACACGCATGCATAATAAATGGACTCAGTTATGGTTTGTTTTTTTACAACATGCAATTTTTATGTCCCTACCAAAAAGTTTCTTCGTTACTATGTCCTTCTATATCGGCTCAATCACTAAATTAATCCTCTGACAAATAAGTGTTAGATTCATGTGTTAGATACGTCCAAAATCTGTCAAAGTAAGTTTCATATAGGCTATATGAAACTTACTTTGACAGATTTTGGACGTATTTGTCATTAGTACTTATTAATTCCATGTTTATTAGACACTTATTTGAAGGTCTTGAAACAGGCCAGTAATGGTTTTATATGTATCTATTAGGCGGCCCCTAGACCTGCAATAACATTGTACAATACTTTTTATTGTACAATAAGATTGAAAGGCGCTCTGAATCCAAACGACCAATTTTATTGCACAATAATACGAAACAATGTTTTGGTGGAACTGGAGGTGTTTTTTGAGCACCTTCCGGTAGTTAGTTCTTAAGGAATTGAATTTTTTCTTCACATCATCTACGCTTGCCTGTGGAAACATCTCTTTGTTTTTTTTTTATACCACGACGGTGGCAAACAGACGTACGGTCCGCCTGATGGTAAGCGGTTACCGTAGCCTATTTAGACAACAATGTTTCGTAAGCTAATTTTTTCTTATCACGGTCATGATATTCTTTGCTCTTAACATTCCACAGAGACGGCAATTCTCTGTACAATTGGATACATTCGCTGATAAACTCTTTTTCCTTAACTTTTGGCTTCACTTTTTTCGCCATTTTGAACGCGCGTGTGTGCTCTTCGTGACGACGATTCACAGACTGAAAAATATTGCGCAATACTGACCCTACACGATGCAATGGAAAAATATTGTGCAATAAAAATTAAACTCGCTCAAACTTTCGATCAATCATTGCGAAATCTTCAATATTAACCCTAAACGGTCAATAATATTGCACAATTTGTAATATTGCGCAATATAATTGACCGTTTAGAGGCCCCCTTATTCAAGATGAGCTACAATCAACTATATAATAAATAGCTTCCGACCGCAGCTCCGCCCGCGTGGATCATCAGTTAAAGATCATATACAATATCGCCTGATGTATCAAATATAGTTTTGCGACTATAAGTTTAACTACCAACATTATTGTTACAGGTAATGGTCTAATAGATGAGAATGACTTCATGCAGTGGGTGACAAAGATACAAGCAATACAAGGGTTAGATGTCACCACGAGCGGAGGTGACTCCGAGGAGGAGATCACAAGAGATCTATTAGCAGCATTTAAGTAAGTCTTTGTCTTGCGTAGGTATTTGCAAGTAAAATCACCAACCCCATCTCTATCAAATCAGATTTATTAACTGCTAGATTATTATAATAATTACACGGAAGTTTTATGCGAAGCCACTTCCTGTGATAAATTAATTGATAACTAAGTAATTTAATTGGAGCTATTTATAAAGTGATTAATCAAATGTTGCTATTAATATTTATATCGTGAATGTATTTATATTCAAGTGTAAAACTAACTTGCTGACTACGACCTAAACGAGGTCGGATTCCCGGGTAATAGGAAATACAGGGCGTTCTTAGAAAATACGGTTCGAAGAGAAAATACGGTTTTTGAAGAATCGGCAATTCGCATACCTAGATTCTAGTGTTGCCATATGCTACGGTTAACGTTGGCCATAAGGCGGACAAAAAGCTTGTTTCCCACCATGATGGTATAAAAAAATAATATAATTGTACTGCAGAGGATTTGACCGCGATGACCGCGGGTACAAGGCGGGTTATAATACTGTTAGCAATTATCATGGTATATGTGTAATGCGTTTTACAGGGTATTTGACCGCGATGACAACGGGTACATAACACGGGACGAACTCAGAGCAGCGTTGGAGATGATTGGCGAGCCCGTCACCGACGCGCAGCTCAACCAGGTGCTCGCGCTCGGCGACATCGACCGCGACGGTAGGATCGACTATGAAGGTACGTATGAAATTGAAAAAATATAACGTCGATATAACCTTTTCAATTATTTTCTCATTTTTTATCAAAGGAATTATACTAGGGACTAGGGAGCAACCCCTGTGCCGCAGTCCCACACAAATCTATACAAATAAATAAAATTGGAGTGTCTGTTTGTAATATTAAAATAACCGCTTTCTACTACATGCATATGAATATACATACGGTACATAAAACATTTTTTTTTTTTCAATTTTTGTATGTCTGTTTGTTCCGGCTAATCTTTGGCACGGTTGGACCGATTTCGACAGGACTTTCACTGACGGATAGCTAATGTCACAAGGGGTAACTAAGGCTAATTTAATTTTGGAAAAAATATCAGGGTTTCGTAAAAAAAATAAAAACTCCACGAGTACGGGATTAGTTGTCCACGCGAACGAAGTCGCAGGCACATTACATTTTATAATAATTCGTTTTCAGCTGTCCAAAGAATGTTTATAAACGGAATAACTAAATATATTTTTAGTATGAAAAATTGTCACACGTACTATTTAGATTTGCGAGTTGTGCCATTAGTGAATCCGGAATCTTTAGTTATGAGTAACGCGGCTATTATATTATATTGCTGTTGCATAACGCGGCAACTGTTACATTTTTAATCACTTTTTTTATTTTGAATAATAATAATATTCTACCACATTCACACAGCGCCATCTAGTCCCAAATTAAGCAATTATATTTGCTTGTGTTATGGGTACTAAACAACTGATATACTACTTAAATACATTTTTTTTGTAAATACATATATATTATAGATAAATTACACCCAGACACAGAACAAACCTTTATGCTCATCACACAAAGATTTGTCCTGGGTGGGGATCGAACCCACGACCTCCGGCTTAGCAGTCAGGGTCACTAACCACTAGACCAACAGGCCAGTCTTAATTAGCGTCCCTTAGTTGGATAGTACTATTTACGTTAATATTATTCTATATATATATATATATATAGAATATATATATATATATATATATAACTAGCTTCCGCCCGCTGCTTCGCCCGCGTGGTATGTATTTTATACATTTAAAACTTCCTCTTGAATCAGTTTATCTATTAAAAAAACCTCATCAAAATCCGTTGCGTAGTTTTAAAGATTTAAGCATACATAGGGATATAGGGACAGAGAAAGCGACTTTGTTTTATACTTAGTAGTGAGTAGTGATTATCTTTTTTCCCACTCATTAAATATAAGAAGTAGATAGGTATTTATTTCGAGCTGCAAACTTTGTATGTATGTATATGTATTTTTTTGGGTATCAATTTTACTTAATTGGGTACCTTCGCAGTTAAACTGTAGCCAAATAATAAATTATTATTATTTTTATATTATCAACCTCCCTAATGTCGCGTCTATGTATAGAGCTGAGGGAGTTGGGCCATAATCCACACACGCTCTGGCCTAATGCGTGTTGGTGAATCAGACATATCATTAGAATTTCTGCTAGGATATGTAGGTATATAAGTTTTTCTTTTATTTATTACATTTCTTTTTTGTTTCAGAATTTGTGAAGATGTTGTTGTAACGAGTCCTACAGAACAAGACCTCACTAGTTGTAATGTTAGAGTTAAAGACAGACGGTGGTCGCGCGTTCCCCACAATGTTCCTAATAGCGTCACTTGGGAATTGTTACTACACACGGTGAAATTTAATGCATAAAATTTTAAAATATAAAACAATAAAAAATACGTCAACAAAAACTATATGAATCTGTTATTTAGAGGCCTAAAGTACTTAAAATTTAAGAGTTTACCCATAGATACTAATGAATTAAATTTCATTGTGTATTCATACTTATTAAAATGCCATATTATTAAGACCTAATCTATAAAAAACCCCAGTTTATACCCAATGTGTAAGAAAGCAACAATGCTTTGAGGGCTGGCAGTTAAGTGTCATTTACATAATGCCTGTTTCATATCGGATTTCTCATTTATGTTTTGTTTAACTCGGTAAGATAAGAAAATTCAGCATATAACTTGCTGTTAAGAAACATAAAATTATAATTACTAAACAGTGACAATAAGGTATTGTTAAGATCCATTAGATCCCAAGTAACTTAAAAAAAAAGTTTTCAATGCCATAATTAGAATGTTTATCTGTAAAGTTGAATGATATGAGAATTGTTATATGAAACTCGCATTGTAAATGGCCTTTACACAGAAAAAATATTGCCTTAAACGCCATTGTTGGAAGTAGCCGACAACTGTAAAATGTTGTAAATAGGAATAATTTTGTAATTAATAACAATAACAAATAATGTAGTTAACTAATTTAGGATATCGTATATATGTACCTAGTTAAATTATTCTATATTTTGCATACATACGTAACTCATTAAAACGGCCTTAACACGATCAGTGATTTTATAGCTGCAAAAGACATTAAATATTCAATCAATCGTTTATCTGTTTTTTAAATCAGAGATTTTAAGTATTATTATTTAATGTATGAAATACCTATGTATACCTACTATTAGCTTACGAGGCTATTTATTTTTAAACGATCTCTGAAAACTTCAAAAAGCTAACTTAACTTGAAACTTAAACAAACTATAAATTGCCCTTGAAAAAATAATAATATCTGTAATTTAAATTCTACTTGTTTCTATCTGGTTTTATGTTAGAAATTATGCAAATACTTAAAATAATAACTTAATATAATATTGTTATTATATGGTTGTGAATGATAATATAATTTACATCAGAAATGTTGTAATATATTTATGTTTAAAGATAAGCATACTGAAATATTATTTTTTGCAATAATGTAAGCAGATTACCGATAGATAAATAAGTTCTTCCCTTTCAACTGAATTTAATTTTGTTGTTCTAGTTTATATATAGTAGGTAACCTAAAACTCCTTTACACTATGCAATTTTTATACTGTAGGTAGGCCCGAGTACCGGACCGAAATCAATGTACCTACAATGTTTGTAAACAAATCACTTTCAAATTGGATTTTAAGATTTAATTTAAAATACCTATATTTCCTTATGTTATCATTGGCAGGTGGCAGTAAGTTCTTAACATTACATGGTTTTCAAAACTTGCATAGTGTGAATGCTGTTTTAGATTTTTATGGTTTTTATTATTGACCAGAAAGTAATAACATAACGGCAGGTAGGTAACAGATTTTGAATCTACCAAGTCGAAGTCTTTTACTTACCGTAAATGTATATTTTTGAGATCAATAATTTTTTAAGTAGATATGTCCAACCAATAGCTGTTCCACTTCTATTCACGATTCAAATAAACGTATAATTGAAAATTACAAAGAGCCTTCGAAAGGCATGTGATGTGGAATGAAAGTGATTAATAAAATCTTGATTTTGTTATTTCTTTATTTCAAAAATACTTACCTAACCATATTTCATGTTAATTACATATAAATTATATTATACAAATAAATAACATCAAGTAAGTTTCACAACAGGCTAACGAATGTACCTACCTAATACTCGACCAAAAAAAATTAGGTGCATGACAGAAATGCGGTTACAGCCTGCACCTTGGGTTCTACTCCAGCAGGCGTATAGTAAACTAGACTACTGTCATATCACTTTAAAAAAAAAATATATAAAATTTGGTTTAGTTAGTTTTATAAAAATATCTAGCTGTCATACGCCCATCTTTTTGGTCGAGTATTATTACAATAAATAAAAAATTGCTACTAAAGGTAAGTATCTTGCACTCTTTATAGTTCCAATATCAAATTTCTGTCCTCCTCACACATTATTATTGTGGCTTGTTGGATGGGCAGGGTTATTCATAGTGGACCAAGATCCCAGAGCTCCCAGACGTTGCTTATGTTCTGAGAAACAAAATGTAGACGAGAAGATAGTGTTAGTATGTACTATGAACGTATAGGTATACATAATATACTCGCTAGTTTGTGCCGACGGCCAATTTTTAGGTATCCGGTACCTAATATTCTTTCGTCTGGGAGCTCTGGGATCTCAATCTATAGGACATTGGAATTATTTTGAGAGAGTAAAAATAAGTATAGGTAATAAGCTGTTTGGATTACGTGACAATGTAATCTAAAAAAGTTTGTTGTGCCGTCATAATTGTTGTATCGTCCAACAGCAGTATTGTGCCTGTGGTAAGTCTCATTTTAGGTGTATTTTAATCTTGCCCTGCCAAGAATTTGCCGAGAAAGTCGCACGGTTTGGGCGCTTTCGTTGGGGTCCAAAAGTGCAATACATGGCACTTTGATTTCCAATTTTCCTTCAGTTCTTCAAGCTCCATGTAACCCTATGGTCAATGGTTAGAATTAGTAAGTATTCTACTGAAACGGATAATTTCTGTGGCATCTTTTGCTATTATTAAATATATTTGATCATTATTTTAATATACAGAGTATTACAGAGTGTATAGGTACGACGATACGACATTAAATGAAAACACGTGCAGCAATTGATGTTAGAAGGCTTTACCAAAAATGAAATAGATATTTGCAATAGTTTAAACGCAAAGATACTTTCTTTATTTTACAGTTTTTCACAGTTTTAAACAACCTGTAGGTATTTACGTTGATCATATGTTGTCATTACGTCATATAATTCATTGATTTAAATATCTTTGACTCTTTTATATTAATATCTCTTACTCCGTTCCGTACTTTTAACATCATGATAGAAAAATAATGGCTTTAAATTAGATGAATGAAACAGTTACATTGTATAAAATTCCTATTTTATTTAGATATTTCAGAATGTAAGGTTTATTACCTATTTTTTAACGATTTTAAAATATACTCCCATGGAAAGCACCTTTTTGAAAGTGAATGTATACAATTTTTAAAACTGAAAATCCTAGTCACTATCGTTGGCAAATTTTATTATCACGCACTTATTAATTATAAGAATTTATAGCAGTCTCAATTCAATTTTTGATTTATTGTCAAACGAATATAAAAAAGACAGTCTACTTATCACCAGTTTTGACAATCATCATCATCATCATCATATTATATTATCAGCCCAATAACGTCCACTGTTGAACATAGGCCTCACCTAATTTCCGCCACAACGAGCGATTGACAATAACAACAAATAATAATTCATCATTTAAAATTATCATCACTTATTTTAATTTATTATAGTAGGCTAAATTCACTCTTATTTGGAGGTGACCCGTGCCCAGCAGTGGGACATAGATTACTGGGCTGGAATGATGATGATGATATAATTGAATGTAAGAAATGAAGTTTTTTTAACTTAAGAACACCGTTTGATGCGCAAAAAGGTGTAAATGCCGAATCAACAAATTCGAAATAATTCAGAACAACAAAAAAAACACATCTTACACCTTTCTGGCTTTGTAAGCCAGAAAGGTGTAAGATGTTTTTTTTTAAATTTCCTACGGCCAAATTGCTGACAAGGTTGAGCCTTAAGAAGAATCAGCGCCTGCACCTTGGCTTCTACCCCTTCGCCTCCCCTAATGACATGACAGCGACAGTTATCATATACAAGTGCTGCTAAAATTTAGGTTTAATTAGTTTTGCTGTCATGCTCTTTGTTTTGGTCGAGCAGTAGTCAGATAGGTTAGGAAAATTCAGAATGGGGTAGCGAATGATATGAACGTTATATCTAGCCTATAGATAAGGAATATCAATTCTTTATGGGGTTTACCTTCAATACGAGAATATCTACGACACGAACATCGGTTACACAAGCATTTTTATAGAAAAATTCTCTTAGTTTCCAACGACAATCTTCTTCACTCTTTGGAATATCATAGTGTTTTACTGAAAATAACATAATAATGTATGAATGGATGTTTATTAAGAGCGTTTATACTTATGAATGGCAACGTCGAAATTTTGTGTCATGTTCCGTGATTTTCATTTTTAAACGACTTCATTTATTATTTAATCGATTATTCGGTGCTTATATAGTTAGGTTAAAAATGTGTAAAAAGTAAAAAATCATTGCGTTTAACCCGTGGGTGTCGTAATAGGCAACTAAGGGAGTAACTTTATGAAGACAAGAGCACTGCGAGAAAAGGAAAATTCGAAACCAACCCTATATCTACCAACCCGTCTGGCCAGTTGATATACCTAGAAGGTTAAATTCCCTTTATCTACATTATTTGGAAGAGACCTGTGCACAGCAGAGGAACGTATATGGGTTGACATGATGATGATGAATTTTAAAAGTATCTTAATAACATAAGAATAGCTGAAAGAATCTGTATGTATATGTCGCAGCCAATTGGTTGAATCAGCCATTCAGTTAACTGCCTAGCCGTTTTACTAAACGGCCCCCATTAACTATGTTAATGTGGATCCACATTAACGTCGTTGCCTCACTATAACTCCCTCCTACTATATGAAATGAAATGAAATCTCGTTTATTCATCTAGGTTACAAGGTAACACTTATGAAAGTCACAAGAATGTAACAGGTTATCCGAAATGTTGTGTCAGCAAATTTATATATATATGTCAATATTACCAAATAAATGCGGATGCGACCTAAGCGGTTATACTCTCCGGTGATTATGTCTTCTGCTCCTTTTTGAGCGGATCCGACATGGATAAAAATTAAATAATCTTATATTCTCACCGAGGTATGGGATGTAACGATAGATAGCTCTGTACAGACCCAAAACTCGTCTATGAGCTTCACAAAAATCTAAGGACATCACAGGTCTCGCGACTTTAACGGTACTTCTGCAGGCAAACGACATTTTATTACATTCAATTTTAAGTTTATCTTTGGTAAAATTTATGTATTTTGTGACGCTACCACATGTAAAAAAGACAGATTTTGAAAAATTATCAATAGATAATAAATTTCTTTACTTTTTTAAAATAAAATGATAAAGTTACATTAAATTTAAAACCTCCTTGGTACCTAACAATTTTACTATTGCAAAATTAAAAATTAAAAAAAAAATATTTAAGGACTAGCTTTCGATAGACAAAAAATTAACTAAAAGGTAAAAAATAAATTTAAGGGCCGTAGGTATATAAACCTAGATCTTTTCAAAATGTTACAAAAATAAAAATAATTTTTGGTTAAATTATTCAAGTTTTAGTAGGGATCTCTACTTATTTCTGGAAATAAATTAACTTTGGAATAGTGTATTTATTGGTGTATACCAAATTACAGCTCCATCAGATACCTCCAAGTGGTCAAAAATGGATTGCCAGATTTGAAATTATATATATATATTGTTACATACGTACATTGGAAGTTAATAGAAAGCTTACAAGCCACCACTGGTTCCAAATTTATAAGGGTTTATAGGTGGAGAGCGTTTCTTTATATCTCAAAAACTAAGACACCTAACAAAGATCTATTTTCTCTTAAATTTGTTATCAAATCACAGATTTACGTCGACAAAATCTGTCATTCGCTCTTTGTGGCGTTAGTTCAGGCCTATGTCCAGCAGTGGACGTCATTGGGCTGGTATGATGATAATGATATTGTCATTAACCTTTTGACCGCCACGTCAAATCGGTATCGGCGTGCCTTGAGCGCCAAGCTTTTAAAATACAGTATATTTTTGACGTGCCATGCCTTCATTGGCGTGGTGAGCACATTTTCATTAGACGTGTCTGGCGTTCAAAGGGTTAAGCTATATTAAAACTACAATAATTGAGAATTGAATTGTTTTAATTTAATGTAACAAGTATCTATTTGCTATTCCTATACATTAGGTTGATTTAAAATTCATTAGACTTGAAGAATTTTGAAAGGAAATCCTTTGGTTTTGGTTCTTCAGTTGGTTTGAAGTATGTCATTATGTGTCCCTTTTGCTTCCACAAGTTAACACACTCCTTTAGCTCCATTTGACCCTGAAAAACGAAAAAGTTAATCTGGCTTGGTAAGCATTTCAGGAGTCAGTGACCTTGATCATTGTGTTAAGAATCATTAAGATTATTCCCAAGATAAAGTACCAAGACCTTCATCGCTTTATGTTTATGACTAATCGTTGCCCACCGTTTCGCTCCCGTCGTTCTTTATTTAGCTTCTGCGCGGCTCCTATTAACCGTTGCATGATGTTATATAGCCTAAAGCCTTCCTCAATAAATGGGGTATCCAACACTTAAACAATTTTTTAAATCGGACCAGTGACCTGTTCCTGAGATTAGCGTTATTCAACCAACGCGCGACTTACAAAAGCAATATCGGTCTTACGGCCGATTTCAATAATCTATCTATCTATGGATTTGGCTACTAAAGTTAGAATTTTGACATATTTTGTTTGGAGCTTATGTCGAAATTCTAACTTTAGTAGCCAAATCCATAGATCGATAGATTATTGAAATCGGCCGTAAGACCGATATTGCTTTTGTAAGTCGCGCGTTGGTTGAATAACGCTAATCTCAGGAACAGGTCACTGGTCCGATTTAAAAAATTGTTTAAGTGTTGGATACCCCATTGATTGAGGAAGGCTTTAGGCTATATAACATCATGCAACGGTTAATAGGAGCCGCGCAGAAGCTAAATAAAGAACGACGGGAGCGAAACGGTGGGCAACGATTAGTCATAAACATAAAGCGATGAAGGTCTTGGTACTTTTACGTTACAAACTTAGGGGCACAGCCAAGCTGCTGCCTGCCTTGAGAGGATAGCTCTCTTTAAACATAATTGAGTAACAGAAGCAGGTAGTTTCCGTTTATTTATTAAGTTTGCTTTTTCAGTCAATACAAAGGTATTGACTGAAATTATTTAAGTAAAAGTACTTAAATAATTTAATTACATTGTTAAATGTGTCATATAGTATTATCTTATCATTGTATGTGCTAGCCTAAGTGAAGTAGCAAGGTAGCTCCGACACAAGTGCTTCAGTAACTTAATAGAGCTATCTAAATGTTTGTATGATAACAATACAAATAAATATTCTTATTATTTTATTGTTACTAAGCGGAGGTTGAAAAAAGGAATGACAAAAAAATAATTCAAACGAGGTGACAAATGGAAAATTAAAAAAAAATGCATACCTTGATCACAAGCAGATCAATAACTCTGACATCTGTTACATCTTTATTTTTGACGAAACACTCCTTGAGTTTTGCTCGACATTGTTCTTCTGACTTTGGGATATCAAATTCCTTAACTGAAATAGAAAAAAGGTAATACAAATCACTACACTTATACCAATGTCGGTCTGTTAGCAATAAACTCAAACTACTTAACAGATTTTCATGCCGTTTTCGCTAATAGACAGTGATTCATGAAGAGATCATGATGATTTAGGTATATCATTTTGCTATCTAAATACCGCGCGGGCGAAGCCGCGGATTATCACAATGGAAAACATAACCATAATAGGCTGGCATAATGTAAAGCATTAGTTCACTTCACACAGAAGCTAGCATTAATAACTTAAATGGTTCATCTATTCGGACTGTAATGTATATTAATTATAGTAACAAATGTAACCAAGAATCTCCTAAACAGAACTAGACAACACTGATGACATAACAGGCTACGTACCAATGTAAGGGATTTGACGATACCAGGCCTTATACAAGCTGAGCACTCTACTTTTAGCTTCCTTGTTGTTTGTAGAAAGCACCGGTTTTACTAATTTTTTCCCTACTCGAATGGCTTGTTGTGTAGACATGATTTTAATTCACAATGTCCAGTAACCAAGTAGTCGTCGCAATTCCCAAGTGTTATTGATATTATTTGATTGACAATGACAATTGACAATGACGTAATTTTTGACAGTCTTGATAGCCCTGTAATATGACATTTGTGACATCAGATTTATTGTTGCCATTTCTTACTGGTATGTTATAGACATGACATGAAGAGGTCAGGCATACAACTTATTTTATATAAAAGGTCAATGGGGAAAAGCAATGAATCAAAATAATATAACAATATCTAATTGCGTAGTTTTTCATTTCATTAGCCTTTAAGACCCGAACTAGAAAGGCTCGCTAGAATGATCGCTAAAACGCGCCCCTTTTTTCTTAAAATGCTCATTTTACATGAAAATTAACGTGAATGCCTAGTGTCGGATTAGTAGTCTTGGCCGCCCTAGGCCCCAGGCCATAGATTATACACTATACCCCAGGCCGTGTAATATGTACCAGTCGCCCCTTTCTCAATTAATAAAATAATTGGTTGGGCGATTTAGTTGGAAAAGGTGCTGGCTAAATATTATATTAAACAGGCCAACTTACAAAGTCTGCTGGATTTTACTCCAAAAAATATTCTTTTATAGATTTGGCTACCATAGATAGATAGATTATTGAAATCGGCCATTAGTGGTAAGCGGTTACCGTAGCGAAGAGACGCCTGCAACTCCAGAGGCATCACGAGCGCATTGCCAACCCTTTAAACCTTTTCTTCCCTCCCCAATGAGCTCTGGGTACCACTACTCACCAGTAAAAACACTAGCGTTATTGAAGCAATATCACGAAACAAATGAATATTGAGCTATAGTTTAATATCCTATTACAGTGCTATGCCGGGTGACGTGGGATTCGATTATAGACAAATATTAGTGTGGTTCATATGGGTATTTGTTTCAAGTCTAGGTGTAGGTACTTCGTGTCTGTAGTCTCGGGAACAATAATTGTTGGATTTTAACTAAACAAGTATTATACTTGTTTAGTTAAAATCCTTTGATGCCCATTGTAAAAAATAAAACCCAGTGGCCAGACATACACAAGTTACGGATTCAATTTATTATTTTATATATTAGGTATGTAGGTACCCTAGTTTGGCATTCAGACTTTCGCCATCTTTAATAATTTTAATGGTTTAATTGTTATTTTAAACGACTTCAAAAAAGGAGGTTATATTATAGTACCTACTAAAAATATTTGTGTTAGTACTTTAGTAGTATCACAGGTAGTTTTTTTTGCCCATAGTACCTAGTTCTAGAACGCTTGTTGGTAGTACTACGGGAAGAAAATTCTGCCCGTACTAGTACCATAGGCAACAGAATCTTACACAGATAACGACAAAATTGATAGTTACCTACTCCGTGTTGTACCTACACCCAAAAAAACGAACACGAAACAGGTAGATATTACACCTATTTCGATTCAATTGTGATACCTAGTTGGATCGTGGATTCGTGGAACTTAAAATAAAAGCTATGTTTAAAGTAACATTTTTTTATTCACTGTATCACAATATTTATAGCTTAATTTAATAATATTATGTAACAATAACTCATCATAAAACATTATTTATAATAATTTTATTATAATTATAACCTAAACATCTTAAATATACCAAATACATAACGAACTACCAAACGTAAAATACGAATTAACAAACCACCAAACGTTATTATTATATTTAGGTATTTCTTTTTATTTATGTACTCAACTTATTTTACTGCAACGGGCGAACCAATTAGGTACCTGCTGTAATTAGGGGTATAACAATAAATAATTACAAAAAATAATTTAGTTCACGATGGGAAAGTACCTACCTACCTGACATGGCTGTTTAGATACCTATTGTTAAAGACTTAATGAGGAACATTAGAACTTTTTCAATGAGTGAAAATAGAAGCATATGCGTACTTACCTACTTTCCAAAATATCGGGACAGGTAGTAATATTTGTACTTTGTACCCAAATGCCTAATTATAGGTACCTACTTAGTGTCAGTGCCGATTTTTATGAAAGTATGTTTTGGAGTGCCAGACACTTTTCATCGCCGGCGCCCACGCCGGTATAGGTACCTAGTCAGACGTTATAAAACTCCCAAAAATAATGTAAAGAACTTCTTTTTTATAGACAGAAAACAAGTAAGGTCTGGCGGTCATTATATTGTTATGTATTACCTATTAATCAATAGGGTAAATGCGCTAAATATCGGCCATGTCAACATTTTTCGGCATACAACTGCATGTTTCTTTGATATTCCTGGCCTTTGATACATACTTGACGTATTTTTATGCTATACGTTAGTTAATTATTCATTATTTTGTCTTAATTCATTCAAATTATTCCCAGTTATTTTTTTATATTTTTTTTTTGTGCAGAGTTGTCAAAAACCCCTTAAATCGGCCTTTCATGCTAATTATCGTCCGTTTGGTTGCCTTATATCGGCATATCGTTACTTAGGAGGGATCCACGCAGATTTTTTTCAAAATAGCTAAAATATGTTAAAAAACTATCAGCTATTAAATAACAGATTTTTTCTTTTACTTATTGAATATATAAATGAAAAATTTAAGCCCTCTGGTAATAATAAATCCATATAGCAATTCTATAGAAGTTATTTTAATTATTGACGAAAATTTAGTTAAATTCTAAATACTGGCTGATGCACGAGTAAGAAACACATCTCTCATAAATTGACCGCCATGGCCAGAACAATAGTTTGTACCTTTTATCCACCACAGCTGGTGAATGTTGGAGTAACGAAGAGGCCGAATTTAGGCAAGGTTCGATTAAAAACGTACCGGCCACCAGGCCGGTTTAACGTTTTTTAGTTCATTTTAATCCCTAACCTCGGCCGGGCTTATATTTAAAAAAATAAATAAAATAACAATATTATTTCTTTCTCACACGTTAGTAAATTAATCAAATTAACGATATAAATATTCATTAGATATTGAAATAACAAAAATATGTATAAAACTTACTTCCCACCCATAGCTGATTCTGTGAATTTGACTAAGAAATGTCTCGAAATTAGGGTTTTCGTACAGGACTACAAACATTTTCTCACTGAGCGTCCAAGCGACGTTTGACAGCAGCCATATTTAATAGTCTTTTGCTCAATGAAATAAGGTGTCATTTCGCACGAAAATTAAGCTTATAAATTACAGATTTTAATAAACAGTTCAAAAAGTGTGTAAATGGCCGATATTAGGCAGTGGTCGATATTAGGCGACTTTACCCTATAATATGCATGTTTCTTACAATTTAATAAAAACTCAAGCTTTGTATCGCTTGAAATATGTACTTAGGTACATAATGGCCTGATTGGTTACATTATGATTCGGGAGCAGTAACTAGAAGATGATTTTGTTAAATTACATCTAGGTACTTACTACAACTTCATAATAATCTTTCGCGTGATATTTTAATTGAACTCAGGGAAAGAATAAGTAGTCTCTTTTTTAATTAAAATCATAACTTCAGTGGGCATGTTTTGGCAGTACCTTGCCGAGTAAGACTTGAGTCATACGGATTAATAAAGTAAGTATCTTGCATTCTGCTTGGCAAATAAGTAAAAAACACATCTCTGAAAAAAAAAGAGTATTTAAAGTACAATAGTACCTTGTTTCTCTTAACCTACTTCTTTACTTATTATAAAACAAAGTCCTTTGCCACGTCTGTATGCGATAAACTCAAAAACTACTAAGCAGATTTGCATGCGGTTTTCGGTAGTAGGTAGATTACTAGAATAGAGATTCATGAGGAAGGTTTAGGTATATAATTTTATTACTTACACCTAAAAATACTTAGCAAGATTAGTGCCAGTCACCAGAATTGAATTATCATGGTAAATTCAATTCTGGCACTATAACTTGTTATGTAATTGATATATAGGTACTATAATATATACGATGCGACGGTGGCTGAATGGATAAGGAACCGGCGCGGCGTGCAAATCACGCGGTCCGAGTTCGATCCCGACCGGCAGTACATGTGGATTCCACTTTGTGGAATTTATATGTAGGTACTAGTCATGTGACTTACCATCTGCTGACGGTGAATGAAGATCGTGAGGAAACCCACATACCCTAGAAGTAATTGTAAGTGTATGTCTGATCCACCAACCCGCACTAGGCCAGCGTGAGTGGATTATGGCCTAGACCCTCTCAGCTCTCTAGTTAGAGAAGAGGAGACCCGAGCCCAGCAGTGGGACTTAATGGATTGCTGATGATGATGATGATGATGCTGATGATCGCATGTATCGAATCGCAACGCATGTATATTACATGCGTTTCGAAATTTCGGACATATTCAGCTAGTTTTGTTGTTGACACTTGTTGACCGTACCTAACTTACGCTTACGCCACAATTTTTATGCATTTCGATATTCTCGATCCTAGAGATTAGGAAACTTTCGGATGCAGGAACTATCTGACGGTTGCTAATAAGGGTCCTGAAAAGCAACAAGGGGAAATCTACGCTATGCTAAACAATATCTGATTCGTTACTTACAAAAAACTTTGACTTGGATAACTGTCAAATTTAGTTGTCGACCACCACATGCGAGTCTGTTCAATTTGTTTGAGTCTGTTTCTTGAAACAAAATCTTGCAGCAGGATTTTACACTGCAAGAAAATTAATGCATCGATTTATTAATTATTTTTAAGCTAAATATCTTCCTACCAGAACAGCTGAAAGGATCTAGTAACTCTTCACACTTAACACAATCCTTCTCTACAGGCGCCAAAATGTATTGACTGGCTAAGGCGAAATGAGGCCGGGGTTCATTTTCAAAGCTAGTTCAAAGGATTTCGCTTGCAAAGTGGAACACCGTAAAGCATCGTGACTGTACCTACCAAGCGGATTTAGCCACGTGTTGGATGCTAGTGACACTTATAATCTGTATAAGTGTATTAAGTGTATCGGTTCTGCCCCTTGATTCCGAGCTGCCGGAATATTTTCGCCAGGAAATGTCAGTTTAATTAAAGTTAAAAAACATAATGTTAAAGAAATAGATGGTTGTAAAAAAAATCTTATATTAATAAATAAGTATTTAATTTTCCATACGGTAATAGTACATTATGATATAAGTGCGGTAAGTTGATAATTACAGCCGAGGCGATATTGCTAGCCCGAGCCGCAGGCGAGGGCTACAAGAAAGCAGAGGCTGTAATTATCAAAACGCACGAATGTCATACGACGTTTTATAACATATTTGCGAAGAAATAAATAAAATTCGGACTTTCTTAGAAAAAACAAATACAGCGAAATGAAAAAGCGTGCGGAATAATTTTTACTTGTCACAAATTATTGTTGCGCGCGCATCAGTTTTTTTTTTAAGGCAAAAACACAAAAACAGCCAGTATTACTAATAAAGTAAATTAATATTTTTGTGTTTTATTACAGATAAATGGTTGTAATTTATGGTCTAAATTAATTAAGTTAAAGAATTAAATATTTATTTTATATACTATCATAATTATTTCATCTCCCAAAGTTAATTTTATTCATAAAATGTTGACCATTTTTCTGACATAAAAACTCTTTGCTAAGATTTAAAAAAATAGGTACCGTTCGTTTTAGACGGAGCCCCTTGATTATTAGTATGTGAGCATGAGAAGCCGTGCATTTTACTTTACATTACCGCACTAGTGCGAAATGAGATACATTACAACACTGAAATTGGTGAAATAAGAGACCCTTTACGAGCAAATATGTTATAAATTTTATAACATATTTGCTCGTAAAGGGTCTCTATAATATGTTATAAAACGTCGTATGACATACGTGCGCTTTGATATTCTCTAATCCGAAAGCCTCTCCTTTCTTGTAATGTGTAGCAATATCGCCTCGGCTGTGATTATCAACTTACCGCACTTATATCATAATGTACTATTATAACATTAAATAACTTAAGCCGTAAAAATACGTCGTACTAAGAACATTCGAAAAAATTACGATCCGGGAGCAATCCGACGAGTCAGAATCAGGGGGCTGGGCTTAGATCATTAAACTGGGTGTATTGTTACAGAAATTAACTTTTTTTTAAATATAATTTTTGAGACGCCGAATTTTTGACGTAATTATGTACCTACATATATATTCAATAGGTATTACAACTAAGTACACTTTTTATTTTGCACTAATATAAAAATATTTTAGCTTTCATAATATCTTTATTTTTTCAATACGTAAAATAAATGACAGTCTTACCATTTTTTGAACCATTGCTCGGTGGCACCACGAAAAATTATGGACCTGCTTTGGTGTGAGAGGTATGATATAAGCCCTAGCTCTATGGTCCACGTGTTTCAAGTTCAGCCATCGTCGTTGGGACTGTAGCATCATTCTTCCTAAAAAGTAATAAAAGGCGTACCAATAAGTCAACACAATACATTATAAAACAAATCAATATTTTTCGGATTAGAAAAATATAATAATATAATATTCTACCACATTCACACAGCGCCATCTAGTCCTAAAGTAAGCAATTATATTTACTTGTGTTATGGGTACTAAACAATAGGTATACTACTTATTATTTTTATTTTTTTTTAATACATACCTACATAATTATAGATAAATTACACCCAGACACAGAACAAACCTTTATGATCATCACACAAAGATTTGTGCTGGGTGGGGATCGAACCCACGACCTCCGGCTTAGCAGTCAGGGTCACTAACCACTGGACCAACAGGCCCGTCAAAAAACACTAATAATGTAGGTAGATAAATGAAAAATATTATACCAGTTTCGGTAACGGATATTACATTATTTAGGACTAGCTTCCGCCCGCTGCTTCACCCGCGTGGTATGTATTTTATACCTATAAACCTTCCTCTTGAATCAGTTTATCTATTAAACAAAACCCCATCAAAATCCGTTGCGTAGTTTTAAAGATTTAAGCATACATAGGGATATAGGGACAGAGAAAGCGACTGTTTTATACTAAGTAGTGATTAGCCGAAAGTTTCAGTTATGGATATTTAAGATCGTAAAAGAAACACAAATTATTTAAAAGTCGCCTTATTATATACATTGCAATTTCCTACTACATACAACTGCGCCACTATTCGAAACTTTTATATGGTATTCGGTTTCGGATTCGGATAGTATTCCGATAACTGATAGTTTCGGTTACGGTTATGGAGCTCCATAGGATCACTGATAGACTGAAGTTATATTATCAACATTTTTACTTGCGACGTATCCGGAATTTCGGAGTTGTTTACCAGTCTTGTCGCGGCATAGGGTTAAATTGTTACTGATTCAATCAATTCAACCCATAAATGTCCCACTCCTGGGCACGGGTCTCCTCCAAAGAATGTAGAGGAAATTTAACCTACTGTGCCATGCATAAACTGCCGCATAATCTTTATCTTTGTAAAACAGAGTAAAGATTTGAATAGATAAAAATGAAACAAGAATATAATATAGAATACAAACTATGTTCTTTTGATATTAAATCACCCTTCACTCGTTTTCTGGCCCATTCCTTGAGATTATTTAAGTAATTGGCTTGCGGTAAATGTGGAATCATAAGTGCTGAATCCGAAATATCTGCTAGGAATGCCTGCGAATATAATTAAAATAAATATATAATATAAACAACTGCGAGGAAAAACTACTTAATTTAACACTCAACTCAACAGGCAATAAGGCCCAGATTCATTTGACTAATTTGAGGGAAAGATCAACTTTCAACCAATATGAAGTTCCATAACCCTGTCAAACTCTTACTTTAATTTCCAAAACCATCCTTTGCTTATTTAGTAAAGGGAAAGTACTGTTTGTAAAAATAAAAAAGCAAAGGGAATTTTGGCATTGGAAGTTTACTTTGGGAAGCCTTTTGCAAAGTAAAGTTACGACTGTGAATTTGGCTCCAAGACAAGGTTGTAAGAAATTTTATAGGAAAGAGAAATATAGGCTATACTAGGCTAGACTATAATAGGTACTATACTCGTATGTATAAATAACATTGCAGTGTCTGTTTGTTATATTAAACAGCAGTATTTTAATGTAGGCAAATGAAACACAAAATCGCTCGCTGTGGCGGAAATTAGGTGAGGCCTATGTTCAACAGTGGACGTCATTGGGCTGATATGATGATGATGATGATATGAAACAATGTAGGGTAGACCGGAGACAATAGTAACAATTTTTATAACATATTTGCTCGTAAAGAGTCTCTTATTTCACCAATTTCAGTGTTGTAATGTATCTCATTACGCACTAGTGCGGTAATGTAAAGTAAATTGCACGGCTTCTCATGCTCACATACTAATAATCAAGGGGCTCCGTCTAAAACGAACGATACTTTTTAAAATCTTGGCAAAGAGTTTTTATGTCAGAAAAGTGGTCAACATTTTATGAATAAAATTAACTTTGGGAGATAAAATAATTATGATATAATTATATAAAATAAACATTTAATTCTTTAATTTAATTAATTTAGACCATAAATTACAACCATTTATCTTTACTAAAACACAAAAATATTAATTTACTTTATTAGTAATACTGGCTGTTTTTGTGTTTTTGCCTTAAAAAAAAAGCGCTGATGCGCGCACATCGATAATTTCAAATAATTTGTGACAAGTAAAAATTATTCCGCGCGCTATTTCTTTTCGCTGTATTTGTTTTTTTCTAAGAAAGTCCGAATTTTATTTATTTCCTCGCAAATATGTTATAAAACGTCGTATGACATTCGTGCGGTTTGATAATTACAGCCTCTGCTTTCTTGTAGCCCTCGCCGGCGGCTCGGGCTAGCAATATCGCCTCGGCTGTAAATATCAACTTACCGCACTTAATTATATCATAATGTACTATTACTTTTGCTTCGATTGTGAGGAAACTATTTTTATTTAAGAGATAAAGAAGGTTTAATCAGAAAGTGCATTTCCTTGACTATAATATTTAGAAGTCGATGTATTCTTAAATCGACTAAAACACAGTAAACATTGAGCTTAAAGTGAACACTGAACAGTGTTACTAATGACCCCGTCACAGGGTCATTTGTAACACATATTTAATCAGAAATAAAACATTCAGTTATGAATAATCAGTATTTTTTTAATAAGTAACAAAAACTACAAGTCCTTCTTCACAACAATTTTAAAAGGCATGAGAATAATACCTCAATATGTGGCAGAATTACCATATAAACAAAACAGTCCGTCTCCGCGGCAAAATTAAACAAAATAACAAAATTCTTATATTGCTGAGATCATTTCGTTTCTCTTATCACAGCAGCTTATCAAATAATACAAAAACTTATGATTTTAAAGCCATAATCGACCACATGATTATATATATATATATATTCTATACAAATGTAAGATGTTACAATTTCCCCATGGTACAATTGACCCAGATAGACTTTATTTTTACCCGACTACGGCTTAAAAAAATAGGTTACGTCATTCACATAAATTAAATCTGACAATAAAAACGAATGCAAAAAAAAAAAATAAAACCTTAACATTGTCAAGGCGGAAATATTATTACTCCGATTCGCAATTCTGGCATATGTATACGAATCCCTCCTGTCCTGTGCATTCTACATTTGCCCAGAATTTGCAATCAGTGCACTGGATCCTTTGCTCGTTTGGCCTACTATTAGCATATGACTCCATAGAAACCAGGCAGAAGTAGTCTTCTTCATGTTCCAGGAACATGATAGGATAGGAACATGAATAAGACTACTTCTGCCTTTTTCTTTTTTTTCTCTTCTAGGCAGCTTAAATTTTTCTTAGCTCTTTTTACTTCTCTTTATGGATACCTATATAAAATCATAATGTTTAAAATTAGAATAACTATGGAAAAAAGAGTAAAAACGATGCATATACATAAAACAAGCTTTGTATTTATTTAAAACCATACGCATTGATCGATAAAAAACTCGAATAAAAATATTTCTAATATAATCATATTTTAAAATATGTAGGGGGTAATTGTAACACTGGGTCAATTGTAACGTTACAATCGACCCCGAAAAATCTGTTACTATTGTGCCTACGCGGCCATTTTCAAGAAATTGTAAAAAAAATCATACTTGGAAAAGAAATAAACGGACAATAGATATTCTATTAGTTACTCTAATCTTTTAAAAATTGAAAAAAAAATTAATAAAAAAATTAAAAAATAAAAATTTGAAAATTTCTTTAGACAATAAAGTATCTTTAAACCGAATCTATATCAAAAGCAATGATACATAAATCTATTAAAAATATGTAATATATGGTAAGTAATCAAACAATGAAACGGCTAAATAATACTTACAATGGCTTCTCCGAATTTTTGATTAACTGTGGCACGCGTCCGTCTTTCATTAGCCTCGCGGCTGACAGACAAACAAGATCGTATGCGTCGAAACTATTGCCGCTCGCACTCACACATTGATGCGTTGCTTGGTTCGTGAAATATCGCTAGTGTTACTTTTAACCCGTGGTACTATTGTACCCGGTCTACCCTACGTTACTTATAACAAAAACACACTTCGTACATTTTTGTCTGTTTGTTTGTGGTAGGTAAACTCCGAAACTACTGAACTGATTTCGACGGAACTTTTACTGATAGGTAGCTAATATCAAAAGTAGTAACTTAAGCTGCTTTGATTTTGAAAAAATATCAGGATTCCGAGAAAAAAAAATCTATAAAATCGCAATGCTGGCACAGCTAGTCAAAATTATATAATCTATTGGGACATCATTTCTAAATAATCTATTAAAAATAAACTGTAGTCTCACTATGTTTAGACTATACTTAGTTTATTAGATGTGTACTTGCCTGAAGGAGCTCGTGTTCTTTTAAGCCAGCAGCTGATACTGATCCTCTCGAAAGATTCAGCTGTAATCGATACAAAAACAACGTAAGAAAATTGCATTAGACACCTATGAAGATACTTATCGAATGCAATTTTCTGTATATTAGGTATGTAGTATTTTCCAAATTTTGATGTTTACCAATTTCTTTCATGTTTTGGTTGTTAAATAATTATTTAACAACAGAAATAATTATTACCTTACCTTTTTACTTTTTTACCCGACTGCGCGACGCAAAAGAGGGTTATAATGTGTTGAGTAACCGTTTAGGACCTAAGTATAAGAATTTTTACAACATCTGTTATCTGCATGCGTACAGGTACACCTAGGGTCGGCTGTAAGGCAGGGCAGTCGGAGCGATGGCCCCGGGGCCTTTTAATAGATTTATTCGCATTTTACTGATAAACACCTAAGCAAATATGTACATATATTGTACAATATAATGTATTTGCTTAGGTGTAGATGGTAGAATAGTTTTTAACATTGTTAGAACAACTACATTCGCAATAAACGATTTTGATACGGAAATTAATTTGGAGGCCTCCACTCCGTCATCGTTGCCCCAGGGCCTCCACACTTCTAAATTCGGCCCTGTACACCTTCCTCTTAAGGCCTTCAGCACACGAGGTGGCGCGACGGGCGTCTGCGTTGGGCCATACAACTGGTTTGTTGTTGTTTGTTGGCCGGCCCGGCCCGCCCTGCCACCTCGTGCGCTGAAGGCCTAAACCACGCGATGCAAGACTATTCATTTTCTAAAGTGTGGGGATAAACCGCCTACCGATAGCGAGCAGTGCGATGGTAAAAAGCACAACTCACAACAGTTCTTCAGAACACAACCCATTATACAAGCGGTGGAGCACACATAGGTAGGCAAACTTGCTCCTTACAGACTCACATTTAATCAATTTAATGGCTCGATACCGCTACCGTTTCTTACCTCTCTATCTTCTGATCTTAGTCCTTCTTCAATTGTATCTTTTATAAAGTCCTCTATAGGATCCATTTGAAAGATTTTTGGCTCGTCTATCCAATATTTTCCATACCTTGTTGAAGAGTAAAAGTACTTCTCTGTCGCTTTACCTTCATTCCCAAAATCGTAATGATGGCCACATTTACATTTAGATTCCTTCAAGTAGTTCATGACGCTCTCGTCCCTGTGTAGCAAAGTTTAGGTAAAAATAAACAACCTTTAATAAAATATAATATATAGACTGGCCTGTTGGCCTAGTACTGCCTCAGTAGCGCAGCGGGAAGTGTATACGACTGCTGTGAAAGAGGTCCCAGGTTCGATTCCCGGGTCGGGTGAAAATGGTATTGGACTTTTCTAACATGAAATTCAAGTATAGAGTTTTTCCCGGAGTTTGGTAAACAAATGTACCCGGTAGATGACAACAGGCTCGCCCCCTATTTCATGGGACCAAACATAGCTGGCGAAATGTGGGTGTGAAACACCTCTGCCTACCCCTTCGGGGAAAAAGGCGTGATGCTATGTTTATGTTACTGTTGGCCTAGTGGTTAGTGACCCTGACTGTTAAGCCGGAGGTCGTGGGTTCGATCCCCACCCAGGACAAATCTTTGTGTGATGAGCATAATTGTTTATTCTGTGTCTGGGTGTAATTTATCTATAATATGTATGGCTTTACAAAAAAAAAATTAAGTACTACATCAGTTGTTTAGTACCCATAACACAAGTAAATGTAATTGCTTAATTTGGGACTAGATGGCGCTGTGTAAATGTGGTAGAATATTATTATATTATAACTAAGGCCTGTTTCACCACTTGTAGGTGTCACCAGTTAGGTGTCCTGATTTTATAGGAAAAACTAGCTGTACCGGCTACTTCGTCCGCATGGAATTTAACAAAAGAAAGATTACTTTTTTTTGAGTTAGGTCGCCACCCGTCAGTTTCTCTAATTGGTCATTTTCCCTAACTCGTCAGTTTCCTTATTCGTCAGTTTTTTAGATTACGTTAAGTGGTCATTTTCGCTATCTCGTCATTTTCCCTAACTCGTCAGTTTCCTTATTCGTCAGTTTTTTAGATTACGTTAAGTGGTCATTTTCGCTATCTCGTCATTTTCCCTAACTCGTCAGTTTCCTTATTCGTCAGTTTTTTAGATTACGTTAAGTGGTCATTTTCGCTATCTCGTCATTTTCCCTAACTCGTCAGTTTCCTTATTCGTCAGTTTTTTAGATTACGTTAAGTGGTCATTTTCGCTATCTCGCCATTTTCCCTAACTCGTCAGTTTCCTTATTCGTCAGTTTTTTAGATTACGTTAAGTGGTCATTTTCGCTATCTCGTCATTTTCCCTAACTCGTCAGTTTCCTTATTCGTCAGTTTTTTAGATTACGTTAAGTGGTCATTTTCGCTATCTCGTCATTTTCCCTAACTCGTCAGTTTCCTTATTCGTCAGTTTTTTAGATTACGTTAAGTGGTCATTTTCGCTATCTCGTCATTTTCCCTAACTCGTCAGTTTCCTTATTCGTCAGTTTTTTAGATTACGTTAAGTGGTCATTTTGCTATCTCGTCATTTTCCCTAACTCGTCAGTTTCCTTATTCGTTAGTTTTTTAGATTACGTTAAGTGGTCATTTTCGCTATCTCGTCATTTTTCCTAACTCGTCAGTTTCCTTATTCGTCAGTTATTTAGATTACGTTAAGTGGTCATTTTCGCTATCTCGTCATTTTCCCTAACTCGTCAGTTTTTTAGATTACGTTAAGTGGTCATTTTCGCTATCTCGTCATTTTCCCTAACTCGTCAGTTTCCTTATTCGTCAGTTTTTTAGATTACGTTAAGTGGTCATTTTGATATCTCGTCATTTTCCCTAACTCGTCAGTTTCCTTATTCGTCAGTTTTTTAGATTACGTTAAGTGGTCATTTTCGCTATATCGTCATTTTCCCTAACTCGTCAGTTTCCTTATTCGTCAGTTTTTTAGATTACGTTAAGTGGTCATTTTCGCTATCTCGTCAGTCTCCCTAATTCGTTAGTTTCCCTAACTAGTCAGTTTACCTGATTCGCCAGTGGAGTACATTCGGAACGAAAAAACAAATAATACAAATTTTTTATAATCATTTTAGATTTTTTCTCAAATATAAGTTACTCCTTATTACATCAGCTAGCATTTACTAGGTATCGAGCAGCTAAAATTACTTATATTAAATTAGTAATTCTACTTTCTATGTTAATTCTTTTTTTCATATTGATTGTGTCATGATAATGGTTTGATGATGATTTTTTGTCTAGAGTTAATGTCAGGAAACTTATTAGTTTACGACACTTTTGTTATTGGCACTACCAACAAAGTTATTCTCTTATTTATTATTATTAACTTTTTATTAAAATCTAACTCAGGTTTTATACAAGAACCGTAATTGTTGGTGGTTCCTAATCTCTAAATTCTCTAATGTATGTGTAATATAAACAAGCTGTACAGTTTCTTTTGATATAAATAAATAAAGCTATCTGCCAGTACAAGTCCCGTCAAAATTGGTCAAGCCGTTATTTATCTGCATAATTATATCCTAAACATATAATGCAAATAAGTAACCACGAGTTTAAAGGGTACCTCTTGAGCTGGCTTAAAGAAATGGACTACAACCAAATTGAAGCGTTTATCAAAAATAACATCCTCTAATATGTATATTTACACATACACACACACACACACGCACGCACGCACGCACACACACACACACACACACACAAAAAACCACACTTAAAAAATTTATTGTTATCTTATTTTCTTATACGCGTACACGTTTTGTTGTATGGCTGATTTACGTTGAATTTATAATGTAATAAATTAGTATAAAAAAATAAATATTAAAAAAATAAAAACTGTCTCATACTTACCAACAACATAAATATTGTTAAGTGAGTGATGGAGTGAAACCTGTTATGGCCATACTCACGGTTATGTTTTAATTATAAGTTACCATTGTATACGCTGTTGGTTTCTGTGCAAGAGGTCCCGGGTTCGATTCCCGGGTCGGGTGAAAATTGTATTGGGTTTTTCTATCGTGAAATTCCAGTATTAAGATTTTCCCGGAGTTTGGTTAACAAATGTTCCCGGTTGATGACAATAGGCTCGCCCCCTATTTCATGGGACCAAACATAGCTGGCGAAATGTGGGTGTGAAACACCTGTGCCTACCCCTTCGGGAAAAAAGGTGTGATGCTATGTATCTTAAATTCCTAATTTTGTTGAATAAAGCTACTGGTATATTAATTATGTACCTAACTAAATATAAAATATAAGGTGCAATGTATTGTGGGAAGGAACTGTCTCCTGAGATATAGATTTATTAATCTAGTTCAGGATGTACTAAATTATGTTTGCAATAAATATAAAGATTATTCATCAGCAACCCATTATTGTCCCACTGCTGGGCTTGAGTCTCCTCTATTCTGAGAGCTCAGAGGGTGTTTTTGGGGCGTAATCCACTCACGCTGGCCTAATGTGGGTTGGTGGATCAGACATACACTAAGAATTTCTTCTAGGGTATGTGGGTTTCCTCACGATGTTTTCCTTCACCGATAGCAGATGGTAAGTCATATGACTAAGGCATTAAGTCCGCCTGTACAAAATTTCTTTGTATGAAGTTAAATAAATAAATGACTAGTACATATAAATTCCACAAAGTGAAATCCACATGGTACTGCTGGTCGGAATCGAACTCGGACCGCGTTAGCACGCCGCGCCGGTCTCTTATCCATCCAGCCACCATCGATTATTATTCATCCATAAAGATTATTCTTATATTAGTTTATAATATATATTTTCCATGAGCCTTAGTAGCTTCATAATAGAACTTGATTTGATTTAATTAATGGGTTGATATTAATTAGTTAGGTATACCTACCCACAGCTACCTACCTACCTACCCTAGCCTACCATTAGTACCAAATGACAATTTACGGCCACTTTTTGGCATTAATAGTTTGTGCTTTATTTTATATATAATTCTATTACAACCATACCATTTGGCTAGGCAGTCGCAAGTTGATTCACATTTTATTTGCTTCGTCATTGGGAATTTCCAGTTACCAGCTATTACGGTAACATAACTTCCTCTAATCAAAACATTTCCTGCATTTATAAATATATAACCCGTTGGTAATACATTGACATCTAAAACAAAGAAAGTGGTTAAAAAAACATTTAACGGTAAAAATACATAATCTTATAAAATAGATGGTTGCATAAATATCATATAAATTAGTTTTTAATTTTCTCTGTTTTCCACCATAAAAAAACATTTAGAGGCACATAACCTTGAAAATCCCGGCAAAGTGCGAGTCGGACTTGCGCACCGAGGGTTCCGAGCGATTAGGCAACATTTTATATTTATTTTTGTGATTGTAGGTTACGGGATAGCTATAAGTTAGAATAAATATTTACATCACACACGTAGCTATAATATATAATATATTTATATTACACCACCAAGCTATGTGGAAAAATACCATGTAAATACATATTTTGACAACTGCAGACCTAATGAAGGCAAACATAATATTTTAGTAAAACTGCCGTGTGTGGTCGCTTGCTTTATTAAAATATCATCATCATAGCAGTTCAACGACGTCCACAGCTGGACATAAGCCTCATCTATGGGTGGCCGTTGGATGCAGGTGGCACGAAATCGCTCGCTGTGGTGGTAATCAGGTGAGGCCTATGTCTGGCATAATATAATATAACTAGCTTCCACCCGCTGCTTCGCCCGCGTGGTATGTATTTAATACATATAAACCTTCCTCTTGAATCACTCTAAAAAACCGCATCAAAATCCGTTGCGTAGTTTTAAAGATTTAAGCATACATCTATAGGGATAGGGATATAGGGATAGGGATATAGGGATAGGGATATAGGGATAGGGATATAGGGATAGGGATATAGGGATAGGGATATAGGGATAGGGATATAGGGACAGAGAAAGCGACTTTGTTTTATACTATATAGTGATATGGTTTTGATATTTTGTTATATATATATATACACATATATTTATAGTGTATATTATAGCTGTATATAACTTATAACTATTTAACTTAAGCCTTATACTTCGTTCTAAGTTTGGAAAAAGTTCACGATGCAGCAGCAGCATACCGATGTTCAAAATCGGGACCCCGGAAATTTCCGGTTCGATAACCATCAGTTTATTTAAAGTAAACTTTACATAGTGTTTAAAAATAGGTGATTGTAGAAAAAATCTATTTTCGACTACCTATTCTCGAAGCTATAAGTATTTTATATACTCAGTATAACTTCTTTAGTCTTAGGATCACTTATTTTTCTTAAGTAGATACAATTTCGTAGCTTACTTTTCTCCCAATAAGCAATGCTACAAAGAAGGTTCAACATCATCATCATCATCATCATCATATCAGCCCAACGACGTCCAACATAAGCCTATTAAATTAATGTAAAACACTTTCTCAATTTGTCTTACTTTGGATTATATAATTCGGTTTTCCTCCGGCATAAGTAACATTTCCAATTTGGAATTGAATGTTTTTTAATGGAGACACAAATTTGGGTTTGGCTTTTAACTTAAACATCTTCAGTTTATTGATATAAGCAACTTGCTTGGGATCGTTATTACCTAAAATGTAGAAAATAGGTAGGTATAGCCTTAAATGTATGTATTATATTCAAATAAACATTTTTTTTAACTTGTTTGGTAGCCCAACTTACGCAGGCTACTAGGTGGTTCCCAGAATTTATAAGTACAAATTCTTTCCTTTTCTTTCTCATGCATGTTTCTGTTCCTGCGTTTTTGCAACTGAAATTTGAAAAGAACTTATATTATAGGCCTCTTTTTGATTGACATGAGAACTAGCACTTCTATGCTTACATTATTAAAGCATACCTATTAAGGCTTATTCGCTCAAATATTCGTGTGAACAGACCAAATTAAAAATTATTTCTAAATAAGATGTAGGTAGGTACCTAATAATATTAATTTTCGTATAGGGAATTATTTATAAAACCGGTTGGACCATGCTCAATGTAGGGTTCGGCAGCAAAAAACGTATCTTCATAGCACTTACGTCCTTTTGTTGAGAAGCGTAGTTTTTGGGCAATAACTCGAAAACGATACATCCTATAGTGTGCAAAATAATTTTTGTGTGCAAAATACTTATTAATACTTTATTAGTAACATAGATAAGTAGGACAAAATTAAAACAGTAATTACTCACAAAGTTCTCGTCTTTTAGTAAATCTTCATAACTCTGTAATAATAATATAACACACTATAGACATAGGTCCCGCTTTTCGAAAATTAACAAAACATTACACTGTGAACATAATAATGCCATGTATCTTTCTTGAATTAATAACTTTTTTATCGCAATATTATCGCTTACGAATCCATTTTTAAAACTAAAAGCTGTTGTCAATATGTTTCAAAGATATTTTTGCTAATTAATATCTAGACTGCTGCAAACACTCGACCCTCAAATATTCTCAGTTAATTGATAGTAAGTTTGTAAAGTCTCAACGTCGCTGGGAATAAAACAATAACTTATATTTATACTTAAAACATTTAGGTACTTGCCTGCTCACTTCTAAGTCGAAGTTTATTTCCAAGGGGCCTAGGTTTCCGCGGTTCAACGTTTCTGTTTCGGAGATAGCACGCAGCTGTCATAGTTTGTAAATACTCTCCAAATTTCACATTTGGTTGTGTATAATATCGTTCTTCTGCAAATCGAATAGTATTATAATTAATTAATAATTGTACTTGTTTCTAGGCACGACTTTATAACTTTGCGCTCCGTAGTTCTGTGCTGCAGTTTGGGCTTCAGCACACAGAGCTAGAAAAATATCGCCATGCCGCATATCGGTCGGCATCGAACTCGGACCGCATGATTTCCATGCTGGTCACATCTCCATTCGGCCACTATAGGTATCGCTTTTCCCGCGTGATAAGTAGGTAATAAATAGACTTACCTATATATTTAAACCTCCTTCATGCATCACTATCTATTGGTGAAGAGCACATGAATATCCGTTAAGTAATTTTTGATTTTATCACGTACTTACGCGGTGAGAACCCTGCCCTATCTACAGTAGTGGACTGCAATAGGCTGAGATGATGATACGCAGCGGAAGACTTTTTTTTATATAATTACTAGCTGTGCCCACCTCTTCCGCTGCGATCTATTTCGTGTTTTTTTTTATTTCACGGAAGCCTGATATTTTTTCACAATCAAAGTAGCCTAAGTTACTCCTGACATTGGCTATCCAGTAAAAGTCCCGTCGAAATCGGTCGGGAAATCGAAAGTAAAAGTCGGATCGTTTCGGTGTATCTCAAACAAACAGACAACATTTTATAAAGTGTGTTTTTGTTATAAAGTAACGTACCTATATACATTCATGCCTCATCATCATTTTAACCCATAAACGTCTCACTGCTGGGCCTGGATCTCCTCCGAAGAATGTGCAGGGAATTTAGCCTACTATACCACGCTGGCCAGACTGGTTGCCATGCCTGATGCCTACTCCAAAAACCTGTTATTCTGATATTACAAACATTTCAAATTTATTTATTTATTTATATAGGTAGTAGTACTATTTATATAGTAGTAGGTATAGATGGGTGATGATATTATGTACAGATGACTGAACTAGTTGGGAGTTGAGACGTTTTTTCCAGATGAAGTAGATACACAATAGTTATAACAAATTTAATAATTAAAAACAAATCTAATTTTTATACTGATTGTTGAGAACATTCATTTAATCAATGTAACAGTTAATCGGAACGTTGAGGCAGCAGACACGGGACTAAAAATCTATTATATATCAAGCCCTTTATAAATAAGTTAAGGCATAACAACAAATTACTTACTCTTTTCTATCTTAACAACGGGCTCCGTTTTAAAATATGTTAACTTTTCCAATTCTTCTAGACACTCATCTATATCAATAAAAACTAAGCTTGACATTATGAGCCTGGAGTTCATATCGTATTCTAGAATAATATTAAAAAAGGAAATAAACTTTAAAATCGAAATAAATTCTAGAATAATATTAAAAAAGGAAATATGGATTGCCACCATACCAATGGCAATGGTGGCAATGCTTTCCCTTTCACACGACCATTAAATAGTAGGGACAATTCACTACGGAGGCAGTTTTGTTATGGGGGGGGGGGGGGGGGGGTAGTTCCTATTTGTTCTATGGAACATGACGACATTGGACAAAATGAAACAATTATTTCCTATTTTGTGCTATAGAACATGTAATACATATATTTCTCAAATTGTTCTATGGAACAAGGAAAATGAGACCTCTTTAACCGCTTATCTACTGGCCGCTAGAAAATAATTATTTATCGTGTCACTTGTATGATTTTGGAAAACTAATGATTTCTATTTTGTTCTATGGCGGTAGAGACGGGCGAAGAGCTAGTATATAGTTCTATGGAACAAAAACGGAATATTGTCTCATTTTGTCCAATGAAATCATGTTCCATAGCACAAATGGAAACTACCGGCTGGGTGGGGGGTCTACTGCAGGGCTGAGGTTCTATCCCAGTAGGTCCTTAACTGCAGGGATAGTTACCCAGCGCCCCTATCTTACTTCGTACTTAGCTACATGTGCGTAAGACAACACGCTGAGATGGTCTCGATTAGGTCCATGTTGAAACAGTTTCCACAGAGTTGGTATTTATAATAATATATTATTCTACTACATTTACACAACGCCGTCTAGTCCCAAATTAAGCAATTATATTTGCTTGTGTTATGGGTACTAAACAACTGTTATCATCAACATCAACAACTGTTATACTATACTTAACTAAATATTTTTTTTCGTAAATACATACTTAATAGACATACATTACACTTAGACACATAACAAACAATTACTTATGATTATCACACAAAGATTTATCCAGAGTGGGAATCGAAGCCCACGACCATCGGCTTAGCAATCAGGGTCACTAACCACTAGGCCAACAGGCCGTTGGCTATATACCTACACTTAAATTTGAAGTTACTTATCTATAGTTTAAATTATAGGGATTCAGTTTTATTTAATTATATATTCAAAACTCACTGCTTTTTAGTTCACTGGGAGGCTTATTGTATATAGTTTTGTAGAGATCCCACAAAAACAATCCGGGATCTTCCTCACAATTTGACATTGTTTTCAACAATAAATTATGGGATAACTTGAGTGTACAGCCAAGATCAAACAAACCCTTTCGGGTTCGACGCGGTAGGTTCTCTATTATGTCTTGATGAATAAAGCTTTTTAAATTCTTTAACACTTCCTTTTGATATAATGATAATTCCACATACCATGGTGGACCTGCTTCTCTTAAAAGTCGTTTCACTTGCCTTTTACCTTCAAGATAATATAATCATCATCAGCATCATTAGCAACCCATTAATGTCCTACTACTGGGCTCGGGTCTCCTCTCCTCTATCTAGAGAGCTCAGAGGGTTTAGGCCAAAACCAACACACGCTGGCCTAATGCGGGTTGGTGGATCAGAAATACACTTAGAACTTCTTCTAGTGTATGTGGGTTTCCTCACGATTTTTTCCTTCACCGTTAGCAGATGGTAAGTCACATGACTAGTACATATAAATTCCACAAAGTGAAATCCACATTGGTACTGCTGGTCGGAATCGAACTCGGACCGCATGTTTTAGCACGCCGGTCACTTATCCATTCAGTCACCATCGCTTTTATATTATCATCAATTATTATCAATACATGAGATCATCATTGGGCCAGCCCTGCGTTACATTTTTTCATGAGGATATCATTAAGGTTCATAAGAACGGTTGCAGAAATACATTTTTGGACCTAAAATTTTTGTAACGCTTGATATCTTAAGACACTGCTGCACTGTAACTATTTTAGTACTTTTTAGAATACTATTATAGGTACTCGGTTTAATATCCGTTTGTGGTGATTCATACAAATTATCTAATGAGTGATATTTGTTTTATCTTGTTAATATAATCTTCGCTGTTTGTGACACCCTTTAAATCAAAACCTATTTAGGTACGTACTTTCATCCCGATAATATTGTTTCAACTCTTTCAAATACACGAGCCAATCATGAACTTTCTGATTGTACGGTTTCTTGTCTATATTATCAAGCATTTCCTTTTCTAAAAATTCCCATTCTAGATCTCTTTTCTTACTATACAGTATCTATAAAAAAAATACATACTGTCAAATATAACCTCCTCTTTTTTGAAGTCGTTTAAAAATAAGTATAGAATATATTTTTATCTGCAATATTATTACTTTTGTTAGAGAGCCTACCTACACAAAGCAAATTACTCTCCTTCTAAGGTTCACCGAAGGTGCTGTCACACGAGCTTTGCCAGTGCGATGCGAGAAAGCTGCGTTCTCACTCCGTCGTTTTATACAAATCGGAACAAAGTATATGCTACACGACGCGGTCGCGGCGCGGCGGCGCATTGCGATATATATATGTATGAGTGATGCCGGTGAGTTGCGTTGGACTCTACGAGTAGGTACGTAACGCACAAGTGGCCGCGAGACGAAGCGTGAAAGGGTGCTGCGCTGTGACGATGGAGCACAAACGTTTTATTTTTTATAGCATCAAAGGACATCGACGACGCACTGTTGCGTCGACACAGCACGTATCTACATCAGGAGTGGTTTTCAACTGTAGGGCCAATTTTAATATATCATCGTCATCATCATCATCATATCAGCCCAATGACGTCCACTGTAGGCCTCACCTGATTTCCTAATTTTAATATATACTTAGGTACAGTGTAATATCAGTGCATGAGGTGCTTCATCATTTAAACACAGGTCTCCTCCAAAGAATGTGGAGGGAATTTAATTAGCCTACTATACCACGCTGGCCAGACGGGTTGGTACAGGGTTTGTTTCGAATTTTCCTTTTTTCGCAGTGCTCTTGTCTGTTTAAGGCCCTTAATTATCTTTTACGACATTCACTAGTTGTGTTGGGGTAGTGACATTATTCATAATCCGTCTCTACACGATTGATATGGGCAGTGATCGTTTACTGTAAGAAACTGTTGCATAAAGCATGCATGAAATTGTATTTATTTGTTAATGTCGTGTAAACAGTTATAGTAATGCTATACCTATCGCACTATTATACAAATGACAATTATGATGGATGGTTTTGGTGTTTCTTTGTACTAAGTACATAGATTTTTTTCTTTTTACTATAAGAAAAACTTCAACGGGCTGCTATTAGACATCCAACAAGCCGCGTTTGCCACAAACTCTAGGTATATATTTAGGTATAAGCTTGTACTTTATCGTAGTAAATCAAATTCATATATACTTTTCAGTTAAAAGTAAAATGGCTCTAATAATATTAGTAATTATACCTATATAAACATTTCACATCTATATCAAGAGGTAGTTTGTGTGTGAGTTTCTGACGTTGTAGGCGGTAATCTCGGGATCTACTGAACCGATTTTCAAAATTCTTTTAGTGTTGGATAGTCCATTTATTGAGGAAGATTACAGGCTATGTAACATCATGCTACGGCTAATAGAAGCTGAGCAGTGGCCAAATAAAGAAAGACGGGAGCGAAGCCCCGCGCAATTTCTAGTATTAGGTAAATACATTTAGTCAACCTATGGTTGTCCCACTGTTGGGCAAAGATCTTCCCAAGCTCTCCCATTCTTTTCTATTGGATGTTTTGATCCTCCAGTCCTTGTCAAATGAGTCCAGATCGTCTCACCAGCGCTTTCGGGGTCTACCTCTCCGACGACATGCGTCTTCCCGTAGCCAATGCGTTACGATCTGGGCCCACCTATTTGGATGCATCCGGCACACATGTCTCGCCCATCCCCATTTTAGTTTGACTGATTTGCGGCCTACGTCCTCCACTCTTGTTGTATTAGAGTATTACGTATCCGATCTCGCAGCTTTATATTGAGTATATAAGACATACCTTCTTTTTAAGGAAGTGATCAACGGTTGGCATTTTGTATTCCTTCCCCATCGTGAAAAACTAATAATTTACTAATGTAACAAATACTAACAAAAGTTAATTCATACTAATTAATTTAAATTGCTAGTGATTTAAAATTTATTAATTTTGAAACAATTTTAACATCAAAATTTTGTTAACGACGAAAATTTTGAGTCGATCTTGATTTATAAATGGTTCCAAAAGTAGGTATTTATTTGTTTATGATTTTTTCTCTATGAAATTGCTAATAAGGTTTCATATTCTTGAAAGTCCCCATTATAAAAGGTCTATTTAAGGCGAAAACATATAAGAGCTCATACACACGATGCACACAGCATGCAGACACAGCATGGCTGCCGCTGATATTTGAAGTTCGAATGTCGACGGCTGTCGTCGTGTTCGTCGACGCGTCAACGGCTGCAGTCGACACGCGTCAACGGCTACCCTGACGTGTCCACGGCTGCCGCCGACGCATGTCGACGCCTGCAGTTACCCCTGCCGTTGGATACATGCCGCTCGTGTGTATGAGCTCTTACTGTGTCGAGGCGTGTCGTGGCGCGACGCCAGAGGCGCCCCTGGCGCATATAATATTATGTTTCCACCTTTATTTTATATGGGGTGGAAGTTATGGTAGGCATAGACAGTGTTCTTGTTAAGTAGACGTAGGTAGTTAGCCTAGTAACTGGTAACTGATTGGATGATAAAAAGACAACGCCAATCTTACCATACCATGCAACCTGCACGATTTGGAAATAAAATGTAGATATAGGTACCTGCACACATAGTAAAAGTCGATTAAGTATGTCTAACCTAAGTACAATAGTAAGTATTAGACGCGTATTAGGAGAGGCCTGTGTCCAGCAGTGGCCTGCAATAGATTGAAATTATGATGATTATGTTGTGGTATTAAACCGTGACTGGACGTCGCGCGAGGCTTCGCTCCTGTTGCTGTTATTTTGCCACTGCTCAACTCCTATTGTTCGTAGCGTGATGTTATATAGCTTATAACCTTCCTCGATAAATGGGCTATCTGACACTAAAATAATTTTTCAAATCAGATCAGTAGTTCCTGAGATCCTAGTGTTCAAACAAACAAACTCTTCAGCTTTATAACATTAGTATAGATTAAACCTAATAACGATATTAGGTACTACTGCATCGGTGCAAGTCTGTCTACCGTAAGCTGTGTGGGGAGAGTTTGAACCATTTTGTATTTGTTGTAGACCGATTTCGATACGGTTTTTCTGAAAGATGTTTGTGATTCATCCACGTTGGTTCTTACATAGATGTTATAGTAACTATTAAGTAATTCGTCGGGAGGCACTGCAATAGATATCTATACTATTTTAAAGCTGTAGAGTTAGTTTCTTTGGTTGATTGAACGCTAGGATCTCAGTAACGAATGGTCCGATTTGAAAAATTCTTTTAGAGTTGGATAGCCCATTTATAACATCACGCTATGGCCACTAGGAGCTGAGCAGTGGTCAAATAAAGAAGGACGGAGCCGGAGCCCCACGCGATTTCTAGTTTGTTATGAAATAATATTCTACAATACAACTAAAAAAGGGAGGGCCCCATCCCATAGATTAGTTACGTCACCGCCCATAGCACGAGAGTCTTGATGATAAAAATCAGACTCTCGCAACCTTTATAAAGTCTTCTGTCCTGTGGGGTGGTGTTAACGTTACGTAACGGTGATGTTGAAATTTCGTAGAGGTGATGTAGACATTACGTAGAGGTGATGTAGACATCTCATAAAGGTGGTGGAACATTATGTAAAGGTGATTTCGATATTTTGTTGAGGTGATGTAAACGTTACGTAGAGGTAATGATGAAATTTCGTGGAGTTGATATAAAAGTCTTGTAGAAGTGTAGAACTTTCGTAGAGGTGTTGTAGAAGTCTTAGGGGGGTTTCGTAGAGGTGATATAGAAGTCAGAATTCTCGTAGAGTTGATGCAGAATTCTTGTAGTGGTGATGTTGAAATCTCTTAGAGGTGATGTTAAAGTCTGGTTGATGTTTCGTAGAGATGATTTAGAAGTTTCGTTTTTGGTTGTAGTTGGCCTGCTGTCACCATGCTGGTCAGACGGGTTTTCCTTCTTTAGTTTTATTTTTTGGACCAAGATTTATATTTGAATGGCTGAAGGTCGAAACAACCAGTCCACAAATTTAAGAAAAAAATAGGCCCGAAACGAAACAAACTTCAGAAGTATGACAGTTCTGACATTTATTTATTTGTTTTAAAACGTAGTGGTTATCTATATTCTTTTGGATTTTTTTAATTTATCGTCAATTTCGACTCGACACGAATTAATACGAAATACAATGTCATTATGAAACAAGCGCGCTAAAATATCACATTTAGGGTAAAGTACTATTGCAGCAGAGCGTAAATTCATTGTTCTATAAAAATAATGCATAGCGTCTAAATTAGCCTATCTATGTGATCATGGAATACTTCAGCGGATCTACGAAGCTATTGGCGTTTATATTTGAGGATTGGAAACTACTTTTATTTCTTACTATTTTGTTCGTTTTATATTTTTATTTTACGAGTACATTTGATTATTTTGAAAAGAAAGGTATTCCATTTAAAAAGCCGGTTATATTATTGGGGAATTTGGGTCCTAGAATAATTGGAACGTTATCATTTCACGAATTTCAATTGGACACATATAATTACTTCAAGGGAAATCGCTGTGGTGGTAAGTCAAACATGTAAATCTAATATATTATTTGATCCAGGTTATGTTATCTAATGCTTAGAGCTATCCTCTCAAGGTAGGCAGCGGCTTGGCTGTGCCCCTGGCATTGCCAACATCCATGAGCGGCGATAATCACTTACCATCAGGTGGGCGTCAGCTCGTCTGCATCTTTAGGCATTAAAAAAAAATAGTAACTATATTGGTTAATCTGGGTTATTTTGGACTTTAGATCTAATGCTAAATATTTTTTCACATAGTTAAAATGTAGTATGAAAATACTGACCAGTAAAAAACGGTACTTTTGTAAGACACAATGTGAATTTTTTTTTTTTTTCTTAAAGTCGTCATGGTCATGTAACTTATTATAGTTATAATGTTTGGGTTTCATTATTGAGTTTCCGATATTCCGGCGCTGTTGCAAGCGCCATTATCACAGAAGAACTCAAACGAAACGGTCTACTCGCTGCTTGCTTTGGCTGACGCAGATTGTGGATGGCCACTGGTACCACTTGCCTCACTCACTCTATCGCGACGCAAAATACTCACAATATTCTCGCGTTCGGTCGGAACGTTTTTGTTTCTATTTTCGCACAAATATAAAACTGGAAGTCAGGTCTTTGACAGTTGAAACTCATCTTCACGGTTGGAGTTTTTGAACTTGGTAATTTCAAATTTTTTTTTTTTGCTACTAATGAAAATTTATAATTGTTATGCTCATGTATGAGTTATTGCATCTATTTCAATATATTCCCATTTCCTCTTGCAGGTATTTTTGAAGGGATGAGGCCACTTTTAAGTCTCATTGATCCAGAATTAATAAAAGCAGTGACAATTCGAGATTTTGATCATTTTACTGACCGTATCACACTCAATGCAAAAGAACCCCGGTTTGGGAGTAGATCTATTCTCAATTTAAAGGTAAATGATAATATCCAATCAATAATCGTTTTTATTTTCATACTAGCTGTGCCCGCGGCTTCGTTCGCGTGGACAACTTATCCCGCATTCATGGAGTTTTAATTTTTTTTTTACGGAACCCTGATATTTTTTCAAAAACAAAGTAGCCTAAGTTACTCCTTGTGACATTAGCTATCCGCCAGTGAAAGTCCCGTCGAAATAGGTCCAGCCGTTCCAAAGATTAGCGGGAACAAATAGACAAAAATTGAAAAATAAAAATATTTTGGTATCTGTACCGTATACTCATTTAAATGCATGTAGTAAAAAGCGGTTATTTTATTATTACAAACAGACACACCAATTTTATTACTTTGTATAGATGATAACAATCACGAGCGTAGCCAGGTTTTCTACTTAAGTATAATTTTTTTTATGTCATCAACATAATCTTATCTTAAAATGCTTGTGAAGTGAAACATTTTGTGAGAAATATAATGGAACTATTTACAGGATATTATGGTCTGGCCATTGTGGTATAGTAGGCTAAATTCCTTCCACATTCTTTGAAGGAGACCCATGCCCAGCTGTGGGACGTTTATGGGTTGAAATGATGATGATGATGAATGGTTAGGTATTAAATAAATTATTTCATATTTCACGACTGTATGTAAATTTAATATTTTTTTTTAGGGAGCAGAATGGAAAAGTGTAAGAAGTACAATGACGCCAGCCTTCAGTTCATTTCGACTGAGAAACATGTTACCATTGATAAAATTATGTTCCAAACAAATGGTTGACTTTTTGAAGCAATATGGTATGTTTAAAATAATTTATTAATATTATTTAAAATCTTTACAATCTATCATAATAATTATTATAAAGCTGAAGAGTTTATTTGTTTGTTTGGTTTAACGCTAGGATCTCAGGAACTACTGATCCGATTTGAAAAATACTTTTAGTGTTGGATAGTCCATTTACCGAGGAAGGTGATATGCTATAACATCATGCTACACCAATAGGAGCTGAGCAGTGGCCAAATAAAGAACGACGGGAACAAAGCCCCGCGCGACTGTTATTATTTATTATACGGACAGACAGACGGACAATGGAGTGATCCTATAAGGGTTCCGTTTTTGCATTTTGAGGTAGGGAACCCTAAAAACGCTACATTTCGACCTGACAATGACATGTTTTAATTCCTAAATCACTGTCGTTACAGACTGACCTATTTCGGAAATTTGGTAAATGAAAAGCCTCCTAAGCGATCCCAGATAATTACAGTCTGAAAGCAAATTATTGCTACTTTAATTCATAATTTTAACCCATAAACGTCCCACAGCCGGGCACAGGTCTTCTCCAAATATTGTGAATAGAATTTACTACCTACTATACCACGCTGGCCAGACGGGTTGGTATAGAGTTTGTTTCGAATTTTCCTTTTCTCACAGTACTCTTTTCTGCATAAGGTTCCCTTGGTCGCCTTTTACGACACCCACGCGGTCACGGGTAGAAATGGGGTAGTGACATTTTATACTCCGTAACTACAAGGACTACTTTGAGTAATACTTAGGATTGGTTTAGGTACTTATTATTATGTATTGGGTTTCTTATTATCGCTATATTTTCATTGTAGTTAATAAAGATGTTGAGATGAAGAAAACGATGGGTCAATATACCTTAGAAGTAATTGGAGCCTGTGCTTTCGGCATAAAGGGAGGAGCTTTGGCCGATGAAAATGCACACTTTTTCAAAGTAAGTATAAATTTTATGTTAGTGTACGTGCCTATTTTAAGACAAAGAGCAGATTTTTGTACTTGATAAACCGGTTTTACATAGGTACCTACTCCTTACTCACGTTAGAAACGCATACGTTCTAACTTTCAAGTTTAACCTAAATTGTGGAAGGTATAGCGGGATTCATTAAGTCTTTAATTTAATATAGTCCGTATATTGCTTACACATACGGTAATATAGGTACAGCAATAACACACCAACTTTCACAAAAAAGGCTGAATAATTCGGTAATACAACTAATAGATGCGTACGATGCGTACGATTTGGGAGCCGGAAGGGAAGAGAGCGAGCTAATTAGTTAGTCGTGCCGAAAGGCGGCGCTCACGTCGCGGACGTGTTACGTTCGGAAACGCTATAAAGGTTAAATTATTTTAATTCGGTGTTAAGCAACTTTAATTGGATTCATAAAATTAAAGAGTAATAATGTACTTGTGCAAATAGTAGGCTTAATTCCCTCTTCATTCTTTGGAGGAGACCCGTGTCCAGCAGTGGGACGTTTAAGGGTTGAAATGATGATGATGATGAATGTACTTGTGAAAATATTTTCAAACCATCGTACTCGTACAATATTGAAGTTGGACATAGGCTTTTTGTATTGAGCGTTTTCGCCGGTGTCGCAGCCACCGCAGCCATTCAATTTGAAGATATAGAAATATAACAAAAATTGTAGCTTGCTGCTCTACCCTATCAGCTAACTGCTTGTAGTGAATTTGGTTTATACTACGAATTTTCGGATTATATTTCGTTGCATTCCTAATCTTAACTATCTTATGAGTCCTTGTAACATTGATGAATTATCGAAATTTCTTTCTAATTTTAATGAACTACATTTTTATTGAAGGTTGCCCAAAAATTTGACTACATGCCGCTACCAAAGAGAATATTCCTGTTTTTCATTTTGATATTTATGCCTAAAATGTTTAAAAACTTTACATTTTTGAATATGGGACCCACTCGCGTATTGATTAGGATATTGAAGGCTGCTAAAGAAGAGAGAAGAAAATCCGAAAAAAAGTAAGTCAAGAACATTCATTGTCAAGAGAAAATAAAGACATTTTATTATTATTATTATAATACGGAAGCTCTCCAGGATTCAGAATCGTCCCTGTTCAGCGTTTTCATTTTCATTCAATAATGACATTTCCTTTTACAGGCAGAATGATTTCCTGCAGACGCTAATTGATTTCGCTAAGAAAGAGAAGATTGATTCGGAAGTTACCAAATCTGAAGTGCGTAAGTATCTCCTAGATTAATGGTTCACATGTCCGGAGGTAGGTACAAAGTTATTTTTTCTGCGTAATTAGACTCCACTTAACCCCGAATCCGAAATGAAACCCACTTAATGCCGAAGTTAGTTTTTCATACATTTAGCTACCTACGACACTAATATTATAAAGCTGAAAAGTTTGTTTGTTTAATTGAACGCGCTAATCTCAGAAACTACTGGTCCGATTTGAAAAATTCTCTCTTGAAAAATCTTTGTGTATATAATCTATATTATATAATATCACGCTCCGACCAATAGGAGCTGAGCAGTGACCAAACAAAGAATGACGGGAATGTAGCCCATTACTACTAATACTAATGCATTGTATTACAGATCTGGATGACGATACAATAGATGCCCAATGTCTTCTGTTCCTCATCGCTGGCTACGAGACATCAAGCACACTATTGGCTTTCGCCATCCATGTGTTGGCCACTAAGCCCGACATACAGACCAAACTACGGGCTCATATAGTCGAAAGGTCGAAGGGAAAGGAGGTTGACTATGACCTTCTTGCTCAGCTTCATTATTTAGATGCGGTTTTGTTAGGTAAGTTATCTTAAAGTTAATAGGTACTGTACTAGGAACACGTAGGATTTAGGATTCCCTCAGTTGCAAGCGGTCTATGCGCGAATGGACGGCCAGTGAGACTTGTTGCTCCCTTATTGCTGCCATACTTGCCTGCACTTTGCACCTTACTTGCAACGCAAGGACCGCGCGATTTCCACTCGTTGAGGAAGTGACATTCAGTCACATTGTTCGTGGCGTGGACCACGAATATGTAGACGCCGAACGACCAGGCAGTGCTATTCGGATGCCAGGCTCTGATGAGCTTAATATTGAAATGTTAACCTAATAATTATTATTGCAATTGCAATCTGTTAACCCTTTGAACGCCAGAGATGTCTATACACGTAAAATGAAAATGTGCTCACCACGCCAATGACGGCATGGAACGTCAAAAATGTACTGTATTTTAAAAGCTTGGCGCTCAAGGCATGGCGATATCGAATTGACGTGGCGGTCAAAATGTTAAATTGCCCTCTGTCTGTTGTTGGTGGCATTGACACCTGATATCGGCAGCAATATTTATTTATAAACAAAATTATGGTTGATGATATTGTTTTTATTTCAGAAACATTACGTATGTATCCTCCTATAGCCAGAATCGACAGAGTGTGTACCAAGCCCTACGTTTTGCCTGACTCGTCAATACAGGTTGCGGTCGGTGATATACTATCGATACCTTTGTATGGATTTCATATGGATCCCGATTATTACCCGGAACCACAAAAATTTAGACCCGAAAGGTTTATGACTGAAGAGAAAAAGAATAGGGCTTCACATCTGTTTTTGGCGTTTGGTGCTGGGCCTAGGAATTGCATAGGTATGATACTATTTGAACACCCAATAATACTAACTGCCGCACTCAGAGAGGTCAATTAGCAGTAATCTGTCATTAACACAATTTTTCAATTGAATAATCGTCTTTTAAAACAAAAATGTTTATTTACTCATCACAAAGGTTTCTTACACTAGATTTAAACTATTACAGTCAGAACCAAGTTTGTGAGAGTCTGATGCCTGTGTTAGGTTGGTTTTAAACCACCTGTATTACGGGTTAGGTCTTTAGGCGTACCCATAGACAAGTTAACAGTTTTACTATATAAACTTTAACGTTAACGTCTTTGAGTACGGCAGTTAGCAATTATACTTATTTATGCTATAAATTATCCCAGCAGTGGGACGTTTATGGGTTTTAATGATGATGATGATCTTATAAATGCCATATGCTGCGGTAACCTCTTACCATTAGGCGGGCCATATGCTGTTAGCCACCGTCGCCGTCATGGTATAAAAATACTTGTATAATTTATTTGATTGTATACAGATACAATAGCCAGCCGTTGGATGCGGGCGACACAAAATTGCTCGCTGTGGCAAAAATTAGGTGAGGCCTATGTTCAGCAGTGGACGTCATTGGGCTGATATGATGGTGATGATGATGATACAGATACAGGAGTATTTCGCACCGGTGTCAATGGCGGATTTGAACATTTGCCGCCCGTAGGCTTTTGAAATATTGCTGCCTCTTATAAATCTTAAGTCTGAAAGTGAGTCTATGTTTTTTCCCCTGACCTACCTCCATCATCATCATATCAGCCCAATGACGTCCACGGCTGGGCATAAGCCGCACCAAAATTTTCACAAAGGGAGCGATTTCGTGCTGACTGCATTCCACGGACACCCGTAACCTTATAATATATTTGCACGTCTAATGAACTGTTTATTCTAATTAAAGGTATGCGATTCGTCATGTTTTCTGCGAAGCTAGCGATAGTCTCACTATTGAAGAACTTCAAATTTTCGACTTGTGACAAGACGGTGGATCCCATACAGTTTGATAAGAGGACAATCTTCTTGAAAGCTAAAGATGGTTTATGGGTTCGTATAGAATCACTGTGCGAATAAATCTTCCACACGGCTGTCGTGTGCGCCATAGAAGTCGATGGCACGCCTATTGCGCTTCGTCTTTTTGACTTCTTTCTTTTAAAATTTTAAACTGAGCAAGTTACAAGTATCTAAAAATATATACGACTCTCGTTTCATACGGCATCCAGGACGAAACAAAATGGCATATCTGTCTGTCGCAACGAATCGGTTTAAGGGCTGGAAAATGGCAGTGATTAACATGGCGTTTAAAAGCGATATGAGGAGAGATTTATCTAGATCTAAAATCAAAATACACTGTTTTGTTTAAAGCTTATTTTTTTTTTTTTGCAAGGAAAGTTTTAGTAGTGAAACTCAGGTCAACAATTATATTGTCAACCACAATTTTATACTAATATTGTATTTTATATTATTATTTATTAAAGTTTTATAGTAATTTTGTAAATGCCGCTATGAAGAATCCTATTGAATCTTTGTAAAGGTTTCCTACGGGTCTAATTTCATTGTCTTCAGGACCAAAACTTTGTACCATTAATCTGAAACAATAAAAACAGCTATTAACCTTCTGACCGCCTCCATCGTAAATATCCGACGATGCGTAATTTGCAAAATTGATCTTATTTGATTGACGAAAAGACACGGGCTTGAACGTGTGATAAATAAGTGCCAGTAACTTTACTCAGTACAAATTGTTAAATTATCATTTAGTTTATTATTAGATAATATTATTTCAGACTGCCATAAATTTTGCCATTATTTTATTGCGTATATGTATGTAAGCAAATGGTGTATGATTTCGCAAACGAAAATAAAATGTACAATTAAAGCTTATATATATTATATATTTCAAGAAGGTAATTTCCATAGAGGTTGTACATTTTGTTGGTAGTGTGACTGGTTGTATCGTCCCATATGTCCTAGATACGAGTATAACCCTAAGTCTTGCCAATTAGCAAGACTGAACTTAAACTAATGTAACTACAGGATTAAACATAACGATGTTTATAAACGTATAAGCCATTCTATAATTCATATCATCAAATAGTAATTCTCAAGGTTACCTACTCTGTTGTGTCACTTATAATGATAGTAAAAAGGTTCTCATGTAAATTCAAACAATGAGTTTTAATAACTCTATTTGTAACGTAAATAGATAATTGCATTACCGTATATACATATTACGAACTATTACATATTGTTGCTGCTCAGCTCAGCTCAATTCCTTTAAATTCTTTAAATAAAATGTTATAAACTTAAGTTTTACTAAAATGAACTTGTGTACGCCGTCAATTGTGATGTGAAATGTCACATTAGTTGAAAATAAAATTTAAAATATTTTTAATACATACCTTTGTTCGTTATTTAATCCTCTATTCGGTAATCCTGGTCCACCAAGCAATGGTTCTGCAGGTATTAATTTCAAGCAAGGAAACTTTTCAAGAGCCCATGCAACCATACCTTCGTTTTCATCCTCAGTTATAGTACAAGTACTATACACTAATTTGCCACCGACTTTTAGTATTTTCACGGCCTATAAAGGACATTTTCAATAAACATTTATTTAGCTACAGCATTGTAATGTTGACATGTTTATTTCAGCTATAAGTCATTGAACATAATGTTGATAATTGATTGGCAAGCACTTTTGACAGGTCCATTTCAAGTATGATTCAATGAACAAATATAATATGATATTTGATTGGCACTAAACCAAGAGAGGTGTAATTAATATGGGCGCTTTCCAGACTGGGCTTATACTGAGAATTCCATGATAGATAAATAAAATTCGAGCCCGTAAAAGTTTCTTTCCCTAATTTTTCACACTTAGGTTTGATATAATTATATTTTTCTTCAAATTTATATGGGACCCAAACAGGAAACATTCCAAACAAAACTTTTCAAAATCGGTTCATAAATGATGTAGTTCTGAGGCAACAAACATAAAAAAATACAATTTAATTGAGAACCTCCTTTTTTGAAGTCGGTTAAAAATCTCAATATAATGGTGATGGAACCCTAGACGTTTTGCACAATAGTTGTTTCCACTCCCCACTGCGCCACCGAGGCAGTCTAAGGGCTGCCCAATATCTATCCGCACCGAACCGCACTTTACAATGCTTCCATTCTTTTCTGTCGGTCATTTCATCATTCATAGCTAGAAAGAAAGCGGGCGTGCGTCAGCTCGCGGCGGAATCACGATGCATTCAGCTCTCACTGTTATCTCGTTCTAGTAAATGACAGTGACAGTGACCTCGGTGACACAGTGGGGACAGAAAGGGAATATACAGGAATGTGCGATTCCGTACGGCTAGAATATGTGATGCAAACCTTAGCTTGCACTTAAAATAGGGTCGTACGTTTGGCACGTGTTGATGACATAGTAAATGTCATCAACACAGTAAGGTGCCCAAAGGTTTATACTATAAATATAACATTTAGACTGTTCCCATCTCTTACCTCAGCCAACAATTTTCTTTGAACAAATTTATAAGACTTGATCATTTTTAGAGTCATCTTATTTGTTAATTGCGGTCTTTGTCCTAATCCACTGCATGGTGCATCCAATAGTATTTTATCAAAGCTATTGGGAGGGAATGGGGGCCCACTATTTGTTCCCAAGCTGTCTTCTGAACAACACTTAGTTGAATCAAAAGCATAGGCATTGACACAGGTGACACCCTGAATGTCACAACTTTCTTTTATTTTGGCTGCCTTTTGAGGTGTTTTATCTATCGCTGTTATAAATGCCTGTAAATAATTGAGCAAAATATATTATGATTTATTTTATATAAATTCTACCATTTTAGTCACCTAATAGAGCTAATAGTGCTATGCCACTCACACAGTAAAAAAATGGTAGCATGTGCCTAAAACACTTTTTTCAATATTATTCATATATTAAGTCAGCAAAATATGGTAGTAGAAAGTTCAAAAGGTACAATTTCAGTAAATTTTATGTAGTGATATAAACTAAAACTCTTTCTGACCACTAATATGCACTTAACTCAATTTCTCTAAAAGTGTGGTTTATAGACCAAAGAGGGCGATATGCAAGTTATAATTTTTATTTGCAAAAATTTAATAAATAACCAGGCATTTTTTCATTTGAATTACTTACAATCTGTACTAACTTTATCGTTTGACATTTCAGCTAAATGTGTAGTTTTATTACCAGGTGCAGCACACATGTCCAAAATGATTTCATTTGGCTGAGCATCCACTACCCAGCCACAGATTATAGAAGGTAAGTTTTGTAACAGTACTAGTCCTTTAGGAAAGATACTTTCATTGACTACTGGTAGTCTTGATGCTGGCAGGATTGTATGGACAGCTATACCACTGAAAAAAAATAGAATGTGTACATTCTGTTGATGATAAACTTATAAATTGACTTGGAACTTTTTACTTGGTACCACAACAATTCAGGAGGTAGGTAAATAGGTATTTTATATTGTTATGTGTAATTTAAACAAGAACTTTTCTAATAAATACACATTATTATATATAATATTATTACTAGCTGATGCCCGGTGCTTCGCTCCTGTTGTTCTGTTTGGCCACTGCTCACTGCCTTTCTCGTCAAACGGGCTATCCAACACTAAAATAATTTTCAATTTGATTTAGTAGTTCCTGAGATTAGTGTTCAACCAAACTCTTCAACTTAATAATATTAGTATAGCATCTCAGGCAGACTTATACATAACATAAGTATTGAGAAAAACAAGTACCAAGGTTGTATGCCCTTATCAAATAAATCAGATCTCAACATTTTGAGGTATCCCGTTCCAACATATTGTTTTTTTCCTTCATAAGTTACTTTCAGACCTCTTTTGCAGTGGCCTTCTAAGTCACCATAAATATCCACTCTTTCACCAAGCTGGCAATCTGAAAACAGTTTTTTAAAAATTTATACAAAAGATAAAATAATAATTAAGATGCCTGACTTCACTCAGATATGTTGTCAAATGATTTGTGTTTGCAACAGTTTCAACATGTTGTTGTAAAATGTCTTGTATTTTATATTACTTTATCACAATATATCAAAACTAGCATTTATTACCAGTTTATTGTACAATAATGGTTAATATAGTTGAGATTGAACAAGTCAACTGGCATAAAATAAAATTTCATTATAGTATTACTCACTAACAGGAAGGCCCATAACTCCAGGTGCAAATACATGTGCCCCCCTCAACACAGCTGCAGCACACAATGCATCCACAATCACTTCCTTGCCAGTCTTTTTTAGAAATTCAGCATCAGGCCACTGTTCCAATATAAGACAGTCTGGCCTTAATAAATAATGTTTAGGGAGCTGATCAGTTTTAAGCTCTTTACATTGCTGAAAAAGAATTGACATTTTATATTACAAAATATTTCAAAAGAAGAGCTTTGACTCCAGCTATACATTTGTATAGCTGGAGTCGAAGCTATACAATAAGTAAAGATCAGTAAAGATACACAAAATAAAATATTTGTCTGATGTAAGAGGTTGACTTACTTACAGTAACAAGAAGTTTTTCAAGAACAGTGCAATCGAACTGTTTTAATGTGCTTATCCTGAATGTTGTGTATTTAGGTGTTTCTGATAACCAACATAATAGAACTTCGTTAGCTGAAATTTCCATTGTTTAAATGGCGTTCTTTTATTGTGCAATGCGCAATAACTTTAATATTATGAAACTCGACAATCGCCGATAATGAAAGAATCACAAATCACAACAATAAATGACTCTGACGTGACGTGTCACACTCACAGTCACTGACATAATGACATATGACGCAGGACGCTGCGCTAGCTGTCAAAATCGCTTTGTGTAATCTGGTGAATCTGTTTCTGGGGTCATAGTGTAGTACATTAACACCACATGGGGTCATATGAACATTCTATGACCCCATTAATTAATAAAATAATGTTAGTAGTAGTAGAGCATTTCTGTGGAAAAACTTCTTGTAAGAATGCGATTGAAGAGAATTTAAGAATGAATATTTGTTTAAAAGAAGCCATTAGGTACAATATGATGATTCTGTTATGATTAAAACTAGTGAAAGACATTTTAAGAAACTAAAAAAAAAGATAAAAAAACCATATTTAAATGAATCTACTTTTAAATTCGTCTTCTGGTCTAGTGGAGGTAATAAATGATCGATTCCCTCCAGAAGAAACCCTTGCCCAGCTGTGGGATGTCTATGGGTTGTAATGATGATGATGGCATATTAGAAGAATCACTTTTATAACCTCAGATATATACCTCGCTGATTTGTAGCAATCTAGGCCAAATACAAAAAGTATTTGGCCTAGAGTATTTGGTATCTACATTACATTATTAATAGTAAAATATGTACTTAAATTTTATTTTAAGGGTTTACTTGATACCTACACTATTGTTGCATGCTGTATAACGGCCAAATATGTGAAACCAGATTTTTTGTAACATCTCTAACCTACCATGTTTGAAGCAATAATCTATATTATTATTATTATCCTACAATCATAATTATTAAACGATTTTATAAAAAAAAATATATTAAATTTCATCCATATTTGCACAGTCAATGTAATGATATTGCCTATTACAACGTAAATTTTACCCTACTATCCTCAATCACGCTAGAACGACTGAAAGGATTTGTATGAAATTTAACTCACTCTCATTAAAGTCTGATATCTAGGCAAAACGTACCCTACGTATGGCAGACATACCATACGGGTGGGAATCGTGGCCGAGAGCTGCTTGTAAAATAAAAAAGTTCAAACATGTTTAAAATGAGGCTGAAAAGTACATAATTGTTTATATTCACACAAGTATTTACGTTTTTTAAATATTATCATGTAATTGTGTAAAATTTAACGATTTTATTGATGTTTTGATTTTGTAAGGATTTAATCTGCCACGTAGTTAATTTAGTCGTGGTCAAAATCGAATCATCAAAACTGGAGATCCCTGTTTCCTGAGTCATCTTTTTAATCTAAGTGGGGGAGTTCTTACGTGTATTATTAGTTATAAAAGTGTCTTTCATTTCATCATTCATTCATTAAATGTAAAAAGGATCCTGCATCCTCAACGTTACATTATTTAATCATCTCTGTTTATTTTTTGGACTGTAAAGAATACGTTCTTACTCTCAGTCAGTAGTATAATTAATCACTAGGTATAGCAGGTAACTAATTGTTTATTTAAAGGTTTTTAATCCTATGCTTAGATTTGAAAAATATTTTAAAATTTTCTAAAGCCATTTTGTTTATCTATTGTGTTTATGTGTTGTGTTCTTATGATATTAACAAGGCCAGCGTGTGTGGATTATGGCCTTTCAGCTCTTTAAATAGGGGAGAAGAGACCATGGCTTTGATTCTGATTTATCGGATTGCTCCCGGAACGTAAACTTTTCGAATCTTAGAACGACGTATTTTACAGCATAAATATGATGTGTTAGAAAATTGTTTACCCTATAGAAAATAAAATCTGACTATTGATTGTATCTACATCTATCTATTTTTTTAACATTAAGTTTTTTAACTTAAATAAACTGAAATTACGGCTGAAAATTTCGTGACATCTCAGAATCAGGGGGCCGCGGCCGTGCCCAGTTGTGGGAGCCAGTGGGATGGACAGTAATGGTTTGCTGACATTTTGTTTATTTAATTTTTTTAACATTATGATTCGTATTGTTACTTTGCTCTAATATTAGAAATGTTTTTAAATTTATGCAACTTATGAAGTTAATTTAAATACAAGGTATAAAGAGAAATAAAATTATTTCAATTTTTTTAATTTTGCTTTTATTGTCACTGGCCACTTTTTTCCAATACGTGGCATAGGCACGAACAACTTCCACGTTCGCCGCCATTTTGACATCGAGTGAATTGTATAGAATCCACAGAATTAAAGCTTTTTTTCTTGATTGTGTTGAAATTTGCTTCTGAAAATGTAAGTCTAACAATTGGTTGTCGTTATTAAGCATTATTGTGATTAGATTATTCCAAGTAAGGCGTAAGTTACGTTTTGTATACTTTACAAACCGAGGGTGGTGACCGCAGTAGAGACCAACAGCGGTGTCGGTCAATCTATAATGTAAATTATCCCTGTGCAATGGTACAGCTGCCTAAGAGTGTTAATTAAAAAGTTGTGATCGTCTTATTGTACCTTTAAATCTATTAAATTTACAGTTTTATGTAACTAAGTTAGAAAACATCCTACGTCAAATTTTGTAAGGACCTGCCATGTCATTATCATTGATTGAAATAACGTGCAGAGTTGACGGATGACTCAGAAGAAGTACCTATTTCATTAATTTTATAATAATTGTTTGTTCTTTCAGACTTACTCAAAAAGCTTCAAAATGGGGAATATGTTTGCGAATTTATTTAAAGGCCTATTCGGCAAAAAGGAAATGAGAATATTGATGGTTGGATTGGATGCGGCTGGTAAAACCACAATCCTATACAAACTCAAATTAGGCGAAATTGTTACAACTATTCCCACTATTGGTGAGTATATCATTTATTATTGTAGAAACTGCATTTACATATACCCATTCCATCAAGAGATTTTTATTTTGGAACAGAGACAGTCAGTTCCAAATTCCCAATCAGATGATTTAAGTAACTAAATTGTACATATTATGTGTGATTCACCAGAATTCTCTACTCCTAGCTACTCATGATTATTTTGTGAGTTATAAAACCTCAATCTTACCAATATGAACATATGCTTAGAAAAGTACTTCTCATGAAAGTGTTAAACACAACATTCTCCCAGTTAAAATCAATAGATATACTTACGGTTATATATAATACTGTATACAATATATCCCATATTTATCCTTGTGAAAACCTTTTATAGTGCTGTGATTCAAGACAAAGGAAAATTATTATCCCAACATTAATGTTATTATTATAAAGTAATTATTTGCAAACAGTCCTTTTTTATTTTAAAATGTATTAAAACTTTGTCTTCAAATTAAATAATTTTACAAATTTGCAATTACTATACTACATAATCAAAGTTACAAAATATTGCAGAAATTACTGATTTGTATATTTTTTATGCTTAGATTAAATATATCTACTGACTTACTAATAAAGTTGGTACTTAGCATACTAATAAAATTGTATCAATATTAACAAAGAATACAATTACAATGACGAGTTGTAGAAATCAACCCAAAAACATAAATTTTCTATCATACATCATATCAACAGTAGGATATCCACTGCTGGAGATTGGCCTCCTCAAGAGATTTCCAATATGAATTGTTGTATGCAACATAGCCAGCATGTTTCCAATGTTTACCAAAAGATTTTCATAATCTTGGATAACCTTTTCAGGATTTAATGTGGAGACTGTAGAATACAAAAACATCAGTTTCACTGTATGGGATGTCGGCGGTCAAGACAAAATTAGGCCACTGTGGAGGCATTACTTCCAGAACACACAGGTTAGTGAAACAATGTATTGATAAATATTTTGCCAATTAGGTATGGATTAGTTTCCATTTATCATCATCACATCAGCCTCTATACTGCTTGATACTGACCACCGAGTTAAAATACATACACCGAGTTAAGATACAATTTTGTTCAAGGCATCTTTTATGCCGTTTCTGTTTACATGCCTGAGTCAGAAAAACATGAACCAACGTTGATTTTTTTTTTGACAAATTTCTTGAGTACAGAGATGTTTGTTTGGTAGTATTTAAAGTAAAGTTCAAAGACCTAATTTTACACCTGTCAACACTGTCTAATTGTATGGTAAAAATGTGTTTGTATCTCTCATGGGGTGTCACCTAATCTATTATGAGTCAGCCTTTAATACTTGCCACATCACTTAATTATGTTTGTCATTATAAAATAATTTTGATTGAACCCCTGATATTTGTCACTATTTCGTAATAAATAATTATCTAATCATTAAACCTGGTTTACATTGACAACTTTGACACTAAAACAATGGCTTATGTCAATTTAAACCTGGTTTAGTACTTAGTCCATATTTTGTAATAAGGGGGAATGAGTTTATCAATTTCATAGGAATAATTTTATTTACATTTTAATAAAAACATTACCCTCCTTTTTAGCAGTCGGATAATGGAGAGGTTTTAGTAATAAAAACTACTTTAGCCACTGGTGAAACAAATTTAAATTGTAGTGCTTGGTTAGGTGTATAAAATTGTTTACATGTAACCACAGATACTAAACCCAGAAGGAATATACAATAAGTATATTTGGTATATTGCAACATCAAGCATGTAATTTGCTAATGAAATATACTAGTGCAGTGTCGTTCAATAATAAATAATCAATACCTTTTGAAATGAGCATATTATTTAAAACATTTTAATAAATATACAATAGGCTGAAATGATGATTATGAATAAATATTCAAAACTTTTTGCAAAGATGGAAGTTAGAGCTATTTTAATTGCAATTGTTATTAAATATTTAGTTTTTTTTTTGTTTACTTTATGACAGTAATTTTAATGTGTTCAGTGGAAATAGATTTTGCACATAATAAGCCTACCTCATGGTGATTACTATCACAATTGGGAAAGTGGGTCATTCTTTCTAAGTTTATTACATACAGATGATTTCGCTTCAGTTATGGTTCAAGTCTATTACTAAGCAAGCTTCGAAGTGTTCATACATTAATTGTAGTTAAAGTGATTGCTAAAGGATTGTTTTTCTTACATATTTTATTTTCTTCAAAGTTCAATGGGCTATTCAACACTAAAAGATTTTTTCAAATCAGTCCAGGTAGTTCCTGAGATCCTAGCGTTCACCCAAAAAAACTCTTAAGCTTAATAATATTAGTATAGATTAATATTATTGGTTTGGCAGTGGATGGAAATTAATAAAAAAAAATATAGGTATAGCCTTGCCATCCGTGGTCTAGTAGTTTACATATGACACCTCTTTATAAAGCCATGTTTGCATGATGCTTGAGTACCATTGAATAATTGTAAATTGATATTAAATCTTTATGTATGCTTCACGTTATTAAAATAATCCATAACATAGCATCACGCCTTTTTCCCCCAAGGGGACCCATATTTCACCAGCTATGTTTGGTTCCATGAAATAGGGGGCGAGCCTATTGTCATCAACCGGGAACATTAGTTTACCAAACTCCGGGAAAATCTTAATACTGGAGTTTCATAATAGAAAAACCTTAGACCATTTTCACCCGACCCGGGAATCGAACCCGGAACCTCTTGCACAGCAGTCGTATACATTTCCCGCTGCGCCACCGAGGCAGGCAAATAAAATAATTCGCAGTATTAAGATCTACGCGTATAAATAGCAAATCAAATAAATTAGCATACATTCAATTAATAATGTCTTAGTGAACCAATCAGATTGGTTTGACATTGACATTTTTCACGACCATTCAAAAACTAGTACAGCGAATAATTAATTAATAAAATCTATTTATACTATTATAGATTAACAAGTCACGTGGATTTTTAAATCAACTTATGAAATTAAGAAAGTTTCAATATCTTGCAAAATGTTTTGTGGATATTAGTAGTCTTACTCTATTTTATTTGGCTTATCATTGTATACCCTTTCCAATAAAGTACTAATATTCAGTGATATAACGACACGAGTGCGGTTCTCGGATTTTGTCCTTTACTTGTGCAACTTGATATTGCTTCTTGCCAAATTTCATGATTCTAAGTCAACGGGAAGTACCTTATTTGTTTTGCCTTTTTTGATTGTCGAGATATGCTACAAAAATGGAGCATAAACAGCTGTATTTTTTGATTGCGTTAACAGAGAACTCTGATTTTTTATTCTTGATACCTCTACGGCCTATGCGTTCTGGAGAAAAATATTCTTGACAGACAGATGGATAACGGAGTGATTCCTATAAGGGTTCCGTTTTTTTCTTTTGAGGTACGGAACCCTAACAAAAAGAAAAACGAGTAAGTCTGTAAGTCCTTATTAGCGTTGTCATAATATTATTTCAGATATATAAAATATATAAAAGAAAATTACTACTATCGGTTTATAAATTTCCCTTAAATCTCGACTCCAGTTCTAAATCAGCCTTTGTCACTTAACCGCTTTTTAGATATAGACGGCAGTACGTTAATTCGTTGAATCATGTTTCAAATATTCCATTGTATTATATTGGTTAATCAATACAATACGTAATCAGAAGGTAATAAGGTTCTCTGAAACAACGCGCAACGTTATCAATTTGTAAGTTTATTTCTAAAACAGTCTGGTTTTTCTTGCACTGCTATGCCTGAAATGATATTATCTGATAAGTAGATATCGAATTATGCGCGATGATAATATTTGCCTTACTTATACTTTTTAACTTGCTCCACTACTTTTTTGAAGCGATGGTGGCCAAATGTATGAGTTTAATTCCAAGCGGTAGTACCAATGTGGACATTACCTTGTAGATTTTATATGTACTAGACAAATGACTTACCATCTGCTATGGTGAAGGAAAACATAGTTAGGAATTCAGAATTTTTACATACCCTAGAAGAAATTTTAAGTGTATGTCTGATCCCCTAATCCGCGCTAGGCCAGCGTGTGTGGATTATGGCCTAAACCTTTCAGCTCTCTAGATATAGGAGAGGAGACCCGAACCCAGCAATGAGACAGTAATGGGTAGCATACATAGCATCACGTCTTTTTTTCCCAAATAGCTACACAGAAGTGTATCCACACCCATATTTCGTCAGTCCTATGTAATAGGATTTAACACGGCTGCACACAGCAACAACACAGCACTAGGCAGTCCTATAGGACTTAACACATTTGTTTCTGAACTCCGTCGTTGAAAAACAAATTTGCTCCCTGATATTGAGAATTCTATGATCCAAAAAATCACATATTATTTTACAAGACCTGGGAATCGAGCCCGGGACCTCATGCGCAGCAGCCGTATGCACTTACGTTGCGCCACCGAGGCATTAAAGATAACAATTAATTCTTAGTACTATTGCCGTAATATTTAATAACACTGGTCTCATACAAACACATTGTACGATACATTAAATATCTTTATCGTAATGTGTTTTACGTGTTATTTAATTTTATTACATAGAAATATTTGAGCTTATCAGTTGCTACGAAATAAATATTACTAGGCTGTGTTCATGCTCGCATTATTTCGTCAAATAAAGTAGAGATTTGTTGTTATTAATCTGAGCTGGAAAGGCATATAATTATTACTATTTAAGCGTTATATTTGTTTTTTTAAAATGAAAGAGAAAACTGTATATTGCATTTTCACGAGCAAAACATTTCACATACCAATACCATTGGGGTTAGAGCTGTAGATGCTAGGCAGTAGCCCGCATTCTATTGCCTAGCATATATAGGTGCTACCCTCACAAACCACTGTAACTCCTGTTAGCCTGTTAACAGAAATGCCTAACTTACTGTCTTGGAACTCGCAACGAAATTAATCAGAAGTAAATGGAGAGTGGGAAAGAAATTAGAAAGGTAGTTGGTTATTTTTAGGTTATTAAATTTTCCCTCTATGCAGAATAAACTGATATTAGTACAAGATTGCGTGGCCTGCTAACCTAGTATATTATCAATTTATTGCTGACTGATTAGACTGTCTAAAAATGCAATGGTAATGCAGACATTACCTTTGCATATTTAGGCAGTCCAATTCCCAATAAGAAGCCTAACCTAAGTTCGGAAACTTAGGCTTATTATTGGGTATTTTATTTATGAAATACATTATTTAAAGATATTAAATCTAATATTGGCGATAGCATGTGTGATTAGATCTTATAATTTAGTTACAATGGATTTATTAAAAAAAAACACTGATATGTTTTGAACTCGGGTTTTGAGCAAACTTTGGTACTGTTGTTGTTTTCATTATTTTTTAATTAGTCCAATTAGATTTTCTAAAAATCATTACTTGCCAACATGGAACCTTTATTTCATCACCTTTCTACTTTAAACAATGGTACCATGAAATTGTTTTATAGTTCTGTTACAGTATTAGGACCATTTACAGAATTTAAAAACTGCACGTTAACCGATACTACGTTAGCTTCGCGTATTTATTTATTAGAATGATTTTCAAGCTTATACGGTCCACCTGATGGCCTGCAACGCCACTTATTTGCTCCGTATCTAAGAGAACTTGAATGTTGTGTATTTTGTTCCAGGGTCTCATCTTTGTAGTAGACAGTAATGATCGAGAGCGTATCGGTGAGGCGCGTGAGGAACTCATGCGAATGTTAAGTGAAGATGAACTACGGGATGCTGTACTTTTGATCTTTGCAAACAAACAGGTAAAACACGTCACACCTATTTTATGAACTTTATCTTCTGGTTAAAGACATTTATTTCTCATAAAGAACAGGATACAAGTTCACTTACATGAGAAACTTAATGTATAATTAAACTTAAATATTAATGTTTGTTAGTCGATGGTTTTAGAGCTAGAGGTTAGTAACAGTAGTAGAAGTAATTAAATTAAATGTAAATTTATAAAAGGTAGATACAATTGTATCAGAATTTAATTATTGAAATCGGTCCAGTAGTCTTTAAATTTACTCGTTACATAGCGAAATATAAGTTTTTCCTCTTTATGATGTAAATAGTAAAAATGAAGTTATATATGTATATATATATAGGTAAGATTATTATTTTTATTAACTTTATCTTCCTCAAAATATCTAAATATTATTTTAGTAATATATATTTTAAACGTTAAAATAACACAGCTCATTCTAAAACAGCCCAATTTGTAAATACAATTTAAATAAAGAACATTAAATTTGTCTAGAATTTTATCTGGTTTAAAAGTTTGGAAGCACGCTTTAATTGTTTATTTTCTATTTATCCATCTGTGGTATAGTAAAATGTAGACGAACTAATGTAATGTTGTGTTGGTAGGATCTGCCAAATGCAATGAACGCAGCTGAAATAACGGACAAGTTGGGCCTGCACTCATTGCGTAACCGCAACTGGTACATTCAGGCGACGTGTGCTACGTCCGGCGACGGCCTCTACGAAGGCCTCGATTGGCTTTCCAACCAACTGAAGAACGCCAACCGCTAACCGCATGTGCGCTACCAACTCACAGAAAAATCTGATTACTGAAAGAGACTATGGTTTAAGATATGTTAACTTTATTTGCTATTGAATATTGAATACAATGTATTATGTGAGTTAACCTGCGAATGCATTACTGATGCGTCCTCCGGTGACCGATCGAGCATCGCATTCACTCCGAACCACTGGCGTTCGTACGTTTACAACGTTTAAAATTAATTTTGGTATATGGGTGGTGTACAAATAAACCGTGCTACTTATCGATGTGGTGTTAGGGTCCACAATTGAATGCGCTGTTCGATCGATCCCTCAGAACGTAGAACAAAAATAGTGTGTAAAGACGATACAAAATTATTGCAGATTTGTTTTCAATATAAATATAACGATGGAGCAAAACGGTGGTACCTAGACTCGCTGAATGATCGTGTATTGTGATGTGGATAGGTTCGTAGCTGACTCGTGATAAAGTGAATCACACCATAACCTGTTTTATATGTATACTATGTGGAATAAGTTGTCGCAATAAAGTATTTAAAGTTAATTCACAATTATTGACTTTAATTATTTAGTTATTATAGTAGACTACTACCTACAGTTTATACTAGGTAGGTAGGCGCGCGGTAGCAGCGGTCAGGGGCAGCACCGGGCGAGCTCGATTGGCGGCGGAGGCGCGGGCGGTGTCCCATCGCTCTGTGCCTGTCCGTTGTCCATACTTATACAAGTTCTTTCTGTTCGATTGTCACCGGTTTTGTGCATTAATATCACCGAACTTATTATAATGATGGTAGATTATTTTTATGGAAGTTATCTAGGTAGATTAAGCTGTTATGTATTTTACATCCAAAACCATTTCGTACAATTCTCGCTTATTCAAACGGCTCGTTGTGATTGACATGCATTTAAAAGTCAACAGCTTCTCATGACGAACCGAGATTAATTTGTAACTTAGGTATAAATATGTATTAGATAAACGGTGTCATTTTGAGAAGTGTTTCCGCCTACAGGGAACTGTGCTCAGAATTCTCAGTGGTACATGCTCTACACAACTAATTGTAACTTAGCATTTTTATAATAATTTAGAAAAAAATGTTGAAACAATAACTTTGTGGCAAGTGTGATGGGAGGAGTTCTTTTTTTATTTTTATGAGAAACAAACAATGAAAATGCGAATTGTGACATTCCGGTTTATCTTATGCTGTATTATGGAATAAAAATTATCCTCACCAATGTTTCATTTTTTGATTTATTACATACGAAATAGTTCAACGTATTGTAAACTTACGTTAAGATTTCCGTGATCTAATTGATACATACCTTTTATTAATTTATATTAGTATAATTATGTGCGTAATAAATAAATAATTTGAGAATATAACACTTTTTCATATAAACAATAAGATATTAACAGCTGATGTGTGAACATTAACTAACACAACACTAATTAGATGTTTCCATGAACAATCATTTCGAAACTTGTTTGAAGAACACAATTCTAGTCCCAAAAGTTGTGAATCATCAATGTTTTGAAGATTAAATTGCCTTGTTATCTAAAACAAGCGCCTTTCGCCTGTTGTACAGTACAGTACCCTAGGACTAATCGCAGTTACTCTAGGTAATCCATTACCGTGATCAGCACAACTTATGAATTAATATCACGTATCCGCTTACTTAATTAACCAAAGGAGGTTCGGTAGCTTCTTCATACTTCATCATTATAGCGCTTGTGAGCATCGCGGACTTCTAACGGCTCTTCTAACTTCTTTGGGCCGATTTCAATAATCTATCTATCTTTGGATTCGGCTACTAAAGTTAAAATTTCGATAGAAGCTCCATACAAAATGTGTCAAAATTCTAACTTTAGTAGCCAAATCCATAGATAGATTATTGAAATTGGCCATAAGACGTGAGAGAGGCGAATAGCCAGTGGCGGATTAATTACACATTTGCCCCCAGTAGGTTATAGAAATTTTATGCAGCCCTTACAGATCTCTGCAATTCGATTGTAGTTCACAATCGTAGTATTTTTTTTATTGTAACGTTATTGTATAAGCGCCATCGTCCTCATTTCATCAACTTTTATGGTTATTAGTATGATTGTGAACTAGAGATCGATAAGTTAGCTCCGAGGTTATATTTACCGGGGACGCAGTTCCTACGCGGTAGTTTGAGAGTGAAGGATTAAACCACGAACCACATCCGTAGCCTCACCATGGCGTATCAGGTGCATTTCAGCCCGCCTACGTCGCCCATTACACCGGCGAGAAATCTGATCAGCGCCGAGGAGACTTCTCCCTGACCTCACTGACGTGTCACGAGCGGCGTCACCAGCACTTCGAGTTGCGAGCGGCTTGGCTTGGCTTTTAATCGTCATAGGGTTCCCACGTCACAGAAATTAAAATCCTTTCAGAACAAAACTAATAATTTATGTTATGTGTCTATCCTGTTTCGATCTACCGTAATTTGTGACGTAATTATGGCTTAACATAATAGGGCGAGCGGCAGTGACGTTCCAAAACAAGATGGCAATTAGGGTTAGGTCTCGTTAGAGGAACGTGTTGACGATGGACCTATATTATGGGGATAAAATTACAGTTTATCCCCATAATATAGGTATAATATATATTATATGAAATATGTATTACATTTCATATAATATATGTGTATATATTATATGAAATATTCCATAATTGTGTGAAAAGGTCGCCTGACGGTAAATAATAGGCAAATGTTGGAATATTAAATTAATCTCGATAAGCGCCTACAAGATATTTCACTGCAATATTTAATATATCATCATCATCATTTCAAATCCTCCAAAGAATGGGAGGGCATTAATTAGCCTACTATACCAGGCTGGTCAGACAAGTTGGTATAGGGTTTGTTTCGAATTTTCCTTTTCTCGCAGTGCTGTTGTCTACATAAGGAATTAGTCGCCTTTTACGACACCCACGGGTTGAGATCGGGTAGTGACATTATGTATTCTTAATCTTTCACTATACGGATTATATACGATTGACGATATTGTTTTTAGAACATTATTTTTACACAGCCTATAATGAGTTAATAAAGCTTGCTTGATCTAGAGAACTGATAAACATAATAAATACATACATATAGGTCTATATGTACCTACATAGAAAAGCACTCAAACTCCGAAACAAAGATTTACAGATCATACAAATATTAGTTCCTACTTAGGGATTGAAGCCGACACCCGTGACCTCAGAAACCGTAACCCGCTGTGAGGGAACGTATACTTCGATGGTGCTGCCAACAGCCCCCTGATTCTGACTCGTCGGTTTGTTCCCCGATCGTAGACTTTTACGAATCTTATTATTTGATGTTAGAAAATAGTCTAACGTACAGAAAATTATAACTGAATAATTTAAGGTTTTTTTCTTTAACCATTTATTTCTTTAACAATATGTTTTTTAACTTTAATTACACTGACATTTCGGGCCGAAAATTTTCCGACAGCTCAGAATCAGGGGCCGGGTGCTGTAAATCCGAATCTTTTACTCTATCAATATTTGACATTGCTAACAAAGTAAGTAAACAGATATTTTTAATCTTATTGATTTTTTGGATGCAACCAATCTATCTAAAAATAATAACAATAAATAAATAAAATTGCATAACATTTAAATAATTTTTCAATGTTAAGAATAACACTCACATGGCATAGCTATGTGATGAATGAGATGGTTTACCTTTATTTTTTTTTTTTTTTATTAGTACTTTTTGGAGAATCTATACAAATATTATAAAGCTGAAGAGTATTTTCCCATTCGGTCCGAATTGAAAAATTATTTAGTGTTGGACAGCTCATTTATCGAGGAAGGCTATAGACTGTTTAACATCATGCTACACCTAATAGGAGTTGAGTAGCGGCCAAACCTAATTCCACGAGAGCGAAGACCCGGGCAATTTACGTAATAAAACTAAAGACTGTCCACCGTGGCGTAGCGGTTTGTCGCCTCGCCACTAATATTATCGTACGGAGTGACCTGGGTTCGATTCCCACATGAGACGACCATATATTAACATCTAATATTAAAATACCTACACTGACCTACAGTCATGCAATATATTAGAAACCATAAAAGTAACAAAGAATAAGTAACATATTTATTTACGTAAATAAAACTCTACATATGTTTTAAAATACACATACTTATATTTCGTTTTAATGATTCCTATTAAACTATAGGAAGCGCAGGTTTCATACTTATGTACCTACACAGGAGGCACAGATTTTTTATTTGGATAATTCACGAACTTGTTGATTTTCTACAGATGGCTCAATGCTAAAGAGGGGAAACTTAAAAAAAAATAACATTTCTTTTTTTTCTCACGTTTACGCATGATAGAGCAATACTTACTTTTAAATAAGTTTTTGCCTTCGTTTTATTGCTTCCTTTGTATTAGATAGGTTCTATCAGCACTTCCGCCTATTTTCCGTAGATAATGATACCACTAAGAATTAATAAAACTTTTCAATTTAGTATGAAAATTTAAAAAAATGTAAAGATAAGATAAAAATAAAAAATCTATATATAATGACACTGTAGGGTATGGAGTCTTTTATGGTTATTTTTCTTGATTAATAAATAATAATTAATGTTTAATCAAATTATATATTTTATCCTTTTCTCATGAATCACTCTATCTATTCGTAAAAACCGCATTAAAATCCGTTTAGATTTTTTTTGGGTTTATTTCGTGCATGTGCGGTGGAGGACTTTGTTTTATACAAATGATGAACAGAGAGTCAAAGAAGGACAAAGAAGTCAGAAGTCAGATTAGATAGGCAATTTGTTATTGTCTAATCGCAGAGAATAGGTAAACTGAAAATCTCTCTTCCCTGTCAAATCTCGAATAATGAAAAAGCGTCCTAAAAGCGAGAGCTTATGCGAATACAAAAGCTTTTTTAAATTTCTCGTGCGTGCGACCTGTTTTACGGAATACCCGCACGGTTAATAAATCTGGGAAATTTCGCCAATATAAGAAGCTTCTAGAATACAATTCGAGAATAAAATTGGTGTTTGTAAAGTATTTTAGGAGATGATGTGATGATGATGTGTACCGCGGGCAGTGTTGATTGATTTTTTTTTTATATGTACCGTAAATTAAGTCTATTGCGTTTTCCTATATGTAGCTATTTGATAGTAAAAAAGAGTCTGTTGTTACAGAAAGTTACTTCATTATATTTAGGTGCCTACCGTCCTCTTTTATCAATATATTATTATTATGAAAATAAATAAAAGACTTGAGTCGCGAGAACTTTCAGAAAGCACTACGTTATGTGTGAAGACGTTTTTGCTGGAAAATCCTTGCTCTGTGATTAGTCGTGTTGTATACTGTAACAAAGTTTACCCGAGGTCATAATACTCATAACAATTATTTATAACTTTCACATTGGTCATGACGTTAACACTTTTACAGTACCTAAAGCTCTAGCATTGTAGCAGGTACCTATTGATATTTCTGTTTATATTCGCTAAAGATATGAAATATTTATTATATGACTAGTTGGGATCTCTGCCAAATCCAGTTCTGCACCAAATATATGTAAGTAATTTTGTAAATTCATAAGAATATGTTCAGCATGTCTGAATCCGACGCACATCCCAGCGGCGAGACAAAGCAATAACAATTTGTGTTTTTTATGCGAGACGTTTAATTCTGCGGACTCGTAAAATCACGGATAACTCAATTCTGCTGTAAATTCAAACAAAAACAAAATATTAATTTGGTAGTACTTAACGTTATCAATAAATCTTACATTTTATGGAATATTTATATCTAGCGGCATGACGACGACGGAGGCGCGCGGCGCGCGGCGGCGGCTAAGGGCTATTATACTAATAAATGTTTCACTTTAATATCACTGCTGATGTTGATGTTCATCACAAAAAATATTCGTTCTATTAAGAATGCTCATAATAGTCTCAAAATTATATAAATATACTTTATGCTGACACTTGAACACAAATTTTGCGAGCTGTTGATTTGCTCTTCCCTTTAAGTAACCATGACGTTAGTTATCACCTGCTAAAAAAAGTTTATTTGAAGTTTAACGCTAGGTAGGTACTTTTGTACCGTGTGTAGATGAACTAATCGCTAGAAATAGCAAAAATATATTGTTTGGCTTCTATTCATTCCTAATAGTAGATACAAGTTTAGATATGTATGTTGCTTGTACTGACACATCTTTATTAATTTATGACAGTAATAATGATCTCACATTTTTATTAAAATATTTATCTTCAGTGTATTGTTTTTGAAGATACGCGTTTGTATAAAGATAAGTACCTAACATCTATTTTGTATAATGTTATGCACTGTTTAAATTAAAGACATAACGCGGAAAATACGCATACTAGGTAATTACATAAACTTATGTATTTTATAGATAGATACATAATACGTGGCGAGATTAAATTTAATAATAAATTGTATAGTTCTGATGTGTGGTAGTGCGCTATATACATATTATTGTGATTGCAATAAAAATGTGTGTAAATTTAAATAAAGTTAAAGAGTGTATTCAGGTACTTATAATGAAGCATTAGTAGGTAGTGGTAGTAAGTGGTGCAGCTGCTGTGATAGGCACTTAATGCTCGTAGATGTGTGTACGGGCGCCGAGCATCGGGCGGCGCGACGGGCGGGGCGGGCGGATGACAGCGGTGCAATTTTCCCCGCCCGCACCGCGCTATTGCCGCGTTTTCCACGAGGGGCGCGCCGGCCCCCTCACCCGCATCAGCCGGGAAATCGCGCGTCGCTCGTCTCAGTCTGGCTCAGCCGTCGCGCTACGACGACGCTTGCGAGTCGCGCGCTACGATCGCGAACTTGCGCTCGCTGCACCTATCGTACGAACAGAGCGCGCGCGGCGAAAATAGTGAGCTCGTGGCCGGGAGCGGTCCGACCCCGGTGAGAATACTAGTGTAGAGCGGCGCCATGCTGCCCGCGCTGCTGCTGCTGGCGCTGGCGGCGCTGGGGCCCGGCACGGCCGCGGCGCGCCGCCATGCGCCCGACCTGCGCGAGGACGAGCCCGCACGCCGCACCACCCGACCCGCCGGTGAGTGCATCACACACCACGCCACCACGCTCGCCTGCCAACGATATCACTCGACGTAATTAAATGCACATCGATCTTTCGCATCTGCCCAGCGTCACCGCGCCGCCGCTCAGGTGCGGAACGCGCGTTACGTCGTCTAGGAAAATAGTGAACAGCTATGGGCACGTGTGTTTATGTAAATAATTGCATTCCGATGTTTCCACACCGCTCTGTGACTATAAGTTCAATTAAAACATACGTACGTATAAGTCGCACAGAGTTGACTAGTCAGTCCTGATGCCGTTTGCACTCGATACTCTTTATCGATTGACGTATCGTTATCAGTAGAGCCGATACGAGTTGACTCTGAGGGATAATAACAATACCACGTGAGAGTCGCGGGTTGACATTGGTTTTGACAATATCAACAAATCGAGAGAAATGTCGACAGGTTCTATTTTTGGAGAATGATACAATAGCTTATCTGTTATCGGACAAAGACTCTTGTCGAGGTAATCGAGTAAATATTTGGAACTTGGTCATTATTACTTAACAGTTTACCGCGAAACGTTCTCGACAAACATCTGTAAACATTGTGTAAACAAGCTTGAAAGTTAGGTGCGAAAAAACCAACGTATTAATTTATAAATATTGTCATATACCTACTGCAAGTTATTATTGGAAACTACGAAGTGAAAAAAATTTAGAGATTAGTGCATACTATTAACCATCATGCTTTTGATGCTAAATAAAATAGAGTTACTTATTGCATTACTACATACTTATATACTTATTTGAATTCTTGTATTAGACCTTAGATAAAAGTATAAAAATATAAACAAATTACGTAATAGATCTAATAAAAATAAATGGCATCTTGATTTATGTTATTTTTTTCGTTTAAGTTCTCACGATAGTAACTTTAAGATTCTTTACATAACATTTTCTATTTATAAACACATTATTAACTTTTATATTAAAGAAATACCTTTTGTAACTCGTTAGTCATCCATACATCATACAGCGTTGGAAAATAAACCATTTAAACTTGATGTTGTTACTAAAGCAACATTTTGAAAAGGTTTATTTTCCGGCCTGTTGGACGTCTACAAGTAAGCGTTAAATTGGCTTGGAAATATAACTTTCAAGAAAATAAAAACAATTGTATAAATGCATAATATTATATAGTTGTATTGTGTTGGAGTGTTTTACCACGAGCAAGATACTCAGAGCACATGGAAGTGAATATCAATGTCGTATGATTCCACAATCTTATCTTGTATTATGTTATGACGATTGCTTAAACATTATTTACAGCTTAGGCCTTTTGTTTTATTCTTCTTTTATGCCTTGCCTCATTATAAAGAACATGTTCCATTAGTTATTAAATTTATTACAATGTGTTAGACAATAATATAAGATAAGAGGAATACTCGGTTTTCTTAGAAGAGTTGTCATACTAGATACTAATATTTAAGAATTTTAACGCCGAAGGTAAAAATCCTGGCTGTAAATACACTTGACCAGAATGTAACTGATTGAAGTGAACGTTTCTGATTAATTCCACCAAGAATACCAAGATACTAGCTGGTCTGGAGTAAAATAACTAAATACTACAAACACCATACCCTCTGGATATACTAAAGAATAAATAACTAATAAATAACACGTCATTTTAAAAACCCTAGAATTACCCTAAATGATTTTAATTTTTTTTTGTTTTATATTAAGATGTCTTTATCTTTCAGTAAAAATATTTGTAATACTCGTAGCCATTGGTATTAAGGCATTGTTACCTACCTAACTTACCCTACCACTTAATTGTACATTAAGGAAGTAATACATTATAAAGCATAGAGTAAGTTGCGGTTTTCTAGAAGGTTGAGGTATTTATCCAGTCGGGCAATTCAGCTGGAACGCCTCTTAAAAAGTATTTATATAATAATTGCAGACTACTCTTCGCTTATGTCTCTCATCATCATCATCATCATCATAAACGTCCCACAACTGGGCATGGGTGGCCTCTCAAGAATGTGGAGGAAATGTAGCCTACTATACCATGCTGGACAGAAGAGTTGGACTTGTTTCGAATTTTCTTTTTTTCGCAGTGCTCTTGCCTGCATAAGGTCACCTCTTACGACACTCTCGGGTTGAGATGGGGTAGTGGCATTATGTATTCTTAATCCGTCACTACTTAATGTCTTTGTTTATATTACTTTCATGATTTGACTCATTATTGAGTCTCTTGTGAATAGACACTGGAAAGTTTCTAAGTTTTTCGCGATGGCCGTTGTGGAAGTGTGACTCACAGTCGACAGCTTTCATTCATTTTCCGGACGTGATAAAAGTTACAAATGTTTGCCAAGATTGTATTAAGTAGTCTGCCAAAAATTGTATTACCGAGAAGAGAAAAAAGTCGTCTTCGTTTGTGATGTCTAGACAGTCGAACGAGACAAGACGTGACGCGATCACCCCTTTCTGAGCCATCGTGGACATCTTGACGAACCATTTGGCTCAATTAATACATTTTATAAAATAGTGTCTGATTCTTGTTAAAAAAAATTGTACTTATTTTTACCTGGCGTCCATATATGACTAGATATTTGTAAGAACTATATTTTCTCTATCAGTTACATAAGATGTTTACACAGAGAACGGTTTCACTATGAAAATAAAAGTATATATATAAAGTGCTTTAATGTACGCAACAGATACCCGAAATAAACATACTTATTGTTTATGTTTAATTTGGCAAAGTACTCAGAGAATTGGTGGATTTATTACACTTTTTTTTGCGATTGTATGCAGTTCTTGACGAAGGTCTATATTCAACGGATGACTTCTAAGCGACGATCATAATGTTTATTATTTTTTGATAGTAAACAATCCAGGTACATCTGATGAAACTTGATGACAGTCATAATACGTACCTAAATTTGTAGGGCATGTGTCCATTCTAAAAAATAAAAATCTCTAATCATGTAAATACATCCATTATAAGGGTTGGAATAATGCTTGTTCATGTGCAGGTGTTGTTTGATGTGCGAGAGATTGAATTTATGCGGTTAAATATACATTGTAATCTTCGAGTTGTTATCTATAACTGTATAAATCATTGTAATAGGTCATGTATGGGCATGAAGTAGATTTGGCTCCGTAACGCGTGATAGCAGTGGGTGTTGACTAAAAGGGCGCGCTAATTTCAGGATTGCTCTTGCGCAATGGTAGTACACATAAAAACAACGCGGAACGACACTGATGCCGACGTCCGCTCATCACCTGATAACTTCTAATGTCACATAATATGTATAGTATCAATTATGACGTATTTTCGTATTATAAACAGTGGCTATTGATCAAAGATGGCTTTGCACGTTCATCTTTAAAAAGTTTATAACAAAGTTCCTGTCGGTTTCTGTTTTTTCAGCGATTAGACGGTTCTTTTTAACCGCGCCACCAGTTTTTGATAAAATTTTCATTAGTATTTGAAAAAATTCTCCTGAAAAGTTTATCTATATATGGAGTCGTTAAGTATCTTCATTAAGTATCAGCGGAATCTTAATAAAAACCAAAATTGCAGTCGATATTTGTTGTTCATGTAATTTTGACATACTTAATGTACTGTATTTAATAATATGTTGCGGGTGGCCGTTGCAGGCGGCACAAAACGCTCACTGCGGCGAAAATTAGGTAAAGTCAGTGGCGTCATTGGGCTGATATGATGATGATGATGATTTGTATTATATAATATATGTATTTTAACGCTCGTATCTAATCCATATTAGATACGTACCCATGTACGTAAAAAAACTAGTGTACTAAATATACATTTAACTTCTTACACCGCCTATATATAGTGTTTTCGGCGAAACGTGCTGTCTAGGAATAGAGATTTCTATTAGCCTTGCATTCTGTGTGGAGTCATATCGTACAAGCGTGTTTCTATCTTAGGTTCCACACTCGAATTAATTAACACTTTTCAAATAAAAATTCTGTTACTAATATTTTTAATTTGCCTATTGTGTAACACATTTTCAAGTCAATGGTGTATGAGATTTTGTTTGTTAGTGTAGTAGGCTATAGGTATTGTACCCAGTGATTGAGCGGAATAAAATAATTAAGGCGCAATTAGTTTAAACATCGCACTAGTGAAGGATTTTCGGTCAACAAAGGACAAACGATCGCCTTGTTCTTGATCTTATTCTTAGAACTATGCCTTAAATAAGTCACCTACTTTATAAAGTGAAATCAACGTTACTCATAAAGTGAAATCAACTAAGAAGTCAGTTAAGTAACCCTTAAAAGTCTCTAAGAGCAGTAATAAGTTTTAAACTGTCTAAGTATTACTCAAAGTCGAACCTACTTTTGTGTTTTGCGTATGAATCACCTAACTAGTGAGTAGTGACCCCAAACAATGGGGTTTCTATTGTATTGCGTAACATGAACGGGTTAATTAATAATACACAAAATATAAACGTATTAGGATAACATGTTAGGTAGATATATTTTTCCTAAACAGGTAGGTAGAGGCAGACCTCTACCTACCTGTTTCAGTATCAGAATACCTTTATCCACGATTAAATTAAATCCATCTCATCATCTTAGAATATTGCAGTCCACTGCTGGACATAGGCCATATCACTCGATCCTACGCCTTCAGCATCCAGGTAGTTATTAGATACGATGCTTTTATATTGGTTAGTACTATTTGAAGATCTTTTTCTGTACAGGAATTAATAAAAACAAATTTTTCCTCAAGTTTATTCATTAATCTTGGTTAATTATTGATTTTGCTATTTGATCAATGTTAACGCATTCATTAATTGATAAGATTTGAGATCTTACTAGTGTACACTTGAGGCAGTTCTAAAGTGTTTAATTTTTTAATTACTATTTAATGTATTAATTTAATCCAAAATTATTTTAGTGAATTACAGATTAATACAGATACGCGTCAAGATAATTATTTCATTTTAATTTATTTAAATTTCAAACTTTAAATAAGTATTTTATTTTATATAGACAGAGCTCGACCTCTGAGAAGAACTTGGCAAGAAAGTCAGGCCACTCTTTTTAATCGCCATTGCAATTTAGTCATTAACCATAGTAAGGAAGGCTTACAGTCTAAAACACCATTACTATAAACATTATAATTTATCAACAGATTGCTAACTACAACTACATATGGAGAACATGTAATCAAAATTTAGAAAAGAAGTTTTATAACAATACTCATGGTACAAATTGAATTTAATATTTGCTAATGAAAGGATAATTTGAGAAGAATATTAATTTTAACTACTAAGTAATAACATAGAAAACTAAATAAACCCTAGTTATTATCTGTTTGTTATGAGACCGTTAAATAAAGTAGGTAAGCACTTGTAATGCAGTCGCTAAAATTGTTTACATTTACGTAATTTCAGATCGTACGAGAGATAAACTCGTGTATTCTAAATATTTACTTTTTATCTTTATGTATATGTTCGAGGCATTTGTTTATTTTTCTTAGTATATAATAATATATATATATGAGGATGATTTGATAATTCAAATTTTCGATTGTTTATTTTTTGAGACATTTTCACCATTGTCTAATTTAAACTAACTAGAAGTGGCGCGGGGCTTCGCTCCCATCGCTTTTGTTTGGCCACTGCTCAGCTCCTTTTGGCTGTAGTGTGATGTTATATAGCCAATAACCTTCCTCGATAAATGGGCTAGCCAACATTAAAAGAATTTTTCAAATCGGACCAGTAGTTCTTGAGATTAGCGTGTTCAAACAAATTTTTATTTATTTAATCAGTTTTATTAACTACGCTATGTTAGTTATACCTTTCTTTAAGATATAATTTAATTAGGATTAAAAGTAGCCCTATTAAAAATTTAACAGGACGATTAATCATGTCTATAAATTTCATAACGCACCTATTGCAATACAATTCTCGTACAATCATCTCACATTCGTACTTTATAAACATAAAAACAAAACAAACTCCAGATGTTATAAACGCGGAACAGTTGTTCGTAATAATGAAAACAAAAATAATATTGCGCATTGCTATTTTTAACTGTATGATTCTCGTTATCAAATTGATCTTTTAACCTAAGCGGTATCGTATCAAAAATGCTTTTTTTATTATAAGTACCTACTTACCTAATTTGATAGTGTGTATATTTATGTTTGTTAATTATATTAGATTATTTGATTATTGCATTATTGGATAAAATTCTTAATTCAGTTATTAATAATGTTTAAATATCATTATCAATAAGGCATCTATCATTTCCCTTCTAATATATATAAAGTTATTCTTTGGTTTACATTAAAGTTGAAACATTTAAACTTCATTTCAACTTAAAATACAAGTATTTTTCATGCTTATTTTTGCAGCGCGCCGGGCGGCGGTCCGGCGGCCGAATATTGCCGAATATCAGTAGTTTATGTACCTATTAAGTACTTATTTATTTGTCGTTGTTAGTAGACGGTGTTACACATTGGCACTTGACAAGGCGGTCATTGATACACTTCAAACAAAGGTGTCAAGTTTTCGAAATTTTAATACATTTTTTACAAAAATAGTGTAAATACTATTGGAATTGATTCTTCTACTGATTCTGAACAAACTACTTTCAGGTTTCGTATTAAGTAATAAAGGTGTAGAAGCCTCAAATTCATTACGTTCAATTATATTTAAATCTTTCTTTTCTTTTTTCTTTCTTTTTTTTTCTTTTTATTTAAAAAACAAATGCTGCTTGCGTTGCGCTGTTAAAACAAAGTGTATTTTTACTTCCATGTCACCAAGCACCAAGTCGTTTTTCTATCAAATATCACTATTTATTAAAATTGGTTCCACTTTATGTGTGAATATTTTTAAAATGTATATTAATAATTAAACAATAAAATGTATATAATTAGCGTTACTGTTGTTAAAGGGTGTTTCCGTTCTTAACCCAAATTTTCAACTCACGACTATTTTACTCCGTTCTTAACCCAAAAAGTATTCCGTTCTCTCCCAGAGTGAATGTTGCATACATTCACTCTGGGAGAGAACGGAATACTTTTTGGGTTGGAGCATTATGATTATGCTAGATAACGATCTGATTGTGATCTCAAACGTTAATCGTGTTGTTGTAAAAATCACAAGTTATTAGCAGAGCCCCACCCTCATTTGTGGAATGTTTTAAATGCGCATTTATACGCAAATATTATATAAGACTGTTTGCATGCAGTCACATCGCGAATGGAATGAAAATGTACTCGATGTTGTTGCGCATCATTATAATAGAGATGCGTTTGCTTCGCCTATAACTCACTAATTGACGCTTCACCTACTCATGTTATGCCACAATCGCGATCAACTCCATCGGAATTCTACCGACAACCTATTTGAATAAATGACGTTCATATGTTATAATACCAGCAAAGTGGTAGGTACACACACTGTGCTATTAAAACAAAAACTTCGCTAACATTTCCCGTAGTCAATCAGGTCCCGTTGTAATACTTAATTAAAATCGTTTTGCCATATATTGTTTAGCTAAACGAACTTACATAAACCTTGTAATTAAACATTATAGACCTTTTAATAACATCACAGCTCGAACCATTCGTGAATTTTACCGTTGTCTCCATTGAAAAGGTGGAGTTAATTTAGCAAGTTACAATGATATTGCATGGTGTCACTTGTAATGTCGTAAATCGTGCTTGGGTTGTGCGGCGCAGGACACTTATGTCCAATTCAGTCGTTGGTTCATTGCCCTGAGCCAGCGCTGGGCGTAACAAACGACCCGCTGACTGACGTCACGTCATTACCATTGCACTCAAATTGCATTACCGGAGGCTTCTTACAACTACTCACCACGCAACATCATGTGTAAGTTCGCGCCTACACTTTACTATAAAACGCACTTTTACTACGTGTGAAATGTTACCGTAAAATCAAATGTTGTTTTCTTACGATCGTATAAAACTGCTGAAAGATTCCAATAAATTTTCGCATCATGTGCTTGTTATATTAAGAATTTTGACTCATTGAAGATATTCCACATATTATTGGTTGTATTTAAGCTTTTTCAGCGAAATACATCAAGTGTTGTAGATGTACATACAACTCAATGGTCATTGTGTTCGTTCGTTAGCGTGTTTACCACACAAATATTAGCGCACTTAATTAACGCACGACGAACTCACTTCTACGAAATTAATTGGGGTCAAAGAATTTGAGTGCATACGTCTCAATTAAACCCGACGCTACGCCAGGAGTCATCGCCACATCCGAACACGAAATAATTCAATATACTTAATCGTGTGAGACTTACTCATATAACGAAACCTTCTGGGAATAAATAAGTTCATGTCATTCCTAATCCCTGACATCTCCAGCCTGTACCCAGACAATAGACATTAATTTTCAAAGGCGCGAGTTAGGAATGTCGTTCCTCGCAGGTAGAATTTTTGGCACCTTTATGATCAGATCCTGACGTGTCATAAGCCACCCACGGGCCCTCATTAAGCCGGTAGCCTACAAAGACGCCGGGTCGACCATAATGTTGTCGGATTATACGGAGCGAGCGACGGGCGCGGGCGGGTCGTCGGCCTGAGGTGCCCTCGCGTGCTACAATTGCACACAATATGCCCCCGCGCGACCCGCCAAACCAAAAAGTTAGAAAAGTATTGCACGGTGCCGGTGGGACGCTGTGATACCATCTCGGCGCCACGCCGCCGCCGCTAATGCCGCCGCGCCGCTGCGTGCCACCTACACCTTGTCTCGATCCTTAAATTCGATCAATTTTGTATCTGTCGCGGCTCCTAAGGAGCACGTCCGGTGTCAGATGTGCCACCGCCGGTATTTAATTAGAAGTTTACTCTTAACATCCCGTGAAATATTGCGCACCTTGGAGAATTTAAAGCGTCCGAGTGTGAATACGGAGAATCGATAAACGCAATTCGGAACTTTGAGCGATCCGATTTATTTTATGGGCATTTTTCGGTCGGATCCCGAAAACGACTCTGTTTATCTTTATCGATAATAAAAGTTGGGGGTAACGCGCGGTGTCGCGGCGCGCGAATGTGTTGGTCCAGTTACAGAGCTCCTCCCACGTACGGGTCTCGTTATGAACTTGAATTAAATGAATGACGCAGTTGTATGAATGGCGCGGGAATGAATGTGAGTCGGAAGTGCAAGCCGCGCTTCAGCACGCTAGCTCATTGCGCCGACGCACGTGCATCCGCCGCGCCTCGCGCCCGCGCTGCTGTCGGTGAGCTACGAGCGGCGCCGCTGCTACGTATTGTCCATCACGCCATTGATCCACATCACGTATTATCTCCATGCTCTAGGATCCCATTCAACCGTCAACTTTATGACCCTTCATATTTTGAATACGTCATGCTCCATACGACTCCTATAACGTCCGACTCTTATAAAGTAAGCTCAAGCAATAATGTCAGTGGCTTTACGTCTCTCAACTGCGACAAGGGTATAAAATTTCATCAGCACTCACATAACAAGAGTTGTAGTAATAATTAACATGAAACAAATTACATATAACACTCGCGTACGAGTAAGTAATTTGCATCCGATTGTCTCGTAAACATCAGAGTTCACTGCGCAATATTTTAATTATTCATACTGAGGGAATGAATAACGAGCCTCGAGGCCCTTAGTGTTAGACTTAATACCTACTAATGTTCGATATAAATGTGCGCAGTATGTGTTATTTAGGACAGTGTACAGTGCTAGGTCATTTAGGACAGTTCTTGCGCTAAACGGGCGACGGCGACAGAATATGCTGGACTGTTGTGAAATAGCTACATTTTAAGTTAATTGTGTGAACATAGGTACGGCGATGCGTCGTCTTTATTTGTTTACATATACACGCGCATAAATTAACAATTAATTATTATAATTGAAAAGTATGCTCGTGGTATTTAACGTCTGATCAAAGCATTCTGGTACGTATCTAGCTATTACTGTAAAGATATATTTTACTAATATTATAAATGCGAAAGTTTGCTTTACTTAATCACCCGAGAACGGCTGAAAGGATATATAAACTTTGGTATTCAGATAGGTTATAGTCTGGAAAAGCACATAAGGAAGATGGTTTATAAAAAAAACAGTCTCACGCCTGTTACTCCGAAGAGGTGGGCAGAGATGTTCAGATCCATATTTTGCCAGCTATGGCCCCCTGTAGGTCCCATGTAGTAGAAGGCTAGCCTATTGCTATTAACCGAGTATATTTCTAAACCCGGGCTAATTCTGAAAATTTAATGACTGAAAAACTCAATACCGCGTTTGGATGACCCGAGAATCGAACCCAGGTACTGAGGCAGCTCCCGCTGCACCACTAAGGTAGCTGAAGTAACTAAAGTTATATATTATAAATAGTTTCTTACAAAAACAGTCATAGTATTTTTTACAGAATGATTATTAGGTACTGGTACATCCATAGTTGGAAGTCACCTTTTATAAGTTATGATATATAATATGGGAATATGGCCATATAGCTCTATTATGTACATGTACATCGCTTCGAGGTTATGTATAAATAATATAAATATTTCCCTCTAAAATGACACAGTACTAAACACAGTATGTCTGAGTGTGTGTGGGTTTTGGTTTTGTTTAGCAGCTTATGCACGTTTGTAATTATGACAGGCAGCACACACCAAGCAAGAAGTTATTAAATAAACTATTATAGTTGAAAAATTGTTGAAGTTTAGGTTAAATTATATTTTCAGTAGTCTAAAATATTTTAGTTACAGCCTATTTTTTGTTATAAAAAAAATCACTAATTATAAAGTTATCTTTATTTTTTCTAACTGTACTTAAAATAATTCCACACGCAACCGAGAAATTTAATATTTATGACGAATATGGATTTTTTTTTATGTGGGAGTTGTCCCACATTAAAAAAAATCCGTATACGTATTCCGTAGTGAAAGCCAATATTGGGCCAATATGTTGATATTGGCCCAATATTGGTTTTCACTCAGCGTCTAAAAAGCAGCGCAGCGTTTAAAAATGCTTATGTTTGTTCTAATGTGCATTCGGACGAACGTTTCATTTTCATTGATTGCACATACGTTATTCAAAATACGAACGTATTTAACCCCGAAAGTAAAACGCAGACTTACAAATTTCAACCGCATTTAAACGATACATTGAAATAACTTTTTTTGTTTTTTTGCTGAGTAAATTTATCAACCAATTTTTTAAACCTTAATTGTTATTCATGTATATATAGCCAATAACAGTCTGTCATTGAAGGCTTTTCCATATAAAAGCGTCATATCACTATTTATGTTGAGAAAACACGTACAGAAAATAGTACCCTACTTCCAAAGTTTTTTTAACATTTGACCTTTTTAGCATTTGACCGAAGTTAACCTCCATACGTTTGATTGCTGCTGAAAAATCGATATTCTAAAATAAAATTATAATTTTCAGGCTCTCTGCCAAAACTTATGAAATTGGTTCACTAGTTTATTTGTGAAAAGTTAACAAACAAATAGACCTATTTACAAACACGCTTGATTTATACACTGTTAGTAAGATGTAGGCTTTAAACATTTAGTTTTATTGTACATTTAAATTTGCTGATGTTTTAGCTTATTGGAGTTTGGGTTGTGAATGTGTGAGTGGGAGACACACACCGTACACCGATATTATGCAGGTGTACAATGAATTTAGCAATTTATTAGCAGTTATTTATGTTACTATTAAAGTATCTGAATTATGCTAATTATTGCAATTTCGCTACATAATATGATAATGCATAGGCATGTAATAAAAATGATTGTATTTTTAATTTTAACATATTTGAATAATTTTATTTGTTTCTTTTCAAAATTTTATTCTTTAAAAGTCTGACTGTCTCAAAAAGTCAGAAATTTAAGTAATTAATTGCAAAAACCATGCCAAAATAAAGGTAAATTAGATGTGTTCAGGAGTTTTGAACTTGTCAAGCTGGCGCTAATAACTTGAAAGAAGATTACAAACTCCGACATATGTGAATGAGTATACAGATTAGATAAATTAGAATCGTTGTGTAAATTTGTATATTCAACCATAGGCAAGGTCTGCGTAGAATATTTAGCTATCTTATGTTAATACTCTTTCTCTACGTGCGTTCGGGATTGCCAACTGGGTTTCAGTACCGCAAGGTGACCATCTTCAGTGTGAGTGCATATCGTTCGCCACCTCGTCGCGCCGCTGCACTCAAGTTCGTTCTCCTGGACTTTCGGGGAACTTGTGAACGTTCATCATCATCATTGATGGGAATTATCAATGGGGATTAATGGAATAACCCCAGAAGTCCAGGAGAAGTAGTTCCGTACGTGAGATAACAGTTATTTAAAATGGCCTGTTGTCTCTTTTCCCCCCATATTTACCATATTTACTGTTTTGATTTTTCTACTAGTTTAACTCAATCTGTTACCAACACGACCGCTGTAAAGATAGAACTTAACAGAAGGTGGGCCTGGTGACTTGTAATACAAGTATTTCTATACCTATCTCAAGCTCCAGTCTCACACAACGTTACATTCAATCTGTCACCATTAATTAATATTGTGTAATTTTGGTAACTTGTGATGAGAAAATAAAGAGATTATTATTATTATATCCTCTTTATTAAAAAAGATTCACAAAAAATTACATTTTTAAATATATATATAAAAAATACATTTAAAAATATAAAAATTTGGAGACCCACCGGTATCGGGTACAGGGACCAAGCTACCGGTGGTTAGGGCTCCAGAGAGAGGAACCTCCTCACAATGCGTGCCGTGTCCAGAAGTACTGCCTTCTGCATCTGGCCCACGACCCATCCACCTAACGCGAGCCTCTTCAGGTGTCGATGGAGGCTCTTGGCAATCAGTCCATTGACTGAGACGACTATCGGAACAATGATCGCCGAATCCACATCCCACATGTCGACAATCTCGTGAGCAAGGTCCAAATATTTTACTTGTTTATCATTTTCTGCTTTCACGAGATTCTCGTCATGAGGAACGGTGACATCGATGATCACTGCAAGGCGCTCTAATCGATCTATCACCACTATATCAGGTTTATTGGCAACAATAGTCCGATCAGTGATGATAGATCGATCCCAGTACATTGTGGCATGGCCATTTTCGAGAACTGGGTCGGGCACATACATGTAATACGGCACCTCTGAGTCCACAAGGCCGTACTTTAGGGCAAGTTGCTGATGGACAATCCTGGCTACTTGGTTGTGCCTATGCAAATACTCGCCGTTTGCAAGACGAGAACAGCCAGAGACAATATGTCTAAGAGATTCTCCGGGACGGTGGCATGCCCGACAAATGTCAACCGTTCCGTCCTTTAGTATATGTCTCCGGTAGTTGTTCGTCATGATAACTTCGTCCATAATTGCACAGACAAAACCTTCGGTTTCCCCAAATAGGTCACCGAAACGCAGCCAGGATACGGATGATAATGAATCGACATCGGGCCCATGTAGAGCCCGGTAAAATCGTCCATGCAGTTCTTTGCCCTTCCACACTTCCTTCCGGTCATCAAGACTGAGTATTGCCGGTTTGCGCCAGTTCTCCTTAGCTAGACCGAGCGGGGTGAGTCCGTTATCAACCGCCACTACGTCCCGATGCATTTCCACGTCAGTCTTTAGAAAATATTCTCTGAGGTTGTACACCTCGCGGTTGTGTAAGGTCTTGGCACATAACAGGCCGCGACCCCCACACTTTCGCGGGATGTACAACCTCATTACTGATGATCGTGGATGATGCATGCGGAATGCAGTGAGTTGTGTACGGACCTTTCTATCCAGAGCGTCAAGTTCAGTCTGAGTCCACCTGAGTATGCCAAAGGAGTAGGTTAGGACAGGCATGACCCAGCTGTTAAAGGCTCGCACCTTATTACCGCCCGATAATAGACTTTTTAGAACTTTTTTTAGGCGGCTAAGGAAGCGTTCCCCCAACACCTGTTTCACGCCTGAGTCCATTATACCTAACGCCTGTGACATACCCAGATATTTGTATGTTTCAGCTGCGGACAGAGACCTAAGTTGCGTAGAATCTGAGAGTTGTATTCCCTCAGATTCCAAAATCCCTCCCCGCTTTACATGCATAACCGCACATTTATCCACACCAAATTCCATCTTGATAGAATTACTAAAGGTTTCTGTTACCTTTAGTAACGCTGTCAATTGGGAAGTGCCGGGGGCAAACAACTTTAAATCATCCATGTAAAGAAGGTGGGATATAACTTGACCACCTCTCCGCAGCCGATAGCCCAGCCCTGAATCCTCCAGTAAAGTACTGAGAGGGTTCAGTGCTAAGCAAAACCACAAGGGACTCAAACCATCGCCCTGAAATATACCCCGCTCAATCCTTATCGGGTTGCCATTACCAAGGCTCTGTGGACACCCCGGATAGCGAAGAGCTGTTCTCCATTGCCCCATACATGTCTTCAAGAAGGTGCACAGAGTTGCATCTATTTTATACAACTCCAGCACCCTCAAGAGCCACGTATGTGGCACGGAGTCATATGCCTTCTTGTAGTCTATCCAGCATGTCGACAGATCCTTTCGGTTACGGCGAACCTGCTGATTAACGGCCATGTCAATGATTAGGAGCTCCTTAGTGCCGCGGGCCCCATTCCTACATCCATTCTGAGAAATTGACATGATGTTATTGTCATTTACGTGCTTCACAAGTTTTGTTCTCAGAATAGATGTAAGAAGTTTATAAACCGTAGGTAGACACGTTATCGGTCTATAATTCTTGGGATCCGCGACACTACCTGATTTGTAAAGGAGGTGAGTGACACCAGTAGTCAAAAACAGTGGGATCGACCCCGATTCCAAGCAAGACTGAAAACCAAATGCCAAGCGAGCGTGCGAGCTATGGAGCCACTTTAGCCAAAAATTGTGCAGTCCGTCCGGTCCCGCTGATTTCCAGTTAGGTAACGAACGGGCTGCACTGGCCACATCTTCAGTTGTTATTGAAATTGGCTCCATATCACGAATTGACTCACACGATCGCTCAACAACTCGAGTCCAGTCGCTCTCCGTGTGACTGACAGGCGCCGACCAGATGTTACGCCAAAATAAGCTGGTAACATCATCATCCGGTCGACCGCTGTGAGCCACATCTAAATCGGAGCATTCCCACCGTCTGTAAACCCACCTCTCGTCTTTTTGGAACGTGCAGTTCTGGTAGTATCGGTCCACCCTCCTCCTATAGCGACGAATGCGGTTCGCCCACGCACAAACTTTCTGCTTCAGGTAATCAATGCGCTCTGTGACACGTGACGAATAATCTTGGGGCCTTACATCGGTCCCCAAAAACGCCCGTTTCACAAAGCGCATTACCCTTGGGCGGGTATTACCCGTCCTGAAGCAAATTAGCTTACCAATGAGTGCCCTGGCGTCAGCGATACGACACTCAATTCTACGCTGCCAAGCCGGCACACCAGATCTGGGTCGAGTAGCTGTGTCAGTCGGAAATTTAACACCAGCCACTCGACACGCTGCAACGGCTGCACAGTACAGAATTGAATGTGTATCACCAATATCTTCACTGCTGTCTAAAAATTCAGACAGCAGCGAATCCAGGGCACATACTAGGGCTATATTTTTCTTGTGCGTAGGCAAACGTGGCAAACGGGGCCTGTCGGCAGAGAGCTTACATCGATACTCACTAAGTGCACATTCCAAAGCGCTCCTTAAACGATCATTGCACTGGGTACTTACGTCTGTAGCCCCGCAGTCTACATCTTCAACCGCTGATGTTGGGTGTGACTGTGGCAAATTGTCTGCCACCCCAGTCACAAGTTGCGTCGAAGAAGGGACGACTGGGCTACTCCGCACTTCAGATCGCAGCCTTACAAGTGTAGCGTCATCCAACATATGAGCACGTTGGATAACCCGCACCTGATCCGACAATCGTTGTGCCGAAACGTTGATGGATGGTTCGAGGACCTGAAACACAGGCAGCATCCGATCACGATACATCGTGAGGTTAGTTCCCCCCTCTGTAGCCACAAAATATGCCCGCATGACGTTTTCATTTATTGAACGTGTCCATTTCATGCGGCGCACATTACCACCGGTAGCGGGGGCCCTGTTCGCAGCCGGAGGGCCGCGGAGTCCCAAGCTGGCCGGTGGCCGGCCTCTCCCTCGCCGACGCACAGGTGGTGGCGACGTCGGCGGGGAGTAATACTCGTCGCTCGATGAACTTGAGCTCGCCTCAGCAGCTGGCGGTGTCGTTGACACAGGGTCCGGTGGCTGCGAGGCGACGCTGAGCGACGAGTCCGGGGGTGGAATTAGTGCTTCTCGTTTCCTGGCCCTAGTTAACATCCTCTAAGTATTTTTTATCTCGTTGTAAAATTTTTGTTGTCTGTTGACAGCTGTCATTGCGGTGTTTTTGGTTTTCAAAGGTTTTCCATGATTATTGATAAGTGTGTATATAATATAACATTATTATTATTATTATTACTATTCCTTATAATATAATACGTGACGTAGACCCCTTTTATAATAATTTAATATTACTAGCAATGTTTAAAGAAACCCTCGTTCTCTGTACATTACGAGATACATTGACAGTTAGTGTAGTTTGGACTTGAAACTTGTTATACCTAGCTACTGTTTGTGTTAGGTATAATATATATTTGTTTGTTTTATTAGTAACTGATAACACCGAGTGATAATCCAGCATTGATATATCGGTAGTGTTGACATGGGAATTTGCACCGGTACGATATTGAAATATTCACCTGACATTTGATAAATGAAAAAGGTATGATTAATAAATTTATTTTTTACATAATAATTTCATCTCAGAAACGTCCCACTGCTGGGCACGGGTCTCCAAAAAATGTGGAAGGAATTTAGCCTACTATACTATGCTGCGTAACACCAAAAAGTATGCGCTCCTTCAATTAATAATGCCGGATAAAGTGGCAGGCAGAAGGAGGCCTGGCCGCAGAAGGATGTCATGGCTCAAAAACCTACGACAATGGTTTGGAAAAGTACGCGTTCCCTGTTTAGGGCAGCGGTGTCGAAGGTGGAAATTGCCATAATGATTGCCAACCTTCGCAAGGAGACGGCACACTAGGAAGAAGAAGAAGATTGTTGTTGATATAGGGTTTGTTTCGAATTTTCCTTTTCTCGCAGTGCTTTTGTCTGTCCGCCAAGGACCGCCAAGGACGCTTTAAAGCGTCATTCAATAACTTGATCGAGACGCTAATGACGTTTAAAGCGTCCATCTCACTTCATCTTTTACTGACGGATAAAAGTTGATTTTCAGAATTAGGAACATTTATTACTGTTCATATATTTTATATTTTTTATTGCTTGGCGTCGGGGACACAGTTTTTATTCATTAGCGTGGCGGTCAAAAGTTTAAGGTTACTCCCGTAGTCACCTTTTATGACACCCATGGGTTGAGATGGGGTGTAGTGATATTATGTATTCTTAATCCGTCACTACACGGATTTTATGATTGTTTATTGTTTATATAATACACATTTATTAAATAATGATGCCAATTTTATCTATTTGAGATAAAATTGGCATCAATGTTTCTACCTTATATTATTGCAACTAAAATTTAAAATAATTGACAGTCAGTTATACCTTATTAAAAAAGACGCTTAGGCCTGAGAAGTAAACTATTTTCATTAAAAAGCTGCTGTCTTAATGAATTGAAAAGAGGTCGACATTTTCAGGCAATCGCAGTAAGGGGCACAAGGAGTACAATATGCATTCATTAAGTTGTATTGTTATCTTTGTACACACATTTTTCCGTGTCATTAAACCGAACACATTACAATAACACAGTTGTATGAAGTACTTATTGTACAAACCCACCGACGCTGCACGCGTGTTACGAAATAAAGTGCAAACATAAAACCATTTATGAAGCCAGACTCGATAAATATTTAGCCGCCCTCAGTTCGCGCCAAATGGTGCACTCACAATCACTCACAGAGCTCCTTTTGGCGCCGAATGTCAATTTCCTAGAGATTGCCCATCGTCGAGCCGTTCGACCGTCTACAAACACGGCAGTGTTGATGCACGTTTACAAACTTAACACTTACCACATTCGAGTTAATGGCGGTAATCGAGTGGCAAGATTTGTTTATTCACGCAGTACGTAATGGATCCGAGCACTCTTCTCAATCGGTCGCGAAACGTGTTTGGATAAATGCTAGTGTGACTTTCATATCCAAGCTCTTGAGATCGAAGCCTGTAAGTGGCTATGTGTGTAAACTATGTCCTTGTGCGAGAGTATTTTAAGTTATGTTGTCAAACGACTTAGAGTTGTTACACAAAGTATGCAGTTACGTTATTATCTTTCATGACAGCGGTGACACTTGAGTGCGTTTTCTCTTTAATACAAAGTTAAGTATTGCTGAGCCTAACTGGACCAGCCAGTGATGCTTTATCGCGGCCTATTAGTGCTTAGATACATTAGGTACTATAGATTCCTGCAAATTTTGATATACTGATTTTATGACACAGTTATTAAATGCTTAGGTAATTTTTAAGGTATGTTACAATATAAAGCATTATCTGGTGAGAGGTTGAGACATGTTATATTTAAAAGTTCATAATAAAGTCAAGTTTATACAATATCCAAATGAAATCAATTAAATTTTTTTTTTTCTCTAGATAGAGTAGGGGAGACCCGAGCCCAGCAGTGGGACTTAATGGGTTGCTGATGATGAATCATTTGTTGCTTGAAATTCATATGATATGTTGATATGTTACAAAGTTGTTAAAAATATAATTACAGTGTCCTGTTTCACCAATTTCCCAGCATGCATTCATTGTTTATGATAATTAGTCTCGTCATGCAATATTCATATTTTGAAAGAGGAATAACCTAATTAAATGTTCATTAATAAATAACTCATATGAAAATAAAAAAAACAATAATGCATTTTTAACTCTTTTTTACTAATTTGAATTTTTTAATTGTCTTTTTATAGTGATGTAATTGTCGAAATTGACATGGTTTTCCATGTTAAAACAATAAAAACTCATACTTAGTGATAAACTTTCGAAGTGAAACGTAATTATTCGGAGAAGAGATGAAAACTCGGGAAAATCTAGTTGTTTACTAAATCACAAATAGTTGCACAACTGAATATAATTTGTATTTTTAGCTGGATTTTCTTGATAAATGATTTTATGTTTACATAATATTGTAATTTTATTATATTTATATGTAAAAAAGATTATTTTAAAGGTCATCCTCAAAAACTTATCTATATCTATATATTGTTTGGAAATAAGTCATTGTGTATTTACAATCGGTAGCGTGTTTTGTAATTGTGTTGCTCTGTAAGTCGTGATCACAATAGTAATGATTGCACGCGAGTACATAACGTATTATAGGTATGTGTGTGCACGTGTGGGTAGTTAGAAACAGGAGCGATTGATTGCGGTGTAGAGTATCAGCGGCCGTCTCGCTGTCTGCGGACTGTAGCCAGAGCGAGGGCATTCTTTACTAATCCTATATTGTGGACTAATTGAGCTCAACGCTCGTAATACGTAGCGAAAAAACTAAACCATCTGTGCTATAGTGCGTTTATTATGAGATAATTATATACGTAATGACAGTGCGACGACCTCGCAACAGGGAAGCATTAGCCAGAGCCTCGTATTTGATGAATGTTTTCCTGCTATAAACCATTGTTTTACAGTGTTTGTGTTCGATGTTCCAGAAAGAATACAATGTATACATGTTTTATGGGCACTGAAATCAAATCATCAAGCGTGAAGTACTTCTTACCTATCAAATTGCATAATAGTGGCGACGGCGATGGCATGCAGTATACGGTACTATCTATGCAACAAACCTTACCGTCGCAGGATCAGCCACATCATACTATCAATATCTCATAGTTTCATGACTCATCGCCATACGTTTGCTAACATGCAGTAGCCAAAGGCAGAACATTAAAACAGCATATTTATGTTAATTCAACTCATACAAAGTTTTAACTGAGCATACCTTTGATATTCTAAGTACAAATAATGTTAAGATGCTGTCGATAACAACTGGCTTGGTTTCTCTACTAATATACAGCTGCGTTAAGCATAATTTATTTCACTAATTATCATTTGCGGTTAATGGTTTCTTATTTAAAATGAAGTTGGTACTAAGACGAGAGACTGAGCTAAGATGTCAAGTCAAAATTACGGGCTGATCAGTCTAAATAGGGGGCAGTCGGGCCGGTTGTACAGTTGCGCTCCTTAGATGGCCACCGGCGGCGGCGCTCGTTTCTCTTGCATTCGCGTCTCGCGAGTCGCTCACTCGCGCCACTCGCCACTCGCGCAGATAAAGGGCACGCCTACTCTGACGACACACTAATACACTTGTAGTCGTCTGCAACATCCAGCCAACACACTCATTCTTACAAATCTATTCTAATGCTTATTCTACTGAGCCAGAAATAAAAAACATGTTTTCATTAATAGTTACATCAAAATAGATCCATAAGCAGACTCAGATGAATCACGATTACAAAACGCTCGGAAAATAAAAATAATGTTAAAAAGTGTCGGGAGAGTGCGTCGTCGCCGCCGGCTCTAAACTAAAGCTCCCAGACCGCACACTGTCAAAATATTGTCAAAGTGAATTCCACGCGTCCAATATATTATAATGATTTTCCACTTGGCAATAATCCTAGCGATTTATTTCGATCTCAGTAGATATTAACCGCATACCGCATATATCTAGACGAGGCGTCATTCTCGTTCTCAGCTAGGTTGTTGAACCTCCTTTTATTAAGGCTGACAAAGGCGGGGGAACAGAGGAGTTTAGCACTTTCAGTTTTAGGCAATTATCGCGCGTCGTCGGCGGCGATGTGTCTCATTGTCACCGGTATATTTAGTGGTGATGGCTCGAGAGTCGCGTGACGCGCCCGCTGCGGATGCTTCTGTCGACGGGCGGCGTCTGGCGGTGCTGCAACCCCGACCACCGCTTGCAATACTCATTTGGCAAGGTCCCGAAGCTTAATGAGTGCGAGACAAATATCCGGTGGACCTCGTAAACACTTCTAAGCGTCCTATATTTAACACGTTTGCTTATTGATTTATGTCAATCTATTCATAGTGTCAACGCAAATATGACATTGAATGCGTATGTTAGTGCTCATTTTTAAATTATAATATTTTAGCCTTGAATTGGCTGACGTGACATTGTAATGAATATTATTATTCCTAAATATAATAATTTCATTTCCAAGAAGTTTACATATTTCATGATTTGCGGCCGTCCGTTTTGTTTGCTTATCATTTAGATACATCTAAGCTTCAGGAGTTATAAATATATTGCTATACAAATTGTGTGTACAGAGCTTGATGGTTTATCGTTATGTACCGATTTATCTACGACGCTAACATAAATTATTCATGAAAACTATATAAAACGAACATAATTTAAATCTGCAATATGAAAGTTCAGAAGATTTAGATTTTATTTGTTTTTACAATGATAGCACGGTATTTTTTTATTCGCGACTATTGGTGAGTTTGGTGACAGATACAATACACACATCGCGATAAGGTTTCAAAGAAGATAAAGTACATTACTGTTTGACATCTGATTGTTTAGTTACATAACGGCGATAAAGGGATAAACGTCAAGCAGTCGTTGACCTTTGGTTATCAGTCTGCGGTAGAAGGTCGCCCCCGCCCTAATGCGCCGCCCACACAGGGCAGCGTTACACCAATATTATATCATAAATATCATCATATTCTATTCTACACAACTATACATTTTCATATACTTTTCAAAAAAAGTTTTATTTATAATAAATAGTAGAGGTGGACTAATTTAGTTATGACAAATACATATATTTATATTATATACAATATGTTGTCCTTAGATACGCATAAAAATAAATTTATACTTATTCGCGACGCTTTTATTAAATTATTGTTTCAATATTTTAAATTTATTTCAGTTTTTATGTCATATGAAAATTAATAAAGAAATCTGTGCAAAAAGCGAAGGCGTTGCTTTACTATGGTTGTTATACTCGTAAGAGGTGGGCGCGTTACTGCCACTACACATTCTTTAAATCCAATAATAAACGTAATGTGACGTCATTTTAACTCAGACAATGTAAGGAATGAAATATAGTAATCTAATTTTATTGGACATTCGGGTTGCAGACTTTTTTTTATTGTCCAATGATTGTATAATAGATAGTAAGTTCAGTTCATTTTCTTATACTGATACGCCGTTCGATAGTGTTGCGACATCATGATTAAGTGGAAACAAGGGAGCATGTGTTATGTCTGTGTGGTGTACTGGTGCCGCGGTGAGTCATATGAGCGGATGCACTGGCGCTGTGAGGAGGCAGTGGCGGCTCGGCTGACGACTGGCGGTTAGCGAGCGTGTGAGCCGAGCGAAGACTTACGCTGTGCCCGCGGCGGCGACGGCGCGCCAGCGGTGGCGCAGCCATTTTTTTATTTGTCGATATCTGTGATCGGCGCCTGCTCCATTAGTCATGTGACACTATCGACACGAGATCGGCTCTCTCGACCCTCTTTAATTCCAGTCGACGCCCGCGAGACTCGACTGGTCGTATGCAAATTTACACGTTTGCAGTCCAGCTGATGAATGATGTACTGACACGTTGTGTCCGACTGTTGCACGCCGAAGTGCTGTCGTTCACGATAAGCCGTTCTCATACATGTATCGTAACCGCCGTTTCAACAATCTTAGATGAATCACAAGAATTCGCAGTGTTACACATACAATAATGAATAGGCAAACATTTTTTTCGAAGGTCAACTGAACTAATTTTGTTTACTAGAGTACGAAGACCTTTGATGAGCTCATTTATATCAATTCTAAATAAAAGTAGTAGTGGTGACTGGTGTGGTAGGCGCGCGCCGCAGCGAGGCGCAGAGACGCGCGGCCTGCGCGCGCATACACAACTTGCCGCTCGCAGCCGCCTAGCCGGGTCAAGGAAGACGTTTTTTAGAGGATGCTTGTGATCATGATTGACACTAATTGTGATTTTTGTAAATGTTAGTTAATGTTTCGAGATGAAGCAATGTAGTGCATGGCAGCACAGGAATAGTATGCGTCGGCGGGTGAGTGGGGTCATTGAGCTCGGCTCTGAGTCACCGCATGCGACGTACGCAGTCTCTATCACATTAATACTTTCTTATAAGGTTGTCGCGTTTAAATAATGCATGTTATGCAACTGGTTGCAATTTGTGCTCTCTTGCGGCCGTGCTAAATTGTTCCACGGTCTCACGCGTACGATGCATACTCTCGTAACTATACTAACTTACTTACTATATGGAGCCGCTTTATTTGGGTCATTATAATATTTGTTAAAAGGAATATACAAATACCTACGTTTTTACATTTATAATATCAGAATTAAAATTGTGTAAAACAAATTGTTATATTAATAAACTTATAACAGTTTCGTAGACTCTATATCCTTGACTAAAGTAATATTCTCACACGCGAATATATCCGTAATCGAATTCCTTTCACTTACTGTATTTTTTTTTCCTAGAAGTGCGTCTACATATCGTTAATCGTAGTTTTTACCAAGATGCATGCATCCGAGTATGTTCTCTACTTGTTTTTATCTGAGCTGCATTTTTCCTTCTTTCTTTAAAATTATTCCGAGTCATGTTTAAGTTGGAATGTAGTTTTGTATGTAGATACATAAAGGAGATTTGTACTTGCAAATACGTAGAAAAATCCATGTTTGAGGATGGTGAAGTACGAAAGGGCGTGAAGGCACGCGGCACCTTGCGCCTCGCTCATATCAATTCCATCTTAAACGAGCGGCTATGTCGCGTACCAACCGAGCGATCTTAGGATTTATGTGCCGACACACCTAACAAATCTAATGAGTCGACCGACGTATGATGTTATTTCGAGAAAATTCACATTTATTGGGCCCCATACCGTTTCTGTATGTGACTTAGGTATATAGTTCATGTGTGGTGAGATAATTATTTTGGTGAGTTGAAAAGACAAAATGTAATGTTGCGGCGAACTCAAGACCGGCATTAAAGACATTATCGTGTTATCGATCAGGGCCTTTAAAGCGGTTTGCAATTAGTGTTACCTTAAGCGATGCAAGTGCGGACCTACCGCGCGCGACGCAACACGCCTGTGCGCCGGCGCCCGGCACCCGCCTCCTTGTCTTTATGAAATTATCACTAAATTGAGAGATAAAACTCGCTCTTTCTGACGTGATAATGGCCGCCCCCGGCACCTGCGTTTTCCTATTTACGCCTCGTTTAACGTACTTTCAGATCAATCCCTTGATTGAATCGTAACTTCAAACATTTAACGTTAACAGCCAGTTATAACTTTTACCACGGCTCAAATATATTTTTCCATCTTGAAATATGACCAGTTGGGAATTTATGTACATAAGTAGGTATTGTATTCTTTGTACGGCTCTGTAGAAGCTTTCACATTGCTGTATCCGCGTTTCGTTCCGTAAATATGTATGTATGGTTTCTAATCAGGTAGACTCGGTAATATCAGTTTTACTGGTACTTTGAAGCAATAGGTGTCCAAATTAATCATAATATTTGAAGGTTAGATCACTTGTCAGGATATCACATTTGAAAGTTGAAAACTTCGAACTAATGATGATTTAACTGGTATTTACGCGTAATTTTTAGAAAGAAAAACAGCAATAGTATTGTTAGCGTCAATTCATTTCTCATCACCATCATAATTATTGGTATAGTAATATAATAGGTACAGTATTATAAAATGTAGTATAATCCACATTGTTACGTGTTGTCCTCGTAACAGTAATGCAAGTGAGAGTGATAAATTTGACAAGTATACGTACCAAACAATACGTTAAATAAAATACAAAGAGAACTTGTGCGAATTCCGTCCTATTGTGAACAACTTAATTATGTCGTTGCGCCGTGACCAGAATATAATTGGTTTAACATTTACATTTATTCACAATGGCAGATTTCAGAGAAACTACTGTTTACATTGTTGCGATGAATCTCAAACTTTTGCGCATTCTAGATTCTGCTTTTCTGACTATCACTTGCGTTATAACGTTTTGATTGCTTCTATGGCAGCTTACACACTGCAATAGAGAGACAACTTTTTATTCTTCTTCTCGTATGGGCTTGAGGCAGATGTTGGAATTTATCAAGTCGCCCAGAAGGCTGCCATCTTGACTTAACGACTACCACATTCAATGGTAACCGGGACCAACGGCTTTTAGTGCCTTCCGAAGCATGGAAACGCTCGAGAATGAAATTGCCACAAACGGTCACCCATCATGGACTGACCTTACCGAGTGTTGCTTAACCTCGATGATCGTAACGAACATCTCAATACCGGAATGCTACGAGCGCCTCAAACTTTTTAATAATTAAAATAGACTTTGCTATCTAGAAGATTGAGTGGTAACTGGCAGCACAGCGTTTAGCTAAGGAACTCTGGAATAAAACATCACAAGACATGAAGTGGCCACCGTTGATAGGCATTAGTGTTTCCTCCCACATATTCACCACTATGTCTTCTGTAAGATTAACACAGAGCTATGACGCTGGAGTCTCAAAGATAACCCAACTTAGAACGAATCTAATTAAAAATAAGAAAGCTTAGAAAGAAATTTCGCGTAAACATCAAACATCAGGTAAGAAGTCAAATTTCTACTTCCTGGAGACGTTTATCTTCTATTTGCTACCCTTCTCTGAACAATTCGAATATCAGAAAAGCTGCACGTTATAAGGTCTGCGACGCAGGGGGTCGATACATTCACCATACTGTTACTGAGAATATGAATGTAATCATTATTTTAGTCATATATAAGGAGAGTACATAAATGGTATAACGAATGGCGAGTCGGTATCGCATAGGGCTTTCGGTCCCCTTAAAAGGTACTGTCACTTACAGGCGGCCTTTCATAACACTTAATAAGATGCAATGCGAGTGTAAAATTTCGTGATGGATCCGTGAGAGCAGTCACGAGGCGGTCGGGGCCGTGGGACATGGCGACTTTGTTTTATTTTCATTGGCTAGGACATGGATACAATACGCAAACTGATTGTGGCTAACCATTTGCCTTTCATTCAGGTGTGTAAGAGGTGATTAGGGGTCAATTTAATACCTGCGCAATAGAAGAAAAAAATTAAACAAAAACTTATCTGGCTGGTATCGTATTCCTCTTGTGAGAAGATAACCACACTCAGTAGTGTGTCGTGTTGCGTTGGACATAATAGTTGATGATGAAGGCGTCGCATTCAAAATTAAGTTTAAAACTTTAGCCCATATGATCATTTAAATTTAGTAGGCTAGGGCAGTCATTATATAATCAAAGTAATTAAACATATCAACGCAAATAGAGCACTGAGGTTGCCCCATTTAATAATTGAAGTTTGCAGCATACAGCAAACAGTGAGCAACAAAGCGACAGCCTGTTGTAAGTGAGCCCTTATATAGTGGCCAGTGCTAATTACACGGCGGGTTGGTTTTTAACGAGCACTCATTCAACTTAACGGCAGGCGCACGCGCGCTACGCTCACACCGTGCCGCCATCACCAACCGTGTTTTCACGTCACGTTATAAATATGACCATGCTTTTTAATACCCATTCGCATTAGCGAAATTCGCTTTGCGGCTGCCGACCGAAGTACAGTTCGCATAAATTTACACACACATTAATAGCCGCGGTATCGGCCATTCATGTTTGCTTGGGTTTTGTTCTTACTGTTGTTCAGAGTTACGAGCTTCGCCATTATGTAGCTAATAGAAATTACATGTGTCAACGGAAACTTCACAGCAATTACTGAACTTGCTTTTAACAACAACAATTTTCTAATATTCAGTACGTTTTGTTCCGTGTTTTCTTATTTAAATTAGAAAATGATCTCACAGTAGTTAAAATAAATTATGGTTTTGTAAACATACTAAAATTAGGGGGAAAATACGTTTGCCATTAGACTAGACGCTGACGTTCAAGGTATATAGAAAACTGGAAGTAAACAAGCGAAATATTTGCTTACTGTATTTTATTTCAACACCGAATAAATTGTCTTGAAATTTGTGTGATTTTTAACGACTTAATGTATGTTGGTCCATAAATTTATTAGCACATTTTACGTGAATACTCAGACATTTTACGAGGTATTTGATAATAGAACAGAATGCGTTGAAAACCGTCGGCGCAGGGTAATTCGGTCACAGCAAAATAGTGCTATGTTGATATACAGGTATGAACAGCACATAAATTCGCGTTACTCATGCTAAACATGCGCTTTTTAGTGTCCAGCAGACCCACTTGTAGACGGCGAACCATACAGATAGAAAATATCATTGTCTGACGTCTCTATATCTACATTTACTTGTTACTGGATTCTAAAATAAACACCCGTGGAAATTAACTAATTTCCCACATGACGTGGCGTGATACGGTCATACGGTTAAGTACTAAATAATAATAAAAGTAATGATTAGACTATAGATTAGATTAGAAACACAATACATCTGTGCTTAATATCATATTTATCAAAGATCTGAGATTATATCTACTATAAAACTTAATCAGTGCGATAATCTTGTGACGCTAAAGTAAAGTTTAAATTATGAGGTGTATTTTAGAAATATAACATTCTTAAAGTTTAAATGTGGACACTAATAATAATAATATTCTACCATATTCACACAGCACCATCTAGTCTCAAATTAAGCAATTATATTTGCTTGTGTTATTAGTACTAAAAACTGATATACTACTTAAATTAATTACACCCAGACACAGAACAAACCTTTATGCTCATCACACAAAGTTTTGTCCTGGGTGGGGATCGAATCCAAAATTCAAGAGGGATCTCACCATATTCTTAATTAATAAATGTTATTACTCAGTTAAACAATTTTTTGATGATTCAGCTTAACATAAATAATCAGCATTATATTTTACAATTTGACATTTAATAATTTTCATTATACCTATACAATTTGACATGTAATAACTTTCATTCTATACAATTTCACATCTAATAATTTAAATTTTTATAAAATTTGACAATCATCATTTTATAGTTTGACATTAATAACACAATTGACATAAATACTTATTATTAATCTACTAATTAAATTTCCATATTTACCTATATAATTAAGTTTCTATATTGCCTGATGTGACTATGTATTTTATTTTATCTTTATTAATTTTTGCATGCCTAATGGGTGGAATGTATCAGAACTGAATACCTAGCTTTAAGATCGAATATATTGTACATACATTCAATGCAAATAAACGATTTGATTGATTGATCGAACCCACGACCTATGGCTTAGCAGTCAGGGTCACTAACTAGACCAACAGGCCAGTCAAGGCACTACACTATTTGAACTTATTATTAGTAAAGTCGTGTTACTTACTGCTTAATAAGTAAATGAACAAAAGGAAAATGCGTGATCGTATATTTACAAACTCCTGAGATCATAATAATATGCTCTGGTAAATCCATCGGCGGTATTAACTTGTTATACCTAAATATACTCATATTCATATGTTAATATTATGCACATACCTATTAGTTAGATACTAGGTATTGTTCACTTGTTTATTTTATAATAGTTTCATTTCGCCGAGTTTTCCATATAATTACGTGTTGTTTGTGGCTGGTTTAGTTGTACCATACGTAATGTAGGTTTGTGATTAGTACGTAATATTATATATGTAGGTAGGTATATGATCAAGAAAGTGATTTGATTGCCCCTGAGATGATAAAGTTTAACGTTTTACCGATAAAGGAGGTTGCGCGAGAGTGACGGCTCGTTGACGGGCAGGCGTCGTCGTATCGTTGCGTCGCGCGTCGCCCGTTCGATATCGATCTCAACTCGAATCGCAGCCTTCCTAATAGGGAGCCATCTGCTCCCAAATAGGCATTGGCCGCGCCGTCGGTAGTGCTACCGCTGCGCCGCTACTATCGAGGACGCAACACCGCATTCAGACCTGCTTGCCTCTTTCCATTGTCTACGCCATTTTGTTCAGTTCGAAGCGTTCACATCATCTATAGACATAGAACTATTCATGATTCGCAACGCCTAGGTGCAGAACGTCTTACGTCACTACAGATAATTGTCCAAGCTAAAGGTCGATTGGTCATCAGTTCCTTTGTTGTTGACGTCGACTGTCGAAATAAACACTGAAATGTTTTATTATAATGCGAATATCAAACGTATGTTAACGATGACACATTGCTGAGATTACAGTGACATAATAATCTGTGTAATACAAGGGTTCAGGATGAACTACCTCCTACGAAATAAACGGTACGTCTGTGTGGTACAAGGAGTGGGCTCGACGTGGTTGGCGTCTTTACTGACACCCACAATCGCCACTCGAGCTCGGTTCATATTTCAAACTATTCAACAGAGAGTTTATCTTCATTTCAGACAGGTTTATGCGGGCATTTCTCTTAACGAGTAACTGCGGTTACCGACAAACTTTATTGTCATATGCACCCTATAATAACTAAACGTTTCTGCTTGCGGTCTCGGACACAATTTGAACAACAAGACGACCATGAAACATCAATGAAAAAAAGATGAAGTCAATAACTCCGAGTTGCAGTCGACGCACAGCCACTATTAATTGCAAATAGACTACAAATGGAGGTCAATTGGTACAAAAAGCATTCGTTTGGTGGGCGTATGTCGGCGTATTGTTCACAGATTCATAGATGTAGCCATCAGTCTTGCAGAGAATGTGGCAGATTTTAAATAAACTGCAAAGGATTATGCATGCGTGCACGCGGGCGGCCCTGAGCTATCGCGGCATTGTATTCAAATCCAGCCGCGTCACCATGGGGCGAGCGCGACGCTCTGCGCCCGCGTCGGTCATTACTCAAACTCGCCCGACACGCCCTTCGCCCTTCATTTGTTACGAGAGCTTTTTTCATGAATTGAGTAACAATGACATAAAAGAAATTGGAATACTATGTTTATTTTCGGCATATCGGAGTTTAGGTACAGCGTGCAAAACAATTACCATCGATGTGGACTGAGTTCTGCAATTTCTGTCATCTCGTTGCACCAAAGTGAAGTACGTGGAATATGCGAATTGACGGGAACCCACTGCGCGATCTAGTGTGCCTAACACCCGCTGACGTATCATTCACTAACACATCTATTGAAATATAAAACTGAAATGAGATACTCCACACAACGCTATTACTAGGGTTGCTACCATCAGATATACATCTTGCCTTTGTGTAATACATAACATTCATTAACACCAACAAACACAATATAATAACATTAATAAGAAATTAATAATAATAATTGTACAATGTTACCTTGCATTGTCATAATCAATTAAATTATCAACTTAAATAGTCTTCAACGAACTCATAAGAATATTGTGTTAGGATTTTATGTTCTAAATTTAAAACTGAGGAGTACCTAATGATGCATTTTTTTTTAAATTTCGGTTATTTAAAGAGTTTCCTTTTCAGATCTTTCTGTGCAAATAGGTATAAATGAATTTTTGACACAGATATATAATATATATATATTCAGCCACTAAGCTGTAAAACAATTAGAGGGGCAATTTATTGTCTACATACTGAAAATCGGTTGTTTCATTATTAAGGTAACTCTACTCAGTTTCGACAATAATACCTATCTCTGTTCTGTGGTTTCGGTCTCTCTAGACATAAATAACAAAAGTTTACTTCAGACTAAACCGCTATGGTATTCGTAACAAAAGCTCAGAGCCATATATCACAATTAAATATATAAATTTCTTACAAACTGTCAAATACTAATTGTAGTATATAGGCAATATTAAGGTTTCTTTATAATGTGCTAATTCGAATTATAAACTCGTTGTATCTGGTTCTGTCCAAGGTTCCTTAGCTGTCTGTTTCTTAGATAATTGTAATTAACGAAGATAGCTGAACTACAATTTATGTCGTATCATCAATATCAACATGATCTTACTTGTTAGCTCTATTAACAAAGTCTAAAAGTGTTTCTTTACAACCGTAAAAATTGAAAGATCAATAAATTGGCTTGTTTTTTTAATACTTTGCTTGTCTTTTTTATGTGCCAGACACAAAATTGGTTGTATTGCCTCAGACGCAGTATTTATAGGCTTAAAGGTGGGTACCTAAATTAATCCTAAAGCTGGGATCCAAATTTAAATTTTAATTAGGGCGGACCGTGGAGCCGAGAGGCGCCCTGTCACCAAACTCGTATAAATAACCCTTTTACCACACTCCGTGTCTCTTTCGCCACACTTCTCAAATAATAACTTTTCATAATTATTGTAAAAGAAAACGAGAGTTTATCTTTTAATCTTTATGATAAACATAATAAATTGAAGAACCATTTTCGTATTAATAACCACTTTATTCTAAGCGTTCTTTGGCTCTGAGCTTGTGTTAAACTAATTTATTTAATACTAGTTTCCGCCCGCGGCTCCACTCACGTGGTAGGTACGTCAGTATAAAGTAGTCTATGTGCTATTCCAGAATACAATCTATTTGTGTGTCAAACTTCATACAGATTCATTCAGCCGGTTTGGCGTGATTGGGTAGCATTGATCCAGCTATATATCCATCCAACTAACGCATTTATAATATTAGTAGGATGATAATAAAAATATAAAACTAGTGTGTGATAGCACATTCTATATTTTCACTACGTAGTCGCATTGCTTGTATTACAAGTAGACTTATTCCGAAACTTAATACTATGTGAATTTGACGACTAAGTTGCTCTATGAAAAATATAATAATATAATAGTATAACAATAATTATAGGTAGGTAAGTACGCAACAGTTCGACTGGCCTGTTGGTGTTAGTGTGGTTAGTGACTCTGACTGCTAACCGGAGGTCGTGGGTTTGATCCCCACCCAGGACAAATCTTTGTGTCATGAGCGTACTGACTGTCACCGTGGCGCAGTGGTTAAGGTGGTCGTCTCGCCACTACATCGCCGTGCTGGGTGACGTGGGTTCGATTCCCACACGAGACAAATATTTGTGTGATTCATAGATATTTGTTTCTAGTCTGGGTGTACTTTGTGTCCGTTAGTTTCATGTTTGTAAAGCTCCCTGCGACACAGGGCTTGTTCCCTAGTGCGGGCGTTGTGTTTTTAAATAAAAAAAAAAAGAAAAAAAAAAAAAAAAAAGGTTTGACACGTATGACAAAAAAAAATGTATTTAAGTAGTATATCAGTTGTTTAGTACTCATAACACAAGCAAATATAATTGCTTAATTTAGGACTAGATGGTGCTGTGTGAATGTTGTGGAATATTATTAGTATATTATATTATTAGTTGGTACCTAATGGTACCATTAGTATTGTTATAGTGATTACAATATTGGTCTTTCCTTCCTTATTACGACATATCAGAGTAGTGGTTTATCTTGATACTACAGTGATAAGTGTTTCGCGAAACGTGGACACTTTGATAGCCATTATTATCTTATCAGATAAGAATTTACGAAATGTTAATAGTCTATGTTGTCCATTGTTTGTTAGATTATCGAGACTGATTGCGTTTCTAGTAAATTGTAGAGCTTTTAATATTTATTTGCGTAAAATCTGATGAATGATTCATACGATTAATGATTATGATGAAAACAACTTTTTGCAAGCTATTATATAATATTATGTTCGGGTCAAATCTTGCAACTGAATACATTGGCTGACAATGCAATATTTTTATGAAATGGAGCTAATCGATTGATGCAGTTGGAAGAAGGTGGCCATGGGAACTCTTTTATAAAACTCTGTTATAAAGAGAACTCCAATCGATAATGATAAAAGCAATACTTATCATGTCGTCTGTCGTCGGTGGTTCATAGGGGGGGGGGCGGTGGAAGTGAAAGCTGGTTTTGGCAAAAGAAGCATGAAAGTAATAATAATATAATAACAATATTCTACCACATTCACACAGCGCCATCTAGTCCCAAAGTAATCAATTATATTTGCTTGTGTTATGGGTACTAAACAACTGATATACTACTTAAATATATTTTTTTTTGTAAATACATACATATTATAGATAAATTACACCCAGACACAGAACAAACCTTTATGCTCATCACACAAAGATTTGTCCTGGGTGGGGATCGAACCCACGACCTACAGCTTAGCAGTCAGGGTCACTAACCACTAGACCAACAGGCCAAGTAGAATAAATACTGTGGAAATGAGAGCTTATGAGTTTGATTGGGGTAAATTTGAGTTGTTTAGAGAGTTATCCTATCGATAAGGAATAGTGTGTTAAGGGAACGTTGTGGCATAAAATAGAGATTGTGACGCGAATAGAGAAAGGAATGTTAAGCAGGTTTGGACATGTCGAGAGTGAATGAAGGAAAGGTGACATAACAAACATATAAGGTGAATGTGAAGAAAAGGGGAAGACCTAGAAGAACGTACCATGACCAAATAGGGGACGTTCTAAAGAAAGGACAAATCAAGAGTACCCTAAACGGGCGCGAATGTATGAATAGTTTGATGAACATTGAAGAAGTGAAAGATGTATGTCAGAATCGTTACTTACAGGTGGAAGAAAATAGTCTCTGCCTATCCCTCTGTTGGGAAAGGGGCGTGATCTATATGTATGTATGTATCACGTATTTAATTAGGATATATTTTTGGTTGGATATGTTCCCAGTTAATGGTAATGGACTCGTTCCGTATTATATACATGGGATTTAATTTAATACCTAGTTGGGGATATCCCCAACTAACTAACTGGGTATATACTTTTTTTTTTTGGTATGAAAAACATTGCGTTGTTTGTGTAACGCTACGTTACGTTTTTATTGGTAAGACGTTACCGTAGTATACACACACGTTGTGAAAACGAAGTGGTATGTAAATCTAATAACAAATAAGCATTTCATTTCATAACCTGCCAATAAATCTAATACCCGCAGTGTATAGATTTCTAAACAATATCTGTAGACCTAGGCACAAAGCGGGGCCATTAATATCGCTATTATGATGTAAATATAGTGCAAATACTAGTTAAGTTCTAGTTGACCTGGGGAAAGTTACCCGTACCTTTATGTTGATATTAATGTTAAGGCGAGGCTACACACGCTGTCATTTCTTGTTGCAAAAATTTGCATGCCAAATGTTGTTTTCTAACTGATTATGTGAATGAAATTAATATAGTAAGTACACCGCTTTTTGTTAAAGAAATTCTTTTATGAATGTAGCCCCATTTTTTCATAAAGTCGCGCCAGTCTACGGTACTCTGTTTTTTATATTTTAATATACAAATAATTTGGTATAGTAGAAAATAACAATAAAAATAAATAAGGCATTACCATACAATATTATTTTGTATTGCCTGAAGTGGTAGTCGCTTAACCGGGCCCCTTGACGGTAAGTGGTAAAAACTAACCTATCTAAGTTAGATAATATTATCAAGTGTAATTTGCAGAAACGACTGCCTACCTATCTAAACGTTGATTGGTTTAACTTCATGTCGAAGTATGAAAACAAAATCGACAAGATAATCAAATTAAAGTTGGTGTTGGTGGGGGACACGATTACTTGAGATGTAAATGACATGGTTTGCAACTATGCGCTTGATGTGTGTATAAGCAGCCCACCCGCGTAGCTTAGGTACAGTCAATGCCAATAATAATTTGTACTACACACATATTTTACGTCACTGAATGATTATAATTACACTTTGTATAATTAACAATCCTAAAATTGCTTTGCTAATTAGTATTAACGTACCTAAACCCGTTAACATAGTCAGGAATTAAATTTTTATCTGATTTCTCCGCGTAGTTTATAGGTATACCTAACTTTTATTTACGAGACGTTTATTGCACCGAATTAAAGCCAACTAATGTAGTCTAATCATCAATGTCATTCGGTTTGATGTGTTCTTAGAATCGCAGGTTTTCGCAAGCATTTTTTATTTGTAGTCGTTTTTTGGCTGACTTAAAAATATTTTCCTATTGCCTGGAATTAAGCTCATTTCAAAATATCTGTTTAATGGTTTAAATGACATTCATAACATAAAAGCGACTTCGTCAAGAAAGGCATTGTGTTGAAATAATGTGAACTTTCGCAGTGACAGTTATCGTACAAACTGTTGGCGCTTTCAATAGTCGACAGTTCGAGCCATATAGTAGTGTTTATTAACGTGACTGCTGGCGTCCCCGCCTGCTCATTAATCTCCATATAATTAAATGATCAAGTAAAATTATATTTAGCCCAGGAAACGAGGGCAAGCCCACGCTACGCGGCGCTCTGTCTCGCCCTACGAGACCACACTGAAAACCTAGTGAAAGTTCAAAGAAGCTAAAGCTGCGTCCACGTGGGTCGCTGTAGTCATCTCGTAACAGTGTCTTATCGCGTGTTATGCTAGTTGACACAAGATTTAAGGCCAAATTGACACGTACAATCTGTGCTGCTTTTAGCATAGAGGAACTTTATATTACCCCACTCACCCTGATATATGATAATTTTGTATCTGGCTCTGCATAAGTTTGCAATTCAAACGTCTGTTCATACTATAAATTAAATATTGTAGTTTGTTAATAACAGACTTGATCAGTTATCATTTGATTTAATTTATAAGAAAACAGCTTTGAATTTGTAGTCATAATAATCTGTCATTATTTGTACCTATCAAATTATGAATTATTATTTTGAGCTTCTCGGTGCTTAGTGTTTGAGTAGTGCTCGTGCTGCATACGTTTCAGTATTTCGTGATACTAATAATAATAATATTCTACCACATTCACACAGCGCCATCTAGTCCCAAAGTAATCAATTATATTTGCTTGTGTTATGGGTACTAAACAACTGATATACTACTTAAATATTTTTTTTTTTGTAAATACATACATATTATAGATAAATTACACCCAGACACAGAACAAACCTTTATGCTCATCACACAAAGATTTGTCCTGGGTGGGGATCGAACCCACAACCTCCGGCTTAGCAGTCAGGGTCACTAACCACTAGACCAACAGGCCAGTCAATACTACAGATACTTATTTATTTATTTAAACTTCATACATAATAATAATGTATAGGTGGACTTAATGCCTAAGGCATTATCTACCAGTCTACCTTTGGATGATGCAGAGATATGACAAAGTAGCTATACGTGTATCTATAGTTATAGTACGTTGTTGTAAATGACTTATGAAGGAATTTGTGGAAAATGTTAGTTTATTTGGTAGCGTGCTATGCATAATTAGAAGCAGACTATGAGGCTTTCTACAAGGTCTGATAACGGTGCCACAAAACCATTAATGAGAGTACTCGGCTGGTGAAATCGTCGAGGAAAAATCTCAAGTCTTATTAACATAGTAGTAGAGCTAGTTTATTCATAATTGGCGGTTGTCTCCCTCCCCTGCGCTGTGTGGCGCTGCGTGTGCGCAGGTCCCGCCCCGCGCAGAGTGCGCAAACCCGCACAACCATCGCGCAAATAAATTGCGATCATAATATCGAGCGACACCGACCCAGCCCCAGCTACAATTAAAATTTGCATTCTTGCCGTCTGATTGATAACTTTGTTGGGTGAGTGAGGCGGTATTTGATTTGGGTAGGCGGACCCAGAGGTAGGGACAATTATTTTACTATTCAATGTTTTTATATGGCGTGTGTATTACTGATTCATAAATAATCATGGAAAATATTCTTTTAATTGAGTTTCTAATAAAATTATTATAATCAGTATAAAACTCATATCGGGATATGAAAGTACTTGATGAGTCTTTTTACAGAAAGCTAAGATTTTAAGGGCTAAACTCGCTAAGTCACCAACATAGCTCTTTTAACTTAGCTTTACAGAAAGATCGTATCTGGGATATACGGTGTGCTTAAATGCTGCAAAGTTTAAGAATACATGATGGCACTACCACATTTTAACCCGTGGGTATCTTACAAGATGATTAACAAAGTAATCTTAAGCAGACAAGAGCACTGCGAGAAAAGGAAAAGGAAAAAATTCGAAACAAAACTCTATACCAACCCGTCTATTAGGCTAAATTCCATCTACAATCTTTGGCGAAGAAGAAGAATGCTTAATGAAGAAGTAAGAACCTTACAAATCATAGACACTACTGTTGTGCGTGTTGGCCATGTTTACATCTCTAGAATGGATAGTAGAAAAACACAGTCTAGATAAATTTCAGCAATTATTTGTAGACATGTTCGAAATATGTTGCGACATGATATTATTTTAATTCACATTACTCACAGCTTTGTCTAGTGACCTTACTGTGTACGCTAGGACGCAGACGTCCCATAGAAACGTTTTATTTCGACAGAAAGTAATGTTCCGTCATTTGTTTTCCCTGTGAAAACTATTCCGAAATGACAGATATATTATTTTCCGTGAGAAATATAATATGCATCGGCGGCTAAATCCGTGGTTCGATGGCGACATACGTTCGCAAAATATTTTTTAAGTTTGTTTTTATGAGGTGCAACTGTAAGAGACGCTCACTCCGCAAGCATCCGTAGAATGATACCTAATAAATTATATACGATATTTTTGTTGAATAAGTTGGCTCACGGCCACTGTGCGTTCCTGGACATTTTGTTATCATACTCAGTAATAAGCCATTAAGTATCAGAATGTTGGTACATACGAGCGGCAAGCGGCGCTCGCGATTTACGCTTTATCTACGAAAGTGAGCTGTGGAACTCGAATCTGCATCGCGCCAGATATGGCGCTGAACGACGCTTTAAGAATACCTTGTACTACTTAAACTGTCTACACCTCGTAAAACTGTCTCAATATAATAGTCCTCCGAAAATTATAAGAAAATAAAGATTACGCCCGCAGTCAATTTAAATGCTCAATAAGGAAGAAGAATGATTTGTATGAGTTTTATGGTTCCTACTAATTGGTTCGACAATGTAAACGGCCTTTACGCCGACTTCTTGCATTTTAATCAGGATACACTGGAAATAAACATATATAAGTTGAATTATGGACATATAGAACGAGAAGAACCAGTCACAATTGCGACAAGCAGGCGCCATGCGCCAGGCCCAGTCAATGAAGTCTACAATAATAAATAAAAGTTGAGGGAAACGAGACTCTATTAATACACAGACAATTTATACTCGCCGATACCGACTGATGAACGTTCACAAACGTACTGTTTTGTTTTAAAATGAATTATAATGTTTTAAATATATGTTTAATTGATAACTTTATCTAAATTATCTACATCAAACACATTAATTTATTTCATACATCGCACCTAAATAAAATGTTGAAAGATGTCATTTATATTTAATATTCAACGTAAGCGAGCCATCGAAAAATATGTCGAGCTATCAATAACTAGAGGACGCGGAATGAGTACAACTAATTTATATGGTATATATAAAATCGGTTATGAATCGAAGACCACCGGCGAGAGAAGTTAAGGAGGCTTGTCAGTAAAGGAACGCATATCTCAGTAGGAGCAGGAAGGCGCGCCGGCGCCTGCGCCGAAGTCGTCAACCTTGCGATGCATATTCCGTGTACATAATGTAAGCGAGGACGATTACACTCGAGCACAACTATAAAACGGCCTATTGCCATAAGATAACATCTCCCGCAGATTTTGCGAGAAACAGCGAGACGCCTCTGTGTCGCCTCGCCATACTGATCGAGATCAAACAAACATTACATTAAGTAAAAATGCCAATTAGTATCTTATTACTAACATCGGCACTCATTTTGTGATTAAATTACACTCCGTCGATACTAATGGAATTCCTCTCTATCCAGGTAATATTAGCATGTCAGTAAAACTTAGTACCTACTATGTAACTGTTTCATACACTATCTTTTAATATCAACTTATTTCTCACATTTGTCTTGCATCGGCTTGAAATATTTTCATAAAAGTAATTTATGGTCGGACAAGACCAATAGCGATGACATATGAAGAGTATTAAGCTATGAGAACCTATGGCATTTTTATTGGGTATTGAATTTATGAAGCATTTATCATCTAGAACTAGACTAAGTTTGTAGTAGTTTCTAGAAAGATAGGACAGTATCATATGATTTATTACGCAATAAAATTAATAGTAAAGATATTTTTTTAAGAATTTATACTTTTGTTTAAACGAAGGTGAAACTTTTTTTATTAGGTTAAGTTTTGACGTTTGCCTTGCTTGATACGCGAAACAGTTAGACCGAAATCCATACATAGAAACAATCTTTGGATCTCGGTCCAACTCGGTCAATCTTTTAACCGCAATATAATATGAATTATATAAAAATAATTTGACTGACGACTGGCCTGTTAGTCTAGTGGTTAGTGACCCTGACTGCTAAGCTGGAGGTCGTGGGTTCGATCCCCACCCAGGACAAATATTTGTGTGATGAGCATAAAAGGTTTGTTCTGTGTCTGGGTGTAATTTATCTATAATATGTATGTATTTACAAAAAAAAACATGTATTTAAGTAGTATATCAGTTGTTTAGTACCCATAACACAAGCAAATATAATTTTTTAATTTGGGACTAGATGGCGCTGTGTAAATGTGGTAGAATATTAATTTAATGATATTTTCTAAAACAAGAAATGGTGGCCGATGGGCATTTGACTGACGATTACAGCAACAGTAATATAATATGTATGTATTATACTTACATGGTTTTTCTGTAATTCGCTTACTTCATAGTGGGATAATAAAATTAATTATGTTTTTCTGAGCGTTGAATTCCAAATGAAGTGATAGTAATATACGTGGTTAGGTTGTTAGTAATAAAATGTAATGACTCCGTTGACGTTTGTACAAAGACAAAGTTTACGTCTAGTGTAGTCTGTGAACACTAAACAGTGCCCGGTACGCATCAGTTGACATTAACAGTTTTTATTGAGCCAATTATTTCCACTGGCACATAAACGATGTTAATTAATTCGGTTCACACGTTTAATACAATTTTAAAGATTACATTGTTAGTTTGTTTGTACAGCGGGAATTAAAGGAGATTATTCTGTAAATTTCGTATTTTATAAAGTATAAATACACCACAGATGTTGATTGTAGTCCAAATCCTCTCAGCTCTCTTGATAGATCGTTGCATATCAGTGGGAAATTATAGAGTTTAATATCAATTGTTGGGGTTGCTAATTATTTTTTATTCACACTGATAAAGTTCATTCATTTATTACAATCTATACTAATATTATAAAGCTGAAGAGTTTGTTTGTTTCAACGCGATAAACTCAGGAATAACTAATCCTATTTGAAAAATTCTTTTAGTGTTGGATAGCCCATTTCTCGAAGAAGGTTGTAGTCTATATAACATCACGCTACGATCAATAGGAGCGAAGCATCAGTGAAAAATATTGCAAAAACGGGGAAAATTATTATTCATGTTTGATGGCTTCCGTTGTTTGTTTGAACGCGCTAATCTCAGTAACTACTGGTTCGAATTGAAAAATTATTTTAGTGTTGGATAGCCCATTTATCGAGGAAGGTTATAGGCTTTATAACATCACGCTGCAACCAATTGAAGCTGAGCAGTGGCTAAACAAAAGCGATGGGAGCGAAGCCCCGCGCGACTTCTAGTAAATAATAAAACAAAAATAAATTATATTCCATTCATCATCATCATATCAGTCGTAAGACGTCCATTGTTATCCATCTTTGGACTTCGATTTTGTGTCTTAAAACAATAGGTCCTATTAGCAAGTAAACATGTTCTACTCCAAATGCATTAAGTTATTCTAAAAAATAAATAAAGTAATAATAATAATAATAATAATAATTGTTGGACATAGGCCTCCTCAGAAATTTCCATTAGGACTAGTTTTATGCGGCCTGCATTCTTATAGAGCCTGTGTCTTGGAAAACTGAAAAGTAATTTTCCTTATACACCCGTAGGTTATAATGTGAACACTAAAAATAGACATGTTTTTTCTATAAAAACAAATTGACGCCACACAATATAATTGTGTCATCTCTTTAATTAAATCTTAAGAAATCATATGATAAGTATTATATACTAATGAATATTTATATATAATGGTATTAAGTATGTACAGTTGTAACCTGAGATGTGTTCAGTCCAGGTGTGATTGAGACTCGGGCTTTGACGAAGCCGAACGGTCCACGCCGGTCAGTCTGGCAGTATACTTTAGTATTAATTAACGTGATGATCTCATTTTCATATAAATATTCATAAGTTCACTTAAATTTTATTCATAAGTTTTTTCAACCAACTCGTGTTTTACACACGAAATCTGCTTTAGAATTGTTTCATCAGCAACCCATCATGTCCTACTGCTGGGCTCGGGTCTCCTCTCATTTATCTAGAGATCTGAGATGGTTTAGGCTATAATATAAATCCACACACGCTCGCAAAGTGCGGTTTGTTGGATCAGACATACACATCGCATTTCTTCTAGGGTTTGTGGGTTTCCTCACGACGTTATCTTTCACCGTTAGCAGATGGTAAGTCACTTGACTAGTACATATGAACTCCAAAAAGTGGAATCCACATTGGTACTGCCACTCGGAATCGAACTCGGACCGCATGATTTGCATGCCGGTCACTTATCCGTTCGGCCATCATCGTTGATGATTATAAATAAATTACCTAGATTGCAACTGATAATAAATTATTATATGCAACTGATATAAAATTTTATAAACAATAATACATGTAGTATTATTGTTTATAAAATTTATTATCATTATACATACTCTGTTTTTTATAAAATATGCGTTCCTACTTACTCTGTTGCGAATAAACTGACTTTGGTGAGATGCAAGAGGCTGCGCATACAATTCCCAAAAAAAAATTAAAATGGAAAATTGATAAGAAAGGGGTGAAGTAGCAACTAAATTTTAAAGTATTTATATTTAGAATTGATTAATATTTCCATGAGGTGAAAATTTATATCAGGATATGTTTTTTAACGGAGGTTAATGGAATAGCTCGAGTTTAGATTATGGAAATCTCGTAATTTGAGATTAGTTTCCTAAAATATTTACTTTTCTATAAAATATCGAGGTTATCAGCCACGTGTTATCTGCTATAATTTATTGAAGTTAGTCGTGAGATAACCACAGCGACCTACCAATAAATTTTCTTCTTGTTCCTAATTTTCTAAAAGATAACACGGAAAACGTATTGTATCGTTACAACGTAAGTTCCACGTGTCTTCTAGAATAAACTTCATGATGATTTAAATTTATACGACGTTTTATAATCAAGTCTGATTTATAATAATTTAAAAGTTGTTCCTGTATACTATAAAACTTCTTTCAGTTTTAATTATTATTATCGTCAAAGACACAAATACGTCGTTTTAAGGCCCTATATAAGACGATAAAAGCAATTTAATTTAGTATTCACCCAAAAACCATTTAAACTCCTAAAGAACACAGCGTAGTTTATAGTTTTGTAAATAACGGCGTCCATTATAACACTATAAACCTATTTGTTGCACCGTAGGGACCCGTGTCCGTTTAAGAATGCATGACCGTCGTTAATTCATGAAGATTACTGATGTGTTTATTAAACGAGTAATGGCAATGTTACCGTTGATTCATTGGAGCGAGTGATCAAATCAATGCGCCACAGTAATTCTTATTAGCGACGATAGACACCTGTCGGTGACACTCGATACTCCGCGTTTTACATAATACACGCGGTGGCTACAGCTGGTCGGCTCGCGACTCGCGACTGCGATCCCACCTGACTTTGTCGCGCTATCCGAGCACAACTCCGTCCTAGACGTAGAGAATTGTGTAAGACATGCTATTTTTATTCTTTCCTTCTTTTATGGGACATGAGGATTAAGTTTTTAAATACTATTGAATCACTTCTATCTATTTACGTAACCGATGAAGAACAGAAATGGAAGCATAAGAATGGAACGGTCTATTCTCGTATTTGTCTGAAATGGAACCAGAATAATCGCTCATTAACTCCCAAAAAGGGTATATTAACAATGGACAACAAGGTCCTTGCAGAAGTAATTTGACTAATATAGGTGACATTGAAAAGAAAAACAAGTCCTTTTAAAGAAGAACTCATTCCCGTTTATTGTATGATACCAAATATGTCTTTGGCTAAATATAAAGAACATTAACAGAATGCGTGTAGGTACAGATAGGTATTACCGTGGGCTGGGTATGATAGCGTCACAAACCAATGTATACGTAATATATGTAATGTGCACGCCAAGGGGCGGCACAATGAGCAATCATTCAGCGTGTGGGTGTGTGTAATGATACAGTGATCAAAGCAAATTGACTGATCTGCGGCGAGCGTCGCCTACACAGTGCAGACGGCTACAGACCGAGCCGCCTCGCTAGAGCGCTAGCCCGCTACTGTACCGCACCGCATTGACTCACTGCTGCGTGCCACACCACACTACGTTTGATACACAATATAAAAGAAAGCCAATAAATTACTTCGACTCGTTAAACGAACCGATATAAAGTATGTTGTTGCATTTATTCGTGATGATGAATGGTGATCTCGTCGGTGGACGTTCGTATCGCATCGTGATGTATTTCCACACTTGGAGTGCGAGTGTAAACTAGTCAGCGTGTCGGCAGAGCGATGTCAAAATATCCTGCTTAAGGCTAATTCAGAACGAACAATTTATGCGCGGCCCACGCTCGCTGAAATACGGCGCACGCCTCTTTCAACCCTTTTATGTAGAGGATTTATTGAAGCGACTTGCGCTTACTTCAATGGGTTTACCATGTACTTCTGGTTTGACATGAAACTTATACATATCGTGATCTATCCATAACGCTGAACATTACAGGAATAGGTAACTGGAATTAATTAATTAGGTATCTACTGAGCTAACCGTTAGCGCTTATGCGAATAAGGATTGATAGTAATTCCACTGCATCGATGTGAACAATGCAATGTGATCAATTTTAATTATGATAGGTAAACGAAATTTTCTAATAATATGTCCGCGAAAAATTTAAAGTAAACAGCAAGTCGTATCGGGTACATTCCATAAACAGATCGTGAAAGAAGTATAAGACCGGCGTCGCCAATACTTCATTTCCCTGGCGAAGCGTTTTTGGCTCTTCGCCAACGTTTCCGAGAAAACGAAAGGAAGGTTACGCGATGTCTCGCCTCACTTTATATGCCTAAATCATGTCAGAGATATTATTTTTATATAAATACAAAAGTACAAAAACACGCCGCTTACAAAATAGCTTGAAGAGTGTACACGGCGAGCGAAAACCAATCTCCTCACTTCTACTTGTGACGGTAAATAACTTGGCACCCCACGCACTTGTAAGAAAAAATAATAAACAAGTGCTTTTTTATTCTGCTGCATTCATAATTTTCAATTTTAATGAAATTGACGTACATGAACCAACTCGACAATAAAATACGGAGATAATGCTGGTTGCTTAGCACCAGCAATGCAATTGGTATTGTACACACATACGTCGTGTATTGATTGTTGCATCCTTTATGTGGGTCGACAGAGTAGCATCATTGGCGTCACCCTTCTTCCTCATTATATATGACGTCGTCGTAGCCAGACTATATTGACTTCGACTAGCTTTATTGACCTGTCTGGTACTAATATTAACTATTCTGTGTTCTGTCAACGGGCGGTTTTTACACGTTGACATGTGCAAGCTGTCGTGTTGTCTGCAAATGTCAAACGGGAAAACATTTTAAAAGCATTGTTTCAGTTTTAATTTGGATTTTAGATTAGTGACAATGCGTGCGTTCTGCAATAAGTCCATCGAAAGAGTATGTTCTCACGCAACATGTCTCTTTCGTTATCAGTGCACTCGCGAGTGAGGTTAATTAAATAGTTACGAGAGGGAGATAACAGTGACGCCTATATATATAGAGGCCGGCACCTTATCGACCCGACGCATCTGATAGCGAATCCATATGCGACAACTAATCGCATACTGTCAGTTTGCTACGTACTGTTATATAACTAAAAGACATTAAATTTCATTAATGAATGGCCTTTTGTGTTTGCAATGTCTTCGTTTTGTTTTAGTCAAGCACTATGTTAAATTTCTAGTCGTGTATGTGGGAAAACACATACTAAATTATATTTTCAGATTTGCCATAATCAAAGGCTCGGTCTATTTAAATATTTTTAGATGATTTGATTCAAGTTGTTATATAGGTACTTGTTAAGTTTTATGTTTAACTTGTGTCTATTGATTCAAAGACTATTAAGGCCTTATATACATAACTCTTTAAACTCTTCTATTTTCATTATGTTCTGCTCTTTAAATTGATACAAGTACACCAAGTTTTGGTGATTGTTTTGGTGTTTTGGCTCAAAACTTGTCAGTGGATAAATTACTGACATCTTTTTTGGCTTTGAATGACATTTTTAAGTATCATGTATGTGATCAGAATGATTAAACTTTGACTCTATAATGTTTTGATCATGTAGGACTGTCCGATTTTATATACGGACTTAATGAATAGGCAAATGTAAAAATGCAAACATTAATCATTTCTTGTCCTTTGGAATTGGTTGTTCACTTGCCTATTTTGTCCAATTTTAATGCTTCATAAAAGGTGCTTCACCTCAATTAGCCAGTTATTATTGATATTAGAGACTTTACGATGCTATGAAATTAACATAACAAGGACAATTATTAAGGGATATGACTTTGAGTGGTGGGAAATACGAGTATATAAATATCTGTAAAACCAACACTAACCATTTAGTATTTCAAGGGTTGCCACGCAACGATTAGGTATTAAACATTTTTAAGTTCCTAACTATATTATTAATTTATCATTGCATAGGGTAACCAATTTAACAATTGCAATGAAAACAAAATAAATGCTTGAACTAAGAAACAAGCCTTGTTAAGTTTTGTGCACTTTTAGGGTACCGTACCTTAAAAAGTCGTCGTCTGTCTGTTTGTCCGCCCGTTAAGAACAAGGAACACGTAGAGAAGAATCCAAACTTTAAGGCACTGCCCATTGAATTAAGGACTCATGAAATTTGGCAAGAAGCATTATCAAGTTCCACAAGTAAAGGAAAAAATTCTAAAACCGTAAATTTGTAGTTATCTATATCTCTGAAATATATTTGAGAGGTTGTCTAATGATACGCGTATTCTCGTAGCAAGAGTTTACGCCGTACTGATGTTACATAAATATTTCCTCTGCTCAACTCCTATTGGCTGTAGCGTGATGTGACAGACAAGCTCTTCAGTTGTATAATATTAGTACAGATTATAATCTATACTAATATTATAAAGCTGAAGATTTGTTTGTTTGCTTGAACGCTAGGATATCAGGACCTAAAGGTCCAATTTGAAAAATTATTTTAGTGTTGGATAGCTCCTTTATCGAGGAAAGTTATGGGCTATATAATATCACGCTACAATCAATAATTCATTAAGTTTTTATGTATGTTTAAAATAAGGTATTTATAACTATGGTATGTAAAAAAAAATATTCTGAAATAAATGAATTATTATAATAAGACTTCTAGTGATCTAAGTAAAGGGGTAGTAGACAAAGTTACGTATGTGTAATGCGTAGTCCAAAATTAATATCATGTAGCTATAGGCGATGGGAGTAGCAACTAAGACATTTTGCTGAGTTTCTGTAAAAGCATTAGTTAATGATATTCGTGTATAAAAATATTGATATGCAAATACCCGGGTTAATCCTTATTGCGAGTGTAAACTTAAAAAATAAAATAACCTGGCCTTAAAGGTTAAGTATAAAATTTCATAGAAATAAGTGTCATTTTAAGCAGATCTGTGTATCCTACGTACATTTATTTTAACACTACGATGCAACTTTTATTTTTAGAAGTTCGCTCACGAGTTCGGTATGTAAATGCATCTTGTTAACCTGTGCTTGTGCGGGTTCCTTAGCTGCTAACTTATAAATCAAATAATATGGAGTATTCATGTGGTTATTAAATCTTGGAGTTATTGACACGTGAGAATGAATATAAATTGCAATTCTGTCTTACACAGAACATCTTGACTTATCTCTAGATATATAAATAATGTTTAAATACTTTTGAGTTTAATTTTAAATGTTTAAATTACTTGTTTCTTCTATATAATCGCGGTATTATAATAAAATATAAGCACAAAATAATATAAACAACACTGAAAAAGAAAGATAGTCTAATTCGTAGTTATCAATGTTGGTTAGACAATATTTTTTTTACAATCAATATTGCGATAAGTGCCTTTTACAACAATAAAAAATACTCGTAATATTGCTATTGGTAAATTTGGGTTATAATCTAAAATGTTCTTGAAGAAGATTTAGAAAACATTGGTACTATCGCTAATGTTTTCTGCCTGAGTCTGTTGGTCAGGATGTTTTTGGGCACAACAGCACAACTGGATAATATGAGTATTGTCATAAAACGCCTTTGCCCTACAGTTTGATAATAATAAATGCATTTAATGTAAACCTTGATGACTCCTGCTTTGAACATAAATAGTTTTTAAAGCGTGTTTGAATGCAGAGTCTACAAATAAATAAAGATGCATTTCTTTTGTTTCAGAATGTCTATTCGGAAAACAAGCAATGGAGCTCGGTTCAAAGTGGTTTGCGGACCTTGGGCCGCCTTTTGGTGTGATGTACTGCATCAAATGTGAGTGTGTTGCGGTACGTATTGACAATTATCGAAACATAAATTTGACGACCTTTTCCGAATCTCGACATCGATAAGGGTCTTAGGGACCTGTCACACAGAACGCGTTCAAGTGTATATGCATGGTTCTGCGTCCGCAGTGTTGTTTTCATTTCTGTTTGCAACATAAGTGTGAAATATATGTTAATTCAATAGAGTCTCAGTGAGTATTCCATTCTAGATATTCCACCCAGACGAAGCACACGTATTATAGTGACCCGTAGTAGTACTATCCAGGTGCTTGATCTTCTCGCTCGCACTGTTTTGGTGCATAATTTAAGCATCATAGTATGTTTCCCAACCTTATCTAGGACATCTTATTATGATGTTATCAAACGCTCAGCTGTGATATTATACGGTCCTCTCATTTTTATTTTTTCTGCAAACCCTCTAAGAGAAGATTCGTTGAATTTCGGAGGTTGTGAAACTCTTATCTAGAATTATGTCTTCATGCGTTTAATATTTTTAAACAGGTACAAAAGAAACGTCGCGTGGTCGCTAAGGTTCACTGTCGGAATATCAAGAATGAATGTCCGGAGCCTTCTTGTGATACGCCAGTTCTTCTGCCTGGAAGATGCTGCAAGACGTGCCCAGGAGATCTTAATTGTAAGTGAACCATTTAATTATTTATTTGAAGTGACTAAAATTCACGTGGTTGTTACATAATTTACATGCAAGCTAGGAATGGTATCAATATTAGCTCTTATGACATTACCCGCGTTGAACATTCTCTCATCATCATCATCATCATCATCTCAGCCTATTGCAGTCCACTGCTGAACATAGGCTTCTCCCAACACGCGCCATAACACTCCGCCTTCCGCATCCAGTCGGACCCGGCGACCTTTTTCAGGTCGTCGGTCCACCTAGCCATTGCTTGCCCGGATTATTAAGAGCCAATACGCAGAAATGAAATGAATGCGTAATTGCTGTTAATTTTTTATAAATTTTTAGGTAACTATTTTTGTATTCTAGCTTATTTAATGACTTCACTGATAATTCATAGGTGCATAATAATACGCTCTTCCATTTAAACCCAGCTCTTAGTTATAATATTACAGTTCTATTAAATATAACTTAGATACATTTCAAATATTATTCTCGTAGTTACATTGGTGAATATGTAGTGATCTTGCGTCTAGACCGTGACTTTTTATTATGTATGTACAATGATAAAACATATTATAATAAATAACACATTTTGCCACTTTATACGTTTGTATATTTTAATGATTTTGACTTTGCGCTAGTCCAAGGTTATTTTGATAGGTAGAAATAGTAGGTTTATTCAGCGTATTGTGGGTACAATTAAACAGCATCGTAATAGTTATAGGTCTGACCAGTTGGGACGGTGACTTGTATAATATTAAATGAGTAGCACGCTGTTGAAGCTGTTTAATTAGGAACAGTTGTCACAGGACCGAGGCGCACTTAGATACACAACCTGATAATTTTATCGTAAACATGATAATGAAATAACAGATAAGTGAGATGACTACATCTTAGAGTATTTAGCACCGTCACTAAAGATGCGTATTCACTATTCCTGAGATGTTTAGTAAAAGTGGTCTATAATGATTAATTTTATATCTCTTTTTAATTAGAGTTCACATGACGTGATTGCGGTGATTTGGTCAATTTAATTTCCTCGATAATGATGTCATTTTTTGCAATCATACTCATGATAACAAAGTGATGTCATCCGCTTCAAACTAGACATTTGATATCTTAAAGTTTGGCAAACAGGAGCGGTTATTTAATAGATTCGATGGTAATTTAGTCTTAATAGACGTGTTTAGTTTGCATTTTCAATGTAATTTTGGTTTACAATGATTTATAAATATTGTCATCTCGATTACACTGAAACGAATACCGCCGGCAACAGGTTCGTGAGTCACGGGCCATCTGTCGCGAAAACTAACCGCACACATGTGGAAATCGACTGGACGACAAATAACTTTATGGACTTTTTGCAAGTGTAGTCTCTGATGACCGCTATTAATATTCCATTTTGGTAAGACCCGCGCCGCTTGTGTAACATGACACTTGAACAGATTCTGGCCAATAAATATTAGGAATAAAGAACGAATTAATTAATTATTAATTAATTTTCACATCTGTTTGGACATCCGAATAAATTATTTTGCTAACTCTGTTAATAGTGTTATGGCCTGTAAATATCTTGAATGATTCAAGTCATTATCGCAATGCGTTGGCGCAATTTTCGTCTTTACACAAATGTGCGGCTGTAAGTCATTCTTGATTGTCACCGCTCATCATCCCATTAAGTGCATTTTTTAAAATGGAATCGGCGAATTTGCTGACTTTAAAAGGTAATTGCAGAACATAAGAAAGTATGCGTATGCGAGCTGACAGGAACTGGCGATGACAAATGACAGTGGGGCGTCGAGCGGCGCGCTGTGGTGGCTCCCACGACCGACTCATCAATATACATTAGGTATAGCAAGTGCACATGAACGCCACGCTCTCACCCACCTCATAATCTCGACTTCTCGTAAATTCGCAATTAATTCAATAATACATAAATAATTCCGTCAAATCAGTGGCATGGCGTTATCTCTGATCTGTGGTTGCCGATGGTGACAGCTAGTGATTTACGAGCTGCACGGCCCAAGGGCGGGTGCCGCCGGGTGCGGGTGGCGCATGGCGCAGTGAGCAACTCGGGGGCCTTAGCCGCAGCGGCGACGTCGCCGACGCCGCGTCTGCCCGCTCGCGTTCGCGTCCACTCATTAGGACTATATCGAGAACATTACAATGGCATTACTCAGATGCACCGGGCGGTGGTGCAGAAATGGCACGCGTTGGTGCGCCTCGCCCCCTGCGCCCGCGCCGCTGCTGCAAATATAGCTGCTGCTGCTGGTTATTCCGGGCGCGGCCGTCGACCCGTCGCCGCGACGCCGTCTGCTCGCCTTTTTAGCGAACACTACTTACAACATACATTTTTTGCGAACAAAAAACGTAGATGTCAACGTACGCGCTCTTTTACTATATTTATTAAATTCTAATATTCTTAGAAAATAATGTTATATGCTTGCTCCAATAAATGTTCCGCCAATGTTTTCAGTTTCCTCGTTAAATAGGTCTCTCATGGTACTATGACTATATTCGTTCTAATCTAATTTCACTGAGATGTAAACACAAAGATTTTATGCTAAACAAACGCAGTCGTAATATCGGCTTAGGCTCGGCTCGCCCCGTGGATCTTGCCCCTGATTACTTTAATGTTGTAACTCGCCCCCTTGCATGTTAGATACCCCAAATCGCCCCCGATTGTTTAGTAAGTTAAAAGTACTGTCAGCAGTAAAGACTTTTAAATATTTTTATTAAAACTTCAGTAGAGCATTCTATGGATTTGGATGGTGAAGATCGGAATAAAAGGACACATGAAGTTAAATTTCTTTTTTGTGGTATATGTGTCCAGCTCTCAGCAATATAGTACCTCCTCTTTGCGACTTAACAAAAGTCATGTTTGGACCACGACTTATTTACTTTCGAATTCACGTTCTAACTGAACAATTAGTGTCCAGTGAGTTGAGTCCTGCTGCTACAATGAATTAATTGAAATTCCGATATGGTTTATAAGCAGATAAAGCTCGGCATGGCGGAATTATAAGCCGGCCATAAACTCTATCTGACGCTCGTAACTATAAAACGCATCAAATCTGATTCACAGTTGCCTTTGTGAGAACTCCAGTTGGCCGTCTGCCGGCTGCCAGCCGTAATAATATAGTTTATCGTGCTTTTAATAAATCCCCTGTACTATACGAAGACAGTAAAACGGATAATTTTTAATTGATTCTTGGCCAGGTGTTGGCGTAATAAAATAAATGAATTTCATGCCCTTACAGACAGCAAAATGTTTGCAAGGTATCAGTGCCAATAGAAAACATTCAAAGAAAAAAAATCCTACTAGTAGATAAACTTTAAACTTATATAACAGAATGACACTTAACGTTTAAATTATATAATCCAAAGTTAGATACTTTGACTCAACATAGGTATGGGCTCTATCATCATTTTCAATAATAACAATCCATAACCAATACACAACCTAGTGTCTTTTCACAGGAGAAGCATACTATGTACTAGCCTGTTGCGTTTTATGAAGTTGTAGTATCCAGATATACCTAATAAATATCTACATATACACCTACATATAAATGAATGACAAACGATGTAAATATAAACGCAACAGGTACACCAGGTCATCGTGACGTAATACTGAAGGTTATCTGACATGAGCTCCGTTGTCATACTTTGCGGTAAATTTGTCTATGAAGAGGAACTAAGTACTTCATATATCGTTCATATTGCCTGATTATAACACTGTATAAATTTATAAATCGATTTAATTCTTTATACGTCTCTTAAATCAATCAAATATGCAGCAAATCGGCACAATTAGATAATCAGATTTATGTATATAGGTTAAATGTCTTGTTATCGTAAGCATTGAGAAGTCTATATTTATACTTCAGAAAAACGCAGCGGTAATAGGTAGAGATAACCTTTGTACGTAATATGTCTGAAAACTGGCTTGTTGACCGCGTATGACGTCACGAATAGTCGAGTCGCAGTGTGTGGCATCTGTAGGCGAGGTGAGGGTGACGAGGCAGCGCGTGGTGTGTGGTGTGATCATAATCACGGTTCATCGAGCGTTGCACCGCATCGCACTTGATCGCATCGTATCGCACGCTGCGTGCCGGCCTATGCTGCAGCGTCGCCGCAGCGGTGACCACTCGATCACGAGTGTATCTAATTCAGTGTACAGCAAGTGCCTCCGAGGAATTTGTTTTGTGCACGCCGATGCCGCGCACAATCAACGTTTTATTTTTGTGAAATCGGTGTCTCTGGCTGCAACACATTCTTCGGCGCATAATTTTGTTTCAGCCTTTTTTCGCTGTTTACTGCGTAAAACGCTTTGATGTCAAAAAGCTTTCTTTTTATTAATGCCACTACCGACGTACGGCCGTCGAACGTAGATGTGTGTGGACATGCACGGTCGTTAATTCGAAATGTCTCAGTGCACTGCCGCCTCGACAGATATGATTACTTTTGTTGTGGAGATTTCGAGACTCTTGTTTTTAAAAGCTGACTGTCCGAGGTGGTTGTTAGCCGCAAGAGCTCTTGTTATTATTTTAATGTTGGCTAATGAGGCAGTGTTAGGTAAATGGTGAATGCGGTTTGTGGGCAGGCTTATCGTGAGTAATAGCGGAGTGGTTTGTGGTGCGAATTGTGCGTGACTCGGCGAGCCGGCGCGCGGCACTGACGAGCGCTGCGCGGCGCCAGACCCTTTCTGATTACCTTAAGCATTAATCTTTTCATTAAACTGGGTCGGTCAGTTCTTTATGTATATCTAAGTGACACTTGAATATCTAGGTACGTATTAAGCTATCTTATGAATTCGCGTGCCACATACCTACCTTCGAACGCGCTCGTAACTCAGCACTATGCTATTCAAAGCTGTTTACGCAGTAAAACTTCTCTCACCTCGCTTTGCTAAAAGGATGCTTTAAGGCCGGAGTCGTAAAAACAGAAACACGAGTAGTATCGGATATACACAAGTTTGTTGACGTCATGATTTTCGTAATTTGGTACGTGTTTGTTGAAATAATTCGAAAACGTACTTGCGTAAATAGAGAACATACGCGATGTGCAAACAAGGCGGGCGGCGCGTCGCGACGCTCGGCGCCAGCGCACGCCCGGCGCCGCCGCCGCCGCCGCGAGGACACCCGATCTACACACCGAATACTTATTTCATTATACTAATTACAATATATCTTGCTTGAGTGGCCCCCGACCTTTGCGTGGTGACAGACTGCTCTACAACCTTACTATATTTACATACATAAATTTTCAAGATATCGTCAGTCATTGTCAGTAAAAAAGTAAAATATAGTTACCTACTTTTATTTTTTATCAGGGTTACAATTATCAGTCGCCATTATTACGATCGAGATTCGATTTAGATTTTACTATAAGAATACGCTGCGCTCTGTGCACAAACGAAGACAGGCGCCGCGCCGCATAAGTTATTGTCAATTGGCAATTACAAGATAATTTTAGAACAATATTAATTTTGTCAAGACGTAACATTAAAGATGCGTCGCGATGTCAACGTTATGTACGATAAATCCTTTTATCTAATCATTAATGTTATTGTTATTACTAAGTAGATAGATACAATGGACACGCACGTCACTACTGGCGCCACCAATATACGGGTTAATGTGAGCACGAATGTTGACTTTATTTCGCAGAGTACGAGACGTACACACAACAGATATACGCAGTAAATCAACTTGATAGAATATTAGAATTCCAAACGCGTGGCCCCTCTTTTTTACACTAACTTACTGTCATTGTGTTTGGATGTTCAGCTGCCAGTTTTAAGTGTTTAATTTGTTCTGCACAACGAGTCGTCGTTTTGAATACCAGCTATCAATCTTTTTTAATATAATTTTAAAGTGAATAACGAGATTAGTAGAAAAAAAAAACGTTTAGTGGGCTTTGTTTTGTAGCTTTTTAATTTTTCATTCGGTTTTATAGAGATTACGGTGCTACAAGATATTTCTAACATAAAATTAATTCGTTACATTTTATCAAATAAAAGCTTGAAAATGTTTTTATGATAGATTACCTAATATTAATTGCAGACACATACGCCGAACAACATTACGATCGCCGACAGTTACACCGACAGAATATAATTCATTGTGGTCTAACTTTAACTGGCGGTGTCTTGGTTACGAGTGCAGGGGTTTTATGCGTCATTACACTTAAGTTCTAACAATCCGTGCACGGCGTTGAATACTAACACACTGAACTAGCAATAATGCAGCAATCGATCTTAATTGCTGTTATTCAAATGGATTTAACAATACGCCATAGAATTTGTAGACGCTGACTAACATTCTGACTTCCTAAGCTATTTACGACTAGTTCTACAATGCTTTCAGAGCAATCAAAGAGGAAAGAACATCAGTCACGCGTTACTAACTTATATGGATCAATTTCATCATCATCATCATCATCATCAGCAACCCATTAAATCCCACTGCTGGGCTCGGGTCTCCACTCCTCTAACTAGAGAGCTGAGAGGGTTTTGGCCATAGTCCACTCACGCTGGCCTAGTGCGGGTTGGTGGATCAGACATACTCATAGAATTTCTTCTAGTGTATGTGGATTTCCTCACGACGTTTTCCTTCACCGTTAGCAGATGGTAAGTCACTTGACTAGTACATATAAATTCCATAAAGTGGAATCCACATTGGTACCTACTGCTAGTCGGGATCGTACTCGGACCGCGTGATTTGCACGCCGGACCCTTATCCATTCAGCCACCATCGCTTGTGTCAATTTATTTGATTGTAAATATCACAAAGGGCTTGCTGACGATGACATTTCGACCACAATATGTTCGGCCACAGTGCCCAAAATGCACTTTTATAATTTCAATAGTTTTTTTCACTGACATTTCGAACATTATCAAATTATTGAAGCTGTTTAGTACTGATCTTCTGTTAGTAGCTTCAATAATTTGATAGTGTTGTGAATGAAGCCTCACGAAGTAGGTATTAAACCATGCTGATAGGTTAAAACATGTCCTGTTTATTCAGTAAACAAAATATATTTTAATTTCATATAAAAATGTATGCACTCAAATTGCATTTGAAGACGAGCAGAGCTATACTGCTTGTTTTTGATTCTAGTGAAGTACCTAATTATTGCCGAAGGCGACTATGCTTTTATCTTCTAGGACTGATATCACGTTTGCATATACATTTATGGTGTTCTTGACTAGAAGTCGCGAGGGGTTTCGCTCCTGTCGTTCTTTATTTGAACTGCTGAGCTCCTATTGACCATAGCGTAATGTTATATAACCTTCCTCGATAAATGTGCTATCCAACTCTAAAATAATAAAAATTTTCAAATAGGACCAGTAGTTACTACTACGTCGTTCAACCAAACAAACCGTACAGCTTTACAATATCAGTATAGATTATATTATTATAATGTATATATTACATAGATATAGATAGATTTATATAGTAATATAGTATAGATTATATGACATTTTACTATAATTATATATATCTACGTACAAATGTAAAACACATATTATGTGTCATTATTACGCAGTGATACGAGCGCTACAAACTTTTAATAATTGAAAAATATTACCGTAAGGTAATTCACTGATGAATGGACAGTGTTATCTTCATTATTACCTTCCTATCGTGGCCTGTATAATATAACTAAAAATAAATTTACTTTGTTAATCAGCACGTGGTTATTTAATTAATTGTATTTAAATATTTAATTTAATTTAATACATTATTTAATTTTTGATATCTTTTTTATTAATTATATAAGCCTTGCGAGATATATAGCGAAGATACAAGCCTTCAGATTAGGTACACGTAATAATACAATAATTACATGGGATCTCAAATGGTTGAAAGCGATGGTGGCCGAACGGATGATAAACCGGCGCGGCGCGGCGTGCAAGTCATGCGGTCCGAGTTCGATTCCGACCGGCAGTAACAATGTGGATTTCACTTTGTGGAATTTATATGTACCCACTAGTCACGTGATAAGACCACCTGCTAACGGTGTAGGAAAACATCGTAAAGAAACCCACATACCCTAGTAGTAATTTTAAGTGTATGTGTGGGCGCTACAATAATTCAGTAGTAACTGGTCGACGGCGACGTAGCAATGGAGCCACTCATGGCATCTAACCCAAAAATAATAATAAATGACATGGCTGATGAAATGTGGTTGTGATGCACCTCTGCCTACTCCTTCGGGGAAAAGGCTTGATGCTATGTATGTATCCTAAATGTGTGGGATACAATCATGCATTCATAAAGGTGACTATGTTTCTTAAGTGCGATTTTGAATGCTCCATTAATACACAGGAAATATGGGGCATTGTGGAGATTCAATTAAATTGATGACCTGAATTTTCTTATTCTTCTTATTATATCGACAGAAAATTGTTTAAATAATACCTATCGGCCTAGAACTTAGCGACGCATGGCTACTGCATTTTCGAGAAGAATTTTCAAGATACATATATTAATCCAAATTTTTGTGTACTTCACCGAGTCTTTTTAATGGAAAAAGTTATTATCCTTTTCCTATTATGTAGCTACACTTATTGTATCACATAATGTCTTCTGTAACAAATATTTTCTATAAAAAAGTTTAAACTTGCATTGCTGTATCTAATCTGTTTGATTCACATCTGCTTGTAGTTATAATCATAAATTGACATCAATTTAAACATAAATGACAGATTAAGCGGTCGCTACTAAAATCGTCCGTGTAATGTTAATATTGATAATATAATTTAATTATAATCGGTTCGGATTATTCAAATTTATTCACTATATATTGGTCTACATTGGTCTTAAGGTATAAGTTCGATATTCACTCAGTGTTTGTTGCGGAGTCGACGAACTAATATCGTTATCTATTCCAACTATATTGTTTACATAGTCATTACATAGGCCCTATAGACCCTTTGTAATAACTACTCGGTGATATATTATTATTATAATCAATATTCCTATTTCACATACATGAATATTAAATTTATAGACAAATGATATTAATCTTTCAGGTAGGTAACCGTGGCCGAAATTATATGTGACCAATGTCCAATATTCATTGGGCTGATATTATGATGATTATGATGAAAGAAGAAGAAAGAAAGAAAAGCTTTAGAATGCACCTTTAGTTCTCAGAATCTTTTATGCGGCTAATTATTCCTGCTATTATGAGGAGACACTTGTGCTCAGCAGTGTCAAGTACTTGACTGTTGAAGACCTCAGCTGTGAAACACCTTCCACAATCTTAAAATAGATTTCAAACAAATTCAATGTAGAATAAGCTTTACATTTCCCGTACATTTTATCGCTTTAAGTCGTGATTAGTTTATGAGCTAGGAGTGGAGCACAGACTCGTAAGGCGTGTATTACGTGCGTAAAAGGTCAGAAGCGAGACGCGAAGGCTATTCGGAAAGTAGACTGGCGCCGGGCATTGGGCAGCTACTCTAAGCAAATTCGGTAGTTCGCACGTGCGAGGCGCGCGCCCGTACCGGCATGTGGCATGCGGCACGACGCGGCATGCCGCCGACCGTCAGCCTCGAGCGCTCTAAAAGGAAAGTACAAATTGGCGAGTTTCTTATTTTCACAATACGTTGGGTTTCTATCACTTTATTGAGAATGTCGTAGGATGCAAGTATATATTTCTTGTAAATGACATTACTATATGGAATGTAAAAGTGTGTTCCAAAATGTATATTGGGGCAAGGTGCTTAATGATGGTGGTGACAAATAAAAATATTAAACCCTTTTGATTATCTAAAACGGGTAATATCCTCAATTTTAAGTGAATTCATAAACGTTTTATACTAAATAAGACAGTAATTTATGTGAGAACGTAAATATGTATTTTTGTCCTTACTAAGAAATTTAATACTGTTAAATTGATATTACATTGAGTAAATATATAGGTTCAATGGGACGTTTTTTATGCTTATAAGGACAAGAAGCAATTTTCAGACCTATGATTACATTATTAATGTATGTTGACTCAATTATTTTAAGTTAAAATAACCAGATCATATCTAGAGTATGTACCTATATTGCAACAGCGAGGTAATTTGAATCCAATTACATCGTACTTTCAAGTTACACATTATCGTTCTTACTTAAATGAAATGTTAATGTGAACACCAATTTACCACAATATAAGTTAAATATTGCAAGCTTTAACCGTCACAAAAGTATTAGAACAATAAAAACGCGTGGTCATTACCCAAGGACGTGACACAATCGGGCGAACTCATAAACGGTGATCCTAAACGTTAATACATGCAGTTTTATGGCATGCGCGTGCGACGCTTATGATGGAGGGTTTGGCGCCATTTCCATACCATTTCATTGTTCATGGAAATGTGGCGCCGCCGCCACGGCATGCGGCATGAGCCCGCGTGCCCGCACTGCGGTCACTCGTTCATATGTAATTTTATGATCCGCCGTTTGCGAACGCTCTTCTCTCTGCATCTTAAGACCCTCACTTGAATGTGAATACGAGTAGAGCGCCGGGCGCGACATTCTTAACTAACTGTTTAGAATTTTAAAATTTCACAAGCATGTGTTTACGTGCTCCGAATTTCCGCCGCAAATATTCTTAAATATGACAGAGTTTTGTTATTCTTTGTAGGAAGCATATCGACAGAATCAATAAACATCGCATTACTCAATCGTATTTACGGTAAGTGCACCGTCCCATCAGGAAGAGATGAGTCAGTCATGAGCCATTTTTGAATGTGAATTAGGTCGCATTGAGATTTAAGTAGATGCGGTAACATGTTTTAAAATATTCCAGAGTGAGAAGCTAACTAAACATAAACATAGTTGGAATCAATCTGGGATCTGTCAAATGCCAGGTCAAATTAAAGCTGATACACAGATTTAGAGTTGCACAGATGTGTTGGCATATAATAATATGTTTATTGAACTATGTTAGTACGAAAGAACGATGAGTGGAATTTATAAACATTTAAACATTGTGCCTTGAATACTGTACGAGGCGTTCTATGGCGAGCCGCCGATGAGAGATTTATCCTTAAAAATGGTTGTACAAACGGTATTGAACAGCGATGGACTTGTACATTCTTAGAATAATTTTATGTTACTTTAGAATTGTATATACTTAAATGAGCTACTTGTGAACTTTTATTGATAGTGATGTCTTTTTATGGTAAATATTTGAGCACTTTATGCAGATTTTGCGTTATTAGTTTTATTGTTGCATAGATATATTTTGTGCATGCGGTTTTTTCTCGTATACTAAGCTGTTTGTTGCTTATTCAAGATAATGTGCAGGACTAAAATCTACCCAAAAGCTCTATGCTGTGTACATATTAAATAAGAATCTTATTGATGTTACTTTACAGTTCAATTTTAGACAGCATTATTGAGACATACCCTCCGTGTAGTGACGGATTAAGAATACTTAATGTCACTACCCCGTTTCAACCCGTGGGTGTCGTAAAAGGCAACTAAGGGACCTAACTATAAGGCAGACAAGAGCACTGAGAGAAAAGGAGTATTCGAAACAAAACCCTATACCAACCCGTCTAGCCAACGTGGTGTAGTAGGCCAAATTCCCTCGACAATCTTTGGAAGAGACCCGTGCCCAGCAGTTTGACGTTTATGGGTTGAAATGATGATGATGATGATTGAGACATACATTAGTTATAAAGAAACATGGATGGAAAGTTTTTTTGAAATATTGAAATTTCAAATTCAAGATATCGGCAGTGTGATGTTTTAAATAACACATACGCCAAATTGAAAATCAATAAATAAAACGTCAATTTTGTGCCAATTCTGAGTAAAAGCCGAGACATGTTTATTGATATTGTTTCTTAAAACAATACTTTGTACAATTTCAGACTAAACCCTCAAGGCTCTTTTACATTACAAATTGGAAATGGCCTTTAAAACTGACAGAAATCGGCCATGCCTGAGGGCCTAGTTGGAGTCCCAATATCAGCCATTCACCATTTGTAAAATTTCAGACAGCGGTATATTATGCAGACAACAGCACTTCAAGGAAATTTAAAAATTCGAAACAAACCCTATACCAATTCGTCTGGCCAGTGGGTTATAATAAGCTAAATTCCCTCCACAGTCTTTGAAGGAGACCCATGCCTAGCAATAGGTTTTTTATGGGTGGAAATGATGGAGATGATGATATCACGATCGCGATATACGTGTTTTATTTTACTTAGAAGATCGCAGTTTTTAACACCCGACGCAAAAAGAGAAGAGTTATAAGTTTTACGTCTTTGTGTGTTGTGTATCTGTGTCTGTCTGTAGTATCGTAGCTCTCAAACGAATGGATCGATTATGATGCGGTTTTTATTTGTTTGAGAGCTGACATGATTGTGACGACTTAGACGTTTATCAAAATTGTGTAGGATTATGATTTAATTAGGATAACATGTCATATGTACGTTATGATGAGAAAATACATATTTACATTCATATGAGGTACATGCCTATATAAATACGACAGAGTTATTAAAAAGGTAGGATTAAGTACAACCATGACTATTAAGACTAACAAATAGGTCACACTGTCTCACAGATTTATAGCTACAAAGAACTCCGAGAATGGCTTCCAGACGGTCACACGATCAGATTTCAATAGATAACGACCATAATAGGATTACTATCTGACAGTTACTGTAGCATAATATAAATTCACGACCGTAATCCGCCCGAAGATGATCGATTTAATATCCTGCGGTACCCTAATAAGTGTTCACGAGCGAAGTCACGCACTTCGCTATGAATATATTACTCATTTATAAGTGACAATTTATTGTGGTATCCCTCAGGGTAGCATGCTTTGTTGTGTAACTATCTATCACATTTTTTATAATACACGGCTGATATATGATTACACTTTGCATGTTTGATACAGCTGATTCCTAAATCCCTCATGCAATGCCTACCAATTGAAATTGTAACTACTATGGCGATTAAAAGGAATGGCCTGAGTTTCTTGCCAAGTTCTTCTCAGAGCTCAACCTTTTCTGTGAACTGGCCGTAGGCAAATTTGCTGACACCTTTTTATTTGGCTTTTTATGACGTTCATAAGTATCATGTATTTGATCAAAAAGAAAATAAAAAGATTTAACTTGGACTTACAATTTTATACTAGAAGTCGCGCGGGGCATCACTCCCATTCTTTATTTAGCCACTGCTCAGTTCCTATTTGCCGTAGCGTGATGTTATATAGCCTATAACCTTCCTCGATAAATGGACTATCTAACACTAAAAGAATTTTTCAAATCTAACCAGCAGTTCCTGAGATTCTAGCGTTCAAACAAACAAACTCTTCAGCTTTATAATATTAGTATAGATTTCAGTGCTATGAAAAAATATGACGCTAGTAGTGATCCGCGTTTTTTACCCGTGGTCTTAAAAGAGAAAGTAACGAGTAAATTCAGGGTGTCAGCTCTCTCCATACCAAATTTAATCAAAATTGGTCCAGCCATTTGAGTGTGAAGGAGTAACAGACATATAAATACACTCACAATTTTTACCTGTTTATTATTACTGTGATTTCCTTGATATATACGTAAGAGGTCTACAATTTATATTTTTGACTGTCATCCTCCAGATTGGGTAGAGCTACTTGTAAATTGAAATGAAATTCAACTATCAAGTAGGTACTTGTATTATAATGTGATCATACATTTGGCAGATTTGCAAACTCGCAACCATTCGATTGCAAATCAGATGCCTTAGATATTGGATATCACGCTATAATTGTAAAGTTATTGAAAGCAAATAGATATTTAGAGTAGACTTAAGAAAATGAGGTTAATAATAAATTAATCTTTATAGCAACATGTTAATTTATACCACAATATTCTAAAGTTATTCAAGATATGCATCTAGGCATTTAATTCCATTAGGACTGAACTATTAAAATCAATTTCGTTGGAATTCATTGGCGCCTAAACGAAATATCAGTAGTTCTATCTCAAGTATAAACGATAAACATATTTCTCGCTACTTATTTAGATAAACATGGAGTTAGCCGTCGCCGCTCGGGCGTCAATTGTTTTTGCAAAATGTCGCAACTTTGTTGCAAAAGTATAAGACGTTATGTAAAGGTGATTGCTCATTATTAGTATAGTGTCATATATGAAGCGCAACTTGTGAAGGCCCGGTTAAGGTGTGTTTTGACCTGTACTGATCAGTCTGTCAGCTGATTAGCGACCGACAGTACGGTTTCCGTCATGGTCGCTCAGCTGGTGATCTTCTTGTGTACTTGACACACCGATGGGCAGAAGCCTTAGATAGCGGGGGAGAGGCTCTAGCTGTGAGCCTCGATATCGCGAAGGCGTTTGATAGGGTCTGGCATAGAGCCCTTCTATCGAAGCTACCATCATATGGAATCCCCGAGGGACTCTGCGAGTGGATCGCCAGTTTTTTAGATGGGAGGAGCATCAAAGTCGTCGTCGACGGTGCATGCTCCCAGGAAAGGCCCATCAATGCTGGTGTTCCACAAGGCTCGGTGCTCTCCCCAACGCTGTTCATTCTGCATATCAATGACATGTTGTCTATAGATAGCATGCATTGCTATGCAGATGACAGCACGGGTGATGCGCGGTATACCGGCCACCACAACATCCCTCGGGTCACTGTACAGGAGAAACGGTCAATACTTGTGTCTGAAGTCGAGGCATCTCTAGGGCGAGCCTCCGAATGGGGTGTGAAGAACTTAGTTCAATTCAACCCCTCGAAGACACAAGTATGCGCGTTCACTGCGAAGAAGGACGCATTTGTTATGGCGCCTCAGTTTGAAGGAGTATCTCTCCCGTTGTCCGAAAGTATTGGGATCCTCGGCGTTAATATCTCGAGCAAAGTCCAGTTTGGGAGTCATTTGGAGGACAAAGCCAAATTGGCGAGCAAAAAACTGGGTGTCCTGAACAGGGCGAAGCAGTACTTCAAACCTAAACAGCGGCTTGTGCTGTACAAAGCACAGGTTCGGCCGCATTTGGAGTACTGCTCTCACCTCTGGGCGGGAGCTCCCAAGTACCAGCTCGACCCACTTGTTCGAATCGTCGATGATCCCGATCTGACGGACAACTTGGAATCGTTAGGGCAACGGAGAGACTTTGGGTCACTCTGCGTGCTCTATCGATTGTTCCATGGCGAGTGCTCCGACGAACTACTTGATTTGGTGCCATCGTCGCCTTTTTATCATCGCACCACTCGACGCCGCTGTAGGCTTCACCCGCACTACCTGGAGCCGTTATCGTCTAGAACGGTAAGGTTTCAGCGGTCATTCATCCCACGTACGTGCCGGCTCTGGGGTGAACTTCCTACAGCGGTGTTTCCTGAGCGCTATGACATGTCCTTCTTCAAACGAGGTTTAAAGAGAGCTATCCTATCAAGGTAGGCAGCGGCCTGGCTGTGCCCCTAGCATTGCCAACGTCCATGAGCGGCGGTAACCACTTACCATCAGGTGGGCCGTCTGCTCGTCTGCCACTTTAGGCAATAAAAAAAAAAAAAAAAAAAAAAAGTCAACGCGAGCGTTCGCTGAGCTCATTTATGTATGTTTTTTTTCTAGAAAAGCTATGGAATTGCATTTAAATAAATGGAATAACAACGCCTCACAAAGTAGGCAGTTAGTCTTAAGCCATTTTTTTAAATATTTTTTTTTATTTCTCTCTTAGCGGTACAAACAAAGAATAAAATTCGAAAGGGTTATTGTTCCAAAATGAGAGCTGGATTTATACTGGGTTCAAGTCAAGACCCGTGTTACAAATGAAGAATGAAGCACTGAATTACGCAAAATTTATATATTGATGTTTAAACATTCTAAATTAAACGTATAAATATACATAAGTACCTATCATAAATATAATTTGCAATAACCATTTGCGAAGTTTTTGTATGTTCTATAAGTTCCATTACATTGGTTTATCGATGTTAAGCAAGTAAACAGGCAAATTATAATTGAGGCAATAAATTCACGTGCATCGTAGTAATAACCACGGTTTATAAGTAATTAATCAATTAATTCTCGCAATTATAGACTTGACCCCAGCGCTGAGAAACTAACATAAAGCATATTTTGAAATAACCACGAAAATACAATTTATCTATACACAATGTTGATTAATTATAATTAATCAATGAAGGATTAAAAGGTTGTTCACACTTAGTTAATCTTTATTAAGGATTAGTTTCAAATAGAACGTAATCTAAGCAATGTTCGGCGATGTTCTTAAGTAAAAATGTTATTCTTCTTATCGTATGGGCTTGAGGAAGACTCTCGTGTTGGAATTTATCAAATCGCCTAGAAGGCTTTCAACTTAACGACTACCACATTAAGTGATAACCGGGACCAACGGCTTTACGTGCCTTCCGAAGCACGGAGACGCTCGAGGATTACATTGCCACAAACGGTCACCCATCATGGACTGACCTTGCCGAACGTTGCTTAACCTCGATGATCGCAACGAACATCTCAGTACCACAAAGCTACTAGCGCCTAAAAAATATTTTAATTCAATGTTAGTACGCAATATCGTTCCATAAATTTGTTCTATGAGCACTTGAACCATCCTAGTTATGATATACTCGTAATCGTATAAAGTGAGAATAGTATTCTAATATATTTATTATGGCTATTATCGTTGGGTATATCATGATCAATCGATTCAGACGTCATGAATATAAATATTTTTAGTTACTATGTTGGAATAAAAACTTGGCCAAGTGCGTATGAGATGTAATGTATTGTACAGTCGTAATATCTGTATCATAAACTGTATAGTCGTTCGAAAAATATTCAATGTTTAGTTTATAAATTGTTAAAAGCATTCAATTAAGTTTTCATACGCTAAACACTTCTTGGTATTCGTAATAAACATATTACTATTACAAGATAAATTACGACTTGGAAAGTTTATGATTAAGTGTTTTAGGTTAAAATCATTCGTGTTGTGCAATATTAGTTTGAAATTATGAATATTGTTATCGTTGCTAAAGCTCTCATGCTGACGGTTTGTGTACGAGTAATAGACAATGTTCTCTCCTCGTAAATTGCGCAAACAAAGTGATTTTTAACAAAACTGATGCACTTTTTTTACCCGACTGTCAGGACGGGTATTGTTTTTCGTGCGTATCTTGTATGTCTGTAAATTTCTTTATTCCCACGAATCTTCGAAACGGCTGGATGGATTTTGACAATTAGGGTATCGTTAGATTCGTCTAGAAAACCCAAGTGTCTTTAGATAGGTTTTAAGAATAAAAAGACTTAAACGGCGGGCTTTTGACGCCAAATTGTAAGAAGTAAATTTTTTTTTAACCAAACCTTTCTAGTTGGGTATCAAAATAAAGAGAATCAAAAGAAGATTACATATATTCAAAAAGAAATTATACATAATTGAATGGTTCCAAATTGTAAGTAGTTCTATTATTTTTTTTAACCAAACCTATCGATTAAATATCAATCAAAATAAAGGGAATCAAATGGAGATTACAAATATATACATACTCGTGTATGTATTTAAAATTAATCAGGTATAATAATATTACAATAATTTTACGGTCTTTTTAGTGCGTTGCTCTCTGTTGATTTTTTGCAGTCGGGTTATTAATTTTTTTAAATTATATTTACTTGTTTGTTTTATTCTATTACCGCCAATATAATAATAAATATAACTCTAATATAAAATCGTGTAGTAATTTACGGCACCATAAAACACCTCACACCACAGGGTAGTATTTTATAATAGTTGTCGTTAATTTATTCGCTGTCGCCTCTTGGGGCATTGAAGACGGTACGTAGGAATGGCAAGTGAGGTGTTTTAGAATGGAGGTCACGAAGGATTGACCGTTTATATTCTACATTTCACGGTCGGTTGTTGGCGCCTTGATGGCGAGGCGGTGGCGTGGCCACGGTGCCACATGGTTGGTCACAACGGATGCCATTCATAAGCCATGGCGGGAACCACGCTACCTATTATTGTTCCAATGTTCCGTCTGTCAATGTCAAGATCAATGTTGATTGCCTTTTTATTGATCAACGATTATATACGGATTTGTTATTGCTATTGTACAGCTGTTCTACATTAACTTATCTATATGAGGGCTTTTATAAATGTGGAGTTACAATTATCTGAGTAGCTTCCAGTGATCGAATGTAGAGATTATTAACATAGTTTTATAGCTAGAAAATATTTTTCATCAATATTTGTTCATATTGTAATATGTATTATGTGACTATAGCAACAAATGAAAGAATGAAATGAAATTTATTTGTTTTATTTTAGTATCTATTAAGTCTGTCTACATATATTATGTAAGTTATCAAAATTAGTGACAGAAGAACAAATAAGAATGTTATACTTAAATATAATTTCGTTATATGACATACGTAACAGTTTGTTGACGTAAGTACATAGCTAGATGATTTCCATGTTTAACCCCCCGACGCAAAATAGAGGTGTAATAAGTTTGACGTAAGGGGTGCAGCCGTTTCAAGGTTCTAAGCTGCTCTTATCGAGGGTTTCGTAAAGCTTTTCTATATAAAGTTTCATGTAATGGAGTGAGTCTATAAAAACATGCTTTATGTAATACTAAAGAAGACAATACTATTAGGAATTATATATATTTACACCGAATACCGTTTTAAAATCAATTCAGAGGTCTTGGAGGGGCTTATTCCCACCCGCTCCACGATTTTGTTCTCAAGCGCTCCATAACTAAAATTAAATATTATTTAGTTAGGGGATTACAAACAGAGACAGTATACGCGGAAATCATATTTGTCTTATACTATTTATTTATAATTAGTTAGTGAATGGACAATAATATATGTTTCAGACTCATCTGATGAGGCTGTTGTTTGTTTAACAATCACTGTTGGACTGATATGATCCAGCAGAGGTTTTAATCTCTGCTGACCTTTGTCTAGTGGGTTCAAGCCTCACATTTTGTACCTACGCAATGATACAATGATTCAGACGTTTATTAAATCGTTTTGCATGGGCGTATGTGACTGGGTTACCGACATACATCTGTATGGTATTCCTTATGTGTCGTTTGATTTTGACACCGTTCATATTTCGAAATGCTTTGTCGGTATTTGTCTGTTAATAATGGAGTTTCGAAGGCAACGTTTTTGAGAGTTTGTAGGCGTTAAGGAAAGTCTCGTCTAATATCTTTGTGTCAATTTATAAATAATGTAAAACGGTACATAATTCTAAGACTGGATACATAATTTATTGGTGCTTGGTCTCTTATGTCAATGGACATTTACATGAGTTCTATTGATGTGTGATAGCTGGTGTATAATATAACGATAAAAACAATATAATGATGACAACACAATCTTCTATTTTCATAGTACATTAGAAGACACCAATTCGACCAATATGAATCGATCAGATAAATACCTAAATCGATAGTCCTCGATTTGCTGCCTAGATCGAGAATTTAAACTCTGCTCCTAATACTTTCAGCAGTTACAAAGGTTAGATGTTTTGAGTTTCTTTGCTACGATGACCAGTTACTGATATATTGTAGCACCCACACATACACATATAACTCCACAATGTGAAATTCAAAGTACCAATGTACTGTCGTATCAAACTCGGACCGCATGATTTCCATGCCGGTCATTTATCTATTCAGCCACCATCGCTTCACCATAGTTTGCTTAGTTGCAATCTAAATAATATGTCACTGCGGCTGCAAGTTACTGGGGGTGGTCATCAGCGTATCAAAGTCACGAAGACAACAGCACCACTGTATTTTCTGTAGTTCTATCAAGTTCGTTATAATTTTGCATACGTAATGCTATGTCAGTTACATCATATTACATCACCTTTCTACCCTTGAGCGTGCTAAGGTCAAGGGTTACGTGTCACGAATAAAATTCGGAACGATATCTGTCCTCCGATTTCTTGATTTCACTTCATTTACGTCAGTTTATGGACTTTCGCTGCAGCTTCGTCCAAAAAAGGATTCACTTTATTTTTTTTTTGTTTCTCTCCGGTAAGCAGCTGTTTAGTGAATAGTTATGAAACAACAGAAATAAAAGAGAAACAGTTTTAAATAAGATATTATGCTGGTTACGGCTTTCTTCAGAAATAATGTTTAAGTCATATATTTTATGACTACCATGAAGTTATTGTTGAGAGTTAATCACAGCTGAGATCATACATTAATCTATGCTATATTCGATTTCCGCACGGACTATACATTATAATCATATCTTTATGTCAACTACCTATTCTTGTACCGGATCTTGTTTTTTTTTATACCATTACTATTTTTTTTTAAATTAAACCGATCGGTATTTATAAAAAGTACAGATTTATAAATACTACGGATTGAGTTTGGTTTATTTCAAGTGAGTCTTGAACTAATACAGTTGAAGGAAATAACAAAGATATAAAGAAGAAAATATATTAAAGGAATATCAACATATATCCCAGAGAGTGTATATCTATAAATATAAGAATATAAGTGTATGTGTTACGTCGAGGCTAAAAGTAACACGTTATAACATATTGAAACTTCGCTTTTCCCGGGCGCAGCAGCAAACTATGACCATGCATTATATTACGTGTTCCATTGTTTCCAGATGTCCATATTGTTGTACTGAAATATTAATGCGTGGTATGACTTTGGGACTGAACAAATAAATTGGTCCAACACAGAATATTGCCGGCCCATTCTAAATAAATACACTAATGAAGATGAATGTGCTGGAGGCATCGCGAACGGTCATTAGGCCTTATTTTAAACACAAAACTTTGTTAATTACTCCTTATTAATTATTCATCTCAAAAGTCATTTATTTTCAATCGTTTTGCACAAAGTTAATGCGCTAAACTTTAGTTTAAGATATAAATACGTTTGCACTTTGCTAACTTAATGACGTTCTCCAATATTCCGTTCCACGAAGAGCTGCATTAAATGTAACTGTTGATTCATAATCTGTATATTTTATGATACCCCAGCTGTTTGTTTGGCTACCCGATTCAATCGTTGTTTGTTTTACGATTGTTGTATGTAATCGTTGAGATTAAATCTATTCGCTGTACGGTATAGGCCTAGTACTCATTTGTTAAATCTATTTGAGTTTAAAATATAACTTTAACGGTTTATTCAATATCTTAGAAATATGTTGTCTGAAGATTGCATGTTTATAATTGATTTCCAGTTTCATGTTATTATTAAAAATAATAAGGAGGATGAGACTTCATAGGATGAATACTTAACAATCCCTTAGATCAGTAAAAGTTCGTATAATATCATACATAACTTACTAGTTTTACATGCCATTTAAGTTAGTAAATATGTGATTAATAAACCTAATTTAAGCACAGCTACCTACAGCAGTCGTAACGCTTAATAACATTACCATTACTTAATGAACAATTAATATTTTATATGGCAACACTAATAGTAGTCACATTTAATGTGTTTAACATCAATAAAAATTAATTAATTTAATTTATTAGTTGCGAATGACGCATTAAGGTTTGAATTGCCGATTATAGATGTAAGTGATTTGATAAGTGGTAAATATTAAAATTTTATACAACTGCTGATTATTATTAAGGTGATTATTGACACAATACGGTTCATTGACCATAATGGTGCATACCTGAAAAACGTAAAGCCAGTTTTCTAATATTTATTTTCCGTCTCTCAAATCTCAGAAAACAGTAAATACCTATCTATTTGTGTTGTAATTTTTATATGTACATATTTATTCTGTCATTATTTTTTAGATATTATTGTACTATAGTGTTTTTCCTAACATCTTGTGTAATATAATTTAATTTATGCAATGTTTGATTTGACTGAGAATTAATTATAAATTATTACGTAATGTTTATCCTTACATTGAATTTTCTAATTGAGCATAACAGCAAACATTGACTAAGTATACTCTTTGTATGGTACAGTGAACTGATACAATATAGATGGATACGTGAGAATAGGCACATCAGTACATATTGTGCTAATGCAATATTATAACCTCCTTTTCATACGATACGAGTCTGATACTCGTAAGTGAATACTAATATTGATTAAGGTACTTAAAGTTTTGTTTTGGTAGCGTTATTTTACGTCATCATCATTTCAACCCATAAACGTCCCACTGCTAGGCAAGGGTCTCCTCCAAACATTGTGGAGGTAATTTAACCTTAATACTACACTGGCCAGATGGGTTGGTATAGGGCTTTGTTTCAAATTTACCTTTTCTCGCACTGCTCTTTACCCTAGACAAGTCGCAAATCGCTGTTTCAATTTGAAATATTTAAATGTCACTTTTTAAACACTCAAATGTCATTTGAACACATCTCTGACATAAGCTGTCGACATGTCACGTGAATCAATGTACTAATTTGACATGTCGATAGAATGGATAGGCCGAAGCGATTGCCACTTGTCTAGAGGGGCTTGTCTGCCTTAAAGTTATAGTCATTTTCACGACATCCACGGGTTGAAATGGGGTAGTGACATTACGTATTCTTAATCCGTCACTACACGGACAGCAACCTAGATTTACTTAATGCAAAATAGAAAGGGACAATTTAGGATTGATTGCCTCAGCCTGAGTAAAGTAGCGGGAATGGATTGCTGTCGTATAATTAAATACTACTACTAATAAATACTTTTCTATAAATGAGGTTCTAAGCCCTCATTTTCTTTCGAGCCTTTAAATCATTAGGTATATTATGAATTTAATTTTTAAAAATTCAGAAGGTAGGTATACTTTTAAATAATATTAATATCAATGAAGAAGTAAAACGAAGAAATTCCTTACGATTGTCTGACATTTAGTGACCACTGAGGTCTTACTATGAATTTCAAAAATCGGTTTTAATGTCGCTGTCAAATGTCAATTTCAAATGGAAATTTCAGGGAACTTATAGGAGATATAAGTTCCTTGGGAAATTTATTTACATACATAGTGTGCTAGCAATCATTCCAACACTTTCAAACATTTGACAGCGACATCAAAACCGAACATTTGAATGTCGAAATTCATAGTAAGCCTCCTATACAATATCATACAAGAACATTTAGATAGGAAACCAAACTAAATTGAAAATATTGACAATATCAATTGACAGTTTAGTTTTACGTTGCCTTGCACTACACCCACGGGAAGAGATGCTGCGAATCTATTCTTGACCGCAATACGCCCGCCAAGTGCTATAATTACTACATATTCTTCCTTGGTAACGATGAATGATGATTAGTTGTTAGTGAATAGAACATTATTATTTTATACTATCTTTATGAATGTCATAAACATAATAAGTAGGTTAAGTCTCTGTTCTGTTCTGTTCTCTATTTAATCTGTTATATATTTAACTGTTAAGTGAACTTATAGTCAAGGGGATTCAAAATGAAAATATAGAATAAAATCATTCCATAATCGTAAAGAAATCAATACATAGGTACGTAATAAATAATAGTTTAAAAAACGTTTTGCTGTTCAATATCAATATTGTAGGTATCTGGAAGATTTGATTAAAATAATTTGATAATCAAATTCTAATATTTTAAGTATTGTGTTGTCATCAAAGTGCCACAAAAATACTCGCCGTGGCGAAAATGTGATGAGGCATATGTCCAGCAGTAGACGTCGTTGGGCTGATATAGGTTTAAAGTAAAGGACATGGTAAAATATTCCGCACATTGTAATAATATTATTATGGTGTGATGACGATGATCACTAATGATTGGTTTAGGTTCCGCTCCCTTTAATCTTGCCCCATTCCATTAAAATGTTCCACTGTTAAGCTGTTATCTTATTATTTTGGTGTAGTGATTCGCCCCTTATGAGGGGGCGAGTAGAAAATTGGTTTGGTGTCATCAATCCTTGCTAATCAGCACCGTTTCACAAATGTGCATAGTTTCAATTTAATTCGACGTTTTGAAGTGATTGAAAATCACGTTCAAAAACCCACAAGTTAGTTTTTAAAAATGGCTTACAGCAGCTGCGATTACATATTCAATTGTAGAATCGCATATTATTCTAAATCACAAACAAACGCCATCTATTTATACAAATTGCACATGTGCATAGATAAGGACAGAGTTTCTAAAGACAATACCGTTTTGTTATGTAGTCTGACACTGATATTATAAGTAAGCACGTATGCTTGAGCATGTATAAAATTTCAACTATAACATTATTACGAGCATTCGTTTTATTGCGTATACTATCGTTCAATTGTACAGCCTGCAGAGTTAATACCACGATTAAAATTTAATATAATTGTATGCGTAATGAATTCTTATTATGACCACATAACTACTGATATATGAGTTGTATAGTTGCTTTCTCCGAGACCCCGATGTTTTATGACAATGAAAATTTTATAGGTACCGTTTCATTGCCTGTTTAGAAATTTGCTCAGGCGTGTTAGGAGGTGGCGAAAGATGATTGAACTTTTATTTTGTTAATTTCGACTATTTAGGATGAGTATGATGATGATGATGAACCACGACAAAGACCTAGAAGAACGTACAAAACAAATAGGTGACGTTCTAAAGAAGGGACAGATCAGGAGTACCCTCAACCGGCGAGAATGTATGAAAAGACTGATGAATGTTGAGATCTATGTCAGAATCGTAGAAAGTGGAAGGAGATATTCTCTGCCTACCCCTCTGTTGGGAAAGTGGTGTGATCTACATATATGTATGTATGTAGGATGAGTTAAAAAGCCTAGGCTAACATTTTAACAGATAGCAGATTTTAGATATTTTTTAATGGGATTTATTTTCCTATCGGCTAGAATACAATTGTAAATTATTTTGGATTAGTGTTTATAGCATCAATTACAAAAGATGCAAAATAAAATATTCTATTCACTCAAACAAAAAAAGTGTTTCAATTTATCTATTAACGTCTGTTCAATACAGTTTACTGCGTAGCGAATTTGATAAATTTAGGTACATCAGGTTTTTTGAATGAGTGCAGCAGAAAGAGGTGGCGAAAAAACATATCAGGTCTGCTAAATCGAAGTGTCCATCCACATGATGACCATGACCCTTCTGGCAAGAGGGTAACGACAAAAAATAAATATACATACCGAGATATATTATCCATAAACACAACATATAGAATTGTATATGTACAGGAAAATCTCACGGGAATTCCTTTCTTTTGTCCAACAATCTGGGCTATCAATAATATGAATGGGAATCACGATTTTGACAGATGGTATCAATGGCTCGTTAACATATGGTTCATATAATTAATGATTCACGGTAGGTGTATTTTTTATAACTTGTACATTCAGAGCGGATCGCGACGGCGCGCGGCGGCGGCCTTGCCGATATTCTGATGATAGATAGGCCGTCATTCGCCAATCAGCTCTCGTACGCATCATTTCTAATTAATTCCATCATGAAGTCCCATCTGCTTTACATTGAACACTTTAAATGTAGACTATATCTCTTTTAGAACTGCAATATCCTTCTAAATCTGTTCTCAGCGAAAATCATCGTGCGTATACATATAGTAGGTACATCATATCCCAAATCTGGTGTGTTAAATATTTTTGTCATCGCTTGAGGATCACACCTACTAAAACTTTCATATTTACAGGTGATCTAAAATGAATTATATGTATATTTTATTTGACTATTACCTTCATGAGCTCATGAATATAAGTTGTTAGAAAAACAAACTATGTATTTTATTTACGTTTCAACAAACTATGATAGAGAAAACGCACGGTGTTTCATCATTCGTTTACTTATAAAAGTATTAACGTAGAGTACAAGTTACAGTAATCATTGAGTGGATGTCTCAAGCTTCATCAACCAATTGACTTCAACTAACAGTTGTCAATTTGTTGTCATTGTGTTCGTTGCCTTGTTTTCGCTGGAGATAACGTATATATTGATTCATTATTATTCTACGTATGTGCAAATGTAAGTGTGGACGGGGAGAAATGCAAAACGCGAGGCTGTCTGTGCGGGGCGATGCGCGATGGGGGCCGAGGTGCGGCGTGCAAGGCTGTAGGCGTAAAATGCAAATCGCTAGCGTTTCACCGCAGGACAATGCGATCGAGGTGTTGCGCCGCTTGTAAACAGCACGGACGTGGTTTGTTGTTCTACTTTTTTGGGTAAAACGGTTGTCCGTAAACGGCGATGCATAGGCCGCCGCAGAAATACCACGATCCGTACAATGGCTCGTTCACCTCTACCGTACATGGGAGTCGCGGGCGTGAACGCACCGACTTTGCTTGTTCCATGTGCAACATACGTGTACCTTACATCCATTTTGGTTAAACTTAAAGATCAAGCAGACGTTGCGCATGGACAGGTCACATCTTTCAATTGTGAGTTTTCCTTAAAAATGTTATACAATAATAAGTACACTTCGAGCCGTCAACGTCGCTCGCATTAACTTTCGCAATTGGATCTCCTAGTATATGTACCGTCAGCTCCGAAATACATATTTACATCGAGATGCATCCAGAGCGTCGAGGCGAAATTATATTTTATGGAAATGGACGTTGAATCGAAGCCAACGATCGTTGCATTCTTACAGCGCGACAGTTATGCGGGCGTGTGTGCGGGCACGAACACCACACCGCGTGCCTATCGACAACAATAAGACCGCGCCTTGTGCCATAAACATTCTTTGCCACAATCATTACGAATATAACCTATAAATTAGCACGAGCCGACTTGGAACAAGCCGCTTGCGGTCGCGGGAATTTGCAATGAGAGCCGTGTAGAGCTGTCTACCTCTGTGGAGTATGGTGCGTTGTTCCACGCTGTCGGCACAGATACTGCAACCTGTACCACCAGATACGTCAGTGCGTGTCTACGGAGAGACGCTCACTAACAAATTTCTATAATAATATAATTATCTATTACGTATATAGATCTTAATTTTTTTTTATAGAAGCTCAGTTTAGTGGCTCCTCTTCCTCCCATGTATTATATTTTTTAGCTTTACCACTACTCAATCTTGAACTTTATAAACATGTAGCCTACGGTCTTTTGCTTGCTTTCTTTTGCATCGCAATTAAGCTAATATACAGTTAATTACAACTAATATCATAGTGCTATTTTTGTTCGCTATAGATATCGTCATTATACAGTAGGTACCTGATAAGAAAATCGCGTACGCATAAGTAGAAACAATGGCATAGGTGCGATATATACATATCAATGTTATCGTCAAGCTTGTGTGCCCAACATGTAGGTTAATGGTTAATTAGGTCGAGTACTTATAATGATCGAGAAGTAAATACTATTGAATGGTAGTTATACTATAGGTAGTGACTAGTGTGAATGTATGAATCAGTGCGACATTGTGGAGGGAAACTATAGAGGTATGTTGTTTCTGGCATAGTTACAATTAGTTACAGGTACGAAGCTTTAGATCTCGAGGTGACATGAGTGGCGACGGTGTGGTGTTTTTAGTGGAGCGTCGTGTGGTGTTACGTCACTAGACGCGTCGTCATTTGTTCAGAATAGTTCCGGCGCGGCCGCACTGCGGTACATGAATTTTTCAGTATGGTCGAGGTCAAGGTATCATTTGATGCGCTTGATTCTTTAATATATACACATTTGTGACTTATGAATATTAAACGCTTTTGTATTCAAAGTTATTTGCGTTAAAGTTACACGTAACACCATAATGCGTAATAAATCCGCACGGGGAATACTTAGTGCATGTTCAATAGAAACCGAATTACTTTTGCTTATGCAAAGTATTTGTATAATTTATCTAATCGTATTTTTAACGATAAATTAATATGCACGGCGATAACTTAGGAAGTAAGAAATAAGGAGTTGTGTTAAGAAATCTCGTAGAGCTGCGAATGCGATTGATTGTGCAATCGTTGTCGCTTAGATACAAGATTGTCCGACGTCAGTGCTGCCATGTTGTATATAGGGATACTGATCCGTCAGCTGCGGGCGGAACATAATTAGTTACGCCACCTAACGGCGGCGGTGCCTAACCACTCAATCACTCCAAATGCATACTCCACTAACATGTGGTACATACGCATTGTCAAAATTGTGATGTTGAAATCTTTTATCTATTCTTTAGCATTTTCATCCTAGACATCGTAAAATATTTAATACTTTTAAACGACTCATGTCTAGTGCTAATATCTGAAAAACAAAAAGATATTTGCGACCGTTTGCCTGTAATTCATGATAAAAGACATCTTCATTAATGACAGATAGTCATATAGAAGTATTAATCTTTACAGCAGGCGGCTGGCCGCTGATATCTGGCAGCCGTCGTCCAATTTCAATCGTTTGTGTGATATGACATCCAATGAGTTTTAAATCTGGCTTGTTTGAACCGATTTATTGATGTCGTGAATTTGTACACACAGTTAGCGTGCGCGGTAGTTTGAGCGTCGTCTACACGGCGCCTGGTTACATCACGCCATTGGAAAACTCGTCGCGACGGATAGGATAAAGACGTTAAAGGCCGCGGGTAGACTCGGAATGAAGCGATCACGTCGCTTGGCGCTAGTCTCCTCACGTCGCCACCTCAAGGTTCTTTTTAAAAGTTTAACGCTAAACGACATTAATGAGTGGTATCGGTTGAAACGCTGTCGGAGTGTTCGCAGAGGTAACGTTAGTGTGCGCTATGCAAGCGCATAAATATTCATACCCGCACAGGCGCGACGAGTGAGCCAAGCTTGGCCGAGTCAAAGGTGTCTGACGGCGACGCGAGCGCACTCTCTTTTAGGGTTGTCACTTTCTCGAATTCCATCTGTTATAAGTATAAATCCTCATCTGAATTCTACGTCTTTCTATTAATTTTACGATGTATATATTATCACGACGGATGGTGGCAAACAGGCGTAAGGCCCGCCGGAAGGTAAGTGGTTACTGTAGCCTAGTAACGCCTGCCACAACAAAGATATCACGGGCGTGTTCCCAACCCCTCAAAATCCCTCGTTCCCAATGAGCTCCGGACACCACTATTCACTAGCAGGACCACAACAATAGTGTTATTATGTGTGGTCTTCTGAAGGGCGGAGGTATTTCGTTAGGCAGGCAGCTCAGTTTGAGCGGGGATTACCCTCTTATTCCCGGTTTTTAGCCGTCAGATGGGGGTTATTGATAGCATAAAACATAACTTAAAAAAATAAAAAATGACAGTTGTATGACTAAACAAGTTCTATTGTTTTACTTTTATATTCAGTCAGGTTATAATTTAATCGATCAATAACTTTTATCTGATGGTTCTGAAACTGGGCATTAATGTGATTATTTGTGTGTGTGTTGTTTTGTGCTTGATTTTTTAAAGAGTTTAAAATATTATATAATACATTTGCACAGACAATTTATATGAATAAAATTACTCATACTATACATCAAAGAGATTTATACATTCGAATTATACAAACAAATTAATACAATGTAGAAACATAATGCAACTATGTAAAGTGTGTTATTGTGGTGTTGGTATTTGTCGCTATTAATACTAACTGTTATAGTATGGAATATTTATGATAACTGCATTTATTCATAAACCATGTCGAGATATGCGACGGTGATAATACTTTACGTAATGTAATGTGAGTGGTGAATAAACACGTCGGCAGCCCTGAGTATCGGCAGCGCATTCCCTCGTCGGCCCATCTCTCCAAGCGCTACTCTTTGTTGTGCTTGCAAATATCCTAGAGCTACTCATCGCCGCGTTGGCGCCATTTGCAAATAAATTTAGGGCTGTCTCGGATATGTAATGAATTTACAGAGTGAATTATGAACGGTGGCGCCGGAGCGTGCCAGATCACAATCTGCTTCGGTACGTATAGGCGCGTACAGCGTAAACAACTTCGCTCATCATAATGTTTACTAGTCACTATGGGCTTGTTTATCATGTCATTCCCCTGTCCACAAGCACGGATCTGATAGCACGATTTATTAGTTTAACTCGCACTACTATTACCTACGCACATCGTAAAGATGCAATATATACTTACGTATAGGTACATATACGTACATTAACAAGCCACAATATAATTATCATGCCATTATTGATATTAAATTACAATTATGACATTTACATGTTTATTAATACTACAAGAGCTATTATTCTATTAAAATAATTACCTGACAGGTAGTTATTCAAAATTTATGGAAAAATATTGATATAGGACGCATAGTCTGCGTCGTTTGTCATTCTATTTGTAAGTGACATTGTGGATATATAAATATACCGCAATATCACTCCACTTCGTGTTATAATGTAGTTATTATGTAGGTCAATCTGGTGCTAGCATAAGTATCAGATCTATAATGGGAACTAATCGCAACAAATCTACATGACAGTTGTTGGGTATTTACTACCGCCTTTGATATGGGTTTCACCTATTCCTGTACTCTGGAAGGCTGACGCTTAGATATTTGCATTCTAGGTTAGCTTTCTTCTCTATAATATCTACATGTAGTGACGGATTTAGAATACTTAATGTCACTATACCATCTCAACCCGTGGGTGTTGTAAAAGGCGACTAAGGGAGTAAGTAACCTTATGCACACAAGAGTAATGCACGAAAAGGAAAATTCGAAACAAACATCGCACGTCTCACACACAACGGTGATCGGCCAGTGAGAAATGAGGCAAAATCTGGAAAATATCAACAATTCACTATGTGAGCATGGGGGAGATTCTTAGAAAGTAGCTAGGCTAGCGTGGTATAGTAGGTTAAATTCCCTCCAAATTGTATGTGCCCAGCAGTTGGGAGTATATGAGTTCAAATGATGATACCCACATAACTCTTAATCAAAATCATATAATAACTGTCTGCTTGACTAACCTAACTGACAATCTAAAAGTTATTGAAGCGATAGTCATCAGACAGGTACAATTGATTCATTCAATCACATCTGAAAAAAATGTCTTGGTAGAATAATCAAAACTGTAAGTGTATATTGTGTAACATTTATCATAGTTGGACATACATTGGTATTTATTTAACACAGACTTGCGACTTGCGGTTAATTGAAGTAATGAATACATTATAATCATTGAAATTGTGAAAATATAATATAATAGGTAATGAGAGTTTTATTTACCTACTGTTTTAAACATTATTATATTATGTGAGACGAAGTCATTCAGTTTGTGGTAAAGAAACAAGATAAAAATTGTCTTGTATTGTTTACTAACTACGTAATTACATTAACAATGCAAGTTAGGTTTAATATTATTTTAATAAACTTATATTGAGATGTTTGTCTACTTTTTATTGAATCGGTTCTCTCTTAATTCTCTATTATTCTCGTAAAGTATGAATAACACTTATAATTTTGCTGTTACTTAATTAACATTTTCAATTTCTTTCTAAATTAGGAGATATTGTTAAAATAGCACTGCCCTCCAGTTGTTAAAAACCATGTCGTGTCTCCCACACTCGGCTGGAAATAATAATGCAATAGGGAATGTTATATAAAATAATAAACCTAGAATATTATTACTTACGGAAGATCATTAAATATAATGCGTAACCATTGGGGTTTACGAACATTTAACGAGCGCACATCGACAAATCGGGTACCAATCAAACTGTCGCGCGAAATGTCAGTGCTCTCTCTATTTCTGTCCATCCAGACCCAACAAGAAAGCTATGCAAAACACAAATTCTACCGTACGTCGCCGTCTAGACACCCGCAATCGCTCCGATCCTGTTACGATTGAATAACATTTGATCCAATCAACCCGAATGGAGGGGTCGGGGTCTTGCGAATTGGCCGTCCGACGCCGACGCATTCGTCAACCAATCAATTGATCCAGCTATGGCTTTTTATAAGAGTTGAGGTGCTGTGGCGAGGAGAAAGTATTTCCAAGTACATCGGGAAACGTCAAACTTTTATTTAGCATTATTATAACACTGCTTAGATTTCATATGATCATAAGTACTTATATAAATGCTAATTTGACTTGTCTTTATTAGTACTCCAAGATGACCTGTTATTTAGCATCAGTATAATATCTGTTATTAGAATCCATTGCGAGTTCCTTTCTCTCCTTACTTGGAAAGCGATTTTATCGACAAGACAATGGGTATGGTGCCGTGTGTTTCGTTTCACTCGTTTGTTCAATTATAATCGTTATTGTTTCAGCTCCTGATCTGATGCAAGACAGTCCACTCGTCATAACGACTGAAGAAGATGAACGCAATATGAAATGTAAGCAACAATCTATGTACACGTATATTATACTTTCTAAGAACTTCATCCATGCTCACATAGTGAATTGTTGATATTTTCCAGATTTTGCCTCATTTCTCACTGGCCGATCACCGTTGTGTGTGAGACGTGATGATATGTCGGGAGTGCCAGTCGCTGCAGGGGTGGCGACAGCACGCTTTACATTTCGACGACGTCACCTCTATTGGTCGGTTCTATTAAGTCCCTCTATACAAAACCAACCCCGTGCCCTTGCCTTTCTCGATCGTGAAGGACGAGTACTTCTTGAACAATCATTAAAGAAAATACCAGGGATTCACGCCACTTATGAAGAAAAAACAGATAAGGTATTTCAAATCAATTTTGAGTGTAGTATAATTATATAGATTTCTGAGAAGTTTGAAGTAGGCACTCGTTAGGTGCTCGTTATTGATCAAAAACTGAGGATCTGATTGATTTATAGCTTTGCGGTGTTTGGCGTCGGGTGCCACGTCAATACAAAACCCTGTTGAGAGATGGCGATTTGCATGTGGCGCTTCTGTGGGGTGATGCCAAGAACAACTCAATTGATAGCGCTCTCAGCGGCAGAATCGACAGGTAGGTACGGAATTTTAAATGACCCTCAACTAAGTAGCAGTCGTCGATTTGATTTATTGCCGAAGCCTTGTAAGTAATCGTAAACAGGTCTCACAAACAGATCCATGCAATAAATATCGTTGCAGTAATTATTCCCGGGAATCTGTGAATGGCACTACTGTTCGCCTTGGATTATAAATTAAATTAACCGTGTGATTAATAATGGAAAACTTTAGATTTATCGCTAGGTAGGCTAATTCTGGGAAAAAACCTAGATGTTTTGTAAGAGGGTCATAATGTTGTTAGCGGAACCTCAATTGATTCGTACTTTTAATTGCTTGATTGGTATCGTAATGTTTATGATACCATACGTGTCAATGTGCATGTTATGCTTTAGATTTCGCTTCTCAGAAAATAAGAAGGATGAGGAAAAGTTGATAATTTACCATCGACTTGCTGTGCACCCTAGTTTCACTCACATTAAACTAGATTGCAAAATTTTCCATCCCATTTAAGATATCACACATTTATAATTCAAATTTTCAAAAAATCTTAGCGGCGTTCTAAATTACAGCTTTTTAGAAGTTTTTCTGTACGTTGATTTATATCAGTCAGAGCAGACGCTTTTATAAGATTTTTTAGTGTCTTATCGAAGCAGTAGAGCTTGTTTATAAACTAGTAGCATAGATGGAACAACATAGTCTTCGTAATAATATTAATGCGAATATTGAAAGATTTATGTACAATATCCACGGAATTATTGGCAATATCCTTCAAAATAATCCAAGGGAGAGGCTCAATAAAGATACAAACTGAATTGAATTATAGTGATAAAAGCTTCCTGTAATACGTTTGGGATATTATTGAATCTCAACAAAATTTATACGAAATTGTAGGCGTAAATAGATTCATGATTTAAACAGTTAGGTAAGTACACTATTTATTAGGAATCATTTTGCAAAAGTGACCCATTTATTATTTGCAGGTATCCAGCTTTATCATCGGAAATGTTTACTACATTACTGGAGCCTGAACACCCTCCAACATCAATTGGTCAAGGGGCTTGTCTAGATTACCCAACTTTGGAGTTTGAAGATGGATGGTGGGGAGGTACTGCGGTGATCACGGCAGTTGCTGGTGCTACTCCAAGTCTTTATTTGGCCATAGTCTTCAACGGGGTGTTTCCAAAGAATACTGGAACGTCCCATTTGGTCAGAATCATACTTACACTGCCGGAAAAGAATCAAACAATAATTGATCAGGTATATTCATATTAGTATTACTTACTACTTACCACCATATATCTATACGATAGAAATAGTTATACAGTAAGTTCAGGTCTTACATGATCAATATTTCTTTCAGGTGCAGAGGGTAAGCAAACCCCATTATGATTTCAATGTCCTTGAAGTTTCTACTCCTGTATCAGCTGCAGAACTTCGGTCTTTGGCGCGGGGACGACTATCTCTAGCTGTGGAAGCAGTTGGAACTCCTGAAAGACGTATTGTAGGCAGTGTGAGACAGAAAGCTGCCTGTGAATTATATAATGCGCCGTTAGTGGCAGAAAGACTGCCGGCTACACCTGCTCCTGAAGGCCTTGCTTTGCTTTATATTGATAAAGAAGGCTCTCTCGTCTATGACATACAGGTAAAGATTAAAGTTTTCCATAGTCTATTTATAATAACAAGTATCCGAGTAATAATATAATGGACCTAGGTACCTAGAGAGTTGGATGGTTTGGTAGTAGTGTGCATTTGCAATCGCCAGTTATTTTTTATCCCCAACCTTTCCTTTTGCATAGTGTGTCTTCTGAACACTTCCTTACTAAGCTATATTTCATTATTAATTTAATGGTTAAGTTTATTTGATTTGGAATTCAAATGTCGATGATATTAATCATAAACTAACTACCTAACAGCCCCTTTAATAGGTTATTTGAAGTCGTTAAGGCTCACAATTTATTACATGTGTATTAGAAACAACAGTTAATAGCTTCTATAATGTGGTATGGATAAAGTTACCGGTCATTAAAGTTAGATTAGTATATTAAATTTAAATAAAATTATGACGCATTAGATTTTTAATAAAATAATAATCTTTATTCCTATTCCTTGTGAATATAACATTAACATTTGTGATATCTGCATATAAGACAAAAAGGAATACCATCTGCTGACCAGCATATCTGTCAATTTAATGCCTTACAAAAGCAATGTTTACGTATCATTATCTTACTAGCTAAGATAAAAAAGATAGTATGATGTCATAAAACTTTTTAAACATACACTAATTATACTTAATTTATTTACCTACAAGGAAAAAGATTCCATAGTTATCATATTGAACTCACTTATTGCTGTATTTGTGACAGAGATTAATTGTCTTACATTTCAATTTTTAGGTTGACAATTTAGGTGTTACTGACCCCAAGATAACATTGGTGGAAGAGCAAGGCAAGCGTCATTCGCAAGTGGAAATTCTAGACACACGTATTGGAGTTCTGGCTAGACCGAGCGCGAGGATATTCCAGCCGCTTTATGAAGAGCAGCTGGCTGTTCATATTAGTGCTGACACTGGTAAGAATTAACAAATTAATTTATTTTAGTCTGGCATAGTCCATAATTACTAATATTTATTTTTAAAGCGAAAGCACAAGAAAATATTGGGTGCTTCTTAAATAGGTTCCTGAACAGAATAGTCAAAATAATATATATAAGCATTTTTTTTTAACCTGTGTTGTCCCACTGCTGGACAAAGATTTCCCCCAAGCTCTCCCATACTTTCCTATTTGATGCTTTGTTCCTCCAGACCTTGTCAAATGAGTCCAAATCGTCACGCCAGCGCTTTCTACCTCTCCATCTTCTAGCGTTACAATCTGGGCCCACCTATATGGACGTAACAAAGATTTCAATAAAAGAAGCTTGTTTTAATTAAACTAAAACGCCGTGTATATTCATATAGCTTCTAATATGTGTAGTAAAATTTAGTTCTGTTGTTTCTTCCTTTATATCTGCGTCAATAGTATTCTTAGCTCATGTACTTACACTATAGCATAAACACTCATAAAACATCTTAGGATTAAACATCCTGATTCTGAAGCGGACTAAGATTAAAGAAGCAACACTTTCAATTAATATTTTGCAGTTGTTGTGGCACTCAATTGAAATGAATGGGTGATCGAATTTGATCGTGCCTCAGTGAGCTCGTTAAGCTGTTAGTCTGGCATGCTATCTTAAAGAGATTTTGATTAAGTGAAAAATGATGATTGTTCACAACACCATTTTATCGCATGTCTAGAAGAAAGACTGATGATGATGTCTTATCAGATATACGAGTATAGATTTTTAGCCAGTTCAAAAATAAATTGCAAACCGTCCGTCTGCTATGAAAGGTTTTTACTATAATGCAAATAATTAAATAATGTATACGTCTCGAATTGCATTAAAATTCTGATAATATGTCATTTTAAACGACTGTAAAACTCAATTAATATCTCAAGAAGAAAAAATGTTTTTCTTTTTTCAATAACGTACATATTTTTAAAATTTTTTAATTAGTGATATATTTACGATATTTTGCTACCAACATCGGAAGTAAATGATGTGTTATATATTTTTTAAGGACCACCTTTACTCCGCGGTCGTCTAACATCCAGAATGCTGCCTGATGCTGCTGGTTCTGGTCCGGCATTATTGCGACGAACTGGACAGGTTCGCTTGCCAGCCAACATGGCTGGTCTTGCTTGGTTATCCGTCGATTCTTTATGTGGATTGTATTATGAGGTAATTGATTTTATTTTATATTTATATTCCTAATTTTTTGAAGTCTACCAATAAATTGAAAATATTTGGATCTCTTTAAATTTGTTATAGCATTGCGATATACCTAAGAACTAATGCATTGGGGTGAAACTCAGGATTGCATAAGACTGGCGTATGATTGCTTGTAGATGACTGGTCAAAGGCACACACACTTACGTCAAACAATATTATTATTTAAGACTCATCTCCAATTAATGATATGTTTTCATCTCTCCAGACAGTCGTTACCGGTGGCAATGCGCGTTCCTGGTCTTCGTGGTGGCTGGAAACCCATACGGGTGCAGAAGGTGGAGCGCGAGAATTAGGCGGCGAAGAAGGTTGGGTGCTGGAACCCACTGCTGCAGAACTGGTTGCTCTACACGTTGGAGCAGCCTACTTGGAACTGAGACATGACAACGTCACTGTTTTACTACGCACCAGAGTACCACAGGTACTTTATATTTCATTTTGAAACCAAAAATAAGGTGAAATTTTAAAATCTAAACCACCATGGGTTTGTAGGAATGTCAAATTGATGGAGAAAATGACAGAAATGCAATAGTACTTGAGATATAGCTGCATTATTTTTATTTTTAAATATAGGAAATTTTTTACTCATTGCTTTGGGTATTTACTAATTATTCAGCAGATCATCCAATAATATAATTAATAGGTTAGATTAGACTTTTTTTGGATATTTATGTTGTGTCATTTTCGTTTTGTTATCATAATTAGAAAACCAATTTACGACATCGAACACATTTAATATAGAACATTGTATTATGTTAGGGTTGAACAATATTAGTTTTAAGTACCTGCTACATATAATTACATTAACAATAAAGATAACTTGAGATGAACTACATTTAATTCTCTTGTCAATTTGTTCATGCTACAAAGGTTGGATCATTAAGTGGTAAGTACAAGATAATAAAAAACATAAATTGTATATTTCTAGAAACAAATATATCTAGTATTGACTCATTTTTCTGAGTATTGCAACAGATTTCAAAAGAAGAAAAATAATAACGTTATCATTTTACGAGTGTTGATTTTTTCGTACAATTGTATTGACTTTAGGTACAACAAACAAAACAGATAGAAAATTAAGTAAATAAATAAGAAACAATCAATACCTACTCATATTTCATGAATGGATATTTTTGCTGACCTTACGTAATTATTCCTATAGATTGTCAATGGAATTGAGATAACTGCAAGGTTAGCTCTTATCTAAGATAACTGTTATCACTTTATCAGTAGACAAAGGAGTTCGGGGAAATTTGTTCACAATTCTTTAATTGATCTTATATTGTGAGAGAATATCAATCAAAATGTGACTATTATTGGAAGAAGTAAAATGAATTGCCTAATTGAATGTAATGAATTTTTATTGACATACATATTTATTAAAAAAAGTTACGATATTTGTTCTAAGCTTCCGAATATACGTTTATAAATATACGATTAATTTAATTTCAGATAAGCGTGCCCCCGTCATGTCTACCAGCAATTCCAGGAACAGCTGACAACGAGCTGATTGCGAAGTATACACCAGGACCTTTTGAGGACCAGTTCTCTGATTATTCTCTTTACCGGCCGTACGTTAACTACTGCACACAACGGGACAAGTTCTACAAGTTAGGAGAGACTTGGACAGATACAGAAGTAAGAATTCATCTTTAACGATTAAATTGACTTAACAAACTTTTATTAAAATATATTTTTCCAAAAACAAGCTTTTGTGATTGGTTATTAAAGATCAGTGTCCTTGTGAAGGTGAATCAAGTTAAATGACCCCAAACAAAATAGGGTATTTATGACTCCAACATCTATCTGATCACCTCAATTTTGAAAAATTTTAATGTTATCTGAATTACAAACAAAAGCTCAATCAAAATACAAGAAGTGGGTCAAATTCACCTTTTTTTTTTAACTCAAAGATATACAAACTTATTACAAATTACATAAAAGCTTGTTATAAATAACATTTTTTTTGTCTACTTAAAAATGTTTACTGATTTATGTTCCATCATCGGCCATCGATCGGCTCTTTATATTCACAACTGTTGATTACTTAACTTTTATAAACATCATTCTTTTCAAATTGGTCCGATTGCTCTAATTGAGTCTGATTTCAATTATATTTCGCGTTTGCACACATTGTAGCGCCATCTTTCTTAAACATTTTAAAGCTACGTCAATCTGTAGAGTAAACAAGAACCGTAGCGCGTTAGACTTTTAAAAGTTCTGTGAAAATCCAAGTGAGGGCGCAACGTTTCAGTTTTATGTCTGTAGCGAAATGTTCCAAGTCCATTCGATTTACGTCGTTATTTTATATGACATCGTGTTAATCTGAGTGATGTATCTTTTGTTTTCAGACTTGTTCAAAGTGTTGGTGTGTGTTAGGAATGCCGCGTTGTGAGCCAGTACAGTGCCCGACAGTCAACTGTCTTGTGCCTACCATTAAACCACCTGGACAGTGCTGCCCCATATGTACCAGTGAGTATTTCATTTACTTAGATCACATTTTAAGATAGCATTGTCAGTTCTATCCAAACCCAGATTTTTGAATATCCTGCATAAGAACTCCAAACCAAGACTCTTTCATATTCTTATAATATAATATGCAATTTTATATGAATTGTTTGCTTATTATTATTTCCTTCCAGTTCGTTAAATTCTTGGCCACTGCTACCTAATCTACTTAGGTACTAGTTGCCAGGAATTTAACGAATTACTATTTATTTTTGTATTTATCTGTACCATAATTGTTATTTTCTAAATTTTCAGACTCAACAACAGCTGTTTGGTCAGAAAATGGTAGCTGCGTTCTAGCTGGACAGAGCTACGCGCCTGGTTCCTCCTGGCACCCGTACCTCGTGCCTGGCGGATACGACACATGCGCCATCTGTACGTGCAACTTCCAAACGAGACAGATACAATGTCCCAGAGTACGATGCCCACCGTTGAAGTGCACTGAGAAGGATGCATTTAGGCCTGATAAGAAGTCTTGTTGCCGAATTTGCCCAGAGGTAAAATAGCCAAACAAATTTTTACTTAAATAATTTTAGTACTTACCAGTATTAAAATTGAGACAGAAACAGAAATTTTTATTTGTCAATGTAGGTAGATTAAATTTATAGATACGTTATTAAAAAAAGTGAGCGCTATCTAGTCATAATAATTTTGAATGAAATTCACAGCTTGACAATGAAGTAGTGTTTTAAATCTATATTTGCACTAATTATAAACAGATATTATTTTAAATAAATCTGCATGCAGTATTTTCCATTAATTATAAGATTGTGGTACAATTGTATTTATGAATTTAAAAATATGGAAATAAAACAAAAGTTGGACTATTGTACCATAGGCATACAAATATTATCTTAAGATAAAAAAAAAAATTGCTTGTAAAATTGCTTTGTTACTCGTAGGTAAAGGCAAAGAAACCTGATGAGGAAACTCCGAAAGACCAAGGTGCACCGCGTACAGCTGAAGAAATCCTCGCGGAAGGAGGATGCAAATTTCCTGATGGACCGTTGCCGAATGGCAAGGAAGTACATCCGTCTATTCACTCGCATGGGGAACAGCGATGTGTCACGTGCCGGTGCAAGGTATACAATTTTATGCACTATAATATACAGGGTGGAATTTTGTAATGCCACCTGGAGGGAAAGTACTCTTAATTCCAGAGATAGAAAATTTTACTAAAAGGAAACATTCCTTTCTTTTTAAAAAGAAACAAAACCGTATTTAAAAATTTTTCGTCTTCTCTTCCCTAATCAGGTTAATAATTTATTTTCATCTTACTTAAATATAACATGGTTCTCGGATTTTGGGAGTAATGAATTTTATTCCAAACAATCTGACGTTTACCTTAGCTAGATTTTGAGTCACCTATGACCATTTTTAAAGAAAAGCTATTTCTAAGCGGATCATTTCGGGCACGCGTGGACCCACAAGGTGGACAGAAGATCTGATCCGAACCGTCGCGTTGGGTGCAAGCCACACTCTCAACAGTGGACGTCCTATGGCTGATAGATGATGATGAAGCGGGTCATTAAGCATGGTGATCCGAGATCCTTGGTTCAAACGTTCTAATTTGTATCACTTGTTTTCAGGACGGTGAAGTGACATGCGTTCGCAAGCGATGTGGGCGCGCAGCATGCCAGCGGCGGCGGCGCGTGGACGCGTGCTGCGCGTGCGCGCGTCACCGCCGCCAGCGCCGCACGGAGCGGCCGGCGCACCCCGCGCACTCGCCTGCGCTGCCCACTCCCCCCGCCGTGCGCTCGCCGAGCTGAGCGCGACCAGCACCAGCGCGCAGACCGGGACTACTAGAGTAACGCGCCCCGTATATTTTGTGTGGATGTTATACCACTTTTTGATACGCGATCAGATGCTATTGACCGTCTTATGTTATCATCTCAGTACACATTAATAAAATACTCTACCAAATCGATGTTGGATGGTTTTCCACCCGATGATATTCAAGAAATACTTTGATGTAGTTGAACTTTGATGTCTCTATTTCTGAGTCCTTTAATGTCTCATTACCCTTTATCACCAATTTTCAGGGGTTTGTACATTCGATAGCGGTGACTCAAAAACTTGTCGTAAATCCACACAAAGAATACGAACGCTCGGCGCTACAGTCGACAGTGTGCGATGGGTCTACTGCAGTGCGTTGCGATCCGCCCGCCTGGTGTGCGCTTAGCTTTACTGCGCCCGTCCCGTCTATACCCCAGACTGTTAGGCTAAGTGAATAGACTGACATATTTTTATGTACTCGTGCGATTCGAATGTGTCTCTAGTTTTAGATAGAACGACGCGTTGGAGGAATGGAGCCACTGTTGCGATTGAAGCGAGGTGCTTTTAAACGCATATTTTGCACGAGTTGTTTAATAAATTGTGAGGCTGGCCCATTTAGAGGTTAATTATCATCGGACTGATTGTTTAGACTGGTTCTCTGAATGCGTGGTTTTGTTCTCCGGCGCGTGTCATAGGGAGGGACGGTCGGCCGCGCGAACAGTCGATCGACGACGGAGGTAGCTTTACTGTATTATACGGCTTTGAATATTGACTTACCCACCGGTATTTTAATTGGTATTATGGTAACACGAAATTTAGGCGCATTATATCATCCGATACTGATTCGTATTATTGTTAGGTAGGGCTCGATCGCTCGGACAAGATTGAGCGCGGTCGATAAAACGATGTGCCATATTTTCTTAAATGTAAATATAAATTATAATACGTTATGTGCATATTTATTTACGTTTCTATTGTATATGATACGGGATAACCGCACGTTTAGGTAATCATGTATGTACATCACAAATGCTATTGTATTGGTCGCCTTGTTTGTGCATTTGCTTTTAATTTTGTATATCTTTATATCACACGTGTAATGATCGGTAACTATTACCCGCGTTATTTTATTTAGTTGTAGTGAACACGTTGTGTGGCAGAACATATTATAATGTAACTTATATACAGATTATGGCCGGTATACAGTAAATGAGTACGTAAGGAGACCACTCTTTACATAATTCAACATAAGTATTTTCTAAAGTACTCGTTTAATGTTTTCCGAACGACAATTGGGATTGACTTTGTTTCAAACATATTTTAAGAATACCAGTGAATTACTTACCTATGCTTTTAGAAAACGTAGCATTGGTTATGATCAAAACCTTATTGTTGTGGTTTTAGGGCGTTCTGAAACATAAATATTATTATAATCCTAGAACAAGTATGTTTTGAAGAAACTTTGTAAATATTTTCATGTTAGAGACTACATTTTTAATACTTTATACACAGATACCTATTACGTATTGTACCGATATAAAACAATATAGATAAGATATAGTTTATGCAAATTTCGTGACTAGTTTTGTTTAATTACTAGGATAACGGTTTAGTTACGTAATTAAGGAAGCTAGTCCAAATGTTTCGATGTGATGGAAATGAATGCCATGTAGCTAGCGATATGTCTGTTTTGAATACTGATTATTATAGGAATTTATTAATTTAAGTTGTATCTGAAGCCTCGTAGTCACTAGATGTAAAAACTTTAGCGTTAAGTAAGGTTACTCGATAGGGAATGACGTCTACAATAAGTTTGCGCGGGCGCTACAGGCGGCTTTCAAATTTGAAATTACATGCGCTAAAATTTTTACATCATGTGAAATTGAGTACAAAAGATATTTTTGTGCGACAAAAGCACTTTTTGAGACATTTGAATATTTTGAGGGCCTTTTGCCAAAAAAGTCTTCTAAATTAAATTCTTTTCACATTTCGTTGTGGGATCTAGTCCAGTCAAAATTTTAAGGAATTTGTATGTTATATAAAAGGATATTGGCTATTATTTTATTTTATTTTGAAAAGAGAATATCACTCGATTAAGCGCAAGAGTTTATCTTGGTTCTAATATTTTTTTTGTATAATCTAACAATAGAAAATTAGTCACCAATGGCTTGCGAATAACAAAACTAATAGCCATAAAGAAATACTATGAACTCGCTTGTATTGCATTGTTTTTCTATTTAATAAATCATTGCATTCATTACCGATGTAATGGTATTTAAAGGGATGATATTCATTTTATTTTTTACTGTTTAAAACTTTTTCTAAACGGAAAATATGTTCAATAAAAAAATTATATGTTAAATTATTATTTTGTCAAAGTAAAACAATTTGGGTTGTCTAGGTGCATCCAGTCAATAGTTTGTAAACCATCATACATTGATATGAAATAAATGACCTGTGAACAATATAAGACTTTTATTTTATCCTTTAAGTATAATTCATTCAAGTTAAAGGAGAGCTGTTAAGATTATTTCAGAAGTTTTCTTCTTTTTATCTACTTTTGTATAATCTACGGCTAGCTGTTAGAGTAGGAAAAATAAAATATGTCATCAGCAAAGCTGCTAATTCATAGACTTAAGTAAAACTCGTGTAAAGTTTTTAGCCAAAGATTGTGTGATCCACGAATTTAGAGACACCTCTTCATCATTGCACTGCAACAGGCTGATAAGATTGATACTACAATAATAACTTACCTGGTATATACCTACTAACATAAAATTGCTTTAAAACTTTGTAAGAGATAAACCTTTCAGATCAGTTTCATTCATAATATATTGAAACTCATCAGCAGTCCGCGGTTCAACTTATTTCAAGGTCATTAGATCTGAGGTAATCAGATATAATACACTACACATTTCGCCATATTAGACACAATAAAAATAAAGTTTTTCTTTACACGCCTCGTGTTTCTATTGAGATTCTTGGTACAGACCTACAATTTTGACTTTATATATTTTTTGTTTAGTACCTAATACCTATGGCTAGATGTTTTCTATATCTCATTACCATGACCTCGATAAAGTTTCTAAGACGAATAAAAGTGCACGGTGTAATCGGTATATAAATATCTCGTGTCACGATGTTTATGGTTGCACTCCTCCGAAACGGCTCGACCGATTTTGTTTTTTTTTTGTGTATGTTTGGTAAGTATGAGAGTAAGGTCCGTATAGTGATGGATTAAGAATACATAATATCACTACCCCATCTCAACCTATATAGATACAACTCAACCCGACAAATGTCGTAAGAGGCGACTAAGGCAGTAACCTTATGCAGCCAAGAGAAGCACTGCGAGAAAAGGAAAATTCGAAACAAACCCTATACCAACCCGTCTGGCCAGCGTGGTATAGTAGGCTAAATTCCCTCCACATTCTTTGGAGAAGATTGGTCACCAGCAGTGGGGCAGTTGGTTAAAATGATGATGTGATCCTGCTGATGAGTAGTGATTACCACAGCTCTTTTGGGAGGGAAGGGGTTATAATAGTCGATTATAAATAGTCGACGCGCATGTGATGCTTCTGGTATTGCATGCGACGGTACCACTTCTCATCACATGTGTGCTTCTACCGTCATTGTATAAAAAAACATACCTATACCATATAAACATACCACATTAAAAGTCTTACAAAAACCCAGTACCTAAGTGTAATTATAGCTAGTCAAATTCCACTTAATTGTAACTAGATCAAAACCGTCATCAGACAATATAGTGCACACTGTTGCAACCTGTTCTCATAATAATACATAGCCAGATTCCATCAGCTATCTTTGCCAAGTCACAATCTCCACTTTGATATAAATTTCAGCTTGATACCTCGACGCGTTCTTGAGAAAAATATTCTTGACAGACAGACAGAAAACGGAGTGATCCTTCATGGGTTCCGTTTTTCTTTTGAGATACGTAACCTTAAACTTGCAAATTTTTCAGTTATTTACAATTTTTTTTATGCATAAATCACGTCAAGTTCCTATCAATTTACACTTCCACGAACAAGGCGTAAAGTAAAACTTCCGTATATAAAGACAGTTGAAGTGACTTTTATACGACCAAAGAAGAAAGTCACTCAAGTTAAACGACTCCACTTAAGAAAAAGGGCAAATCTCAGAATAGTTGTAATCATCGAAAACTTTTTATCTTAACTTTTACCGCGCTTGGTATTTTCCACTGCATGCTAATTGCAGACTCCTTCGCAGGATGCAATTAAAGAGTTTTCAACTCGAACGTATTCAGGAGACCTAGATCTAAGTAAAGCCAAGTCAGGAATGAAAGAGACAACGAATGTAATTAAATTGTTCGGTTCTTGTGTCTCCGTCTCAGTTCCTCGAGCAATCAAATACTTTTTCTACTAAAGTCCGCTGTTTTTTAATTTGGAATTGAAAAGACGACACGAGAAATGGTTTAACAGAGATTGGATAAATCCCTGGCTTGTGGTTTTTGTAAGTTCTGTTAATAGACGGGACTTAGACTGAATAACATTTTCCGCTTTCACTATATGTGTCACAATAAACCTCATGTTCATAATATAATATTAATCGAATATACAGTTTGCTCAGACTGCTAAAGCTGTGAACTATATTTTATCTTAATTTGTGACAGTCCGATAAGAACTCGATCATAGAAGATCGAATAAAAAATAGGGCTTAACTTAATTACCACCGTCTAATAATGAAGTTGGCTGTTAGCTGGCTTCAAAGATAACTCCATAACCACGTGACATCTTGATAAGTATCTTATTCAATTATATAACATTACCCTTTCTATCTGAACTACTTTCGTAAATAGTTCTAGTCATTGATTCCATTATCCTTTATTTGTAATCTAACAAATAGCGAATTCAATAGGGTTTTAGCTTTGTGTTGCTCTTCGACAATTTCTCTTTGATATAACTCGGTAATACAATAAATAAATCAGGGATAGAACAGCTTACAGGTTCCAAATGATGTATGTTATACATTAAAAAAAATTGGTATTCTACTAATAAAAGTTTATTTAACTGAGAAGATTGCAAAAGACTGTGACAAGCTTTAGTGCAGGTTTTTTATAGCTTTAGCAGAAAGAGGCTGAACGTTCCGTTGATGGGCCGTTGCTGGGCCATTGCTGACCCATCGCATAAAGGAAAAATAGGCGGAAATGATAATTTTATTGTGCAGCTGCACAATAAAACTCTGAAAAAATAATACCCATTTTAAATATACATTCCTTTTAGTATTACATTATAAGTTTAATCGCCTATTTAAATACAAGTAAAGATTTGTGATTAATACAAAGAAAATAAATTAATATTTTAGACAGGTCTTGAGTGCTCGAAGCGTATCCGCCATTGCATCGACTATAGCATCAGCCATTTCTATTGTCGAGTTCATACACGCAGCACCTTACCTTCAGTCTGTCCTCGACCACCGAATATGAGAATATTGTGCCTGTGAATATATTATACGGATATATTAACATCAAGATTTTATACTTATTATAGCAAATTATAGAAGCGATCGTGGTCGAATGGATAAGTGAGATAATTGATGCAAATCATGCGGTCCGAGTTCGATTCTGACTGGCAGTAACAATGTGGATTCCACTTTGCGGAATTTATATGTACTAGTCAAATGACTTACCATCTGCTGACGGAGAACGAAAACATCGTCAGGAATCTCACATGCCCTAGAAGATATTCTAAATGATGTCTGATCCACTAACTTGCACTAGGCCAGCATGTGTGGATTATGGCCTAAAATCTTCTCAACCCTCTAGATAGAGGAGAGGAGACAAGAACCTAGCAGTGGGACAGTAATGGGTTGCTGATGATGAGGATAGCAATTTCCAATATTGTCTATGTTTGGTCTGGACCTAAACAGATAAGGTTTATAAATACTCACTTATCCCTCATATATTTGACGAACTCTACGTAGTCATAACCTTTAGGCAATACGATTGTAGTCACAGTAGGTAATCGATCTTCTGGAATTGGGACAAAAAATCCAAAGGAATATTCTCGAAGTTTCCTGTGGAAGTGTGCTAGGGTTTCCGCGTGGCGGGCCCATATCTTTTCTAAGGTTTCCTTAACTGCCTCTTTGATACAAGCTCGTAACGCCCACAGCAAGGGAGGCGACATTGTGTGGTGATATCTAAGGCAAAACATATAAATTACATTCAATTCCAATATAGGTACATATGGCATCTACATAATGCCACAGAACAGAGATAGGTGTATTCTGTGATAGATGTAGCACAAATTTAATATTAGAACGATAATGATTATACTAGGGATAAAACTTTTCAATATAATTTTTTACTTGCCAAACTCTCACTCTTTTTCGTGTTATCGTTTTATGTCGAAACAGTTACTAAATCGAAGTTATCGATTTACGTAAGTATCATTTTCTCACATAGTTGCCAGTGAACTGTACTGAACTTACTATACGTATTGTTTTGCATCGTTATGTTGAGTTATTTCAAAATGTTCAGAGATAGACTAGCTATACAAAATACGCAATCTTTTAGAGAGAAACGTCGTTTCGGTTGTTTCTTCTAACAACATTATTTTACTCACGATCTTGTGTTTCCGTAGCAGTTCCACTGCTGCGCTAATAATTTTATGTCGAAGTAAAATGGAGGCTCGTATTTTTTCTTGTTTATTTTGTCTCTGAAAAATACCTTTTATTAAATAATGTTATATTACTTATCTATACCTGATGAATATGATAATCTGCAAAATTACATGCAGAAAGAAATAACTAGTTAGAAATGCTGCTTACTCAGCGAGTGCACTGAATCCCACAGGAGAGATGCCAGCGGGTCCACTGAAACATTTCTGAGTTGAGGTGTATACTGCGTCTACTCCCCATTCATCCATAAGAAAAGGCACTCCGATCAGCGACACCACCGTGTCCACAATAAGTAACGTACCATATCTGAAATATTACGTAATGTTTTGTGAAGCGAAGATTATAAGGCTTTATAATTTTATCATCAGTCTGGATAAAAGCTCCAATAAAAGCCATCGTAACCTGTCTTCATACTGGAGCATAGCTAGGTTTTATACACTTACTGCCGCACGTCAATTAGCAATAATCGTCTTTAGGCGTATAGACTTAAGTATTACATGTTTTTACTTAATAAACTTTAAAGTTAAGTAACGTCTCTGAGTAAGGCAGTTTATATCTCTTCCTTAAATTATACTTCACCTAAGAAGCAATAATCATCTACTACCAGCGTAGCAGTTCGTCTCAATAAGTTATATATGCTTACCAACAAAAACATGTATATTAACGGGTGTTAAAATGCCTAGCGCGTGTGAAAAAGCTGTGTTATTATTACTTAATATCTAATAAATATTCAATCGGTACTTTTACTAACTTGTGGCAAATTTCGCCTAATCCAGGTAGCTTCTGCACTGTACCAGTAGAAGAGTCACCGTGAGTAATGAACAGCGCGGTCGGTCGGAGTCTTTTGATGTCAGCCTCCAGATCTTCTACCTTGAAGGTGGCATGAAGTGGCACACGTGTTACCTCCACATTTATACCTGGAGGATAAATAAAAGTTTCTTTGTTTTCTCCCACAAAAAAAGTCATTTATTAAGATCATCTGAATGCTACGTATGATCAACCTTTTCAAAACTTGATAGCATACAGCGAATTTGTAACTTAGACCATATTCCAAATTCAGAAGAGCTTAAATTGCGTGCGTGTGATATTACAATATAATTATTATGAATGTACTGTCACTGTAAGATTATATCTTTATGCGTTGGTAATGGGCACTAACTTAATTTTGTAAACTTATTCTGTATATTATTTCATAAATAAGTGACACTAAAGTGTTTTGAATAAGAAATAAAGATTATATAAACCGAAACAATACACAGTTTCTCCATTCTTATCATCTTAAAAATGAGAAAGCATAAAATATAAGTAGAGTTTCGCCAGGTCCTACCAAGTTGGTAATCACAGCTTCCATACCAGCATGGCCTGCCCCACTCAACGCTAATACCAGCTTGCTCTTGGTTTGGAATAAGTACTGTATGCCATTGCGAATGTCATCTAACACCTGAAATGTCCAGACGTGGCAAAACAAAAAAAAATCTATGGCATCACGCTGTCTTCTCTGAAAGGTTAGGCAGATACCGTCATATTCAATATCAAGAGAAAATACTAAAAGTAAATGTAAAAGAAAGTAAACTATCTTATATCTTGTACTTTTATACGAAACTTTTTTTGGTAACTGTTAATCTTGGTTGCAGATTTCTTAGAAAAATAACTTAAAGGAACTTTGGATGGATTACGATGGATATGTACAGTACTTAATAGTACAGTAATATTCTAAGCAAAGTGAATCATTAAATTCAAACACGAAATGTTATGATTGGAATCTCGATTCTTATTAAACTTCTTGGAATAGAAAGATTCACCTTGTGGCTACGATATGTGCGTTCTACTCTTTATAATAGGAATAATCTGAAAAGATTGTTTATTATTTACGGAAACTCTAGATATTTGTTTAACATATACATCCATACACGCAGAACAGACAATTTATGTAGAGAACATAATAAAAAAAGTTAAAGCTTACATGAAAGTACTCATCGCACAGAGGTGAGATGACTGGTTTGGAGTATGCTTCAATGACTGACGGCCATACGTCGCTTGGTCCAGCGCCGCAGAGCACTGGCTTCACGAACTCACGGTCCACTATCCTTGGAGGAGCCACGATAGTCTCGTACGACATTTTTTATGCTTGGAAATAATATAAAGTGACGTCACTAAATTCAGTAGCATTCCAAAGAGTATACAAATATAAAATAGGTAGTTTAATCAAGCTGACATTATTAAAAAAAAAAAATTACAATGATACTTAAGATATCATTGTTTCTTGAGTTAATAGTTACCTACTTAATATTGATAAGAGTTGGAGTACCTAGTAGCAGATTTTGATAAAATGACTGATATAATTAACTCGATTTATGAATAACAACATTGCCTGATTTACAATGATTTTATTTTCATTTATTATTTGTTAATGCTCGCGAAAGTATGGAATGAAATCGTCTTGTTCCGTGACCGATATTTCGCGCAAGTACCCGTGAAGTTTGGTTACCGGAATCGGGTTAATGTTTAGATTTAGTGCTAATAGGGTGGTTGTAAATTTGCTACAATGTTCTGGCGCTATCGGATGGCACATTTGGCAAGTGCCTCTCGCCTCGGGCGCGCGGCGCTTGCCAGCGTCATATTTGTTCCACATGCTATCGTTGTAGCCTGCGCACATAGGTAGAATTTTAGGAATTAGGCGGCCAAAAGTCTTTTTTTCAAAGTTAACTTTTAAGAAAACAAATTAATACCTGGATAAAAAGACATCCTAATCAACAAAACCTCACCTCTCCTCATCTCCTAGTATGCGTGTGCGCACCCCACAGGAACTCGGAACTTGATAGTTGCACAAGCAGTACACGTTCTTTCTCGACGCTCATACCGAAACCAATATTACGAAGTGAATATTTCATATGATACAGTTCAGATATTAGTAAAAGTGATGGATATCGATAATTCAGGTAAGTTTCTTATAATTTAATTCAAATTTTGATTGAAATATTAGAATTTAGTGCAATTGTGACGTATCAAAGCTGGCCCTTTTTCATAGATAATTTTTTCATATCTTTAGTTTCAATTGTACAAATGTTATCCTTCCGGGGCTTTCCGAGTAACATTTCTTATTTTATTCGATAGTATTACTCCTCAGCTATTTAATCACAAAAAAATCAACCACCACTTTTCACCTCTTCGTGACAAAAAAAAAATTTAAGTTACTATGGCAGAAAATGAGAAAAACACATTATTGTTTCTTTTAGGTTAAAATTATACTTTCCGTTGTTATAGGTTTACCAAACTGCTCAGGCGTGGAAGTAGTAACACGTAGATATCTTTTGGACAAGATGGACGAGCAAAACTTTCCATCAATAAATGAAAAGTTTGGAATTCTTACAAAACTACTGTTTAGAAAAGTACGGTGACTCAGATGATGACCAAGAGTTTATGAAGCATAAATTTCCGTACTTTAAAACAGAAATAAGAAAAACATGGTCTAAAGCACAACAATATCCTAGAAAAATTTCTTGTAAGTAATGACATGTGGCTGGCAGGAACATTCGAGATCCCTATAAAGAGATACAACAAGCCAGAACGACCTACCAAAACATTAGTGCATGTAGTAAAAGGTCTAAAAGGAGGAAAACAGAGAAGTTCACACATCTGTACGCGAAGAAGTGATAGTTCACGCAATAATTTTGCAAAAAGCAGGGCTTTACTTCTTGCAGAGCCAAATAGAAAGAGCACCTGTGATGAATGCATGAAAAGTGACGGTGAGGAGGAATTGTGATTTATAGAATAATAAAATTACAAGATGAACAAAAATTATATCTTATTGTATCTTTTTTATTTTAATATCTTTTGAAAATGTTAATTTTTAAACATTAACATTTTCATGTTTAATTACAATTAGAAGATTAATATTCTAATTGTAATTGTGTTTATGTCAGCATTCCTACTTGTCTACCAGTTGTCATTTTACACTGTATTTTTTTTCATTTGTGTTGTGAATATTTTTAATGTAATATCAATAGGCACGCAAATTAAGGAAAATAAATAAATTTAAGTTTTTCGTAAAATACCTTGCTTTATTTACGACTCATGATATTTGTTTACCCATATCTCAAAAACTCCTAAGCCAATTTTAATAATTTAACTGGAAAAACATCCTGTACACAAATAAGAGACAAAAAAACTTTGAGAAATTGATAAATGTTGCAAATATATAAGAAAAACCGTTAACAAATACGTTTTTTCTACAGAAAAATGACACAATATTAATATAAAAAAATATATTAAGTTAAAAATATCATAATTTTGTTTGTAGTCATATTTATTACCGAAATAAAGCATAAAATAATTTTGGCCGCCTAAATCCACGAATCCGACCTATGTGCTGCGGTTTAACAATTGTTTTTATATCCCAATTTTACATTAATTCACTACATGCGGATGAAAAAATCAATGAAGGTATAAAACGTTTACACGAGCTACAGATAAGGATGTCAAGAGTGCATTTGCAGCCAGCGCGCACGTTGACGCAGTACGTCATTTCTGCCATATCAAGTGTTACAATGGTTTTGACAAATTGATTTGATTCCCATCGCGGTCGCTTCCCAACAGGGCAAAGCCGACACGAAAGACATACAACTGGCCCGTGCGCTGGGATCTGAAGAGCTCAAACCACAAACGAGTAAATAAAGGCAAGACAAGAGTATCATCTTCTCACTACTTATATCAACCGTGTAACATGACTGATAAATATTTAGGTACTAGTTTACACTTTTCTGATACGGTAAACAAAAGTGGTTCTTCTTTTACTATGCAACACATTTACACCCAAAAAAAAAGTGCGACTCGAGTATTGTTAAGCTGTAATTTAAATTAACAAAAATGAATATCACACAACCATTCCTTCTGTTGAACTTGAATTTGCCGAATTATAATTATTACTGGAATTGCTTAATAATTACCTATACATTATATATTATGATGCAAATGAAAATTTTGATACGAAGGGTTATCAAAGTTTTCATTTGCATCATATCATCGATTTACTTTTGTTGATAAATGTATGCATTTAGTCGACTAAAATGGGATATAAAAATAAAACTTACATTTAAAAATTTAACTTTTTAGATCAGTAAACTGGTGGACACCGCTGTTCAAGGACAACTACCTTCCAATACTAATCGTGCGTTTATATATAATATATATTTATTATGTTTGTATGATTTCTCTCTACTTACTAATGACAATAGATAAGGAAGAATGATAACGTTGTTTGCAAACATGACAAATCGTTTATAATATTACATTCTATAGTTTACTAGCTTTAGTTTGTCACTTCGTCTCGTAGATTTTTTGATATTTATACATATCTTTATAAACTGTGTTTCAAAATTGGATGGATATCGTCCTGCAGGCATTAGTTGATTTATCCCACCGGGAAAACTTGTCAAAAACCCAGAAGTACCTATTAAAACTGCTGGAGAGCCGCTAAAGAACAGTTTTTATATAACAATCGTGCCATGCGGATTCATTTGGAGGCCTTAAGTAGCGACTAATAAACATTAGTAGACAGACGGACAGGCTGATAATATCTATATTAATACAATTATGCGCATTGTAGCTATACATAAAATAGCCCTGTGAAAATAAAACCCATTTCAAATATTATTCCGTTTAGTTTTGTTTATTTCTAAGTTCGCCCCATTTAAATAATTTATCAAGTACATATTTGTATTACTGCAAAGAAAATAAATGGTCTAGAGAGATGATTTCTTGAGTGCTCGTAACGTATCTGCCATGCCGTCAGCAATAGCGTCAGCCATTTGTATTGTCGAGTTGACACCCATGGTGCCTATACGCAGCATCTTGCCTGCAGTTGGTCCGAGGCCACCGAATATTAGAATATTGTGCCTGTAAATAAAGTATTCTAACATCATGACGTTGTACATATTATTATGTTCCAATAATGTCCGTGTTGTTACTGGAAACGTAAGAACCAGTGATTAGGGTGCCTGCTGTCATCTAACTAAGGCCTGGACCACATCCAAGGCTGACGAAATGACTTAAAGCAAAGACGAGACGCGCATAACACACGCCTATTAATTGTTCTTTACACATTCATTATTAAACACATTCTTCTAGTTTCGTTTGTATTTTGGTGAAGGAAATCCTAGCTTATTAAATAGGTCAAAAGGTTAAGTTTAAATACTCACTTAGCCCTCATATATTTGACGAATTCTAAATAGTCATATCCTTTAGGCAAAACGACTGTAGTCACGGTAGGTAATCTATCTTCTGGAATCGGGACAAAAAATTCAAAGGAATATTCTCGAAGTTTTCTGTGGAAGTGTGCTAGGGTTGCGGCATGGCGCACCCAGGCCTTTTCTAAGGTTTCCTTTACTGCCTCTTTGATGCAAGCTCGTAACGCCCACAGCAAGGGAGGAGACATTGTGTGGTGATATCTACAGAAAACAAAAAAATTGTTTTAATAGTTTTTAGTTTTTTAGTTTTAATTCAGCATTCATCCGCGTGTTATTTGATTGTCGTACATTCACCAACTTTTGCCCTTTAGGGCCTGAACTTCCCTAAATACTTTCTTAATGAAATGCTTGTAAAAAAAATCGCGAGTCCTTACAAAGCTGCGCTTTTTGCGAGTTAATGTACGTACATAAACTACATATACATCTAGAAATTGATGTCGAAGAGATTGTGTAAGAAAACATTGATAGTAAAGTTAGGTAGAAACTAATAAAATATTGCAAAAAAATACTAGATTAAATACTAAATATTTTTCAGGGAAAGCTCATTTCGGTTGTTTCTTTAAAAAAACATTTACTTTACTTACAATCTAGTGTTTCCATAGCAGTTCCACTGCTGCGCTAATAATTTGATATCCCAGTAAAAGGGAGGCTCGTATTTCCTGTTGTTTATCTTGTGTCTGAAAAATACGATTTAAGAAACCCTTTAGAATTACATAATAATACAAATAACGTTACATGCAAAATTGAATATGATTATAATCATCATAATGATCATTTTAGCCTATTTCAGTCCACTGTTGGACATAGGCCTCTCGAAACACACGCGATAACACTCAGTCATCCGTATCCAGTCAGACCCAGCGAGCTTTTTCAAGTCGTCGGTCCACCTAGCTGGAGAGCATCTTATTCTATGCTTGCCGATTCACGGTCTCCACTAAAGGACACGCTTGCTCCATCACCAAAATTTAATATAAGGAAATAAGTATTTAAAAAGATGCTTACTCGGCGCGCGCACTGAATCCCACAGGAGAGATGCCAGCCGGTCCACTGAAACATTTCTGAGTTGAGGTGTATACTGCGTCTACTCCCCATTCATCCATTAGGAACGGCACTCCGATCAGCGACACCACCGTGTCCACGATAAGTAACGTACCATATCTGAAATATTACATACTTATTGAATGTGGTAATATTATTATGAATTTATTTATCATTATTTCCTATCGTACTCATCATATATGTCAGATTCTTCGCAAATATTATAAACTAGCTTCCGCCCGCTGCTTCGCCCGCGTGGTATGTATTTAATACATATAAACCTTCCTCTTGAATCACTCTATCTATTAAAAAAACCGCATCAAAATCCGTTGCGTAGTTTTAAAGATTTAAGTATACATAGGGATATAGGGACAGAGAAAGCGACTTTGTTTTATACTATGTAGTGATAAAACTTCTTGATTGTTGAAATAACTTCTGATTAAAATTTATTCTAGATATAAAATAAATAACTCTTGCATCCGTCCTCCTCTTAAGTCGTTAGCCCTCAGTTTCTTTTTTCTCTTCCAAATCCTCCTTTTCCCCGTCATCATTCACCATTCAATACATAGATAATACAACTTACTATTTCATACTTCACTTCAGTCATTCATCATTATGTTTATTCTACTCATCTACCATTCATAACGTTCAATTCCTACATCTATGTTGTTAGACAAAATTCTCAGAGTATCCTCAGACTACCGCATAGCCTAGTTCTGCCCAGTTAGGCTACTTTCTACCTTTTATTGTTGTGCTTTCAGTTCGGTTCAGTCGTCTCAATATTAGATCTACTACTAAACTTCAGAAACATTGGTCTACAAACGCAGTCTTATTGCTGAAAAAGGCTTACATTCAATCAGTGCTCTTACTAACTTGTGGCAAATTTCACCTAATCCAGGAAGCTTCTGAACTGTACCAGTAGAAGAGTCACCATGAGTAATAAACAGCGCGGTCGGTCGGAGTCTTTTGATGTCAGCCTCCAGATCTTGTACCTTGAAGGTGGCATGAAGTGGCACACGTGTTACCTCCACATTTATACCTGTAGGATAAATAATAATTATATAAAAAGTGCGTATCTTCATAGGGCTTACAACCTTTTGTTGAGAAATCAGTTTTTTGGCAATAACTCAAAAACGGTACATCCGATCATGTTAAAAATAATTTTGGTTGGAAGTAGTAATTAAACGTTATAGCACTACAGTTAGCTAGTAATACTTTCAACTCGATCATTTTATCTCCTAATCAAAAAATAAATTGCATCATTTTTTATTTCAAAAACGAAATGTAGAAGATACATTGTATAAGTCATATAGAGGAAAGATTTGTATTTTTGTATGCGCCCGACAGGGTTTATATTGGATCTTTATAATAATTTATAAAACAACATGTAAAACATTGTCCCCCTTATTACAAAATGCGGACCTTAGCATTAAACCAAGTTTAAATTGACAACTACGACACTAAAACGGTGGCTTATGTCAATTTAAACCTGGTTTAATACTTAGTCCTTGTATTGTAATAAGGGGGATGGTGTGGAATAAAACATTTGAATTTGAATTATGTAACGAATAAACTTAAAAAATTTACTAACCGATTTCAGAAATTCTTTTTCCGTTAGAAAGCTACATTATCATTGAGTAAGCTAGGCTAAGGCTATATTATAACACAACGATATAATATAAATGGCCAATAGTAATAATATGTTTTTGTTGAGTTACTATCTTACCGTATCGATTGGCCATAAGGATAGCTCGTTCATCCCACATCCCTCTGGCAGCTACAAGTAGAGTTTCACCAGGTCCCACCAAGTTGGTAATCACAGCTTCTATACCAGCATGGCCTGCCCCACTCAACGCTAATACTAGGTTGCTCTTGGTTTGGAATAAGTATTGTAGGCCCTTGCGAATGTCATCTAATACCTGAAATGTCCAGAAGTGGTACGAAAATAAATATATATCCAAAGCATTCCGCTCTCTTCTTCGAAAAGCTAGGTCTAACTAGTTTTTTTTTTAATAATCTGCGTTTACTGAGCTACGTCTATAGAAGTATGTTGAGAAATTATTTTGCTGATAACCATTAAATTTTATGTAACTATGAAAATGGAATTACAAAAAAAATATTCGAGAGTTGTTCCAGACATTCAGTAAAGCGCGATTTTCTAAGCAAATATTTCTATTTTGAATTTCAGCAATATTTCAGAAGTAAGCACTATAAAATATCGAGAAATTCAATCAAAGAGTCAATCGAAAAGAATATCGTTCGACCATTTGTTTTACTAAAATATATCTAGTACTTTTTACATAAAAGCTTTTTTGATAACTTATAATCTTAGTTGCAGATTTCTTTGAAAAATAACCTAAAGAAAAGTTGGATTATTGACCTTTACTCGTGTAAAATATTCTCCGAAAGGTCATACCTCATTAAATTCGAATGCGAAATGTTATGAAAAGAACATCGACTCTAATTGAACCTCTTGAGACAGGAAGGTGACCTTGTGGCCACGATGTGTGCGTACCACCGTTTATAATAGGAATAACCTCAATAAGTGTATTTCCTTTTTCATGAAACTCTTGACGATTGTTCGGAAAAAAATGCTGTAGATCGCAAGTTAAAAATTAAATTAAAACTCACATGAAAGTACTCATCGCACATAGGTGAGATGACTGGCTTAGAGTAAGATTCGTTGACTGACGGCCATACGTCGCATGGCCCAGGGCCGCAGAGCGCTGGCTTCACGAACTCACGGTCCACTATCCTTGGAGGAGCTACGATCGTATCATAGGACATCTTGTGTGATTGGAACTAATACAAAGTGAACGATAACGTCAGTAAATTTTACAGAAATAAAAAACCGGCCAAGAGCGTGTCGGGCCACGCTCAGTGTAGGGTTCCGTAGTTTCCCGTCCGTTAGACGTGCCAGAAGTTTTCGATGGTAATTTTGAATTGCGAGAACCTATTTTAATAATTATTTTTTTGTTTGAAAAAAGATACGTTCAGGATAATAAAATATTATGTAAACGAAGTTAAAAAAAAAATACGGGCAAATGAAACTTGACCTCTGGATTGTATAGGCGCTCATACGATTCAGGGACCAAATTATATTGGTTAACTGCAGTTTCCATCTGTTGTTTCCATCCAAGTTCAAAATAATTTTCCTAGAAAGTCCTTATAAAGTTCTACTTTTCAGATTTTTTTCGTATTTTCTAAACTTATGGTTCAAAAGTTAGAGGGGGGGGGACGCTTTGTTTTTTACTTTTGGAGCGATTATTTCCGAAATTATTGACATTATCAAAAAATGATTTTAGTAAACCCCTATTCATTTTTAAATACCTTTCCAACAATATATCACACATTAGGGTTAAAATTAAAAAAAAAAACACTTCCCACTTTACATATAGGGGGGCTACCCTAATAAAACATTTTTTTCCAATTTTTATTTTAGCACTTTGTCGGCGTGATTGATACACATATTGGTCCCAAATTTCAGCTTTCTAGTGCTAACGGTCACAGAGATTAAGCGAGGACGGACAGACGGACAGACAGACAGACAGACAGACAGACATGGCGAAACTATAAGGGTTCCTAGTTGACTACGGAACCCTAAAAAGGTATGGGTACATTCATCAAGTTGTCACATAAAATTTTGTTATCTATAGGTATTTCGTTACTTAATTTTAATAAAGTGATGATACAGTCAAATATAATTGTTTCTCGTGAAATTATTAGGTATGTAATATTGATAAGAACTGGCGTAGTGTTAGACATCTTATTTAACTAATTGTTATTTAATTTGATCGACTGATGGATGACAATACCGCTGGTTTTACAAACATTCTCATGTTTATTTCAACTTATTACAAATAAAAAGTGCTCGCCAAAGCCAAGCAAGTGTGGAATGAAATTATCTTGTTCCGTGACCGATATTTCGCGCAAGTATCCGTGAAGTTTGGTTACCGGAATCGGGTTAATGTTTAGATTTAGTGCTAATAGGGTGGTTGTAAATTTGCTACAATGTTCTGGCGCTATCGGATGGCACATTTGGCAAGTGCCTCTCGCCTCGGGCGCGCGGCGCTTGCCAGCGTCATATTTGTTCCACATGCTATCGTTGTAGCCTGCGGTTTAACAATTGTTTTTATATCCCAGTTTTACATTAATTCACTAGATGCGGATGAAAAAAGTAACGTAAACGTTTACACGAGCTACAGATAAGGGGGTCAAGAGTGCATTTGGCAGCGAGCGCGCACGTTGACATGATAGTACGTCATTTCTGTGTCAGACCAAAGGTTACATAAGTTTGAGAGCCGAGACGAAGATTGAACGTGCGCTATGTTGTCTCGACAAATTGATTCGATTCCCATCGCGACTGTCGAAGCCATCCCGGCTTCCCGGCGGGACAAAGGCAACACGAAAGACAGACTACCCGCCCGTCGCGCGCTGGGACCCGCAGAACTTAACCCACAAACGAGTAAACAAGGGCTCGACAAGAGTATCATCTTCTCACTATATCAACCGTAAAACGTGACTGACAAATATTTACTGCTTTACACTTTTCAGTCGGCCGTTTATTTGTTATTCTTTTGGATGTTTGATAAAAAACGGGGTTTTTATTTCTATGAAACACATTAAAGAAAATATTGCTGAGAAGAAGCGATTAGTTTTGCTGTTGCAATAAAAATATACTAAGATGGACACGGACACATTCCATCGCATCGAAGTTTTATCAGTAGTTGAATTGCCTAATATAATATATACAAGTAAAAAGTTTAATGACCACGGTCTCATCGATCTAATCTCTTTTATAATATCATTCAGTCTACCAATATAGGAAATAAAAATTAAACTTACATCTTAAATTGTAACTTGCTACTTAAGAAAACTGTCGAGCGCAGTTGTCCAGAGATAACTGAATTCAAATAGTATTCGTGCTTTAGATAAAATATTTATTATACTTTGGTTTGATTTATCTCCGTTACTAATGACGACTGATAAGGCAGAATGATAATGTTGTTTATTTACAAATATCACTAGTCGTTTATAATATTAAACCTTATCGTTATAAGGTTTAATATTATACCTTTTTTTAAACCAAGCCAATTGTTTGATAGTAAATTTACTTTAGTTCACAATTAGAACAAGAAGTCGCATGTTTGCTAGTCTTGGTGTAAAGGAAGAACAAAGTAAGTTTTTTTCTGGTATTTGTATGCATTTTCCCAAAATGCATGATTTTTCATTGACACAGCGTAAGTATAAGCTTCATGCCTATCAAAATCATGTCTCAATCCTCAGTAGTCCGTTGTCCTCCACTTGATGGACCGACGACTTAGTAAAGGTTGCTGATGGCTGGTTGCAGGCGGCACAAAATCGCTCACTGTGGCTGAAATTAGGTAAGGCATAGGTATATCTATCAGTAGACGTCATTAGTATGTTATGATAATGATGAAGATTATACCGGAGACGTTTTAACATTCTTCGGTAACTTTTCATACAAATTATGATTATCCTTTAATATACGATAGCTTCCATCCGCGGTATAATATAAATCCGCTAATCGGTGACGCAAAACGTGTAAGATAAAAAAAAATAAAAATAAAAATGTTTATTGCAATTACACGAATAATACAGTTAAGTATACAATTGGAAATCGCCTTTTAAGCAAGGAGTTGCTTGTGTTAGGCGACTCCACTCCTCTGGTACCAGTCATACATCGTGTCATACAATCATACATAACATTGTGAGGAAATCCACATGTATACCCTAGCCCAGAAGAAATAATAAATAATTATAAAGGCCCTGCAATAGATTAGTAACTGGATGACGTAGCAAAAAACCGCTATAGCACCGAAACCAAAAAAAAGTTACACTCTCCGTGCGTCACCCGTTAGTATTTATTTTCTCCACACCATAATATGGTACAAACACCATTACCTTGGTAAGGTCAGTACATTAATATCTTTACATTTGTGGCAAGTCTTGCTGTACTAATTTATGGTAGATCAACTCTATCTAAAAACTATCTGTCAGTCTGATTTTGTCACGGAACAGAAAAAACAAGTTGTTTTTTCTGTTCCGTGGATTTTGTCATAATATTAACTTTTATGTGTTTCAATATTGTATTAGTGGAGCTAAGTATGTTTACACTTCACTGGCCGAAGTTAACTCTATTATGAGGAGGTAATGAAGCTGCAGATATCTGATTAACAAAGAGGATTTATTCGAAGCTGTCAGAAGTTCGTTGTTGCATTAGCTTGTGTTAGCGGCATCCCGTTATAGTGTTAGACTTAAAAGTTTCAAAATAGCGATGACTACGCTTTCAAATATAAAGAAAAGTTTTGGGTTGTTACATAATGGAATAAATTCGGAAATACTAATTTTATTTTTACACTAGCAACAAAAACAAACATTAGTTTTTTCAAAGTAGCCTAAGTTACTCCTTATTAAATCAGCTATCTGCCAGTGAAAGTCCCGTCAAAATCCGTCCAGCCGTTCCAGAGATAAGCCGGAACGAACAGACAGACAGATAGACAGACAAAAAATGAAGAAAATGTTGTTTTGGTATATAATAATAATAATAATAATGTATTATTTCTCTCTCAAAAAGTAAGTACATTAGTGCTTATAGTAATAAGTTGTAACAACAAAGTTTATATACCTTTGAGAGAGCTGGAGTCTGAACTAGGTACTAGACCTGTATGACAGATCTCCAGGCTCACTCTTCCAGGGATTATAACATCTAATTAGTTACAAATTATAAATTACGGTAGACGTAGACAGACGTAGAGTATTCGAGAGACATAAATATTGCAATGTGAACTAAGAACTTTTTTTTTTTAAATCATGTGTGTCTTGTGTGTGTGTGTGTGTGTGTGTGTGTGTGTGTGTGCGTGTGCGTGTGCGTGCGTGTGTGTGTTTATGTGTTTTTGTTTGGGTTAGTCTATAAGGTAGTATGTAGAAGATTTTCAGTATCATCGTAACTAAGAGACTTAAGCCAGTTGGAGGTAGCTGTTTTGCATTTCGATTTTGTGAGTGAGTATATATTTATTAGCTTATTTATCTTGTTGTATATATAGCCTCCCAAGAAACCAAAAAACCTTCCAGAAAACGATGTATTCCAACGGATTGGGGCACTAGGACAGACTTTGTGTTTTAATCGTTTATGGATGGGTGGGGGACGGTAGTACAGTAATGAGTGTTGCTTGAGTATTATACTTAGGATGTACAGTTGACGTACCGTCAGCATATCCGAGATTTGGTACAGGTTCTTTGTAGGGTACAAAAAAGGTAGGGAATGGCTTACTTTAAGGACAGCTCTTTGTGCTCTTTCCACTTTAATCATTCCAGTTTTGCAAGCTCCTCCTATATATGTACCGTATATACATTCATATGCATAATTATAGTAAAAAGCGGTTATTTTAATATTACAAACAGACACTCCAATTTTATTTATTTGTATAGATTATATAAGGTTTTATATTTATTTTTTACTTAAACCATATAATTCTATTTACGCTTTTAAGCCGTTTCAGTAATTCACGCAGATCTCTGCTTTCCGTTTTCCGTCAAGTTGGTAAGCAATATTTTTAAACAAAAATATTCAGCGAAAGAAACCGCAAAAATGATTAATATTGTTTCAACTTTAATATTACCGCTCTATAATTAACACTTTTTCAAGCAAATAACTTCTAAAAAAAGAAATCCTATAAATTATTTAACTTGAACGTAGCCTTTCATTTCGGAGCTTTTTAGGTAACGAATATTTTAAACAGCCATCACTGAAAGCATTTTACGTCGAGTCCCGGAAAGTACTAGCACTTATTCATCTTCCGCAAACAAATATAAGCCACGAAACAAATTTTAAATTAAATCCCTTTCTCTCGACGAGTTAATGTCCCGCGAGACTTTTCTCTGGTTTTAATTTCCGGAGTGTTTTCACCGAGGAAATAGTTTGTTGAACAAACACTGGCTATCAGGGGTGAGAAGGTACGACAAAATGCAGAATTAAACACCGCACCGGCTTTGCTTACTTATATGCCTGTGAACTCGTAATACTAACATTTTCCTGCCTAAAAACAAGAGTTAAATTTACAGCAGTCTATGTACACCAATCACAAGTAACCTAAGCTCTGTCATTTCATCTTTGTGGATTAAATTAGAATTGACTAATATAATATTTTTTCTGATGCAATATGACATGAGAATACCCTTCAAATTAAAGCTGAATGAGTTTACTCTGAATTACGACATTCGATTGGTCGGTTTTGATGCCACGATCAAATGTGAGGAAATTTAGAGATTGTCACTGTCACTTTCAAACATTTGACAGCGACATCAAAACTGACTAATCGTAGGTCACATCCAATAACTTACTAACGTCGATATGAGCTGATATAAAACGCATTGCATTGAAGAGATTGAACAATATAAGATGTTTATTCATTCGATATTTTCATTTATAAGAATGCATTGGCTGTATTGCAATTCTTGCGAAGAATATGCCAGCTATTGCGGTCGAATGAACAAGGGAACTGATTGTGTTCTACTTAGAGCTTGAACTTATTTCAGCCATTGACAGAACATCAATCGTGGCTAGAGAACTCAAGACTACTTCATCAACATTTAACTCGAGTTGTTTTACTTTAGAAGACTTATTTCAAGTGACTTGTTAAGTACTATAGAACCTAATGAAATAAGGATTTCGGATCTTGTAACAAGTCTCCTATAAATATTAACATTTGGCTATTTGTTTAAGTTTGAACCCAAATTAAATGCTTTGATGAGACGAGAAGCGAAATGAGAATTATCAATGAAATCTTTTAATAGTTGCTAGATTAAAATATTCATTTTGTGTTTGTTGTATACTGGCAAATTTTAATTTCTCTATTAATATTAAATATATTCCATTTCTCATTTCAAAATTCAACAACTTAATGTTTTACTGACTATTATGAAATGAATGAGTAGTGAAGTAGTCTAGCAGTTTGTATTTATAGAAAAAAGAAGATTTATAATATATTCTTTTGTGCTCGTGTGGTATGTTAGATTGAAATTCGCCCAAAGATATTTTTTTTCTTTTAATTATTTTTACAAACGTTAATGATTAAAGCACACCGCTAGAGCGAAAAAAAATCATAGTGCGGGAAAAATAACTCTTAAAGACATGACGTGTAGAAAGTTAAAAATGAAAAATAAAGAGTAGAAGCGTAGTAAGTTTGCACACAGCTTGTTATCCGACGTGTAATGCTTGCCGGCGATTTATGGCACAACATTGACGTAGCAGCGAGTGCATTAGTCGATTTAAGACGCGCATTACTGTGTGCCCATTATTTTCACAGTTCGTTTGGCAGCCAGCGACGTGGTCTGCTGTTGCCGCAATTTTCAGTTAGTCGACTGACTCGTGGTCGTGTCGTAGCGCTGCTAATGTACTGGCTAATAGTTCACAGCAGGTTTTTATGTTCGGTACAGTTGTTTTACAAAACAATCGTCGGTTGAAAAGTTATTAGATTTGTTTTGGAAAGTTTCTTGCAAATTTTTGGGTCAAATGAGTACTTTGCTCAGATTAAACAACTTAGAAAAACGAAGCTGTTCTAGTAATTTTAGGGCAGCTTTGTGTTTCTATTTATAAGCAAGTAATGATTTCCAGGGAATGAAAATACCATACATACTATACGTACATGAATAAATATTTTTAACAAAAAAATAAGAATTTTCTTTTGCTATCGTTACCTAACTAATATTTTAAATAATTATGGTCCCCTGGGAACATAGTGGCTTGAAACCAGAATAATTATTATTAATTCCAGTTTGTGGGTGGAAAATATGGGTTGAGAAAATACACTCGATTGTTTTTGGAAATTGTTCAGATTGGGCACTCATGATGGGTAATTCACTTTATTCAGCTATATCTATAACGAATTGGCGCCATTATATTGGTGATGGTAATCTTGGCCCATTCTAGTTAGGTAGTCTTGACTACCTAACTCTAATCAACAGTACCAAATATACAGCTGCTGTATTCAGCAGCGGTACAGTTTGTACTGTAGATTTGTCTTCAGTAGAAGCAGACCGATCAGGATCTGTAGCTATATCTACTACTACTATCGACTATGTTATGCAGGACTATGTATGCCAATGATAATGATGACCTCCCTCCATCTTGAAAGGCCGTCCTATTCAACTATAAGAATGATGATACAACTAGTCTATTTGTTTTAACTTCAAATATAAAAAAAAATATTTTGTGTTTTTGTTTAATCCTATTTACCTGATTATTGCATATGGTACGTATCTAGTTTATTATTGCTTAGTATATATGTTATAAACAGTTATTTTAACATTCAATTATAACGAACACTACATAAATACTTGTTGGTCAACGAACGATAATACATATATTACAGCTGTTGCATTGTTCAAGAGTGTCAGGTACATTGTCTATGTTTGGTATTCCAATTCCATTTACTCGATCAGCCTGCAGCGTTCCTCTAATTAATAACTATGTCAATACACGGGATTGTTGAATACAGACCGATATTGCAACATGGCTATTAGCATAAGGTCGTAAGTACCTATCTAAGGGACAAGCGAATGTACATATTATTACATCGAGGTACACGCAGGAATTTTCGATCAAAATTAATAACGGCAATAACGAAAATTCCATATTGGGCCAGTCTTTTATTAAGTTTCGTATGAAATTCTGCTTTATAATGTTTAATTTACTTAATTAAATATTTGAATGCGTAACTGTTCGATTTATTTTTTAATGAGTGGGTATTTTGGAAAATGGAGTCGACCAAGACTTGACGCCACCAGATATTGTCATCCCTCTTGAAAAATATGATAACGGCGCTTCGATCCCGTTGTTTTTTAATTGGCCATTGCTCAGTTCCTTCAGCTTTATAATATTAGAATAGATTCTACTGTGATCGCCTCGCCACTAATAGCGTCCGTGTCGAGTAACGTGCGTTCGATTTCCATAATGAAATAAATATTCACGCGGTCCGAGTTCGATCCCGATCTGCAGTATTAATGTGGATTTCACTTTGTGGAATTTATATGTACTAGTCAAGTGACTTACCATCTGCTAACAGTGAAGTAAAACATCGTGAGGAAACCCACATACCCTAGAAGAAATTCTATGAGTATGTCTGATCCACCAACCCGCACTAGGCCAGCGTGAGTGGATTATGGCCTAAACCTGGCTCTCTAGTTAGAGGAGAGGAGATCCGAGCCCAGTAGTGGGCTCAATAACCCATTAAGCCCACTACTGGGCTGATGATGAATGAAATAAATATTATTGTAAATCATAGAAGAAAGTCTGGGTGTATTTTCTATTAGACTAATAAAAAAGGTATACTATAAAATAATGCGTGTGAAAGGAATAGCTACAAGTTGAAATTTTCAGAGTTGGATTTATCTCACTAACAATGCCAAACCTTAACATTATTTATGACGGTATTTGAAAGCGACAGTAAAATGAATACTAAAATAGAATTCTTAATAAAGTGTGATGAGATTAGAGGTTAAAAGTATTAACTACTTTTTCACTTGTTTTTACCATGACTTTTTATGGTCATATAAGCATTCGGTATTTCGGTACAATACTTAGAATTGGCATTCTCATACAAAACTCAAAACCATTATCAGTTCAGAAATTCTATTTAGAATGGTTTTCAATGAATCTGTTATTACTTCCTCATAATATTCATTGCTCTCTTCCATAGGGTTGATTTTCATAATTAGATTACTGCTTGTGGGTTAACCCCCCACTCACCTGCAAGTTACACGGTCTCATTACACGCGTGTCGCGTATCTTAAGCGACACAATTAACCCTTGGCTGCATATTTACATAATATTCAGATTCACACAATTTGTGATTGCACTCTTACAAATAATTTGCATTTAAAATGTAAGTATACTGTGGAGAGGGAGTGCCTTGCATGCTAACTGCACTTTGTAACTCTTTGCCCACTTTAGCTTGATCAGTATTAATTTTAATTAGATTGCTTCTGTTTTCTGTTAAAGTTAATTTTATTCTTTATAAAATTGCACTTTTTTACACGCTGTGGAGAAAGTTTTTTGTGAACTTTATCCAGCAGTGGACGTCTACAGGTTAAAATTATAAATGATTATGATCAATAGAGGCTATACTATTCAATTTAATTATTATTATTATGGGTTTATTACTCCTAAATTCAGATGTAGTGAATCTAAACTTGAGTATATCACCAAGATGAAGACTGTATGATACTCGTCTACTGGGTATTGTGTTGATACTCACTCTATTGAAAACAAGTAAATAATTAAAAAAATATAATAACCCGACTGCAAAAAATCAACAGATAAGCAACGCACTAAAAAGACCGAAAAATTATTGTAATTATTATTCGTGATTAAATTTAAATATATAACATACTCGTATGTATATATTTGTAATGTCCATTTGATTCCCTTTATTTTGATACCCTACTCAATATGTATGGTTACAAAAATGTTACTACTACTTACAATGTGGGGCAATTTTATTTTTTAATACCTATCTATGGACACTTGGGTTTTTGAGACGAATCTAACGATACCTTAACTGTCGAAATCCATCAAGCCGGTTGGAAGAAACGTGGCAATAAAGAAATTTACAAACATACAAGATACGCGCGAAAAACAATACCCGTCCTGGTAGTCGGGTAAAAATAAGATATCTGTCGTCAAAAGTAATTATGCAAATCCAAAAACCACTAAAATGTAATTCAATCTTATATCAGAGAATTAACTAAAGCCGTATAAAGCTACAACACCTATGAAACTACTGCTAAGTTATATGAGCCAGGATAGTCTAGAGTTACTAAGACTTCATAGGTACTGACTAACTCAAGACGATGTATGATGAGTAATTGTTACATTTTTACTATTAAGGATATAAAAGTCATTTAATTTTTTTTTTTCTTTGTGTAATGAGCATAAAGGTTTGTTCTGTGTCTGGGTGTAATTTATCTAGGTATAATATGTATGTATTTAGAAAAAAAAATGTATTTAAGTAGTATATCAGTTGTTTAGTACCCATAACACAAGCAAATATAATTGCTTAATTTGGGACTAGATGGCGCTGTGTGAATGTGGTAAAAAAAAAAAATATAAAAAAAAAAATTGCATAAGTGTAAAATACTTTGGTAGAATTCTGTGAAGTGTAGTTAAAACTGCTGCATTTGTTACGAATGTAGGTAGGTACAAGTTTAAAGCAAGTTTGCGAGTAATTTCGAACGAACGCGCGCGACAAAGATTCAGGCTTAGTTTTATGACTTACTTGTAACAGTTTTAATTAAATAACTCTTGTGATTACTGATGAAACAATTTAATGTGATGTTGTAAAACCTTGTTTTGGTTCAGAAACTTGTACAATTAACATTGTTTATTCAAGTTATGATAATGTCTTTTGGGATGAATTTTGGAGTAATTTTAGTGCATATTATGTAAGTAGCAAGCAGACTGATAGGCCGATGTCAGAAACAAGTTGATGAAATATCAAACAATAAATAATAATAGCTTACTCTTAAATTATTTTGACAGAACATATTCTGTCAAAATAATTTAAATAGTCTCTAGAATTACCAATCTCTAGAATTTACTCTAGAAATTCTATTAGCGGATTTTAGAACAATTTGAGAATCAACTATAAAAATTCAAATTTGGCAGTTGCACTCTAGTCTATACTACCAAATACCAATAGATCAATGAAACAATTTACGCAATTATGGAGGATATAGGTACAATAAACAAAAGTTTTTCGGTATAATACGACATCTAATTTCTCACGGAGATCTGCTATTTCAAGCGCTGTCAGTTTTTCCGTGATATCGAGGAATGTTAGACAATAAACCGGCGATCGGCCCCCAGGGCGCTTCAGTACAAATCCAATTATTTCCCGTGGCGCCGCTTGGTGGTGTGTAATTGATTTATTTGCTCATTTCTTGCCCATACAACCTATCTTCGGAATACAGACACCACATTTTTCTTCCCTCTGTATCGGGAAGCGATAACTCAGATTTAATACACTAAACTTTACTAAAATTTGACATGTGTTTGTTCTGAAATGGATCTTCGTCTTGAAACTTCGTACTAGTGAGTAAATAAGTAGGTAAAATGTGTTGGAGGTGATATTTGCTATGGGAACCTTTTACTTGAAATATGCGAACTAGGCTTCAAATGGTCCTTATAGTCTTATTTATTTGTTAAAAACTCGTAAGATTTTGCAAACAGGAGCATTTATAACTACTTACTCAGCTTGTGTATCACGCGAAGGATCATACTAAACAAATACTTGGACGAACTCAGTTGTTTGAAGTTTTATATTATCGTTATCTGTTTGTTAAGATCCACTCGACGCAAACAAAAATATATCACGAAATCACTTTGAAGTCTGACCTAACCCCCTTTAAATCCGAAGCCGTATCATTTTAAACGCTTGAAAACTGTATCGCTATCCACTTATCCAGGTTTAATGTTCAAGTAATTCGAACGTGAAAACAAGCGAGACATAGGTTTATAGAGGAGGATGTTATCGATCGTGGTAGGCATCAGAGTGGACAGCGGCTTGTGGGAGGGACTCGTGGCGTATTTAAGAACGCATTTAAGGGGCTTTACTTTGGACACTGATGGATGGCCGCCACTCGAGCTTAGGTCGCGCGGCCGCACCGCACTGTCCAATTGACGTTATTAATTGATTCCTGCGATCCAGTTTCCCATTTTTTTTAAATTGTATAGCGGGCTTTTTCACTTAGAAACGGATTCAGCTGAGACAATACGAAATAGACATCCTAACTTAGTAATTGACAAATTGTTTTCACAAAGATAATTGAGCCCAGCAAACTATTTCATTTAAATTAACAGCGCGTCTATAATTCTAGTTAGATTTCTTAGTAAATCTGATCTAAATTTAGTTGAGATTTCAATAAGTTTTTCTCGATTCAATTAATCAAAAAACCCATGCACTCACAATCTGATACATTTCATTATATATGTTTAATTTTAGTCACACACATGTAATTTTCAGTGATAAACACGCTTGGAACTCCCCGTTTTAATTTAGGATATGGAGTCGCGATTTCATTTAATATCGTCTATGAATGAATATGAAATTGTGAAAGTCTACATTGTCCTAGTATGTTATATACATACATGTACCTATATATATACAAGTGTATATAATTATGTTTAAGTTTTGTTTCATGCTTTGGAATGAGAATTATTATCTTAGGATATGTTTTGATGACAGTTTTATTTCATTTTGATAGAAGATAAGCACATAGTAAAATAGATGGAAATCGGTGAATTTTTCTATCATCATCATCATCATCTCAGCCTATTGCAGTCCACTGCTGGACATAGACCTCTCCCAATTTTTCTATGATATTGAGCAATTGAAACTGGCTGCGTTCGAACGTCGTTACAGCAAACCATTTAAATAATTTGCACTCAGTTACTATTGATTGCTTTTTAGAACTCAGTAACTTCTAACAGCAGAGACCTATCTGTTGACAATGTGACAATATCAGATGAGCGACAATGACGTGTTTGTTTTGCTGAGTCATACAGTTTTATATTGCCTGACCGACGTGGCAGACTAGCAGGCGGCCCACCTGATGGTAAGATGGTAATCGCTGCCCATAAATATGGTTGTATACTTTTAGATTGGTTGCAAAGGAAACACAACCAAGTCGCTGTCTACCGAAAAGGAAAAGGGAAATAGGGATTCAATGGGGACTATGGAGGAAAGGGAAAATTACGAGGATTGGCAGGAGGAATTGGACCTTCAGCGCTGCCACTCATCAGACAAACTATGTTTATATTCTGTGAGAGGGTATTACTTCCTCGGACGTGCCGGCCCATTCTTACTGTATGCAAGCATGCCAGAGAGGCACCACTAGTACTACATGACAAGTTATTTTCTTTAACTGCCCCACTCAGAAACGTCAATTAGCAGTAATCTGTCACTAACACATTTTTTCATTGAATAATCGTCTTTAAGCGTATAGACTTAAGTATTGCACGTTTTTACTAAATGAACTTAACGTCTCTGAGTACGGTAGTAAGGTCTTTTAATTCAAAATGTGAGTCGCAGTAATAATTTAGTAGCAACTTAACCGTAATGCTACAAAAAGGTTCCTAAGTATCTCGAAACTATCATATTTCACCCTCAAACCGCTTCAGGTAAAAGTAAGTAGATATATAAAAATAAGTGATAGCCAACATATTGCACAATAACTATTCGGTTTACTCTGTACCCTTCCCCACGATCTATCTAAAACAATTTTTCCTTTTACTCAACGGGGAATTGGGAACAAAATGGAGTATTGTTCATGTTGTACGGGTTGTAAGAGTCGATCTTGGGAAACGTTACGGGTTATGAGGTTACACGCAGGCTGGGGATTTGTAAACTGTTGCTGTTACCAGATGTCTTCACTCTTTATAGGCCGTTGTTGAAGTTCTTTGGGAATCTCTGGGATTTTGTCCTAATGATATTAGGTACGTTATACAAAACTGGTTATGCAAATCTTAATGTGATTTTTTAAAGTCGAAATATGGAAATAGCAATTTAGTTGGTGTTAATTTGTTCTAATACTTCCCCTAGGAAAAACACTCGTGTCTATCTGCCATCTGTTTATCCAATTAATTGTAAAAGTATTGATCGTAGAGCAAAAATTACCAAATTTGTAGGAAATTTTATGTAGAAACTTTTGTCCGAAGTAATCATAATGCTATTTGTACGAGATGTGGGCAAAAATCTGAAAAAACGGTACCTTCAACCCCCTTTACACCCTCAGCACACCCCCCACTTTGAGGACTTTTAGTATACCTGGATACCGCAAGGTATAACTGTACAATTTTACAAAAATACACGAATTATTTCCCCTGAATGCCCAACAAACAATAATAATATAGTTCGGCACTTTATGTATATTAAAACTAAGACCATTTCTACTCGATCCCTACTCCATAATCCATAAACTAAGAATGAATGAAATAAACATATAAATATGTCCCACTAAATCACGACAAGAATTCATATTCATCTATTTCGGAACTTTCCAGACGCGATATCAGACACTACAAGTTAATAATTCATTAGAGTGAACCAAGACTCATGACCGGCGACCCCTATACGGAGGACAAATTAATAAATTATCGCTGTTAGGGACACGGATGCAATTTCCCGTAGATATGAAGTCCCGAAGATCCCGGGAGGATAAAATAATGTAGGTAATGATTTATTCCCCTGCATACTAGTAATATTTGCTTTCAACAAAGTGAGGCTTAGCCTTCTACACCATGTGGTTCTGCTGTGTAACAAGGTCTCGGCGTGATTTAAGACTTACAATTCAAAGGAGATGAATTTGCGGTTAATTTAGGACCTTTATGCGACATAGATATGCACTGAATTGAAAAATGTGTAGGTATATAGTGAAATACATAGGAAAATATTTCACAATTTGAGTATTGATAAGTGTCATGTCTCGATGGGAACTAAGTTTAATAAAGACGTATAAGCTGGTGAGAAATAGTCTTCATCATCAAGACTCACAATCACTGGAATTCAATCGCTTACCATTTTGCTGATTTTAATTTCCCCATTTATGAAATAATACTATAAAAAACTCAGTGCTTTGGTGGCGCGTGTAGTGCGTATAAACTGAGCAAAAGGTCCTGGGTTCGGTCTCCGAATAGGGCAACTTATTTGTTTTTAAATATTGCATTTTGTTGAAGTCTGGAAACGTGCCCGGTGATGACAGTAGGCTCCTGTTACAACAAGAGTTGGGTAATGCACCTACGCCTATCCCTACGGGGGAAAAGGCGTGGTGATATGTATAAAAAAAATTTGACTGGCCTGTTGGTCTAGTGGTTAGTGACCCTGACTGCTAAGCCGCAGGTCGTGGGTTCGATTCCCACCTAGGCCAAATCTTTGTGTGATGAGCATAAAGGTTTGTTCTGTGTCTGGGTGTAATTTGTTTATAAAACATGTACCTATGTATTTACAAAAAAAAATGTATTTAAGTAGTATATCAGTTGTTTAGTACCCATAACACAAGCAAATATAATTGCTTAATTTGGGGTTAGATGGCGCTGTGTGAATGTGGTAGAATATTATTAGTATTATTATAAATATTCTGGACACAAAAAAAAAGTTTATTGACACAGAAAGAAAATACATTTACTGTGGATCCAATATAATATGGTTGCGCGGATCCTAGATCTATGGTTGAGACTATACAGTGTAAAAATACTCGTATTACACTAAAAGTACTCTTACTTCTCTTATTTAAAAGACAACGCCCGCACTAGGGAACAAGCCCTGTGTCGCGGGGAGCTTTACAAACATGAAACTAACGGACACAAAGTACACCCAGACTAGAAACAAATATCTATGAATCACACAAATATTTGTCTCGTGTGGGAATCGAACCCACGTCACCCAGCACGGCGATGTAGTGGCGAGGCGACCACCTTAACCACTGCGCCACTGTGACAGTCAAACATTAATGTAGGTACTGATTCTGTTTACCAAACTAGGCAAAAGCCTGTATTTTGGCAGACAATTATGTATTCCTAGCTTTAATTATTTAATGTTAACTAGTCCAATATTAATTAATTAGCAAAATTTTGTTATCAAAATCAACCTGGCTTACATGTAGAATCTGTAGGCATTTATTTGGCATGAAACTAAAACCTCACTGATATTTGGCAATAAACCAATTTGAACAAATTGGCTTAATTGTGTTTGATTAAAACATAATTGATGGAAATATATAATTTGGCCAATTATTATGTATTACAACACTGATATTGTATAACATACAATATCATTGTATTACAATATTTATATTATTAATTGAAAGCGAATGAAATAAACGGATTATAAGGTCTGTTAACTTTAAATGAGTAATCAGTTATTTATAAACCAAAGGCTTATTTCAATAAATTTATATCAAAGATTGACTTGTTGGTCTAGTGGTTAGTGACCCTGACTGCAAAGCCGGAGGTTGTGGGTTCGATCCCCACCCAGGACAAATCTTTGTGTGATGAGCATAGAGGTTTGTTCTGTGTCTGGGTGTAATTTATCTATAATATGTATGTATTTACAAAAAAAAAAATGTATTTAAGTAGTATATCAGTTGTTTAGTACCCATAACACAAGCAAATATAATTGCTTACTTTGGGACTAGATGGCGCTGTGTGAATGTGGTAGAATATTATTAATTACTTATGTTTCACGAATTCTCGGCCTTTCATACTGTTAGATACTATGCATTTTGACTTGCATATTCCTGAAATGTCTTGGTGATTACCTCATGATTTGTTCTATTTTATACGCTGTGCTATAGAAATGAAATGGAAAGGAGCGGACTTGATAAGGTAAAAAAAAAGGGTAAAAATAAGTTAGGAAACACAATAATTGGCATAGTTCGATGAAAAAGGCGAATAATTTCAGAAATTCCGTTTGTTAATTTTGGTTCTGTCCCCGTTCGTAGCCTAATTGGCTGACATCGTCCTGACAAATCCGGTCTATTTTTTGTTAAACTTACGAATAATAAATCCTGAATTTCAGTTTGAATAGAAATAGAATAATAAAGTACCTATCTTTCCCGACTATTGAAGGAAAAGGAGATATTCAATATTCATGCTTATTTCTCATTTAACATGACCATTTCATGAATTTGAGTGGGTCTTTAAAAGGTTGACAACAAGCGCAACTCATTTGTCATTCATTATTCCTCGTAACAAAAATAAAGATAATTTAAAAAAAACATCGTCAAACATTCTTCTCTCAGTTGAGTCCCAAATCTGGAAGAATTTTTAAGGTGGGTCACAGTTCAATCAACTTTGGGAACCACTGCTCTAAAGTCTTAAGCTGATGTGTATGACACCTTCATTTCGCCAGCTATGTTAGGACATAGGACAGTATAAAGGGGCGAGCCTTTTGCCATTAACCGAGCAAATTTCCAAATTCTGAACTGATAATTGACAAATTGTAATATGTCATAAACCCTCTCAGCTCTCTAGTTAGAGGAGAGGAGACCCGAGACCAGCAGTAAGACTTAATGGGTTGCTGATGAATATGTCCAGCAGTGGACTGCAATAGGCTGAGATGATGATGATGATGAATTGAGATATTCGAGAAAAGCCTGTTACCGTTTTTGCCCGACTCATAAATCGAAGGGGCCTTTTGCGCCGTAGTCATAATTATACACTACCGCTGTATCACAGTAATTGTTTATTGGTTATTTGCCTTTCTCATGCTTATGTTTATTACAGATCCATCAGTTGGTGTTTAAGAAGAAGAAGTTTGTTGAAGAAGCCAAATATGTATGTCAGAATCGTAGCAAGTGGAAGGAAATGGTCTCTGCCTACCCCACTGTTGGGAAAGAGGCGTGATCTATATGTTTGTATGTATCAGTTGGTAAGTATATCAGATTACTACAGTATCTAGAATGCAGGTGGTATTAGGTAGTAAATTACGTGTTACGTGTGTATTGATTGCTTTGAGAGACACATTGGTTAGGTTATTACTGGCCGGAAATTAGTTCACAACTACTACATAACGCATATACGTTATTTCCTACTTTGGCTTATGTATTTTGTACTATGTGACGATACAATATGTCATATATTTATTCAAACTTCTTGAAGGAGGAGCCTCTCAAAAGGACCGCGTATACTTTTCACCTTACAGAGAAGTATACCCGTGAACAGAAGAAAGATGCAGTCATAATAAAGAAACGTTTATTTCAGGCAAGCCCAGCCAAACGAATATTATTAGTAAAACATTATTTATTTATTCTAGTCTCATCCCCATCCCATTTGTCAACAAACACACACTCAGGATACTGTTAGCACAGGGAGCTTACTCTGAATTTCGATATTGCGAATGTTCGGTTTTGACGTCGCTGTTAAATGTAAGGAAATTTGGATATGGTCGCTGACACTTTCAAACATTTGACAGCGAAATCAAAACCGAACATTCGAATGTCGAAATTCAGAGTAAGCCCCCTGTGCTAACAGTATCCTGAGTGTGTGTTTGTTGACAAATGGGATGGGGATGAGACTAGAATAAATAAATAATGTTTTACTAATAATATTCGTTTGGCTGGGCTTGCCTGAAATAAACGTTTCTTTATTATGACTGCATCTTTCTTCTGTTCACGGGTATACTTCTCTGTAAGGTGAAAAGTATACGCGGTCCTTTTGAGAGGCTTACGTGTAGACACAGGTCCAATACGCAGAGGCCCTTAAAGAAATTATATGAAATGATCTCAGACACTTATCGCCGCCATATTACAGCTTCACTATCGTAGTGCAGCTAAGATCTTAATTATTATTATAATAACGGATGGTCACACCATGAGAATTTATATGACAGTAATACCTAATTACTTAAGCTAACAAACCCTATACTAACCCGTCTAGCCAGCGTGATATAGTAGGCTAAATTCCTTCCACATTCTTCGGAGAAGACCCGCCTTCCCGCACCCAGCAGTGGGACGTTTATGGGTTGAAATGATGAAAACCTAATACCGCTGTTGTCCGACTTAGAAATCGAACCATGCATACACTGATTTTGCGCCAACGAGGCCGTTTAATATTGATTAAGTACCAAGTTTCAACTAAAACATCTGACTTTGGAATAACAACAAAAACATCTGAAAAGTTTCAACTAAAACATCTGACTTTGGAATAACAACAAACTCTGAATAAACAACAGTAAGAATATTCGTGTAAACTTGAAACTATTACTGAATGACGTAGAAGGTAACTAGGTAACAAATAAATAATACTTTTGTACGAAGCTCACCCGCGGTTTGTTATCAGAACGTCTGAAGCAGTGTATAACGAGGAAGCAGAGACAATGTACCCCCTTTGTATTCCACTCCACATGTACTTGAAATAACAAGGGCTCTATTTTCAATTCCTCCATCGCGTTCTGCGGTTTATAAGCATAGGGTTGAACCCTTGAAATGCATAAAGAGTTTTTGCATATCCGAGCAGTTTCTCTTTTTCTTCGCATCCTCACGTAAATATACGCTTAAGCAAAATGTATTTGAAATTGAATATTGAGATTTCATTTGAAATTTAAATACGTAAGCTGGTTTGTAAATGTGCATCGCCGCAAACCCTGTATGCTGTGTATGATTAGGTATATCAATTTCGTAGCGATCTGACTTGGATATTAAACATGTTGTTGCTCAAAAATATCAACGTAAGTACTTCATTAAATACTTTTTTAATAAATAATTCCTTTAACACTGAAGAGTTTGTCACTAAGTCTTCGATTAATTGTCTGTGGGCACACAAAAATATAATTTACAGTATCGGATTCAAATTCACAGCCCTATTCGGTACAATTTGTCCATTGCCAAGTGACCACTTAACTAGAACATTACAAGTGCAGTGAATTGAAAAATAGTTGCTTTTCGTGACTTAAAATATTCACAGCGTGATATTCAAGTTATTGGAATTGGTAAATCACTTCGCGAAACCGTCTGTGTATTACTAGTTATATATACTATACTTAGGTATAAAATTTAAAGTCCTGCCTGACCGACTGACCTATATATCAACGCACAGCCTAAGCCTCTGAACTTAGAGAGACATGAAATTTAGAGATTTCTTGGTGATGTGTAGATATCCATTAGAAAAGGGTTTTTCGAAACTCAACATTTATGGGGGTGAAACGAAGGATCAAAGTTTGTTTGAAGAAATTTTATTGAAATGTCTTTTTACTTCGAAACTTTGTTCATGTGCTGAGAAACACCCAAAAACAAACATGTGTTTCTTGCTTTTTGAAAATGTAACCCCCATTTCGGCTATGGAACCCTAAAAACGAGTTAACGGGGTACTTTGTGTAGTTTGTAAAACCAACCCCCTATTACATAGGGGTGAAATATAGTATTAATGTATGGATCTAAATATGAATGTAATTTTCGGGGTTTTTAGGGACGCTGATTACAAAATTGTTGCCTATTTTGACATTCAAGGACAAAAACAACGGATATCGAATAAAATTCATCATATATTAAAGTACAGTGATACAAGAAATTTTAAGATTTGCACATAAAGTACCTTCTTACAAAGGTCTATAAATATCGAAATCTTTGCCGTGTTGGGAGGCCCCTGGGTACGGCTAGTAAATTTTAAATTTAGCCTTCAATAAATTAGAATTACAATTACTTTATATTAATTAATTAAAATTTCAAATACATATAATGAAATTTGTTAAAAAATGTTATGATACGTACGAAAAACCTAAACTCTTAGCAGTTGGGTAAAAATATGTAACAATGAATAACCACACTGAACATCGCAACTCTGTTGAACTGAGATATCCCGCTATCGTTTTATGTAAAGGTAATGGATAAACATTTAGTTGAATCTTTTGACAAATAGCGAGATCGTCGTCAGCATCGTAAAACAAAGCTGTATAAAATAGCAGTGCTTACGAAAGTCGTCAAGTTAACGGGGCCAATGTAATACCCTCCCCAAACAACAGTACTTCTGTCGCTAATTAATTTAATATTCTGTTGCACTCACCTCAAATACCCTCAGTTTGTAAGATCATTACGATCATAAATTATAATAGACACTTTATTTTGATCTTTTCTCATAAAATTTGATTTAGTACTTACCGATTAGAGGTACAAAAGATGTGGAAGAAAATTTGTTTGTAATGGTCACCCTCATTATTATAAAAACTTGGGCAAAAGTAATTCATAATGTGAATGTGAGTTAATTTTTGCAAATGGTATCAATTTTCATTATGATTTGAAATTTATAGGTTAGGTTTATTGTGATAAACACCTCGCACAATTATGAAGATTTTTGAAAACCGATTTTTGAGGTCGTGTAATCGTAGGATCTGACGGTGCCAGACTTCTCTGGGTCCACAAATCTTGCAAACTTTATCAATATTTATCTGCTATTGCATAACCAACAAAATTCAAAATAAAGTATTTGAAAGCTTTACTGAAACGAACATTAGGTGCACCAGGCGTCATTGGCTCTCTTCCTAAATGCTATCGTATTATACAAAGTACAATACATAATATGAAAATCACTAAAACTGGACACCATAATACAAATTATCAGTTTTTTCTTCAATGGATAATAACAAATTATAATAATATGTAACGAGGTTTTCCTAAGAGACAACAGTATGGGGTTCGTTAAAAAAAGGAGTGAATAGGTTACTTAAGATTCGGCAACGCGCTCGTGATGCCCCTGGTGTTCCAGGTTCCTTATCCTATGGTAACCGCTTAACATCAGGCGGGTTATATGGCTGTTTGCCATCGTCGTGGTATAAAAATAAATATAAATTAATGTTTATTCGATGCTCGACCTATATTACATGATGACTTGCAGTTTTAACCGACTGCGAGATGCAAGTCAAGAGACGAGATGGAGGGTAAAGTGTTTACCAGCTTAGATGTATAGTGTATACATGTATGTTCTATGTATGTGTTTATGTATGTGTGTGTGTTTGTGTCTTTGGGGTACACAAGATACCAAACGCAAAATTCTAGATTATTTGTCCCACAAGTTATGGTCGCTAAGTAGAATTATTTTTCACTTCTGGGCTTTACTTTTAAATTTTGTTCATTCATCACGCCATTGACCCCAAGGAATAGGCAGAGGTGCAACTCACTCACAATTAGCCGGATATGTTTGGTCCCATGTAATATGGGGCGAGCCTATTGCAGTGTCAATAAGCCGGGCATAGACCCCGGGCTGATTCTGAGAATTCCAAAGCAAAAGACTCGATGCCTACCAGTTTTAACTGTCCCGGGTATTGATACGTATTAGTTATATCCTCGACCACGATTTCCAGTAAAAGAAATACGTATTTAGTTTCTATAGCTATTGACTTTAAAAACATAATTGTAGCATTTACTTTATCTTTTGCGTTGAGAATTCTTTACATGCATTTGAACAAAGAATGCGGAGCTAATTCGCAAAGGATACTGAATGCCTGAGCTCTAAGAAAACTCTCGAGTATATATTTTTATCATTTCATATAAAAACATAAATATATAAGAGATAGAAACGAGGATTGCAGCGAAGAAAGGCTTTTGCTACAGATTCTGAGTAAAATTTATACGTATCATTGTTTATTTTATAAACTTCCTTCCTTAATACATAGTATTTCCTATTTCATTATTCTTCATAAAAATGAGTCACATAATATACATGATATCCGTCTTTATTTAAACCACATAATAAGTTATGATCAGCGTATAGTAATATCATCCTATAAAATGTTTGTACTCTGATTATAATGTTTCGAAACTTGAAACTTTGAAAGCTCCTTAAAATATAGCCAGACAAATGTTACATTCATAGCGCCCGGATTTTGAAAGTTCTGTTGCGAGTTAATTTTCAAATGTGCTCGCAATTTCATACACCAAACGAAGTAAACTGGCAACATACAAGCTTAAATCAGACTGTAATTCTTTCGGGGAATGTCTTTATTCGCTTTAACTAAAACTACGTTTATGAATTATAGAGAAGACGTGTCTTAACTAGTAACTACAAAGTCTCGGGCTGTGTGTAGCTCCCTCACTACACTGCAAGCAGTACAAAGAGTGTTTAACAGACATGTGCCATATCTATTTTATAACCATAATTTTCTTCCAGTGCATGTTAACTGTTTGTGGTCGCGGTAATATTCCTGAACAAAAGTAAACAAAGCTATTACGTTCTATAATAAGTTTGTACAAGTTTATGAGCCATAAGTAGTATTGTACAAGCTTATACAATGCTCACGATGGTGCTATATTGTACGCACACGTACGCATTATTACCCTTCTTATACAAATACCTCCAAGTAATGTTTCTGGCATTCATAAACTTCTATAATTATATACGAAATCCAGCAAAAGTGGATCAACGTCTGAAAACGATGAAAACTGGCGAAATTCACTGAGCCTTTACGATTTCTGTAATTGGGCCCATTGTGCGAGTGGATTTCGACGACCTTCTTGCATTGAACGGAAAACTTGAAAGTAATAAACTTGTTCTTTCGATGAATTGCCTTATTTCGAAGTTAATCACGAGAGAGTGAGCGGAGCGAGCCGGGCGGTGGCGGCGAAGGCTCGCTCGTCACGTTATTATATTACGTAATATCGTTTCCGGGACAACTACCCTACGGTAGTACGGATACTGGAGCCGACGATATTAATGCACGCTGAAATAGCCAATTACCGCCGGTAAACAAGACATTATAAAAATTACCCTCGCACATGTTTATTGAGTAAACAATAACAGTCGTTACTATCGTTGCCCCTAGTTATAACAACTGGTACATTTATGGTAATATCATCTCTTTAAACTTGGTTCTTAGGTAGAATTGTTTTACTCCTTTAAAGAAAGTTTCAGGCTTCTAGCTTAGATGTAGGGTTTTAAAAAGAAGTGAACAGGTTGTTTATGGATCGGAAACGTGCTCGTGGTTTCCTTGATGTTGTTATAGGCGTCCATAGACACGGCAATAGCTTACCATAAGCCGTACGTCTGTTTGACAGCGTCATGGAATAAAAAAGGCGTATGCTTTTACTAACAAAGGTTGAAACTGTAGTTTGATGATTACACACCATATTAATGGCATAAAAACTGTCACTTCTAAATAGTATATAAGCAGTTTTTTAGACCAGGTAAATTTAAAATGCACTTACAGTTGTTCTATGGAGAGAGTAGATAGCTCTTTTCTTTCTCGTTTACAAAGAAAGCTATTCGTAGTCAGGCTTTAGTCTTTTGTTATTTTCCCAGACGTTCGGTTCGAGTTTTAAAATTATTAAAAAATAAAGAAAATAGGTATTTTTAATCCGATATTTGCGCTGTTTCAAGATAAGAGCTCAGACACAAAAAGTACATTTAATTTGTAAGGATGAAAGTTTCTTAGAATAATCTTAGTGAAGACAATTTACTACGTAAATTATGAATAATAAAGACTTTGATATGATGGTACAGAACCAAAACACCATATTAAATTCAAAAAATTTCAACATTTAACACAGATTCTTTCAACGGTTCTGGCGTGATTGAGTTACAAACATCCATCCCATCAATCAAGCCCAACTTTGATTCATTATAAATCGCTTCTTAATTGATGCTCTTACAACAATATTATCATTGTTTTAGGGATAACATCACCTTTTAAGTTAAATTAAACGTTCCTGTGCACTGATTTAATTCATAATGAAACTTTCCCTAACCCTAACTGTTGAATTGTTAATGGTATCCAAATTAGATAAATAATTCATGTGGGAAAGATCAAGGGACTGTTACTTATTAACTGAATTAAGTTGGAGAGCCCAGAGTCGGATGTACTACGAACCAATTCCGAGACTAAATGTAAATATTATCAATAAGTAGTTCGTTGATAATTCGTTTCTAATTCTTTCTTGTACACAAAATGCTTAATATTTAAAAAAAAATACAAGTAAAATGCACAAAGAAGAGTTTAACTCAAATTTGAGTTTTGTATACCAGCAAACTTAAAGAGTGGGGGAATTAAAATATTATATCGTTAGAGCAAGTAAAGTATACAACGAACTAAACAAGATTAAAAAATATAAATTAAAAAAAGTTTATCTCAATATACAATTATACAACGAACAAAAATTCTTTCAATATGGCAAATGTCTTGTTACATTAATTTTAATGCAATTAAAATACATTTAATTTTTAAAACTTTAACTATTATACACATAAATTTATTATGCAACGGGTTTACGTCATAGAGAAGTAAGGTATTTAAAAAAAATGTATTTAATATTCCTTAAAATAACGTGAGACCCGTTGCATAATAATTTGATTTTTATACATTCATTGAACTTAATTTATTTTAAGTGTTCATCAAATATAGACCTTAGTTATGAAGAAATAAGAATGTAATATACCTTCCCACCGCTACTACCTTTACAATAGTAGTAGTAGTTACGTTACGTTCTGAAATATTTATTATCAAGTGATTATATTATTCAGTAGTAGTGTTTATAACACAAATAAAGAGAGCTATGTGTAAATATTTCCTTGTGGCCTCTATCTGTGCTTGTTATCTTGATTTGTAGTCCACTTGGGACTCTTGCTATAAAAATAACAGCCAGGGTCCCTTATAATATGTTATCCTACGAGCTCAAATGGTCTGTAGCTTACTTTATAACGACACGTAAATGTAATGTTGGGGATAAAACTGAGTAGGTTTTTTAAGGTTGGCGGTAAACCTTTGTATTAGTTAACTTAGGGCAGTTTTTCTTCGGTGAGTAACGTAAATGTGTGAATATGGTAAAATTTTATATTAAATACCTACTAGCTGTCCCGGCGAACTACGTACCACCTACTTAATTTATGATTTTATGTAAGTATACGTACCTACCCTACCTACCTAAATTCCTACCCTACCTACCTAAATTCCTACCCTACCTACCTACCCTACCTATCTACCTAACTACCCTACCTATCTACCAAACTACCCTACCTACCTACCCTACCTACAGTACCTACCTAGCTACCTACATAAAAAACACATTTAGAGAATTATTTTTATATTATAGACTATTGGACCCGACAGACGTTGTCCTGCATGATATACCAATCGATTGCAGCGCCATCTGCTGGGTTTATTTGTGAATCTAAATCATGCTCGAATCCACTTGAACACATACACTAAAATTCATTCAAATCAATCATCAATAAAATTCGTTCAGCCGTTTAGGAGGAGTTCACTGTCAACACACGTACAGAAGATTTATATATATAAAGATTATATTAAACTGGAAGTCGCGCGGAGCTTCGCTACCGTCGTTTTTTAATTGCCCGCTGCTCATTTCCTATTGGCCGTAGCGTGATGTTATATAGTCTATAACCTTCCTCGATAATTGGACTAGTCAACACTAAAAGGATATTTCAAATCGGACCAGTAGTTACTGAGATCCTCGCGTTCAACCAAGCAAACAAACTCTACAGGTTTATAATATTAGTATAGGTATATAGTATAGATATCGTGCTTCAAAATATTCCAATGACACTCTAGGACTTTTCAACTAAATTACCAAAATTTTTAATATCACACTACGGCCAATAGGAGCTGAGCAGTGGTCAAACAAAAGCAACGGGAACGAAGCCCCGGGTGACTTTTTTATTTTCATTTTATTTTGGTACAAACAGTCATCAAAATACATAATAACATAAATAGAGGGTTAATATAAAGACTAATATAAGGGGGCTTATTACAAAATACGGACTAAGCATTAAACCAGGTTTAAATTGACAACTTTGACACTAAAACAATGGCTAATGTCAATTTAAACCTGGTTTAATATTTAGTCCATATTTTGTAATAAGAAGGAAAGTGACTTCTAGTATATATATTTTTTTTATTTATTTATTATATATATATGTAAATGCTTAAAAAATAAAGACAATGTCCCACAAAACTGCACAGGCAGTTTGTCTGAGGGATCGGAACATCACACTTATACTAAAACAAGTTTTACTTATACTAAATTAACTATTACACTTGTTTATACTATAACAAGTTTATATTATACTGCTGCACTGTCGGTACCTAGTCACTTCTACCTCACATTGCCTGGTATTTTCTATAGTTTCTTATAACGAGATGTACCCAAATTGACAATATACAGTTAACCTGAATATCACAAGAAGAATACTCTCCTAACGGCTAGTTTCTAGCCACAGTGACTCCATGAATTGGAGATTGGAGGATTAGTCCAACCCACATGTAATTTACCACCATCCGGTATTACTATTAGCTGAACAATATTCCCAAAACTTACCGCAACGTATAGATATTACAAGTGCAAGTGTCCGTTACTAACTTGGAAATTTATTGCATCACTTGAATATGTAATCAGAGGAAGGTTTGCAGTGGAATAGCTAGCTGGAATATGCAAAGCTTAATCCAGTGAATGCGTGTCAGAACATTACGTACTCTGACGCATAGCTAGGCTAAATGCGCCTCCAGAGTACAGTCTATTTATTCTACGTCATTTGTTGATTCTAGACTGGTTCAGACGTTGTAGGCGAGCAACTGTTAATCAGTCAAGATTCATAGCTAGCTCGTATTTAAGAGGGTTCATACCGAGGAATGGTAACGATGCTATTAAGTATCATATTTCGTGGTTTTCGATTTTTATTATTTAATAGGAGCTATAGCTAGATTTACGTGAACGTGTATAATAATAATAATATAATATTCTACCACATTCCCACAGCGCCATCTAGTCCCAAAGTAAGCAATTATATTTGCTTGTGTTATGGGTACTAAACAACTGATATACTACTTAAATATATATTTTTATTGTAAATACATACATATTATAGATAAATTACACCCAGACACAGAACAAACCTTTATGCTCATCACACAAAGATTTGTCCTGGGTGGGGATCGAACCCACGACCTCCGGCTTAGCAGTCAGGGTCACTAACCACTAGACCAACAGGCCAGTCATGTATTAAAAAGTAAGATCCGTAATGTTTACAGTCTGTTAGTAGTATTATGATAATAACACCTTGCAAGTTCCAATGTGTTATTTGCATATAAATAGAACTGTAAACCCAATGATTTCGTAAGTTTAACATACTTTTCACCTAATTCTAAAAATTGTATTGTTCTCTGCCTACCTCTCTGTTGGGAAAGAGGTATGATCTATATGTATGTATGTATTGAAAATTAAAAAAAAAAATAGCTTCGATTAAATAAAAAAAAGCCACGAAATATGACACTAAATTGCGATGTTGCTATTCCTCTGTATAAACCCTCTTAATCAGCAAGCTCGTATTTAATAAAGGATGTTTTGAGTCGAAATATTTCGGTATTGTACCGAGATATTTGTTGCGATTTACGAGGTGTAACTATGTTAAAATAACTCTGTTAACATTTTACTCTACTCAAAAATATTTGTCAAAAATAAACGTATAACTTTGAAGAACGTTCATTCTTATTAAATAATTATTGTTTTTGATCATATAATATTTGATTAATACTAAAAGTATTTGAGCTTGTGTCGACACAAAGGACGTTGAGCATTACGCTTCGTAAATGGTCGATAAAAGAAACCATTAAAGTTTTTGTGGCCGCCGCTGCTTGACGACATTGTCGCGTAACAGTTTTTACACCCACTATTCAGTTTTTGTATCAAGTAATATAGGATTTTATTAGAACTAAGCACTAGTAAAACTTATATCATAACTTGTTATAACTACCCTTGTAGCCACTCGCCGGCAAAAGTTTCCTCAATAATTGTAGTAAGCCTCACTTATTTTTTACGGAATCGCATCAACCTTGGCAAGGTTTTAATGTTTGTTTTTTCTATTCAACCTTCATCCAACCCTTGAATAGGATATAATAAAAAATTAAGTAGTAACTTTAAGTAGCTTTTTATTATACAGTTTATTGACACTTCAAAAACTGTTTTGACTCCAAATAGTCTGCTCCGACACTTTTTATTCGAAAAGAATTGAGTACCTTTTAGAATTTTTTAATGTAATATTATAGGTTTACTTTGAATTTAATAAAAAATACTTTAGCTGTTGCTCTTTTACTAGAAATTTTATAAAAACAATAAATATTGGGCCCGATTTTGTTTCTCTTCAACCTTAAATAAAGATGAACTTAAATTTGTAAAATAAGGACACATTCTTAAATTTATGCGATCGCGTTAGTACTTAATTAAGGATACGTTCTTAAAAAACTACCAAATGCTAAAAACCTTATTTAAGGACACTACCATAGATTATAATCGGAAAAAGTGTCATAAACGTCATGTTGTTTATTTACTTTTAGATGTTAAAGTCAAAGTCAAAGTATCAGTTTGTAGATTCACAAGTTATATTTATATAGTTTACAGAAATTTAATATGCCGATACATAAGCCTTCTTTTTAATCTAAAAAATAAAAAGGACCAAAATCAGAACTCGGCAAAAGTGAGGTTAGATCATTAATAAAACAAGTTAAAACAAAGTAATACTTGCCGTCGAAGATCTTCATTATACTTTCTTTGTAAAATAACAGCATGAAAAGGGAATATTTTAAATAATAAGTGTTTAATTGAGCCAAGAAATATGAGTGAAATATTTAGTACACGCAAATTAGGTGCGACTTAAAGTAAGTTTGCACTAAGATCACAGAACTGTCAAATAAGTCGAAAGACAATACCAATTAAGAAACTACCATCTCTAATTAAGTCAAACCATACTTATTTAAGGTCACGTCCTTAAATAACACAAACGCAAATACCAATATAAGGGCTTTAAATTTTAGATCAAGTTTTACACTTATTTAAGTGCATTTTTTGCACTTATTTAAGATCGGATAAGAAACGCGATCGGCCCCATTGTTCCAAAGTAATGAAGTTTCAATAATAACACAAAAGTTGATTTTCTTGTTGGGTTAAGAGGCAAAAATGGATGTTTAAGTACGAACTTAAAACTCGTATTTCGTAAGAAAAACTATCCAGGATTTCTTTGAATAATGTAAAATGACTTTACATAAGCAGGTGCAGTTTACAAACTGTTGTACCTAATGTAAGTTTTTATTAAAATGCAAAGTAACAAGAATATTATTTCCATTGTAAGTGGCTAAGTATTGTTTCAGTTTGTACGAAGTTTATCGCGAAATCACTTAAAAGTGTTTCGAGGCGTCTGTAAGAGCGCTCAATTTAATTAAAAGTAGTTCTGTCGGGATTCGAACTCAGAAGTATTCCCTCGGCCTCTGCTGTTACGTGTTCCATACAGGTAAGTTAGTACCTAGGTATTGTAGTTAGATTTATGTATAGTGATATTTCATAATTGTTATGTAGATATGAAATTACATTGAGCTGAGATGGATAAAAAAAGTTAGTCTATCTAATGAATTAAATATTAATGACGTATTAAGAATACGTAATGTCACTACCCCATTTCAACCCGTGGGTGTCGTAAAAGGCCACTAAAAGAGGAACCATAAGTAAACAGGAGCACTTCGAGAAAAGGAAAATTCGAAAAACCTTGTACCAATTCGTCTGGCCAGCGTGGTATAGTATGCTAAATTCCTTCCTCAATGTTTGGAGAAAACTTGTGCTCAGCAGTGGAACGTTTATGAGTTGTAATGATGAAAACCTAATACCGTTGTTGACCTATCAGAAATCGAACCTTAATCGAAACTTGATTGAGTTTTAATTTTATTTTACATGATTTTTAAAAATATTTTTCTAGGTATTACGCAAAAAATGGTTAATTAAAATTAATTTTATAAAACTTATTAATTTGTTATGTAAGTTTCACAATATTTATCAAATAAAAGTCATTCAGCATTATAATCAAATTGTAGACATTTTTTTTTTTAATATTCTACCACATTCACACAGCGCCATCTAGTCCCAAAGTAAGCAATTATATTTGCTTGTGGTATGGGTACTAAACAACTGATATACTACTTAAATACGTTTTTTTTTGTAAATACATACATATTATAGATAATTTACACCCAGACACAGAACAAACCTTTATGCTCATCACACAAAGATTTGTCCTGGGTGGGGATCGAACCCACGACCTCCGGCTTAGCAGTTAGGGTCACTAACCACTAGACCAACAGGCCAGTCAATCTTCACCTTTTCTTCAAGCTACCTTCCAATCCTGCTCACTAAAAACATTCCCATCCAAATAACCATTTTTATTAATCAAACAGCGATGATTGCCGGACTAAAGTCTATCAGAAATCTCTGTGTCACTTAGCTCTAGGTGTTTCCAACTAACATTACCGTACACTACATTAAGCAAGTAACCACTTAGCTTGATGAAATTTCACCCTCAGAATGATTCTCATTAATTTTAAACCGACCAATCCTCTTAAAGATGACTGTTCGTCTGAAGGACGAATATGTTCAAGTCGTTTATATTATCACGTTCCTGCTAATTAAATTACTTTAAACTACCTACTAGTTGATTTTATGATGATTTTCTTGTGTAATGAGATATGGGTTATGTTTGAAGTTCATGTCAAAGTGCAGAAACGCTATGTATTCGAAGTAAAACTTTATCTATATAGCAGTTAGTCAATAAATTTAGCATGGAGAGGTTATTACTACAGTTAACTTTTAACCTTTTGACCGCCACGTCAAATCGGTATCGCCGTGCCTTGAGCGCCAAGCTTTTAAAATACAGTACATTTTTGACGTGCCATGCCGTCATTGGCGTGGTGAGCACATTTATAATATTATTATATTATTATTTTTGGGAATGATTTCAAATACTTACATGGTAACAGTTTTTATAACCTTCAAAATAACATTTCAAGTTCTTAGCTTCTACTAGTAGTTTATCATTGAGATTGCATGTGAACTTATATAGTAGGAGTTAACACGTCAAACAGAAATGCCATTTCAACCATCAATTCCCATCATTCAATAAAGTAACTATTTATTCTATATACGAATACCATATTTTCTTAACACCTGACTGCGGAGGAAACGTATGCGCCATCGGAAATCAATCACAAATTGTGTTACTACCCGCAAATTTGACGGAAACAAAATTTGTTAGCTGCCAATATTTTCTGACGGCTTTTGGCTTTGGTAATTTGTTTGGACAGCGTTTATGAATATATGTATGACTTAACAATGTTTTAGAGCGTGAAAAATGGTTAAAGGACTTATTTAAATTCAGTAAAGCGGTTTAGTTTACCTTCATTTGATTTCAGGAGAAAATTAATAACCTATATATCTATACATATAAAATGCTTTGTCCTGAATGACTGACTGACGGATCAACGCACAGCCTACACCGCTGATCGTAGAGACCTGAAACTTGGAGGATGTGTTCTTTGTACGACGTAAGCATCCGATAAGAAAGGATTTTCCGAAATTCTACCCCTAAGGGGGTAAAAATGGGGGGTAAAGTTTGTATGGAACAACGTGATTCCTTGGTCCAATCTACTTCCAATTTTGCATAAACATTCTTTATCAGAATTGATAAAAGATCTGTTTCGTATTTTATTGAAATTCATCCCCTAACGGGGTTCATAACAGGATTTTCATTTTATGTAGTACAGTTTTCGTAACTATGGTTACTAAAAACAACTCATTGCTAAACACTTCAAAATTTGACATGTTCAATTTTGAAATAGGGTAAACTATACTATTTGACGGCCTGTTGGTCTAGTGGTTAGTGACCCTGACTGCTAAGCCGGAGGTCGTGTATTCGATCTCCACCCAGGACAAATCTTTGTGTGATGAGCATAAAGGTTTGTTCTGTGTCTGGGTGTAATTTATCTATAATATGTATGTATTTACAAAAAAAAAATGTATTTAAGTAGTATATCAGTTGTTTAGTACCCATAACACAAGCAAATATAATTGCTTACTTTGGGACTAGATGGCGCTGTGTGAATGTGTTACAATATTATTATTATTAAATTGTTGGCATCTCATGAGTCTTTGGCACTATGTATTTTAAAAACGAATATTAAGAATTGCTATTAAGGATACTTAGTTGTTAATAACTGTACTTTTGATGCCAATTACTGTACTTTTCAAAACATTTTAGAATTTTATATTTTTTTGTTCATAAAACCATGATTACCTGAATAAATAGGTTTTTATTTCCGGGTGCGAATCATTATACAGTCTACCCTTATCTATTAAAAAGAATACACGAAATTAAACTATTCAAATTGGTTTGACGTGTAGGTATTTTGTTTGAGTTTTTTCTAAGAAATTAAAGGTCAATAATCAGGAAAAATAGTAATAAGGTCTTTTCATGTTTTCAAGGACGCTGATAACGAAAATGTTATTTACATAAAATAAAATTCAACCCCTAAAGGGGTCAAACAGAAGGCCAAAGTTTATATGGAGAAATGTAATGTAATGTACAAAACACAAATACGTGACCTTTGCTTTTTTTTAAATTCTATGCCAAAGGGAATGAGATTGTGATAAAGGCGATTAAAAACTAAGTACTTAGTCGTTATTTTTAGGTTTCTATGGACGGATAATACGCAATTAGAACTTCAGTTAAGAAGTGAATTTGAAAAACTTACCCTAAGGAATGAAATGGGTGTGAAAATTATTAGAAATTGATATGAATGTCATTTTCAAGGTTTTGTGGGACGCTGATTACGAAAATGTTATCTATTTTGACGTAAAATGAAATTCAACCCCTGTAGTGGGGTGATAGGTACATGAAAATTCATGAATAACACTTAAAACAAAGATCTATGTAAATATCGAAATCTACGCGGACGAAGTCGCGGGCAAAAACTAGTATGTATATATACAAGTATATCACCTAAAGTTTCGAAAGCTCTGAAATCCCAAAGATTTACGTATCAACTATCTTTTTGACGTAATATGTATTAAGATAGGTACATTTAAATCTTATATACTTCCTATTAAAATATTAGTTCAACTACACATTAATCAGATTTAATTTGCACAATATAGACGATGAGTTTGACGAGTGATTATTCGCAAGGCTATAAAAAACGAACTGACAAGAGACACATAAAACTGAACCGAGGTTCGCAATGGCCCATAAAATGACATTAAACGATTTGCGGTATCCCTGCTTTGCAGTTAAAACAACAATGTTATTGCACCTACTACAGCGCGTACTTGTTTTGTACCAACCTACTTTGTGAGATGACAATCGTACATATCCCACATCCCTGCAAGTCTCCATAAAACATTTTTTTACAGTCGTTACGAAGTAAACACTATCTTCTGAGATAAAACCCCTAATCCTTTCACAACTTTTCTACAATAAGTAGTAGAAAATCTAGATATATTGCAGCGGGATTTTCAGCTCTATGAAACAGCTATGATGGCACATAAAATGTAAGCGTTTTCAGTATAACGTTGCTTAATTTTATTCATAGAAGATTGCAGCTGTATAACATACAATTTCGACAGGTATAAAATTTGCGATGAAATCGTATGAGTTTTACCTTTTAGAATGAAAGTAGAATTTTCCAGCGTTGACTTGCTATATTAAAGCGCAATATAACGTGCTAAAAGCCCATGTAACAAGAGTATTATGTTCAACCATTCCTTTACCGAGACAGCTATTGTTCCAGTAGGTACGCCAATCTTACACGAGATTACGGCCGAGCGAGGAATTCTTGTCGATATGACAGTATAAAGAAAAAATATCTAATTTTGTAAAAAAAATATCAAACGGAATATGGAATTGCTTTTCATTTGTATTTTCGCAGCCTTTAATATATTTTGGACGTATATGTAAAAGACATTGAACAGAAAATACATTCACGAGATAAACTCGGAAGAAATTCAAGAAGAATTGTTCAATTCTTCCGAACAATTTGCTAATTCATCATCGTTGGGCGTCGGTGTCGATAAAACATTCGTAAAGTAAATGGTCGTAGATGTCTTATGTCGGGCTATTTCTTTAGTTCTCTTATGTTTACGACATTAATGCCAGCAGTGGATTTCCGCCCTCGCTGGATCCGGAAACTGACAGAGCGGAGAGCTTCCGGTACGTCAGCTTGTTTGCTACCTCCTTATCTCTGCTGTAAGCTTCACGTGTTTATTTGCCTTTCTGATCACACTTGTTTGTGTTGCATACTATTTAGAAGTAAGCCTCCCTCAGGTATTTGAGCCGTGGCAGGCGTCTGCCATAAATTTCTCGCTTGTCCGTAAACAGACAGAACGTAGTTTATGTGCCGATACTTATCGAGTTTTATTTCTTTTACACGCGTAGATTAAAACTCATAAACCACTTATCTATGTTTATTGTCTAGACGTGGCTTATGGTAGTCGGTTAAGTTACTTCTTTTTAGTTGCTATCGTAGTTTACACGTCAATCTGTGAGAGACATGTCAATCATTGTGAGATGATAATACCGTGCACCTTCGTCTTAAATTCTGAGACTACCACCACATATTTAGATATTAAATGCTAGCAATTTTCACCTTAAGTCGACTCAAAAATAAATTATTTGAATATAATATTTCTGTGTATATCAGTATCACTATATCTCACTTTTCTGTTTATATCATGTAGATATAGTTCTCTCTCCAACTAAACAAAACTGAAGCCTACTTAAGAAGTTAATGAAGTGGGAAAAATCTCCCTTATTATTGTTTCCAACTTTGTACTCGAAAGTTTGCAAGTAGATCAACGGTCACGACTGTCAACACTATAATATCATAACTTAGATATCTATTCGGCCAATCCGTAATATCGTTTGATGAAACAAACAAACTTTTCTCAAGTATACACACTCAATATGAGTTGATAGATGGTAAGAGTATCCCATAAATAATAATAATAATATAATAATATTTCACCACATTCACACAGCGCCATCTAGTCCTATATTAAGCAATTATAATTGCTTGTGTTATGGGTACTAAACAACTGATAAACTTTTTCATTTTTTTTTTGTAAATACATACATATCATAGATAAATTACACCCAACACCCAGACACAGAACAGCAAGATTTGTCCTGGATGGGGATCGAACCTACGACCTCCGGCTTAGCAGTCAGGGTCACTAACCACTAGACGCACAGGCCAGTCAATAAATACCACTACTTCTATTGGGAATATCGTAATAAGTAATGTAGGAGTATTTCATTGACACAGATTCCCGTTCGGTGAGCCAACATCACGTATCCACGATAAATTGATTTTGTACCAGATGTGTACACCGCTAGTACAGCAACACACCGCTCTTTCTTGACATTATTATTTCTAAGCTCTATTTTGTACGCGTAAAAAAGAAACGTGAGGAAATACATGACGGCATTCATAGATATACGAAACTTTACAAAATATATCTAACCTAACTAGTTAGTTAGTGAGAATGAATGCAAAGACTGATGAATGTTGAAGAAGCCAAAGATGTATGTCAGAATCGTAGCAAGTGGAAGTAAATGGTCTCTGCCTACCCCTCTTTTTGGAAAGAGGCGTGATCTGTATGTAAATAACTAGTTAAAATAATTTTCCTTCATGTACGTAATCATATTTACTTTGTAACTGAGTATTTTATGAGTAGTTTCATTATAATCTAAATGAATAGCTTCATCAGGCGCTCGTAGCATTGTGATACTGATATATTCTTTATGATCGTTGAGGTAAAGTAACACTCGGCAAGGTCAGTCCATGATGGGTGACCATTTGTGGCAATTTCATTCTCGAGCGTCTCCGTGCTTCGGAAGGCACGTAAAGCCATTGGTCCCGGTTATCACTTAATGTGGTAGTCGTTAAGTCAAGTTGGAAGCCTTCTGGGCGACTTGATTAATTCCAACACAAGGGTATGCCTTAAGCGCATACGATAAGATAAGAAGAATAACTTTATTATAAATAGCTCCCTACGATATCATTATAGTCTTAGTACAGTTGAGTTCAATAATATATTGGCACCATCATTAGATATTTTTGTTGAAAAGGGTGACTACAACTTATTGTATAATGTACAGCATATTAATTATTGAACCATTCACATGAGCACATATATTTGATCCATAGGTTCTATAGTATTTATTGAGCTTTTTAACGCTCACAATATTTTGAATCCTTGATGGTGCCAATATATTAATGAACTCGACTGTACATTATATTGTGATAAAAAATGTCCTAGAGCAGGAAGAACCAAATTAAATTTGTTACAGAAGTTTTTTAGAACAACTTAATAGTTTGTTTGCGATGACTTAGCGGGTCGTGCGGTTCCTGGCGGGTAGCGACTACTCTACTTGATGGATGACGCGACATCCCTCCAGCCCGGCTTAGAACTCATTGAGGGGGGATTATATCGAGACGTTGACGAATTGCTACCACTTCACACACAGATAGCACTATTCAATCGATTTAAAACTTCACCGCTGACCAGAGGCGGACATTTGTCGGGATTAAATGGTTCTTCCCCAGTTTGGGTAGACTGCGTTGAACATTTCAGAATATATTGGCCGGTATATTTGTATGTTTTTCAGTAAATCTATTTCTGTGACCTAAATTACAGTCATCCGCTAGATGGACTCAAATATTTATGGTTTTGTACGTACGTTATGCGTAATACCTTACAATAAAAATAAGTATTTCGAATTTGTCAGCAAAATATTTTATTTATGAAAATAAAATTGTGCATAAAAAATAGTTCCATGATTAAAGTTGGAACGAGATGGCGATAAAGTGGCGAGAATTAAATTTAATTTGGGGCTTATGAATTTATGTGAATTGTTGGTAGTCTAGTAAATGTTGTAACTCGTTTTGGCTCGACCGAAAGGCGCGAACTTTGTTACAAAACAAAATTACAATAGAAGGGAGTTTATACGGTTCCGTCGGGACCGTGCACCGATCAAAATATAAACGGGATTTTCACTTTGCGCGCCCAAATCCTGAAAGTTTAACAAAATCCAAACGATTATTGATAATTTATTGCGATACCGACCTTTCGCTAAGGCGATATGGAAAACAGTGAAGGTCACTCGGTAGCTGCGAAATGAGGCACGGATGGGCGAAGAACGTGACTTTTAGCTTGTATCGCTCATTTATTCCGGTATTACTCCAGTAATTCTCTTGGCCATTCACTCAAGAGCCTTTTGATAAACGTTAAGTATTTGTCGTCCACGATTTACCCTATCTTGCTTAATAAGGATACTTATGGAAAACTGTTTCATGTAAGTAAATTGTACATATTTAAAATAGTATCCATTACATGTCGATATCTTATATCAACTAAATTAAAAATCTAGAGTAGGTACATAATTTTCGTCAATGTTAGCATTCGCAGGGACGAGGATACTTTAATTAAGATTCCTAAACTTTTCCTCTCCTGTTTATTTTTAAGGCATTGTTAGAAAAACTTCGGTGAACCTCTAATTTACTAAATAATTATTCGAACCCAAATAAAAAGTTCAAGTTTGAATTTGGGAAATAAGGTTAAACATTTTTTTATTGCGAAGTTCGAACTTTTTTATGATTTGAGCTGTAAAAATAACATTTATATTTTTATTAATGTGTTAACATAATATTTAGGCTATGGTTTGAAAACTGTTGTAAGGTGTAAAAGTGTAACTCATAAAGTAAAAAGCGAACATTTAAGTGTGGTGACACGCGATGCCGTTCCCGCCAACTAGTAACTTCTAACATTTTAAATTAAATGGAAAGTAGTGCAGGTGTTCTGTTTCTTGGCTAGAGTAGACTTAATGCAGTAATCCAGCGAAATGATAATTTCTGAGGACGGTCACAAACTTCTAAGTAACACTGAAAGGGATCATTGACACTGAACTTTACTAACTCAAAAGCTCAACTTACTGTTATAAACTATGTCGGTGGCACAGCAGGGGTGTATACAACTGGTTCAATGCCCGATTCAGGCAAAAATGGTATTTGGCTATTCTGTATTCAAATTCTTAGTATAAACCCAGAGGTTGGTAATGTAGATTAATATTAAGTATCTATTATTTTATAAAAAAATATCCTGAAATCAATAATCTTCATTCATCAGCAACCCATTAAGGGCCTTCCCTCGGTTTTGCACCAAAAACGGCTTTTTTCTGAAGCCTACTCCTCCTAAACGACTTGTTCGAAAAATTTGAAAAAAATATATTTTGATAATTGATCTATCTACTACATTTTCAACATATGAAATTTTCGTACGACTAATACTTTTGCCTCAAAAAATATTTTAAGTTGAGATATATTTTATCTTAAAATCCCTAAAACTTTAAAACGGCTTTATAGTTTGAAATTATTTTTACACTGATAAATTGGTGGTAAAATTGACTTTAATCTGAACATAGCATATGTAAATCGATCAATATTTTCTTAACAAAATAGGCCATAATACGATTTCTGTACGTTAGAAATTCAAAGGTGCTCTGCGCGGGCGCGGGCGGCAGACAGGCGTTAGCCTTCAGACGGGAAGGCTGTGTCGCTCGTTGCTCCATTTTTACTATCGACTGAATATAGTGCTTACAGGTATAATATACACACAAACAGCGAGCGCGGCGGGACGAGTAAATAAATCTAAGGTGTCACGCAGAGCCGTCACGTCTTTCTCGCTGTGTGCCGAAACCTTTTGTGCAAATATTTATGAACTTTAATATTTTTTTTTGAATATTCTGACGACTACTCCTCCTAACCGTTTAGAAGGAGTAATCTCTAGATTGATCGAAAGATATGAAAATAAAAAAAATTTAGTAATTGGTCTATCACCTAAATTTTCAACAGGCATATAAAATTTTCGTACGACTAATACTTACCTTAAAATGTATTTCAAAATGCGATATATTTTATCTTAAAATGCCTAAAATTTCAAAACGGCTTTATAAGTAGTTTGACAACATTTTTACACTGATACTCTCTAGTTAGAGGAAAGGAGACCCGAGCCCAGCAATGGGACTTAATGGGTTGCTGATGATGATGAGGATGAAAGGTGGTTAGAGCTAGATGTTCTCGTCGTGGGTTTTTTCAAAATTTTTAATTTTTCTTATCAAAATATTTATCAATTTAAATATGCTATGAGTTTATAGTAGCTCTAACCACCTTTTATCATCATCACCTGCTTTCCGTGGCAACCTATAATTAAGGCAGCACCATCATATGTTTCCATCGTCTGAATATTTCTTAGCTTTTAAGGTGTATATTCTTGTTGGTTGTCCTAATAAATAAAATAAAAAATAAATCATCATCAGCAACCCATTAAGTCCCACTGCTGGGCTCGGGTCTCCTTTCCTCTAACTAAAAGTGATGAAAATTTGGTTACACCCCGAGCACGGGATACCTATATGTTAGAATAAATAAGGTAGGTAGGTGTTTATATAACGTCAGTCCGGAATAAACTCTCACTCTTACTAATTTTTTTTAGGCTTATCATTGTATAGTACTGAGGACTAATATTCAGTGATATAACAACACGAGATCGGTTTTCGGATTTTTTCCTTTACTTGTGCAACTTGTTATTGCTTCTGGCCAAATTTCATGATTCTAGGTCAACGGTAAGTTCCCTATAGATTATGATCGTCAAGATAAATCGTTTTTTCGTCTAGAGATAATATCTAATAATAATAATAAAAGCGAACTATTTATGGCCTACTGCTGGCCACGGGTTCACACACGCTAGCCTAGTGCGGATTGGTAAGTATGTATTTGACTATACAAATTCCCCAACATTAGCATTGCCGCTCGGAATCGAACTCAGACCACATATTTTGTTACTTAAAAAGCAATATTATAATATAGGTATAAATAATATAATGTACATATTAGGTATAATTGTAATATAATTTATTAAATACACCTTTAATAAAATATAGATATATTAAATAAATTTATTGAGTTACTTAAATTCAATATTTCAAATCATCATCGTCATCATATTAATCCAATGATGTCCACTACTGAACATAGGCCTCGCCTAATTCGCGCTACTCGAGAGCCTTTTTGCCCCATCGGCCATCAGTTCTGCGAGCTATATTCTCAAACAAAATATTTCAAATGATCCAATAAAATGGTTTACAATTTATAATAGTAGTTTATAACGTAATTACAAAGTAAGTGTTGTAAACAAAACATTAAATTCATCAATGAAAATAGGTAAATATTTTTTTAATACAAAAGTAAGTTAAAATAGTTATTTATTTAATTATAATTTACAAGATAAAATAATTATCTTCGATACTAATAATAAATAAGTACCAATAAAACTATGTAAGTACTTACATAAATACCGAAAGCAAAACATTGAAATTAAAAAAATCTCAATACATAAAAATATTGGCAAACAAATAATTGTGTACACGAGTCCTTTAAACTCTATATACAAATTAAAATACCAATTTTAAAACTGTTATTCCGGAATCGTAGGTAAAAATGCCGAGCTAGAAGCGCATGTCTGCGTTTACGCTTATTCTGTGACCATTGTATTATAGTGTGCGCGAGTTGGCAAAGGAGCGGGGATATGCAGTGAAATAAGCTAAGCTCCACCCATACTCTCAAGGTCATTGGCGACTAGTTACGCCTTAATGTCCCACTGCTGGGCTCGGGTCTCCTCTCCTCTATCTAGAGAGCTGAGAAGGTTTAGGCCATAATCCACACACGCTGGCCTAGTGCGGGTTGGTGGATCAGACATATCCATAGAATTTCTTTTAGAGTATGTGGATTTCCTCACGATGTTTTTCTTCACCGTTAGCAGATGGTAAGTCACATGACTAGTACATATAAATTCCACAAAGTGAAATCCACATTGGTACTGCTTGTCGGAATCGAACTCGAACCGCGTGTTTAACACGCCGGTCTCTTATCCATTCAGCCACCATTGCTTATATCGCTTAAAAATAATTATACTTAATCAATTTATTTATTTTGGGATTTTTTTATTATTATTATTATAGATTCCATAGATAAATAGGTAGGTACCTAGCAAACTACATAATATTATATTTATTACTAAAATAACATCAACATACAACACTTCGGCGTTGTGTTTCGCTGAACTTCTGTAATCTACCTTGAAAGCGTCTGTACACAACACCTTTTAGCCAGAACTCTGCCTTGAGAAATGTCTCGAGATGGTGGGTCGGCACCCGTACCACGAACGACTTGAAATTTGTCCAGTTCATCGCAATATAGTTGCCCCGATACATGAGACCAAACATAGTTAAATCTGGGAGAGATGTACCTCTGCCTAACCTTTAGGGAATAAAAGGCATAATGCTATGTTATTTAATAATATTGATCTATAAATAAGTTACATTATAAAAATAAATCTTGCCTTCATAAACTATGAAAAAATACCCGTAGAAGAGCACTTAGTATAAAATTAATTAAATATACTAAGACAATAAAGGTTCAGTGAGCAGACAAAATATTTTAATTCTACAAATATTTTATTAATTAAGACTTTATTTTTATTGAAAAATACATTATATTATGTCTACGTACCTACCTATTATTATTTGTTCTGTGTAAAATAGACTTAGGTACTTGATTTTAATTTTGCCATGCTTTGTTCGGTAACAATAGGTAATTGGTATTGAACCTATTTAAATAGTTTAGATAAATTGTAGGTAATATTGAGTTATACTTACCAACCTATTTTTTTTTCAATGAAATTATTACGATTCCATACATCGCATCATTATTAAAATAGCTTACGCTGCTTATACTTAATTATTTTAATCTGCCGTTGTAGACAGAAACTTAAATTTCAATAAGCACACATAATACAATAATATAAACTTTCCGATGCAAGTGTTAGCTGTTGCCAAAGCATTATAAAATTTATTCAAACTTATGTTATTCAGGTCACAGGTAGTTGTAGTATTGAAGCTAGATTTTATTTCTCACGGCGTCATAACACCTTATTGCCGACAGTTTACGATGCAATACGCACCGGTGCCGCACTTTGCTAGTAATTGAATTGCAGGCGCTTGCTATAAATGTGGATTTGCCGGAGTTCTAACACCAACAAACAATGCGGAGCTCTCCCTACAAAGTTTTTAAGTAAACTAAATGTTTTCGTATAACTTTTGAGGCAGTATTTATATTGATTTAGTTTGAGATTTAGACTTATTCGTTACACCATTGTATGAGTATGAGTTTAAAGTAAATATGTAGTATAAATCAAGAATTACGCATATACACAATATTAAAATAATATCAAGCTATTGATACTGACGAAAACGACTGCGTCATTACTGGCACCGCCTCGACGTTAACATCGCTGCAGGTTCGTTTCCCACCAAATATTTGTGTTATTCATAGATATCTGTTTCGAGTCTAGGCGCACTTTGTGTTCAATAATTGTATATTTGTACCCCGCGCGCGACACAGGGCTCCATAACTAGCGACGAAGTCGCTTGTCTTTAATAAAAATGTATTTTACAAATTTTCTCCTTATAGTCCAACATTATAATCTAGTAATATTTGTTATCTTCAACTGTAATTATAATAAAAAACTTTATATATAAAAGCTAGGTACAATTTCTAGTTTAGATCTCATTTGAATATTTAGTTCTATAATAATAACAGGTGGACTTCATGCAAATAGGGGTTACTTTTTCAGTGTTTCATAACAAAGTTTCGCTTGCAACGTTAGTGAAGGCACATTACCGTTTAGGAAACTGGCTAGCGAGCTAGCGGGTAAAGCATTTAGTAAATTTTATAAGTGCATTCTGTAATAGGTCAGGGTTTCTCGAGTAATACGGGTAGTGTCCGGTTGTTGCCCATTTGTGGGTAGACGCAAACCGCGGGGACTGCTTTGTTTAGTAGGTAATGGACAAAGTACCGGTCCCCTCCGGACCATGAATGTGTTCAATGTGCCGTGTGGAGTATCATTGTTTTAAGAACTTGAAGATTGGTGCTAATAGATGTACGTGACGAAGGAAATTTCAATAACAGCAAGAATTAATTACATTTTTTACAAGCTTAGGTATAATTAACTAGAAGTCGCCACTGCTCGGCTCCTATTGGCCGTAGCGTGATGTTATATAGCCTATGTTACTCAGAGTCATACATAAATACAAATTAATAAAGTGTACTTACATAATTATGTATTATATAATACTCAAAATATTTTGTGTTTCAAGTAAATATTTGCCTTGTGTAGAAATCAAACTCTTAACTCTCGCTGCCGTTACCATGACAAACATAACTACTGACTATACGTAATTTAAAAAAATAATATTATAATTTGTTCCTAACTCTCATACGACTAACATTTTATATTCTCAGCCCTTTCATTACCAGCTCTTCGAAGCGTAACAAACTACTACTGAGCAAACTAAATGACAAAATAATTTTATAGTGCCAACGTAAGCCCTTGCTGTAGTAAAACAATAACAAAGAAAACACGCGTAGGGAAATGCCAATTCAAAGCTTTCACGGATTTTGAGCCCCAATTTAAAATGTTCAATACACTCCCTTATATGCACTGCACCTTATATTCCCCATATATCAATAGTTTGAAGAAACACATCCATAACTGGGAGGGTAGGAGCATATTAACGAGGTGTATTGGGACACCAACTCTGGCGGTGTGCGCCCTCCCTTTTATGCTCTGTCAAACGGGGGGCGTATCAGTGCAAGTATAAAACATCCGATAGTGTTCTTTGCCTTACAGAAGAAGCTAATTTTGCTTAAGTGGGCTACTCTCTGAGCGCCGCCACACCGTACCGCTACAGGGGCCGCCCTCCTTAACGTGGCCTGTGTTTGACTCCTGTGAGAGGCTAAAATGGCGCGTTTCGTAATTAATCGACGTGCTACTTCAGTGAGACTACTTGGAGTTTCAACATTCCATTTAATTATTTTGACAAAGTTATTACACAGTTAGACAAACAATAAATAGGCCCTCTGTACCGTAAACTATAGTTGCTATAAATATTTCTCCTTTTCTTCCTTTTCCATTAAGTTTATGATTTTTTTCCAAATAGTTTCATCATCATTACATTCTAACCCATAAACGTCCTACTGCTGGACACGGGTCTCTTCCAAACATTTTGGAGGGAATTTAGCCTACTATACCACGCTGCCAGACGGTTTGTTATATAAGGTTTGTTTCGAAATTGCCTATTCTTGCAGTACTCTTTTCTACATAAGGTAACTCAATCGCCCCTTTACGACACCCACATGTTGAGAGGGGATATTATGTATTCTTAATCCGTCACGTCACGGAGAAATAATGGTTTGCCTAAATACAAATATCAATGCTTTTCCCTAAATATTAATCTAATAAGTATGCTTACGTATAATGGGATGCAGGGTTGATATTCAAATAATTTTTCTTAGTTGATAATATATACTTCGTAATAGTTTCAAAAAGTTATATATAATGTTCTTGAAAGTATTGTCATTATAAGTTTAAACGACACATTCTAGCTTTATCTTGGGTTGCTTATAAATACATAAGTTATGTTGAGAGAAGAAAGCTTTGTAGTTGAAGTTCTAAATCATAATGAGAAAACATTTTATTTTTCTCATTCTGTAATTGAATTTATTTGATTTAGAATATAAAGCGCATATGATCATCCAGGTGTTGCAAGCGTCCATAGACCGCGATATCTAAAATCTAAAATCTGGCCAGTCGTAAGCCTGTTTACCACCATCGTGGTATAAAAAAGTTATTTTTTTTGTCCATGGTGCTTTATCTTTAATAGGATTAGATCCTATACAGATTACATTTGTCTCCCGCTTCGCTATCGAAGTGAATAATTTCTTTGTAACTCCTCCATTTACTTTTGATTAATTTCGTTGCGGGTTCCAAGACAGTAGGTGAGGCATTTCCTGGGACTCCCGATTGTTAAAACCTGGTGTTCGCAAGGGTCAACACTGATAATTCTCGCTTACAGGAGTTTTAGTGATGGGCATGATTGCGGGATTGTCCCGGAACCTCTTTATATTACAACAGTTAAAAGCCATCTAAAAATCGATCCAGAGAACTATTTAAATGTTTCAAACGTAACGTTATGTTCGCATCTCTTGACTTAGATTCTTATCGTCGATATAGGCTCGTCGTTCAGCAGCATATTATCGGCGTTAACACTTGAGCTGGTAGCGATGACGTGCATTGTTTAGATGTAAGCACGCATGTGCGCTTTGTTCGCGTGTGCAATACTTATGAATTTCCTAGGGGAAGTTTTTATTGTGCCGCACTACGATAACAACTTAAATATATAGTTTTAATATGCAGCTATATGTTGACTCGTGAGCGTTGAAGGGTTAGGGGTAATTTCCTCGTTAAGTTAAAAATATTTATTTTTGTCCGGATATAATCCTAGAAGATATTTTTTGTTTCAATTTACTTCAGCAATAATTTAATATTCATTGTAAACCTACTTACTTCTAATAAAATGCGAAAATATTTGGATAGGTATTAGTTATTCAGTCAGACAAAGTTTACGTTTAATATTTTTGAATGAAGATTACCACAAGTGTAGACACAAGTCGGAGAAATAAACTTGTCTCATAAATTTTACAGCCGATAGAAGAACATTTTTCTATCAAGTCATGACTCAGCACCTAGATTCACGATGCAAGCAACCGAAAAGTTTATATCACCGTTTCTTTTAAGACGCGAATAGAAACATCGAGTGTTAATAGACATTTTTATTGCTTCCAAGTTACGTCACGAGTCCGCTATAACCGCTGTAAAGACAAAGCTCTTAAAACGGGGGTTGAGAATGTTCACAGCCCCTTTGGGACACTCGTAATGCAGACTTTACTGCAGCTGAGGTGTGCAGACTTGTGAACTGAACACTACATTCTCACATTACTCTCTACAATAGGAATATAGAATAGCTCACTTTTTAAGACCAAATTTCAGGTAGCCTCTTCAAGCTAGGCTGGTATTACCCGCCTTCGTTGATTGCGGCATTTTTATGAGAGCTAATAAAAAACCTTATTTATTTTTGCTGACTTGTTTAGTGTTAATAAGATTTATACCTTAAAAATGGCCCGTAATATCATATTTTATGATAATATACCGAATGAAATATTTGTGGTTTTTGCTGTTGAATAATGAAAGGAGATAAGAGCTAGTCTACGAGTATTGCTTACAAAGTTTGTTTCTATACGATGTTATGATTTTTGACAACTAAGTGGCATCTCAGATATTCCTTTGTTTCATTACAATATATTAGAACACCTGCGATGTTTAATTATGCTTTTATATCCAACGAGGTTATATAGAATATATGAGTATGATTGTTTGCTCTGAGTCTGGGTGTAACTTATCTATAATAATTATGTATGTGTACACAAAAAATGTATTTAAGTAGTATCAGTTGTTTAGTACCCATTACACAAGCAAATATAATTGCTTAATCCGGGATTGGGTGGCGCTGTGTGAATGTGTGAAAATATTATCATTATTATTATAAACTAACAGACCCGGCGAACTTCGTACCGCCATATTTTATTAATCGTAATAATGATATATTTTCTTAAATACATGCCTTGCCTAGGCAATAACAAATACACCAAAAAAAGAATTAGCCAAATCGGTCGAGCCGTCCTCACGCAAATCTATCACATACTTTTCGGCGATTCATTTTTATTTAGCTATATAGATATAGATGTTAACTATTAAACAGTGAAAGGAAAAGAAATTATATCTTTATTCTTTACAGAACGTTGTAATAAGATTCTAATTAATAGATGGAGTAGTTGCAAAATGAACAATTTAATCTTAATCCACCGCTTATTTTAGTGAAGACATTTCAAGTTTAGAACTCGTTTGTGGTCACTTCTAGCAGGAACTATTCTCAGCTCGTGACAGGTAGCTACCAAATATTTTCCGATTAACTAAAGAACGTTTACATTACCCGAGATAGTAGCACTATTTGGAATTTATTGCCCCGTTACAGTGGTGAGTGCATCCCGACTACCTCCGGCGCGGTACTCTCGGTAACGATCCGCTTAATCATTTTATCGCTCAATATTATTTATAGAATGTACGTGTTTTAAGACTATGTTTCGTTATTTTTATTCTAAAAGACATTTAAACCATTTCAGCAATTAGAACTCTCAACATCTAATTTGTTTCGCTTTGTTTTGTACCAACTTATTGTTGTGTTAAACAAGTTTGTTTGTATTTACTAGATAATTATTTAGGAAACGATTTTAGTAAATGCCATGTGTATTTTTAATTGAAATCTTACCTGTATTCTATATTTAGCAATCGAATTATACAATAGGTAATAGGTATATAACCATCATCTAAATGAGTAGAAAATTTTCTCCAGATTTCTAAAACATCTATGTAAAATTGTGTTACAAACAGTTCCGTCTATATCTATTATATTATTATCACGTCAAAATTGAGTATTTAAATTCCAAACTATGCTTAACTTTATTATAGTATGTACTTATAGGTAAAATGTAATGAAAATAATTAAATTAAAAATATACTTACATATTAAGACTATATATACAATTAAATACAAACAAAAAAAAGGGAAACTAAAACGAAAACTTAAACAATAAAAAAAAAACAAATAACCCAAAGAAAAAATTAAATATTACATATAAGATACCGAAAACATTATCATAACAAGTAAAACAAGTGTTTTCAGAAAAATTCCTTTTGTTTCTGATGAAACAATAATTTTATTTTCATTTGCCTTTGTACGACAATGAGCCTTCGGAAAATAAATAACGGTATTCGCCACTACGAGCTACTTCAAGAATACAGTCGATCACGTTACAATTTCATTTCGTTTACTTTATTACTTTATTTCTTTGTAGCGTCGAATACGGTGACATTAAGTGAACTAGTCGACATACTGTCGAGCAGGGAGCTCAGGCTGACGCGAAATTGATTCAGTGTGCGACGTGAACCGACTTCACAACACCGCGATTCAAATGTAAGTCAACGGACGCCGCCAGACTAAACGAAACTTTATGTTGACACCTAACAAATTTAATTAGACACTCCGCTTTAATGCTCTCCTCTGTACGTGCAAGAAAATATTGCGCTAGACTTCTTACCAACTAGTTCTGTTAGATGCTTAAAGCTTAAAACATGCGATTAAATGAGACTAATGTCGGCAACGGTTTTAGCGACCAACTCTGGATTTATGTAAATCTTCAGATTTTGTTGTACTGCTGTTTTGTTTCAAAATTAAATGTTTAAATCGTACATTTCACTACAATTGATTGTTTCGAGTGTTTCAAGTTACGAAATAATAATAATTACTTATGTTAGGAAAATTCGAAACAAACCCTATACCAACCCATTTGACCAGCGTGGTATAGTAGGCTAAATTCTCTGCATAATCTTTGGCGGAGACACGCGCCCAGCAGTGGACATGATGTTAGCTGTTCCTAGCACTAAATTTTATTGATGCAAAAGTAAAATACATTCTAAGTTCACATTCAATATTTTGTCACACTGTTCGGCTCATGTATGATCTCTACCATACGAATAACTGAGTCATCGCATCTAGAAAGTTATATAAACATCATTATCGGAAAAATATTGGACGGAAAACCATCGTCAGCTTTATATTGTTTTCTAAATCGGTAGCAGTAGTGCCTGTCGCTTCCGGCGATTCAGCTTGTTTTGCGAGAAAATCCACTTTTTCTTCTTTCTTCGATTCTTTGATTTCTTTTTTTATGCCATCATTGTTCCGTTCTTGGAGAAAAACGTACTCATTTATATTTTCAGTGGTAATAGTGTGTATCTAATGTGCATTACATTTGTTACTGGTCTAATAAACGATCTACTTCAGATTAAGAATAATGTTATATTTACTGTTATGTATATGTATTTGCCGATTCCAAACGGGCAGCGATCGAGAGGTCTGATTTGAATCAGTAAATAGGAGCAAGGGAAGATGGGTACGGGCTTTGTTTTATAAAACTTTGAAAGTTGATTAGATCTTGGAGATTATATTCAAGTCTCATTTGAGATATGAAATCGTGAAATTCTGAGCATTTTAATTAATTCACGAACGAAATTTAATGTGAAATAACATTTTCCAGAAGGATACGGTGCGTGCAACCTCGGTAAAGTTATTTGATCAGCAAAACTTAAAGATACGTATTTAAATTTATATAAGCTGTAGTAATAATCTGACAGATGAGACGCGGTCAAACTGTAGTTGAACGATGATGACATCAAACTAATTTATTGATTGATTTTATTAAACTAGTGAATGAAGTAAATTACTGACATGATATAATGTAAAACTAATTCAATGTACTTAACATAATATAACGAGGCTAATACAGCGTAGATACCCTTTTTACATTCACATATCGCTAAATTATATTATTAATTCACACTTTTATGCATACTTATCATGACACCTGTCGCTTACTGCCGTGAGCAGATACTATGGTAGATGAGCTGCTCCATTCAACATTATATATCTTTCGTATCCTTAACATTAATCAACCACATCATGCGTGAACGTCGGTTCCGGTACTTTGAATTCATTTACGCCTATTAATAGTATCTAGTATTAATATATGTAGGTATTTGATTAATTTGTTTAAGTATTTTATTGGTTAGTTTAGTAGTGGTTAGTATACTTTTATCTTTTTCAATATTTTTACTTGGCACCTACCTCTTCTCATCTCTGCATCACCCAAAGGTTGGCTGGTAGAGAATGCTTTTAGCATTAAGCCCGCCTTTTGTACTTATTTTGTGCAATAAAGTTTTATAAATAAATAAAAAAAATAAATAGTGTTAACGCGATCATGCATTATTTACCTATGAATTGCTTAACGTTGCGATTGGTTACAATTCTTTTATTTTCATAAGCTGGTGATTATTGTCTAGCAAATTACTACATTATCAAGTGTACTTCATCATCATCACTTCAACCCATCCCATTGCTGGGCACTGGTTTCCTCCAAAAAATGTGGAGGGAATTTAGCTTAGCCTACTATACCACGCTAGCCAAATGGGTTGGTACAGGGTTTGTTTTCCACTGTATTTTTGTCTGCATATGGTTTATCTCTTAGTGGCCTTTTACGACACCCACGGGTTGAGATGGGGTAATGAGTGTCGAATACGGTCTTAATTCGACACTGCACAAGTGTACCTTCTCTCGTAAATTTTGCTTTCTTTTGGTCCAATAGTTAAATATTCAAAGATATCTAAGTTAGTTAAGTTACTTTATTAATTTACTAGTAAGATATTTGTTATGATATTATATAATAATTTTATTGGATAAGTAACTATTTATAATGCGCCTAAAAAGGCACTCGCATTCTTCGGTATTGCATTAAATGTGTTTACACTACGTGAATAAATCTATGAATTAACTTTGAAAACATACTGGCTGATAATAAAAGCAAAAAAGTTCACAATCAGACAATTATTCTAACTTGAAGCTACAATTTGGTGCAAATAAAATCGCTTATCTTCCGTCGAGTCTCGCCAAAGTTAGCCTGCGTAGACGGTATCATAGATGTCGAAGTGTTTATAGGTTCTAATGTTATTTTTGAGGCAGACTTGGGGGAGCGATGTTCCACACACTTATCTGGTGATTGCTTTCGCGTCGGGGCACGGCTATGGCTGTATGAGTGGGGTACTTGAGGGAAATTACAGTCTACTGTCGCACTATCGGGTGTTTTGTGTGTGTCACCCTGTGTTACTGTACATCACACGATTCCAATCACCTGCCTTAGGTGAATGAAGGACTCGGGACAAATATCGGAACATTTCGATGGTTTTAGAGGACTTGTTTGACTGTGGAAAGAAGTCTGTTCTTCTAGGAAAAAAGGGCGTAACTGTATGACTATTTAAAGGAAAAAGAAGTCTCAAGTAAGATGTCAGAGATCCGTAACTCTTGAAGCATTGGTTTTGCGGTTGTATTGTTTATAGTTTCAGCTTATGTTTGCTGATCAGTCTGACTCAGATATACTATGTGTAAAGGATAAATATGTTTGTGAAAATGAGTATTGCCGATTGTACTTACTAGCTTGGTTCGTAGCTTCGACCTTTCAACTTTACTAGGAATATTCTGAGGCTGTTAAATTTCTGTCTAGAAATCGTATTTTTCGTGTATTACACTGTAATTGAATTGACATGCCACAGAAATTATGAGGCATAGTTATTATAAAAAATGTGTATGCTCAGACTAAAAAAAAAATCTTTTTAGAATAAAACGAACATCTCATCACACAGAAAATCTCATGTAATATACAATTAAGAGAATACACAAACGTGTTTCAATTAAACTTACCTGTGTAACTTGAATATTAAGGTACATTTTATATTCATTTTCACCTCAAATGCAGACGAGTGGTTAAATTTGAAGTTTTATGAAATAGTTAAGAGTTGGAGTTGAATCTTGTAAAAGATGTTTGTTAATTCCTCATCATCATCATTTCAACCCATAAATGTCCCACTGCTGGGCATAGGTCCCCTCGAAATAATGTGGAGGGCATTTAGCCTACAATACCACGCTGGCCAGGTGGGTTGGTATAGGGTTTGTTTCGAATTTTCCTAAGGACTAAGGAAGTAACCTTATGTAGACAAGAACACTACGAGAAAAGGAAAATTCGTTTGTTAATTGTTTTGCATTAAATATAGATATTAGTTGATTAATGTATTCTAACTATTATTATAAATTATGTGAAGATGTGTTTTTACTTAGACTTCTTTCCATGTCCACGTGAATGTAGTCTTAAGAATTATTAAGTCCATTGATTAAGATTGACTGCGATGATCTTTGTATTTCTTGACCTTATATATATATATATCATCTTTTAATTGAAATTTAAATGTCATGTTTTTCTTAAATCTATATTAATATTATAAAGAGGTAAAAGTGAGTTTGTGACCCTACACTATCACAAACTCACAAATCTCGGGATCAACTGAACCGATTTTCAAAATTATTTTAGTGTTACATAGCCCATTTATCTAAGAAGATTATGGGCTAAGTAACATCATGCTACACCCAATAGGAGCTGAGCAGTGGCCAAATAAAGAACGACGGAAGCGAAGCCCTGCACGACTTTTAGTTTAAAATAATGTCACACATTTTTGCTGTCCCTCAGCTTTTGAGTTCACATCTGATACTTTAATTTGCTTTATGTAAATTATAACATAGTATTTAGATATGCACATTGTAATTACTTAAACATGACCTATTTCTGATGCTTCGACTAATTATAAATGGGGGCTAATTTGTCTGCGTCACTATCCCTGCTAATTAGTAGTAATGATTGATTTGCAAGTGTCATGACTAGTGCAACTGTTGTACTTATAAAATTAAAACCAAATAACAATACAACTTTAGGCATAAAGGTATTATATAAGATTATTTTCTTATATAATATTCTGCTAAAGAACAAAGCAATAAGTGAACGCTATTTTTCTTAGAAACAGAAAGTTTATCCGATGCTTTGACGACATGAGGTTTTTATAAACCTACAACAATATATCACTGATGGACATAAGCCTGACCTTGATGACCTGGTCAAGGTTGCGGGCGGCCGTTGGATGCAGGCGGCACAGGACCGCTCGCATAACAATTAATTACATACAAAAGGTCTCTAGAAAAAAATAAACAAGCAAGAATACAACACTAAGTTACTAAATTATAATAACAACTGTGGCTTCTGAAGACTGAAGCTACCTCAGTTGGGCTTCTTAAGACTTATCAAGTATCTATCTGTGCTTTTTCTCTTTTAAAATTGATCCAATATTGTCTATCATAATATAATCCACGAAGTATATCAAATAAAAATTCGCTACGTTGCGCTCGGAAAAGCGAAGAGAAAATCACATAAACCCGGCCGCTTTGCACCCATGCACCCATAGGCGATACAGAAATATTTTCCGTTTAACTAACGCCGTTCGTGTCACACGATGTACTAACGCGATTTGAAATTTATTTCCCGAAACGGAGGCGGAGCTGCAATGCGATTGCACCTACACTGAGAGTCTTGGGTGAAATTAAATGGTATCTTATAATCGTTTTCAGCTTATTACTTTTTCTAAATGAGAACTGAGAACCTATCTGTTCGGTTGGGAGAGGCGTATATATAAAATTTTCTACTACACTATGATTTCTAAAGCGTTCATAAAGTTGGTGAAGTTTCCGTAAAACAAATTACTCGCGCTTACAGTTCTACGAGCACGCCTTCAACGTAAATTATTATTTAAAGTTTACGTACTGCATAATGTAGAAATTGCCGCTTAGCGAGAAATGAATTTGACACTGCAACGAAAACCTTAAATATGTTTGTTATAACAAAGGCATAAATGGTTCTTCAACTATTACAATATTCATTCCATTAGAAACTGGGACTAACTCGAAAAAGTATGTTAAGAAAGTGCAAAACAAGAGGCGTGAATAAATGAAAAGCTTGTTCCGCGCTTTGTATTATCAAGTTGTCTAGAGTTTCTTAGTTCACTTATTTTATCTGGATGTACTCCGTCAGTTAGGAGCCTTACACTGTGGAAGCGGTGGCAGTCTCGCTTCCGGATGCATACAGATGTACATATGAATATGTAACAAGCAGCCACGTTGAAAGTGTGCATCACGTAGGATATTTTAGTACGCGATTGATAGACTCAATTTAAATGGTTAAATTATTGGCGAAGCGAGTGCTTTAGTGCATTACCATGTTCGCACACACGAGGCAAACTTGAAAAGCAAATTGCACAAGTACGGTACATTTATCTGTGCTGGTTGAACGATGAAAGCTTCCATTACGAACAGTATCGAAATGGATATATGCACTTAAGGTAGTCTTTGGTTCGTCACCGCTGTTGTATCGCGCGATCGATTTTGTGTTTACGCCACCAAGCTGGACCTGTTCACGTGTTTCTGTCACATGGTGTGACTTTGTGTCATTACCTTACAGACAATACGTGTCTTTATAGCGATAGCGTAAGTATTTAACGGTGGTGGATTACAGAAGCGATGGTGGCCAAATGGACCAACATGCTACTTATGAGGTCTGAGTTTGATTCCGACCGGTAGTACCAATGTGGATTTCACTTTGTGGAATTTATTATATGTATGTAAAATTTAAACTTAATAAAAAAAAATTTAATAAATTAAAAAATTATAATAATTCCAACAACAGGGTCTGCCTCAATCCCACACGATAAGAAGGAGAAGAAATGACTGCTCTGCTGATGGTGAAGGAATCATCATCACATCGTGAGGAAATCAACATACACTAGAAGAAATTGAAGAAAAGAAAAAAGCCGCTCATGGCATCTATCTATCCAAAATAATACAAAAAAAAACACTTAAAAGACATCTTATTTTTAGTATTATTTATCATCAGTTCCTTATCGCATATTCTCTCAGCACAAATTTATACGTCTCACGATCTTAAAAAAATAGCTAGAATGTATACGGTGAGTACCTATAGTTCATGTTCCAATTAAATTTAATCGCTCTTGTATTATTGTATTACTAGTTTGGTAATACAATATATTATAGGCACCACCATTTGACAATTATGCAGTAATGATTTAAATTAAAAAATTAAAAAATGAAGTTTCTGAATGAATTTATTTGTATAATATATATCTATGAATCATTGATATGAATATAAAATAAATATAAAAGTTACAATACCAAAATGTATATGTCTAAAAATATTAATTATTTTTATAAACCTTTTAACTATACTAATATTATAAAACTGAAGAGGTTTTTTGTTTGTTTGGTTGAGCGCTAATCACAGGCACTACTGGTCGAAATTGAAAAATACTTTGTGACCAGACCAGAATCACTAAAAATTACACCCGGTATAGTCATGTCAAATTTTATTATGGTTGACTTGAGAATCGCGTTCTTTTGATTTTCGTCGTTAAAAACTTACCGCTATATCTAGGGTTGAGCTAAGTGAAACCATTTGTTGTTTGTTTTGATGGACGAGCACGCATACCAGTAAATGTGTCTCATAAATATCCCTGTTATTGTTACAATTTTTACTATAATATTTATACCATACTTGAATGTATGTGTTTTGCTGTTGCATGAGGCGTATTTTATGTAACTATATCGAATGTGTGCAGTTATTTTGATTATAAATGAGAACGCAATGCTTTTTGATGTTATTCAAATTAGGTGGTTATCTAAACGCTATAAGTAATTATTAAAGTTGATTTCAAATTTTAAGATTTATAATAATAATAGTAATGTTTTGGACATTTACACACAACGCCATCTAGTCCCCAACTAAGCTAATGTTTGTAATATGGATACTAGACAACTGATATATATTATTACTTAAATAACTTTGTTTGGATTATTATTTTATATTATTTTTTGAACAAGTCAGATTCAAAAGTTTGTTTTCAAATAGCGCAATGCAGTGTGAAGTTATTAATAACGAAACATTTGTCAATTTTTACTTCACATACGCATTTAAAAAAGGAGTGTCATAGCTGTAATAGTGCCACTATGGCTTTAAACCCAGCCTAGTAATCATCATAGATATAAGGTACTGAGTTGTACTACTACTTAGTGTAAGAGAGCAAGTAATAAACCGACCCATATGATTAGACAAAATCAATATACTTAGAGCTTCAAAAACTTTTAATAGTCGGTATATCTGTACCAAATTTAGTCACCACAAGTGTGAACACAGTTTTAGCTTAAAATGACCACACAATTCAATAAAGAAGGTAATCATTCCTAATAATCTTCGTGCATTAAATTTATACGACTAAATTATATTTTTGTTTACCTTTTTAGTAAACACTTTTGAAACGAAGTGTCCTTAATTGAGTACTTAGTACAAGAGGTGTAGATGGAATATAATAAATTTATTTGCTACGAATGCCGGTAAAATAGCTTCCCTATTACATCTGGCTGTAAGGCATGCAAAAATTTATCTAGTATCATCATCATCATCACTTAGGTGCACCCATAAACGTCCCACTGCTAGGTACAGATCCCACGCTAGCCAGATGGGTTGGTATAGAATGGTATAAAAATGTATATGGGACGAATTTATTATAACGATATTGTAGACATAATATAGTGGCACGGTGGTGAGGAAACATAATGCATCTACGTAAGGTGACTGGTTTGAAACTAATGAGAGTGCCTCGAGCACATTCAGGGCGTTAGTTATCAAAGTTAATTTTCTAGTTTACCGACTTAGTTTACTTCGTCAATCAGGGTTCAAAACTTATAACCACCGTATTAAGACAACGTCGCATTGGTAATTTTAGTAGGATATTATTTGAAAATTGGTCTCCAGAGGAGTCCCACTCGTTACAAACTTAATCCAATTTCTCTTTGTGACGAATTGAATTACTTAACTAATTATAAATTTTATTAAGGTAACTTCGGGGCTTTCCGCTTTGTTCGAATCCATGAAAGTGGATTTTAAACGTTGAGGATGGACACCTTTGTTGTAAGTATAGTGTTAATCTGAATATTTAATTTTATGTTTGTTTACAGAGATCTTCTGTTATTCCATGTGATGATCTGTGTGACAGAGCAGTAAAATATTATTCTTACCTGAAACAACAGAATTAATTCATTTATTGGTGAATTACTATATTCAAATATTTACAATAGAAGTAATCAGGCTTTGAGTAAAAATAAAACAGAAACAAAAAAAAACAGTATAAACATTGAACCAAAAAGAAAGAAAGGGACAGCAAAATCTGATAGGATGCTCATTAGGTATTAACAAGGTAAATAAAAGCTTGGAATAAGATAGTAAAAGGTCTAAAAGAAAATACAAAAATATCTAGTACCTAACTATTAATTATAATAATTAAACACGAGTTTATCAAAGTTAATGATGCTAGAATAATTATTATTATAGCATCATTAACTTCAAAATCAAAATCGTGTTTAATTTGTGTAGGAGTGTGTTAACTAAGATACAAATTTAATATAATCTAAATACTAGGGACAAACTAACCTAATTACTTTAAAATAAAGTGTATTTTTTTATAAGTTTATAAGGCAAGGGTGGGTAAGGTTTAATTTTTAACGAATCTGACCTATATTTACGCATCAAAAAACATTACAGAAATGAAGGAAAAAAATCCTTTCGATGAACGTAAAAATATGATACCAATATTATGAATTTTAATTATTATAAAGTGATATGAAAAATATATTATCTGTCCAAAGTTAAAGATAAAATAAACATAATTAAAAAGTATCTAACACGACAAAATGAAAATTAAAAACCACATGATTTTTTATAAAAGATTACCGAAATAATGGTACTCTTATAGGTATTTTTATTAGCTGACCCGAGAAAAAAATTTCTGTATATCTCTTCCCTATTTCTATTCTCTATTTTTACAGAATAGAAGATACTTTACGATGTCATACCTACCAAATAAAAAAATCGGTCGAACCGTTTCGGAGAAATGCGACCACAAACACAAGATTTATATAAATATGACTTACACACACTCACACACACACACACTCACACGCACACACACACACACACACACTCCTCACACATATGCTATTTTTACTTCCTAAATAATGTTTGTCTTTACTTCAAAATTATGTACCTATATAGAGGCTAAATACAACATACATGGCGGGCACTGACTTCCAAGATACAGGGATTTACCCTAGTTTGGCTAGTCAGGGTTTCTACATCTTTTATTCCATAATTATAAGCCCTATAATTGTGTAAAAGTTGATGTAATTTGACTATTATTCTGTGAAAATAAAGAATTATTATTATTATTATTAAGAAAAATTAACTTTGTTATACCTAAAAGCGTTTCACATAGAAAACAATAGGTAGGTACTCCAATACCGTTTATTATAGATTACTTCGTTCAGAAACATAAGTGCACAGACCCGTGTGACAATGACCTTCTAAGTTCAGAGTATTACTCATTTCACGTGATGTATCTGCGAAGAAGGAAAAAGGTTTACCCTATTTGTCCCCAAAAGAGTCGTACAGGAAACTAAAGGATACTTTCCAATAGATAGTCAAGCTCGTTTATCTATCTAAGTATATTACACCATATATCGGCTAAGACAGTTCTTGTTTCCAATTAATATTATCTTATCTTATTTATATTTATAAATGGGAAAGTTAGGATGGATTGATGGATGGATATATAGATAGATGTTAGTTACTCAATAACGCCAGAACGTCTGGACTGGTCTCTATAAAATTTAACATACAGATAGATTATAATCTGGAATCATTTTTAATATTATAAATATGGAAGTAGTAAGATTATAATTCAGATATTTAATTAAATGATAACATGAAGTGGTGAAGTGATCACGCTTCAGAATTCAATATTAGCGTAAGAGTTTATTTGTTTGGTTGAAAACCAGGATCTCAGAAACTACTAGTCCGATTTGCAAATTTGTTTTAGTGTTGTATAGCCCATTTATTGAGGAAGGTTATAGATTAGATAATATCACACTACGGTCAATAGGAGTTGAGCAGTGGCCAAATAAAGAACAACGGGAGCAATACCCTGCGCGACTTCTAGACGTATTCCAAATAAATAAGCAGAAGATATAATTATTAAATAGGTACTTATCATCAGTCGATGCAAACCCTTGTTTAATAAATGAAATTTAAGTAACATTTGCGCCATTGGAAGTTGTCTAAGGAATAGTTGATTCATTCCTATTCTACAGTTAGACAATGTTATCTTGAGACTTTACAAATTTCAAAGTGAGCGTTTCTATTTAATTAAAAGTTGTACCGTTGGGATCCAATCGCGACGTCTCGTGCTTTGTACCAGATGATGAATGGAAAACCTTATTGCAACCTGTTTTGTTTCTTTGTTAACAAATGCTTAAAGTTTAAGTTTTAAGAGAGGTTAGGCTGCGAGATTTCGAGTTTAAATTGAGAAAATTGACTCTTCTGTGTTAAAGATCACAACCAACAAACAAGAGAAGATTTATCTTAAATCTTTTCTTCTTATACCCGGTTTCTGAACCACAAGATAAAAGATTTTCATCGATTAAAGTATAACATGACTGAATATAAAAGTAAAATAATAGAACTAGTTTATTCATACAACTGATACCTACGTGTAATGATATTGTATGTTAAAAAAGGTGTAGATAGGTTATAAGCGCTCGAAAAGTGGCACACTAGAATAGTCTTATTAGCAAACTTCATCTCAATGTCCCGTTGACGGCGAAGGTATTTTGACATTGCATTATTAGGATATCTATGTGTGAGTTTGTGTGCCATTTCCAAAGATCGAACGCTATGTAGGTAACCTATCTACACCTTTTTTAACATACAATATCATTGCCTACGTGTATTTAAAATCCTTTATTACCTACATTACATACAGAAATAAACAAACACGCATTAACGCCCAGCTTTCAATCTGAATTTTGTGTCCAGAGACACCATGTCGCATATTGTTAACACATCAAGCTCAAGCCCTAGATTCAATTAATCCATTGAATTCGAGAACGTACACCTCTGATACTAATAATATGCGACAGTTGTGTCCAGTCCAGTGTTAATTTTCCATCAGATGGCTAGCTAGGACGTCTGCAATTTTGGCAATGACGAACGAAGTAATCCTGTTGTTGCTAGGCTGGTCTTTGTTGGTAAGTAGTGGTAGTAGTATAATAATAATAATAAGTTTATTTCAGAAGCATGTCCATAGTGTAGGTAATAAAGTAATAAGAAACAGTCAGCATAAATACAAAAAGTCAATAAATTAAACATAAATACAATAATAAATAACAGACAAAAATTATAAAATACCAATAGAAATTCAGATAAAAAATTCATGTCACAAAAATCAATAAAATGTCACAAAATAATAATAAAAGTAATATAAAATGTCAGTCCTGTCCCGTTATAATTTTTATCCATTTGAACTGGATCGGACAGTCAAAGTATACCAATTATGTAATGTAATTATCAAGTATACCACTCTTAATCTTTTAATTATTTATAGTATGATGATATTTCGTAAAAAATGCTTGTTTTATTTCATTATTTCAACTCATAAACATCCCATTGTTGGACACGGAACTCCTCCAAAGAATGTGGAGGAATTTAGCCCGCTATACCACGCTGGCCAGACGGGTTGGTGTGGGGTTTGTTTCGAGTTTTCCTTTTCTCGTAGTAGGCGACTTAGGTTCTTGTCTGCTTAAGTAACCTTAAACAGACAAGAACCTAAGTCGCCTTTTAAGACACCCACTTGTAGAAAATGTATTATTTAATCATCATTATCAATATTGTTTCAAAAATATATAATTCCATTGAAGTTTTTAATCCATTTCAAAAGCTCTAAAATTAATATATTTTAGTGTAGAGACTTTCAGCACTAAACTACTTTTCTGAATGAAATTTATTAACAACTACAAAATTCACTGAAGAAATTTCTTACCTACTAAACAATTCCCGAGCACCCTTGTCCCTCAAATACATTTTATCTAGTAAAAGGTTTAATGAAAACCAGCTGTACTATAAGTTCGAACTTCCATAAGTTCTGCAAACCCATTAGTTTTAATATTAGAGTATCTGTTCAACTGTGTGGAGTCTGTTATAGTATGCAGACGACATTAAAGTAGACATCTACAGTGACCATAAAGTGATGTGTTCCGGAAACTATGGGTGTTACAAGCACCATGCAATCGTCAGACGGAAAGTACTTTCGTATTTGTTAACGCATTTCTGTGGTATGGTTTTGTTGCGATGTATTACTTTGTTAAATATTAGTTAAGTTGTTGTACGGACTAACAACAATTTAACATACATACGGATTAAGAATACATACCCCATCCCAACCCATGGGTGTTGTAAAAGGCGACTATGGTGGCAACCTTATGTAGACAAGAGCCTTACTAGAAAAAAATTGAAACAAACCCTATACCAATCCGTATGGCCAGCGTGGTATAGTAGGCCAATTAATTTTTTTTTCCATTTACTGTGGAGACTCGTGCCCAGCAGTGGGACATTATTTTATGGGTTGAAATGATGACTTTGTTTAAAGATGCTAACTAGGCTCTATCTCAGTTAAAGCATAGATGATTCAATATTAACGAGATAAATAGTTAAGTTTTACTATAATTGATTTTCAATGTTTACAATACAAATTATAATGACAGACTGTCACCGTAGCTGTTAGTGGTCGCCTCGCCACTAACATTGCCGTGCCAAATGACGTGGGTTTGATTCCCACACGAGACAAATATTTATTTTGTGTGATTCATAGATATATGTATTTAATCTGGGTGTAATTAGTGTCCGTTAATTATATGTTTGTAAAGTCCCCCGCGACACATAGCTAAAAAATCTATAGTATAAAAATGAATTGCTAAATGTCTTGGTAAGCGCATAACTCAACAACGCCTGGACCAGGGACTACAGTATGGGGTTCTTCAAAAAAGGAGTGAATAGGTTTCTTAAGGGTCGGCTACGCGCTCGTGATGCCCCTGGTGTTGCAGTCGCCCATAGGCTACGGTAACCGCTTACCATCAGGCGGACCGTACGTCTGTTTGCCACCGTCGTGGTATAAAAAAAAAAAGAAACCAATTTGGCCAATTCTTTTTTTTAAATGTTCGTTGAAGATCAAGGATGGTTTTTAGGTTTATTTTTTAATGTAGGAATGTAGGTAGGGTAGGTAGGTAGGTAGGGTAGGTAGGTATACTTTCATAAAATCATAAATTAAGTAGGTGGTACGAAGTTCGCCAGGACAGCTAGTACAATATAAAAATGCGGCGGTAACCACTTACTATCAGGTGAACTGCCTGTTCATCGTCCACTTCAGGCAAAAAAAAAAGACACTTGCTCTCCATTCTCGTTGTCTAGTCTGCGCTTTGATAGAATCTGGGCTTGAAACGCGCTTAAGCAATGGTTAATAACATATTCAGCGATGACTGATGACGATGATGATGAATGACATGCAAGTCATTATTACAACTTAACTTTATATATTTAAAAGCAATATTGATGGTTTCTTATTAGATTATTATGCAAAGGGTTTACGTCATGTATTATTATATTTAAGGAATATGAAATACCTTATTTCCTTATGACCCGTTGCATAATAATTCGCGCAAAAAAAGTCACGAAAGTTTAAAAGATTTTTAATAGTTTATATTTCTAAATAAATATATTTAGGTAGGTTTTAATAAAAATCAATAAAATTTCGTCCAATGGTAACGTCTTTACTCAGGAGGCATATAAAGTAGGCCTCTAATCCTACAAAGAGATCGTAAGCAAATACAGAGTTCTCAGAAATATCTCATTTTGTGAAAACGAACTGAGAGTAGTTCCAAGAACTACTTAATGGAATGTCGTATCCTAATTTTATATAGTATAGTTTATACTGCGCAGTCCGTTTGTTATTTAATATTATTACCAGCTAACGTAATGATTAGTAACGTTTACGTAATTGTATGAAATACTAGACGTCGCTCCCATCGTTCTTTATTTGGCCACTGCTCAGTTCTTATTAGCCGTAGCGTAATGGTATATAGCCTATGTTACTCAGTGAAAATTTAGCTTTTTAACGGTGAAAGAATTTTTGAATCGGTCAAATAGTTTTTAAGTATATATATATTTTATATTACAAAAATACAAATTTTTCCTCTTTACAATATTAATACAGATATAGATTATAATATTAGATTTATAGATAAAGTTTACTTTTAGGCCCGATCTCGACAAGAGTGGAAACGAAAGAAGATCTTTATTACTGTCAATAAAATGTCAATATGGATAATATTTTGGTTTTTTATCTAACGTGGCAGACCAGCCCATCTGATGATAAATGGTAACCGCAATCCATGGCTGTGATCTTTTAGCATTTATTGCGAAGAAACTACAGTCAAACTGCTCGTACTGAAAAGGAAAAGGGGGTAAGGTGGTTGTTAAAACACGTCATCTCTTCTTGTCGTCTTATCCCCTTTAATGGAGACCAGGCCTTATAATACATTTTCTAATTACTACAAATAAAGACGGACTCTTTACTTATTTTATTGAACATTTAATTTCTTTCCAAATAAGAACACTTCGTATAAAAATACCATTTTCTCACTACATAAACTCATTCTCTTATTATTAATTTATTTAATACTTCATACAAAATATCTACAGGCGGACTTAATGCCATTAGGTATTCTCTACCAGTCAACCATTTGGGTGATTCAGAGAGTTACTTGAAGTAGACGCATAAATAAAAGTAACGAGGAAATTAAGCAAAAAATTATAGATTAATAAATACTTAAATTTATAATGTATAAATATAATCTACTAAGTAAATAATATAATTAAGTGTGAATACAATAATAATATATTATGTCTTAAGTGAAGGAGTTTATTCACAGAATATTGTACGTACTATAAAGCCTATATAGAGGTTTCATTCGTGAATAATTTTATCGATGTATGAGTGCGAGAGTACTCAATAACAAATTGTTTATAGTGTATTATCTGTCGGTTAGTGGCAGTTCGACGAGACGGGAAGGCTCAAATGTCCCCATTTATAGCGCAATAGCGGATCAAATGCCGTGGAAGTGATACACCCAGTGATCGTTTAGCCTTTATTACAATACTAGCTGTCGCGCGTGTATTCGATCCTATCGTTCTTTATTTGACCACAGCTCATCTCCTTTTCGCCGTACCATAATGTTATATAGCCTATAGCCTTCCTCAATAAATGGGCTATCGAACACTAAAAAAAAATTCAAATCAGACCAGTAGTTCCTGAGATTATCACGTTCAACTAAACAAACAAATAAACAAAATCTTCAGCGTTATAATATTATAGTATACATAGGTAGATATTGCTCGTATGTACACATGCTTTAATTCTAAATGTTAAATTTGAATTCTATATTAAAGTAGATAGAATAGCTTCTATATTTTTTTGGATACATGATAAAAAAATTAAGATAATTCTGTTTTATCGGTATCATTGAAAGAAATAAATAGACATGAAACATATAAAAGAAGTACTGAAGAAGGGTCAGGAGTACTGTCTGTGGGTGGAGTGAATAGATGATATTTGGCGTGATGTCAGCAACGAAGTAATCAACAAAAGTGCGGGTAGTGTGTAGCGGTAGATTATTCTAACGTCCAAATAACGAAAACAGTACATTTGGACGTTGAAAAATTATCCGTGGAATTTCTCGTAGGTACTTTTTGTTTTGTATCTGAAGATTCTGTCTAACTTATTCATTCAACCGAATATCTAAACAAACAAAACACAAAGTGACTTATTTCTAGAAAAACAGTATAAAAATATTTGTGGTGAGGAAACAATTACTGCCCTTTCAAGTTCAATCGACGACAAAACTTGAACAGTTGATATAAAGTTGTCTTCGTATATGAAATTTATATTCATTGAAGATTGTCAATATACGTACTTGAATAAAATAAATGTTGAACATAAAAATGAGAGTCCCATCACTTTATATGCACAAGAATATCCAGTATTCTGAGTGAGAGCACTTCAAAGAGCCTATAAAGTATTTTATCAGCACTACGTCCCGCGATTGTTGAATTGCCTTCAATTTTCGTACTCAAGTGCCTCTTGTACTGCCCCAATAATATTGTCATGCAATAACGCATTTGCTTTACGAAGAATACAATGCAGACAATATTGTATTTACGTGAAGTAGCTTTATACGTTTCATTTTGTTTGTTAATCCATTGGCCAATGTATTCAATAAAAGCTATGTAGGTATATTTTCTATAATATCTCAATTGCAGTATGCGGTGATAAGTAGTTAACGTTTTTTTACAAAAAATAAGAGAAACGGTATAAAATTGTACTAAGAAAATTAAAGCACAGTATGTTAGAAATTAAAAATAAGCTACCGCTGTGATCTCTCTCAAATTATTTAAGGAAGAAAGTAAGATAAAAAAGACAGATAAGAAAATTATTCGTCTGACGCGAACAGTTTCCGGCGGCTGGCCGCAATTTATTCCTCTCACAAACACGAACCGTGCTGATTCAATATTGACACTGGCTGGAGCCGCGTACCTAGCCTATTCCCCAGTGCTTCAGATAGAATCTAACTTCGAAGATACGACTTTGTAGCCGCTTTTTAAGTTGCAAGCATACAGGAAATCCCTCCGAATACAGTTTCTCTCCCTATTTGTTTATTTTTCGATTGCCACTGAGACGCATCTCGGTGCGTGTAGCTGGGGTGTCACTGTTTGTTGTCATGTTCTTTTGTTTCTTAGAAACTTTAATACATACAATATGTGTTTGAAAAAAGAAATGTTACAAAACCACTCCCAAAAAAGATGCGTACTTTTTGTAGTCGTTTTGGAGGGTAAATTTGGGTTATCGTTATTAATTATATTATGGCGTTAAAGGAATTTGAACGAATATAAATTAATTAGCATCCTGCACTATCTGATCAGCGCTTCTCTCAAATGGATGCGATCACTCAAAGTCAACGTTAATCCTTGGTTAATGAGTTCAAAAGCAGCAATTGTTGAGAGCAGCTTACGTTCGTAACCAACCCTCGGCTGGATCACTGCTACGGCCATATTCATTCGTATTGAAAAGAATTACTATCACGTCCTGAAAATATAATTATTCAACAATAAAATTCTATGAGCAAGTATTTAATGTATTACCATTTCTATACTCTGGAATTGAATCAATTGAAACGCGTACATACACGCCCTCGGTATATAATTCGTAGCTGAATACTAGATGACTAAATTAAGGAGTAGAAGTTTCCCTGTTTACGTTTTGTAGAATAATGTTAGTTGTTATGTTCAGTAACTGTGTCGTGATTGTGCAGTAGACACTTGTCTATGTTATGTTGTCAGACAAACGTGCCGAGAGTTCGGGAGCGTGCGGTGTCGGCGACACGCGAAAACTGCATCAATCATAAGAAGGGCAGGACAATGGAGGTTTTTTTATCGGAAATTCCCGTTCCAGAGGGATTCGTTTGTGACTCCATTTCACATTTGTCACATTACCTACTCGCGAAATCTGTCGTTTTCCCTTTTTCGGTCTCGTTAGAAACGTGACTGTCAAAAATGTAACCCAAATTGCACAAGTTTTATAATATCCGTTTAATAATGCCTTCATGGTTATTCTATATTTATGTCACTTTTATTTTTGTATTGCAACATTTTTCGCTTTATAAAAAAAAGCGACAACATAAGTCATCAGATACCGCTTTAGGCTTTGCAAAGGATTTTTGTACATTGTTTATCTCGAGTCCTAAGGGACAGTTGAGAGAAAAGAGGGAAATCTCAAAGCTAAGCCGTTGTGATTTAACCACCCATGCTATACTTGTGTTGATTTCGCACACACCGTTAACTTTATTTCTCTTTTTTACTGTTTCGTATAAAAGAAAGGACTTATCGATACGGGTATGTATGTGAATATGTTTGTATTTCATGCAGCGAACCTGAAATTGTCGCACATATAAATGTTTGCTTATAATAAATCATTTACTTGATATACAGTTGGATTCTAACTGCCAAACTATAGAAACTACTAGATAACTTGTCTAGGAAATAAGTAACTTACTGCTAACTATATAATTTACAGAGCACGTACAAGTTTTAGTAGAAACGGCAGTTCAACGTTGTCATGTTAATGTTAAAATTTCAAGGTTGAGCTGTCTATTTACATAGAACTCTGAATCCCAAAGACACTTTAGTGTTTAATAAATTCATAATAAAGTAGAAATTTGATCAACGTTGTGAATTTAAAGATTATACAAACATTGCATACAATGGATCAGCAAAATAATAAAAGGGTTTGGCTGACGGTTTGTAATAAGGGTATTTAGATTTTTGTATTATAAATTAACGTAACTTACCCCAAATAATGATCATCAAAAAGATCCTCAATTGTATTTATATCGTGACTAATTCGATAGATTGTTTAATAATACCAAATTTTCAGGAAAAGTTAATAATAATTTCAAATAACTTTTTTGACATTCATCTGAAAAGTTGGTAATTAAAGTTACGCAGTTTACATTAAATATAGCTTCAAAGACAAGAATTGTCTTCTATTTAGCTTGTCACTTATATTTAGCTGTGATATTCATATTATTAAAGTGAAGGTTCTCGTGGACCGTTCGCAGTGGCGGAAATTATGTGAGGCCTATGTTCAGCAGTGGACGTCGTTGGGCTGATATGATGATGATGAAGGTTCTCGTTCCAAATTCAAGCTTTACCGTAAATAATAGTTTTACTGAAGTTATGCTATATTGGTGCAATGAATTAAAAATATTACAAACAAAGAGACAATAAAGCTGTAGTATTGCTAAGTAAGTTCCGTGTAGTGACGGATTAAGAATACATAATGTCACTACCCCATCTCAACCCGTGGGTGTCGTAGAAGGCGACTAAGGGAGTAACCTTATGCAGACAAGAGCATTGCAAGAAAAGGAAAATTCGAAACCGAAACCCTATACCAACCCGTCTGGCCAGCGTGGTATAGTAGGCTAAATTCCCTCCACATTCTTTGACCCGTGCCCAGCAGTGGGACGTTTATGGGTTGAGATGATGATGATTGCTAAGTAAGCAGTGGACATCATTGAGCTGATATGAATGAATGAAATCTAGAATGAAATCTATTATCTATCACATTTTAATTTGAGACAACATAGCTCAGTGGAACAAATAGGAACATTAGTATATCATCACACTGCTTCAGACAACTGCCCGCTTTTTGCATTATTCCTGGCTAGCAGCCAGATGGGATTTCCAAATAAGTTATCCATTTGTCCGAGTTTCTGCAATCTGGATGCATCTTCTTCGACACATATTGATGGCATCTTAAGTCAACAAAGCTACGTGTCTACAATGACAAGTTAAACAGACATTAATAAGAATAGTTTAAAAAGCATGAAAGGTGACAGAAACATTTTTATTACTATTTTTATAACAATAAAATTTCTCACTTCAAATTATCCCGGTTGGTATCGATGTATGATTTAAAAACAGCTGTAAATAATTGCCTCGGTTAGTTGATAATGTTGAATATAAGCGATGGTGGCTGAATGGATAAGAGACGGGCGAGCTAAACTCTCGATCCGAGTTCGATTCTTACCAGCAGTACCAATGTGGAATTTATATGTACTTACTAGTGATGTGACTTACCATCTACTAACGGTGAATAAAAACATCGTGAGGAAACCTACATACCTTTGAAGAAATTCTAAGTAAATTAATTCTAGTCTGACATTAATGTGTTCCTGATGATGAAGTCGAAAATGTTGAATCTTTCGAGGTCATTGACAATAAGGGAAAAATTCTACGGTTTCAGTAGACTTGGCCTCCTTTTACAGCGGCCGTTGTTTTTTACACGACTGCGCCAGAAGGAGGGTTATGTTTTTTCCTATAGCCTTAGTTACACGGTCAAATATACAATGTAAAGTATTTATATTATATACAGGCTGTAGTCGGCTTAGCGATTAAAGCGGTGGGTTTTGGGCTGCGGTTTACAGAGGGACCTGTGCCCACACCAACTATTTATGAGTTCAGATTAGGGTCTCCCCACAAGCCGACACAATTACTTTTGCACTACGTAAAATTTGTTAATACAACGATTATTGGACTTACGTGACAATTGCTTTGGTTTTGCAGTAATGTTAAAATATTTTCAGTATTAGTTATAAATGAATTTGTTTATAAAGACAATGCGCGTTTTATTATACGTTTTATTATATTTATATATTATTATGTGCAGTGATTATTTTAATATTTTGGGATAGTTAAATTGGTATTGTCTATAATGTATGAATAACAAATGAATGCTAATTTCCACAATTATTATTGTATTACATATAAATATCTATCTTTGACAGTTGTATAGAAAACGACTATTCTGAATTAGATATATCAAATATTTAATTTTAATACTCGTTTATTTGATAATCATCAAATATAGTATACATTAAATTAGTATACTTTCTAGTATTAAGTTATTTTACTGTAATCCTTGTTGCTACTGCTGGTGAGAAAGACGAGTAGGCAAAAGTTTATAAATAAAAATAACAAAATTAATTCTTTATTTTTGTTTTTTATTTATTTATTGTAGATTTTAAAATAATTAAATTAGAATTTATTATACAATTAAATTTTATTGTAACCAATAACCACCTTCAAGAGTCAATTGGCAGTATGCCATTAAATGCTTAGTAAATCTAAGCGCATTTTAATCTGGCATTCGGTTGAATATTTAAGTTTGCGTGTCGCTAGCTGCCGCGACTGCGATGTTTACAATGTAACAACATTTGCCATGTAAATCTAAGTGGTGTTCGAGCCGCAGCCGAGCCCCGTGCCAAGAGGATCGCGTGCTACCCGCCTGTCTTCAAACCGACCCCTGAATTGTTCCGATAATCTCTTCTGCCAGCGATCTTTATTAAAAATTTTTTGGTTAATTTTTTTAAAGATAATAATAATGTCTGTAACTTCATCAGTTTTATTTATTTATTTGGCTCACAAAACAAATTACAATCACAGTAAGGTTAACAGAGCAATAAGTATCATGTAAAACTAGATTGTAACTCTAAATATGTGTGCACAGAATGTTCCAAATAGAGTAATGGTTAGTTGTGTGTTAGTTGTAAAAATTTAACAAATTATAAAGCTTAAAAACCTAGTGTGTGAGTGAGTTAGTACTAAATCTATTTATAAAAAATAAAAAATGAAAAACAAAAAGGCTTAGTTTTATGTCAATCATCAGCAACCCATTAAGTCCCACTGCTGGGCTCGGGTCTCCTCTCCTCTAACTAGAGAACTGAGAGGGTTTAAGCCATAATCTACTCACGCTGGCCTAGTGCGGGTTGGTGGATCAGACATACTCATAGAATTTCTTCTAGAGTATGTGGGATTCCTCACGATGTTTTCCTTCACCGTTCGCAGAGGGTAAGTCACTTGACTAGTAGATATATATTCCACAAAGTGGAATTCACATTGGTACTGCCGCATATACCGGTCAGGATCGAACTCGGACCGCGTGATTTGCACGCCGGTCCCTTATCCATTCAGCCACAATCGCTTCAATGTCATTCTTATGTCAATACGTTCCTGTTTTTGATTGACCGCTAAGCAAAGTGCGTGACCTCAGATAAATGAAGCAATTCTATTGGTTCATAATAAACATTGCATGCTCGCAGCCTTCTTTATTTGAAGTTTTTTTTTAATAGGAATGTTGTTGTATTTAACGAGTAGGATACGCAGAAGATACAAGAGACTTGGAATTTAAAAAAATTGATGAGCCAGAAGTAATTAGCCTTAAATTCAATTAGACTTCTAATTCATCTTGCGCTAAAAACATTAACATTGTTTAGCGCAAGTTTAATGGTACATCATTGGGCTAGTTTCAGATTAGAATAATTAAGTCTCTTCTTTTGAGGGAGTAGTAATAAGTAAGTAGTTATGATAATAGAGCTTTGTTTGAACAGCTTTACTTGTTAAATAAACATTTGTGAACACTAAAGAGCCAAGTAAACTCAATACACACTGTACTGTTGCGTACAATTGCTTTGTCTCATCAACATAAGTGCCGCTTTTGTGACTTTCAATTCGTAACTACCTCAGCTCTAACTTCAAATTTCGTCGTCAAAAATTCAGTGTTTTGTTACACATTCTACAAACGAAACAACTCAAAGGTTTTCGAGTACCTAAAGGCTCTTAGGCTATCAAAGGATTTCCCTGGAGCGTGTTTAAGGAACAAAATATGGAGTATTCTAGTAAACAAAACAAAAATAAGGGCGATCGTTTTAAAATCGTGGCTTAATGATACTCATGACGACAGAGAGAGAGGGCTACTCGAAAAACTCGATGTAACGGAAAACAGCCGGCGAGCGAACTTTTTACGAGAAAATTTTAGACATAAATTACGTCACATACGTTCTTATCCGCCATTATTTGGTCTCAGTGAAGTTTCCGCTTGCCTACATTTTTACAATGTTTTGAGAGCATTGTAATTTGTTTTAATAAAATATATTGCCACTGTGTACAATACTGTTTTTTGCTACAAACTCCAAATCGCTCTAAAAACAACTTGAAAGAAGTATTTAATAAATTCCAAACCAATATTGCTATTATGACTTAGGTACTCTTCTTTGAATAAGGTCGTACGAATTTATAATAGGGATGCCCTCAATCGATTAGTCGAATAAGCTGACTCGGAGACTACTTTTAATGCAGCTCAGTCGACGAAAAGACAGATTAATCGGATTTACGTTGTGATTGAATTGTATAATGTACCTACATAGTAAACTTAGTTTGCGACTAATCGATATAAATTAAGGTCATGGTTTTCTTCGTAATTAAATTATAAACGTTGATGATATAGGCTCTCGGTTAGTATAAACAATTACACAATAGAGAAACTATGGTATAATAAACAAAATACCTCAAATTACAGTTTGTTTTACGTAAAGATAAAACTCAAAGTTTTTCTAAAGCTTATTGTTATTAAGTATCAATAGATACTACTCTTGACTTCTTATTAGGCAATCAATGGTCTTTCTACATCTGCCCCATATACTTACATCGACATAAAAACGTTCATTTTATTTTCAGATTCAAAATTAAAACGTAGTCGTAATTTCAAAAATATACTCAAAGCTATTTTTCTATTAGTAATGATAATGACTTTAGAATGAAATATTGAACACACCTCGAGGGCCGAGTCTTAACGAGGAAATAGTGGCAGTAAATCAGGGGAAATTCGTTCTTATTGAATTTCCTTTTGTTGGGAACGGAAGCACCGCCTAGGTTTTTGTTCCAAATAGACGCCTCGAGACATGTTACGTTTTTTGAGATTGCTCGATCGAGCACGTGTACTTACTTTTGTACGTGAATTAATAGATCTAACAGAATACACGCTCATGCTACCAGAAGTAGGTAAGATTATTTTCTTTCTTTCTGTACTTTAAAAAGTCTTTCTGATTAGATTTCGGTTTTATAACATAAACTAGAAACACTTTTTTATAAAGAGTAATAATACCACTAATTAAAAAAGTGGCTAGGTTTATGTTGTAAAACTAATCGGAAAGACTTTTTAAACGGGCCACAAAAAAAGTAACAAATTTAGGTCGGTCTGTCTAGATAATTATTTCGCTAACTGTACTTAACTTACGGTCATAAACTCACTACAATATACATATATCGTATATTGTACCTTTAATATTAATTTTTTTTTTGTTTTTTTTAAAGTCAATAATTATCGTAGTTTTAAATCAGTATGCACGTGTCACTAATTAGATAAAAATAAAATTGGTAAAAAATTTGACTGTGTTTTATTATGAAGTTTTGCTTCATTTTTGTTAGATAAGTAGTATAGTAAAAAAATATTTTTACAAATTTCAGTAACGAAAGTGAAGACGCTTCATCATCATCATCATTTCAGCCTATTGCAGTCCTACTGCTGGACGTAGGCCTCTCCTAACACGCGCCATAGCACTCTGTTCTCATAGACGCTTTCCTTGCAGAAAATAGTAACAATATTTTTTCTTTTATTTTATTCTTACTTGGTAATAAAAGATTATTTTAAAAATATTATTATTTAGTTTCCTTAAAATTTAATGATTGAACGATGATTTTAGATTCAATAATGAGCAACAAAAAGTCTATAAATAATGGTAACTTGAATCAAAATAGAACTGTTGAACAAAATGCTTACATTGGTATTTTATTGAGTTTCATGTTCTGAAAACTTTACAGCATTGAAAAATTAGGTCATCTGTGCCGAAGCGAAGATCTTTATTCGAAAAGTTTTCAAGTTTTATCGACTTTTATACGTATCTATGATCTAACCTTAAAATACTTCGCTTCATAAAACAACTATAGAAGCAAAATCTTTTCTCTTCACAAATAATAATAGCTCTCAGTCTCAACTATGTTGGATATCGATATTGTAGTTAGTTCTTGCCTAAGTTAAGCTTTGTAAATCTTCACAAGTGTAACGGGAGCTACCGAAACCAATAAAGTTTATTAAAGTTATGAAAATCTGAGTTTTCAGACGAAGGAAAACTAATTACTATTCTAGGAAGTTTCTGTCTCAATCAGGCTCTTTTTAGGAGTTTCATAACAGAGGCGAATCCTGCAAACTTGGCTTGTTTAACGTTCAGTCCGCATAGGAATAGGTTTTAATTTAATACTAGGAACAGGAAAAGTCATATCGTTACCACCCGCTCCATTTTACTTGAGAATATTCACGTTGCTTTATTTCATTGAACAAATAAAACGTGATTGTCTGTGTCACCGTTTTATTAATATATTCAATCTTAATGCACACAGGTATATAATAATAATATACAATATAAAAGACTTAATGCCACAGGCATTTTAAGCACTAAAGTGTCACAAAAATCAAAATATTCCTAAAGTTACTTGAGATTGCACTCATAAAACTTCATGTGAAGTGTGCTTTAATTTATGCGTTTGTACCGTACTTATATATAAGTTTTACACCCGCTGTAAAAAGTTATAAAATTTCTCCTGAAAGTAAGATTAAAAAATCCATTTGGAAGCGTAAAACACATTTCACGAAGCGAAACACACATGCATATCTTAATTGCACGCGCCCAAGCACCTAGTCCGACGAAACGTTTACACTTGACGTTTTAAAAATATTACTTTTGCATTTTAATAACATTTATTTAGAAAGAAGCGGTCTCGAAGCGAAATAATGAGGCGACGCGTGAATTTACCGAGGGAACGTTGAGTTGCGAATAGTTGAATCGGTGCTTGCACTCGCCTTTTGTGCTCGCTCGACCGTGCCGTGGTGCCGTGCCCTGAGTTGAGCGGAAAATATTATGATACCGACACCTCTGTCACACGTGGAGACGGTGGAAAACGCAGCTCGCAGCTCGCCGCTCGGCGTCGCGTGCGGCCTAGCGACCACCGCACGCTACACGCGCCACCACACCCAACAAATTAAAAAACTTTTCCAAATTTAAAGCCACACACCAACTTCGCGTGTGCATATCGTCGTTTCCGTGATTCATAATCGCGTCCTTGCACATTTACGTGTTTTCACACAGTTCAAACATTCCAGTATAAGTTTGACGGCAGTGTGCAGTGTAAGGTAAATGATACTGATATGTTTACGCTTCAAATATGTTAGAATTCTTCGTTCGGAAACTGTAATACAAAAGTAACGAAAACCGATACCAAAACCAAACATTTGTTGCTAAGTTGTTTAAAATTTTAAAAATAAATCAACAAAGTTAGCAAACTGTTGTATGGAAGTCTGAGTTTGTGTAAAGCGAGTATGGGGCGCATCGCGTCGGAAAGGGCGTGTGACAGAATTTCAGTAGTAAATCTCTTGTAGAGAGCGGGAGCAGGCGCGGGCGGTGCGACGCGACGCGACGGCACGCTATCTGTTGCGACATATTTGGCAAGTGTACCGGACTCCCAGCCAACTGTGACAATGCCTTCTCGTAGGTACAAGTACGAGTCGACCGTGCGACGCGGGAACTTATCTGATCGGCTGGCTATTCAGATTAATACCTACTTACGATTCTGCATTTATTCCGGGAAAAGCATGTTTTGTGTTGGCAGGTTGGCGTTGTACTGATTTCTGGTGTGCAGCTATTGTACCGTCAATTTTACTTTTTAGTTTTATTTTGCAACAGCTTTCAGTAAGGCGACACATTTTTGTGTTAGTTTATTGGCGGTAACACGCAATGTGAATACGATAATATTTTCATGGAACTCACATAACACGGTAACATTTTGCGCTTACAAAAATAAAAGTAGTTTCAATTTGCTTGAATTAACAAAAAAGGTGATTTCGATTTTCAATTTCCTTTGTTTGTTAATTGATAACCATCTAAACAAAGAGAAAGTAATTTATTGGACGTCTGTAAAACGGTTTCGTAAGTTGGAAAATATAATGTCAGTAATTGGTTAAATTTAGGCAAATTGTCGAGAGATATTTTGTACACTTTAAGCTGCGCAGACTTTAATGATAGCATTCCGTGAGACATTTACAGCACAACATTAAATAGACTAAGTTACAACAAATTTTAAGCAAGAGTTTTTACGTAATAGTGAATTATTCTGAAGTATATTTTGTTTGAGGTCGCGATTTGTGTATACATATAACATAGCAGAATACAGTTTAATTATTTACTATTCAACACTTTATTAGCAGAATTATTGGTATAAAATTATCTACTAAAGCAGTATGAAATAACGTAAACAAGCTGCACTATCACAGACCACACCTTGTAACTGTGACATACAACGAACTATTATCGCAAACAGTTAACACCTTTAAAGAAATATTGTGAGAAATTGCCCTATTACGCGGTAATGGTTGGTCATAATATTATTAGCAAAGGCATGCTATAGTGACAATACTTGTTACATGCATTTATTTGGTAAATATTAGGTTAGAAGCACCAAAAAGTATTTACTTGGTCTTGTTCAGTACCCTAAGATAAGATAAGTATAGAAGAAACGATAGTATCTCAGTATGTCGTCACATCTCATTGTCTAATTCTATAACAAAGTCCTCATACATCACAGACAATATAACTAGTTGAAAAGAATAGACGCGCCGGTCACGAATACCATTATTTAATATTGTAAGCATCATATCGCTGTATTATTTATGGTGGCGATCGTTCATTTTGTACACAAGTACGTAGCCGACGTGGTTTTTATTTTACCGAGCACAAAACTATCAGGCAACTCACGCGAACGAGTCATCATGCCCGCTTATGATTCTCAATGAATGCAACAAATCGAAATGGTTTAGGCGTTTAGCTTCGAAAATAAGCTTTCTGTATACGACAATTGACTAGAAAATGGATTTGTCTACAAGCAATTTTCTTGTTTATCTTCACAATGTTTATTCAAGAGGGTGAGAAAATTTCCATTGCGATAGCAAAGTTATAAGTAGCGTGGTCGCGTGATTATTACCATATAACTCATCAAGTCTTTACCGAGAATAACTGATGACCCCTTTTATCTAATCAACAAATCACATAATTACTATTTTACTTTTACCACAACTGATATTTAAAATGTGTGCTTGGATTGATGCCAATTAGAAGAGATTTATTGGGTACTCTTTTTGTCTCCAGTCAACAAAGAAATTTATATTTAGATCCATCTGTTCTATTGTAGTAAATATGTTGAATGGTTATCAGTGTATTTTCAAAAATTTGTTTTGCCTTGTGCTATTCTAATTTTTGGTTATTGAGGTCAAGCAAAACAATAAGTACCGTGCCCGCCAAAACTTTCCTTATTTCTTTGTTTGTTTATTAAAACTGTGAGAAAAGCACTAAACTTCGTACAACTTGACGTTTCCCTTTATTTGCAATATCATTTAGTGGCGTCCTTAATGTCTTGTTTATGTTTCTTCTCTATTATGAGTTTGACAAAAATAATATTTGATCTGTGACTGTGTATTGTGAGAAATGTGCCTCTTCCCTAGCAAATAATAGCAGGCTAAAATATTATGACAAATTATGACTACAGTTCCGGAATAGTAATCATTTTGTTGTGAGTGAAAGCCTAATAAATATTGGGCTATGGCTAAAGCAAGTACAAATATCGCTATAAGTCTTATAAGAAAAGCAAATTACTGTATCAGAGAGTCATTATAGTAAGTTATTGAATAATATAATACGATATGTGATTTAGTGATAGAACTTATGTGATCATAAGTTCAGTATGATTTCTAGATGGAGCATTGCTGTTTATATGCCTCTTCTATTACGATTTTCGGTAATCTTTGTCATTTAGCAGCTCTCTTTTTATTGCCATAAACCCATAACACAAGCAAATATAATTGCTTAATTTGGGACTAGATGGCGCTGTGTGAATATGGTAAAATATTATATTATTATTAATATTACATATTATGTTACAATCAATTCTGTGTAACAAGAAAGCTAAATGTTTAGAATAAAAACTTATTTGATATTCTTTTTAAGAAAGACTTTAAATACATTGACGTCGACAATGTTGTATGACTCGGAACAGCATAAATGAATTCATAAGCGTCTGTCTTTGTCCATCGCTCCCAACTTATGGTTTTCATTACACATTCTTATGATTCCATTTGCTTACATGATACGTCCATTTTACGACTTTTATTCTTGTGACATGTTCCCTTATTTACATTTATACACTTTGTTGATAGCTGGAATATTGCCTTACAGATATTTTGCACTCACGTCAAATGACACTTATTTTTTTATGATTTTGGTATGTTTCTCCCACTCTTATTCTATTAAGACTGTGTGATCTTTTTATCTACGTACTTCGTAGCGAAAACGAGGCATATGTATGTATAAATTCCTCTGTTCTTCACTCGTTAATTGCACATTTTTTGCTGGAGTAGGGTTTAAATATAATATAAGTTTTTAAACTTTGATGATGAAAGTAGTAGTAAATTTGATAGCTTAGCTCAGGGAGTAAATTACTTTTTTTATACCACGACGGTGACAAACAGACATACAGCTCGCCTGATGGTAAGCGGTTACCGTAGCCAATGGACGCCTGCAATTACATAAATGGTGGTAATTGGGAAACATCTTGTGGACTTTAACGATATCAACGACTAATCTAAACCAATGGAATAGTTGTCCTGATAGTCTAAGATTAGATAAAGAAACACGAAGTCTTCGCTATTAATAATACCATAATTTTCACTTACTCTCAATGAGCGCTGGAGATCACTACTAACTTATAAGGCGACTAAGGGACCTAACTTCAAGCAGACAAGAGCGCTGCAAGAAAAGGAAAATTTGAAACAGACCATCGTGTTATAGTAGGCTTAAATTCTCTTCACATTCTTTGGAGGAGCCCCGTGCCCAGCAGTGGGACGTTTTGAGTAGTAATGAAGATGATGATGATTATTATTCACGGTATCAACTCAACGTCCAACTCACAGTACCTTTGCAATAAGACTGGCCTGTTGCTAGTGGTTAGAGACACTGACTGCTAAGCCGAAGGTCGTGGGTTCGATCCCCACCCAGGACAAATCTTTGGGTGATGAGCATAAAGGTTTGTTCTGTGTCTGGGTAAAATTTATCTATAATATGTATGTATTTACAAAAAAAAATGTATTTAAGTAGTCTATCAATTGTTTAGTTTCCATAACATAAGCAAATATAGGTAATTGCTTACTTTGGAACTAGATGGCGCTGTGTGAATGTGGTTCAATATTAATATTTTAGTATCGTTGTTTTTAAATAATACAAAGTCTTAATTTTCTAATACCGTATAAAACATATTAGAACAGCGCAAGTACATTGTATTGTAGCTATTTACGTATAGACAGCGGTAATAAAGTAATTTAGCTGACGGGGCCTTGGCTGAGTGGCACGAGCCCGCGGATCCTCGCCATGAATATCAACAAGGGAGTTTGTCATTGTCGCCTTTATATCACGAACTTGAAGATACGTTCACATTGCTCTCTTGATAAACAAAATGTACGTAATTGGAGGTAAATGTTTCTTATTCTACATTAATTTTGATGATCGCTGTAATTATCAGTGTTTGATTCAATTTGTACGCGTGTTGAGTATGTTAGGAATTTTTAATTACTTCCTTTTACTATTGATAACAGCGATGGTGGCTGAATGGATAAGAGATCGGCGTGCTAATCACGCGATCCGAGTTCGATTCCGACCGGCAGTACCAATGTGGATTCAATTTTGTGGATTTTATATGTACTAGTCAAGTGACTTACCATTTGCTAACGGTGAAGAAAAACATCGTGAGGAAACCCACATATCCTAGAAAAAATTCTATGAGTATGTCCGATCCACCAACCCGCACTAGGCCAACGTGAGTGGATTATGGCCTAAACCCTCTCAGCTCTCTAGATAGAGGAGAGGAGACCCAAGCCCAGCAGTGAGACTTAATGGGTTGCTGATAATGATTTTGATAACAAAATGTTAATAACATTTACTAAATAAAGTTTGATATGTGTCCTAGAATGGAGACCGCGAGTAGAGTAGAACGCCCTCCAGCTAGGTGGACCGACGACCTAAAAAAGGTTGCTGGGTCTGACTGGATGCGAAAGGCGGAGGACTGACTGATAAGGCGCGTTTTAGGAGAGTCCTATGTCCAGCAGTGGAATGCAATAGGCTGAGATGATAAACAAAATTAAGCTATAAAGATTATAGCTTCTTATATGTAGCTTAATTTTGTTATCATTATATTATTATGCTATATTATGTGATTATCATGCGGAAATATGTTTTATAGACTTTTCATGTCAGTTAATTAATTTACATATGAAGCACTTTGGGGTGTGTAACGTATAAGTTCTCTTTGCAAGTTAAAGAGCTTAAAGAATTAATTATTTTAATGGAATGAAATGGCTGTAGGTGTTATGGGTATTACCAAGGATTATTCAGATTTAAATAGATTAATAGACATCATTGTGTGCGCTGTTGAAACTTTGGTTTAAGTAGAGAGTTTGTTGTGTTTTGATGTATTTGAAGCTTCTTGTATATATGTTGAACATGTATTGTTTAATTAATTTCTTACTCGTTTTTATCTGCAAAAGTTTATTCGCATGGAAATTTTGACGTTTATCAAGAAAATTCCTTTTGAAACTAGGCTTAAATTAAATTTATAGAATAATTTGTATAATATTCATATATATTTTTTTTTAAATTCAAATGTAAATATATCTAAGTGCTTTATTTTCAGATTGTAAAACTTCTTTTTCACTTGAACCAGTATGGTGCTTTACTTACTTAATTGATTCTGAAGAATTTTTATTAATTAAAACTGCGCAAAATATTATTTTAATTAAAAAGTAAATCCAATCAAGCACATTAAAAACACTGACGCGCGACGCGTTAAAAAATGATCGGGCATCATAATTTTCGTTTGAATGAATTTTAATAGGATTTCAGTGTTTCATTCCCTGAAGCTTCGGTAATCAAATAAGCTATGAAATCATTGAGTGTGCTGAGAGCGCCCTCTGCAACCGCATGTTGTAAACATTTTTGTTCAATTTCGTAATCACTCTTGGTACTCGCTACAAATTGGCTATTTGCTAATTGGTAGAGTTGTAGGCTTAGTTATTCAGTTTAATATGCGCCTGTTTTAGTGCTATGTCAACAGACACTATTTTGTTATTTGGCAATGGGTAGGCTTAATGGTCCAATTACTTGGCAAAGGGTTTGGGAAAGCCAATCAATGTCATATCAATAATATTTGGTAATATAAACTGTGAGTCGAATCGTGAAATGTGGCTTCTTTAATTGGTGATCCTTAGTAAGAAATATTGAAATTCAAAAGTTTACCAGTTAAACGATTCATAATAATTAATTATTTTCATTAGATACACCTAGTTTTAACGTGTTTCAATTTGTACTTTTACTACCTATATTGATAATGCGTAATAATACGTTTAATATTTTATTTGTAATCAAATTGTATATTATATTTCATTCAATATATGGTTTATTTCATTTCAATATATGGTTAAAACGTTTAGTAGGCAGAGGTGTATGACACCCACATTTCGCTAGCTAGTTTTGGTCTCATGAATGTGAAGGGAGACATAATACAGTAATCCGTATAGTGACTGGATGGATTAAGAATACATAATGTCACTACCCCATTTCGATCCTTGGGTATCATAAAGAGCGACTAAGGGAACTAATCGTAAGCAGACTAGAACACTGCGAAAAAAGGAAAATTCGGAAAAAAACCCTACACCAACCGTCTGGCCAGCGTGGTATAGTAGGCTAAATTCTTTCCACATTATTTGCAGGCGACCCGTGCCCAGCAGTGGGACGAGTTGTAGTGATGATGATAATAATACGGTAAAATAAATCAGTCCTTATTTTCATCCAAAGAGGATGGAAATTCCCGTTACAATCTGAGCTGCATACATAATATATGTTTGACGCTATGTCCAACACTTTAAGTACAATCTAGCCTACGAGAAAATTGCAGAATTCAAATGTATATTCAATTATGTAAATAAGTACGCGTTTATTTTAGCTCTGAGCTCCTTGGTGCGAACTAATGAGCTGTTGAATCCAGTTCTTAACTATTTTATTCTTATTTCACTACTTAAAGCACTGTCTGGAGATAGAATTAGTGTATAAGCCTAAGCGTTTTTCTAGGAATATAACAGAAAACACGTATTTTTAAAAGCTTTTTAAGAAACAGGTAATGAGGCTTTTTAATAGAGTGTCGGCAAAGCCGCTGTAATACCTTCCATAATAAAGCACAAATGGAAAATGCTGGTTAGCCAGTAATTAGCTAATGTGTAAGCTTGTAGCTTTTATGTATTTTATTTTAATTATTTAGTATGTTTTAGTTGCAGGCGGCACATAATCGCTCTCTGTGGCGGAAATTAGGTGAGGCCTAGGTCGAGCAGTGGACGTCACTGGCCTGATATGATGATAATAATAATAATATTCTACCACATTCACACAGCGCCATCTAGTCCCAAAGTAAGCAATTATATTTGCTTGTGTTATGGGAACTAAACAACTGATATACTTAAATACATTTTTTTTTTGTAAATACATACATATTATAGATAAATTACACCCAGACACAGAACAAACCTTTATGCTCATCACACAAAGATTTGTCCTGGGTGGGGATCGAACCCACGACCTCCGGCTTAGCAGTCAGGGTCACCAACCACTAGACTAACAGGCCAGTCATGATGATGTAATTCTGTTGTGTATCCATGTATACATTCATACATATATATCACGCCTCTTTCCCAACAGAGGGGTATGCAGAGACTATTTCCTTCCATTTGCTACGATTCTGATATACGTCTTTGACTTTTTCAACATTCATCAGTCTTTTCATGGACCACGGTGTCAATCGACGAATGTCTATATGCGTCATTTTACACCAATTGGCAAATGTTACAAAATTAATATGAAAATGGTCCCAAACAGCCAATTCAAAAAACGTCCTTGTGCGATTGACTCCGTGGTGTCAAACGGCGAAGTACCCAATATTTTACTTCAGTATTTTTGAAATATGAAGCAAAGAATGATAATAATATTAAACTTACTTTCTAATGTAAGAGAAATATAAAAAAACTATTAAGGTTAAGTACTGGCAGTTTATTAACTTAACTAACATTAAATTTAACTTTAATTAACATATCAACTTAATTAGTTGCATATAAGTATGTGTCTTGAGTCTATTAAGTATAAACCAATGAAATTATATGACGAAATAAAAGCTATTGAATGCGGTAAAAACTTTGATTAACTTTATTTATCGTCTCAATAGATAAGTGACGTAAACTCTAGTTTTACTATGGATATCTATAGAAAATTTTATAGAAAATTTAACGTCTTAAACCGTTGCAGGTCGATCGTGCGATGAGCTAATAAAATAGTTGAATTGAGTAATTTTCTTTAAGCTTGCATTTAAATATATTATAATATACATGCATAGAAATAGAGAGAATCAGCTGGTTGATAAGTTGAAATGGATATAACTAACACTTTCTGTTCCGAACTTACACACTAAACTTATGAAGCATAATATAATATAGCGTCACGCCTTTCTCTCCTAAGGGGTAGGCAGACTTGTAACACATCCACGTTCAGTGATATTTCGTCCCATGTAATATGGGTCTCCTACAAAGAAGAGAGGAGAGGAAGAGACTCCTGCCCAGAAGTGGGACGTATCAGGGCTGAAAAAAAAATAGATGACTAGCCTATTGCCATAAACTCCAGAATCACGATCATCATCATCAGCAACCCATTAATCTCCCACAACTGGACTTGAAGATGATATTTAGAATTTCATGTCAGAAATAACAAAAACCGATTTTGTCCAACTCAGGAGTCGAATCTATGCCTCTTGCGCAACACTCCCGCGGCACCACCGGGGCATTTTTATATTCAAATGTAGAAGCAAGAATCGTAGCATTTCATTGAGGGCATTAGTATCAATAAACACAACGCGAATAATAAGCAGGTACTTTCATTAATAAGAATCTGATAGGATATGGTAATGTGAAAACAGAGGTTATGAATGTGTCTCGACGCAAAGTCGGCTGTTAACGGCATTTCTACCTATAAATACGTGCTAGCATTGCGATGACAATTCCACGAACAAATGTTTGGGACAGACTTTAATGGATAATCGGAATATATTTTTAAATATAACCTTGACTGATAGATTTTAACCTTATACCTACTAAAATAATTTATCGAGCCTACTCTAATAAGGCCATTTTATTAAGTTGTCTGTATGTTTGTGTATGTTTTTAAGTCGACTACATAAAGAGGCTAGTACCTATTTAGATACCCATTTGAAGATTGCAACACAATTCTAAGTCTTTATCCAACAGTAGACTGCGATAGGTCAATTGGGAGAGCGAGTTGGAGCGAATTGTTAAGGATAAATTCACAAATTTATTAAAATCTTCATGCACATATTATATACATACGACAGACATAAACTCGACTTCTGGATACAAAAAAAAATTGACATAAGAGCTAACTCATCATCATCATCATCATCTTAACCCACAAACGTCCCTTTGCTGGGCACAGGTCTCCTCCAAAGAATGTGGTAGGAATTTAGCCTACTATTTTAAGTGTTTGTTTTTTTTTCTAAGCCTAAAATGTTGTCTTACAATGTATGTTGTGGCACCTTAAATTATTGTTGTGCATTTAGTTGTTATTTGCAAAATGTATTATACAGTGTAATAACAACTGGTTGTCCAAATAAATAAATTTACTACGCTGGCCAGACATAAGAACTATTTTAAAACACATAGAATCCAAGAGTTCAAAACAAAAGCTGCAAATACACCTAGTTAACAATTAATTTTGTATAGAGAGGTAAGAAACATACATCATTCTTCGTGGTATTAGAAAGCAACTAATAGCAAATTTTGCAGACATACATAAATTATTACATAAAGTTAGATAGAAGTGAGATCCTTACAACCTTGAAATTAAACTTGAAACTGGTTGGGAGATTTGCGTTTATTACACACATTAATACTGTTACCTAATAAAATAAGAGTAATTAATTAAAATCGATGATGGCTGAATGGATAAAAGAAAACACGCGGTCCGAGTTCGATTCCAACCAGCAATACCAATGTGGATTTCACTTTGTGGAATTTATATGTACTAGTCAAGTGACTTACCATCTGCTAACGGTGAAGGAGAAACATTGTGAGGAAACCCACACTAGAATAAATTCTAAGTGTATGTCTGATCCACCAACCCACATTCGGCCAGCGTGTGTGGATTATGGCCTAAACCCTCTCAGCTCTCTAGATAGAGGAGAGGAGACCCGAGCCCAGCAGTGGGACATTAATGGGTTGCTGATGATGATGATGAATTAATTAAAAATAACTAACATTTGCACTAGGAGTTTTTCGCCAGCTCATTAAAAAAAAAATCATTAAAACATATTCCTACAAACTGGGTCTAAAGGTTACCACATAAACTGCATATTTAAAAAATCTTTTTAATAACTTTCATGGTTTGTATGTTAGTATGGTCGGGTTAAGTCTTGCAACTGAATTTTAAAGCAGTTATCCTCAACCGATTGAGATAAAATTTTGGATAAATTGAGTAAATTGGATGATAGTGCAATATTTTAATTATATAGAGCTTGTTTGATGATGGAGTTAGAAGGTGGGTATAGGTCCAGGAACTCTGCTTATACCGTTTAGTTTGGGCTCATTTCATTTGTCTTGAAGAGAAATCCAATATATTATATTTAAAACTTGTGAATTGAATAATGATTTTTTTTCATACTAATACTTATTCGTTTTCTACTATTCTTAGGTATTAGCGATTAAATAGCTCTAAAAGAATCCCACGAACTTCAGTGTGCTAAGTTTCGAATATGAATGCCGTCACGAACAGATCTTTATTGATAAACTTCTACTCCCTTCCCACTATCATGAATACAATAGACTCCCAAGTAATCAATGTATAAGGGAACGAAAAGAAAAAGAATCCACTCCAAGTCTAATTCGATTAAGTATTCTATACTTACTCGACAATGGAATATAAAAGTGATACATAACGTTAATAAGCTATAAATTGCGCTGGCCATTTTTTACCAAGATAAATTAAAAAAGAAATATAGCTAGTGTAAGGAATATCCATATTTTACGAACGCAGTGAGCTTTAGCTTAGTTATCAAGTCGCTACACGCAATCCTACAATCAGGCTTGGGTCGCTATGAATGCATATCAAAACTACGTTTTAGCACCTCGACAATACACAATACAACCTTCCGTGATTATAGTAAACTTTCAAAGAAATTATGTGATTTCTTTCTTTCCCATTTAAGGCCAAATTGGGTCATTGGGCCTTACCCTTTTACAGTTAAATTTGTATTACTTAAATTCTTTTGTCTGTGTATGAATACGTATTGCTTAAATTGCGTGTAATGTTCTTTGTCAAAATTTATTGTTTGTGAATAAGGTTTTATTAAAGCCAGCAATTTCTAAAGAGCTTTTTTTGTTTCAAATAGGTTAAAGTGTTCTATTCTTCTTTTTGTTTTTCCGTTGCTTTGCTAATTTAATGAAGGTTGGTAGTCAACGCTGCATACTTTTTCTTGTTTTTTTATTAAATCGAGTAAAAATACGATCCTTCCATTAAACCTTCTGTGAAAGGTTAAATGTTTCACTTATTTTTATCCTTACACAAACACATCCTAATATCATTCTAGTTCTGAATGTTTTGGTCTACTTTCTGTGTTAAAGTTTTACCAAGTCCCGACTCATATACAAATTTCATAAAAAATTATTAATGAAGCAGAATCAAATAATAATCATTTTCATAATTTCCATACTAACAAAGTTTATCTTTTTCCATAGCTCGAGTTCTAACTTCTTAAATAATTACATACTTCAATTGTTGAAGTACAATCTAATCAGACGAAAATTGATACTTCATATTTTTTGACACCACACCGACACACACTGTGTTGGTGTGGTGTGAAACTATATACAGCCATAACGTTTCCAATTTTGGGTCGGTTATTGCTCACAAATAATACTTTACATCATAAAAACGTAGAAGTATTGATAGGTGGTATCAATATATCTCTCGTTTCATTCAGTTCCTCTTTCGATCAAATTTCTTACGGAACCAAAGAAACCAAAAACCTTTCTTAGAATTTAAAAAGTCTCCACATTTTTTACACTTTTTGTAATATTTTTCGTCGACTTCTTTAGTAACAAAATGAACAAATCTCTGCAAGTCATTAAAATGACTCATCATCATTGGGAATCACAGGTTGGAATATCGGTCAGTAGTAAACGTATCAAAAAGGTAAGGTAAAGTACCTAATGTGTAATTTTTTGTTATAGTCTGATCCTGAAGGATCACAAATCAACAAAGACTTTGGAAATGAAGAAACATCAGGTATTAATTTAGAGTAATTTTAGCATAAGTGTGCATACACATTAACATGATTGCAATCTTCTAAGAAGAAGCTATTTCATTTTTTTATTGCCTGAAGTGGCAGACGAGTAGGCATCTGACGGTAAGTGGTTACCGCCGCTCATATTTGTTGGCTATACATAACAATTTTAATTCCAAATGTATATCACACACACACACCTGCTACTCGCCTAGTCACAAAATTTGATATCGTAAAGAATGAAAATCTGCAACTGCAACTCACGAGTTGTACACAATCGTACACATGATTTGTTTTAAAACATTGAAAACTCTATTCAGCAGATATAACGCCTATTTGGTTTCAAAACCTGATCGTTTCAATATGGCTTAAGCAGTGTCAGAAATAATACTGCACTTCAACCAGCTGATACATAGAAACCAAAATATAAAAGTTCACATCGAAACGACCACCAATCATGCATTTTTTGTCATACAGCGCCAGCGTCAAATACCGCTCAAAAACAAACAATGATTTAATAGCTACCGCAATTTTAGTCCCTACAAACTATTTTCACACTCACCGTTTCACAGACAGCTTAGTTTTGATGACATAAAAGACCAAAGCGTAGAGCTGTGGAATAGCGAACGCAGACGATTGACGGCTCACATGGGAACTGTATGCTAATTCAGTCGGAGTATTTCGGGCACTGTCAACGGGCTATACAGCCTTCCCTACCTGTCTAGTGTATATAATGTATACCATGTGTAGTACATGCAGTATTAGACGTGGACGAAATGCAAAAACTTCGAACAATCGGATGTTTGCTCGAAAAAAGAGTTGTAGTATTTTACTATGTTTGACAGTTAAGAGTATTTTAATATGGGTCGGACAGGACAGCGCAAGTGACGTATCTTTAAAATTTATTTTGCCAAACAATGTATTTGTTGTAGTTTTGATTTTGGGCAATACGAGTATATAGTGTCAAACTTACTTCCACCCGCGCTGGTCTACTCGAATTTACAGAATCAGTAGCGGCCAAAATTACTTAATCCAACATTACAAACAAAACCCACTTACTTTTTTTTATAATAAAATTTAAAAGCACTTAGATAAAAAACTGCCTCGGTGGCGGAGCGGGAAGTGTATACGACTGCTGTGCAAGAGGTCCCGGGTCGGGTGAAAATGGTATTAGACTTTTCTATTATGAAATTCCCGTGCTGAGATTTTCCCGGAGTTTGGTAAACAAACGTTCCCGGTTGATGACAATAGGCTTGCCCCCTATTTCATGGAACCAAACATAGCTGGTGAAATGTGGGTGCGAAACACCTATGCCTACCCCTTCGGGGAAAAAGGCGTGGTGCTATGTTATGTTATGTTATGTTAGATAAAAAAAAATCACAACAATATTCTTTGGAGGAGACCCGTGCCCAACAGTGGGACGTTTATGGGTTGAAATGATGATGATAAGACAAAAATTTGGTTCATTTTATTGCTCATATACTATATTCTTTCCCTAAGTAGTATCTTTTTCATGTAGACACTGGTAAGTAATGATTTCGGATTATATACATAGTCTGAAATACTTGAGTTCTTTATTTTCTATCTAAACGAAACAATCAACTTTATTACGAGAAACAGAAGACGAAACCAAAGAGAATATAACCACTGCGTTAAACTGAAACTACGATGTTCAGATGAAGCACTAAACATCAAAATATAGCCGCGGTAGAGGAGCGACTTCTTAACTACTTTTGAGTATTACGCGCCTGAGGTGGAACTTGACGTATTCTTTTTAGTCCCGTCCAAACTTTCCAAACATGTTTATTATTTACAGTATCCGATTGGGATAAATAAATAAGTAAAATTTAGAGAACTGTCGATGCAGCGCTGAACCAAATTTATAATAACTTTGTGCTAATGGTATCCACTGGTCCGCTTTTAAATAAGTTAAACCATCTCCATCTACATTTTCGTACTCATTTCTTATTAATGAACTAAAACTTGAAATAGATCAACAAAGACAAAGTCGAAGATTTCTTGAAATCGTAAAATTGTTTGCAGACAGTTTTCAGAGAAGGTACAATTTTATTTAAAAGAACTCGTGTTTACTGTTAAATAGTTTTTTCAGTGTTCCTAAATTCAACTCGCGAATAGACAATAGAAACTCGTATAAAACAATATTAAACTTTACTGAGGCTACGTGTAATGAGGAAAGCAGTAATTAAAACAAACTAGTATTTACTTTAACCAAAGGGCTTGTTTGGTGTTCACGTGTTAAACTAACGCTTATTGAAATTGATGAACAGTTTCGTTTAGATTAAAGTGTTTTGGACAAGGATTAATAATCTCTCGCTTTGTACAGAACATCGAGGAAGCTACGCACAAAGCCGACATGGAAAGGGTATTAAACAGTGGCTTCAATAAACGGCCCAATAAGTTATGTAAAGTACGGGTGCATCGCGTTACATTACAACCCCTACATGGGCCGGCGGGGTTGGGACGCATGCGCCAGCACCGCCGGCCGCGCACGGCATATGCGGAATATTAAAGGAGGAAAGAGAAAAAAATTAACTTGTGAAGCCATTTTCGTCTATCGGTGGCGGCCCCCGCGCCCGCCGTAGGGTTTCTCTGATGCAGGCAGAAAGGCTCGCGCGGCCGTCGTGAACGAACGCCGCTGCTGACGCCCCGCGCACCGTCCGCTACGAACGCGACCGCGCCGCTCGCTCAAGTGATTACACGTTGTGCCACACATCGTAATTTGTGCAGTGTTATTTGGACTTTTGAGAAGCCCCCGCCCCATCAACTTAGTGATTGTCCTCTAACTCAGCTAGGACTTCTCTTTTTAAGTGCAGTTTATATACTTTACTGTGAGGTGTAAGTTTTTCAGAAGTTTAAATTTTATCATCGTCAGTGTTGCGTCTCTTTAAAGTGAACTAAACTATATTCCAAAGTCGTGTGTCGTGTGCTGTATCTGATAATTATTGACAGGTTTCACATTGAATAAAGAAATCCGTAAAGTTGAAACTTTCACAAGTTATCAGCAACCTTCTGTGAGTCGTCTAATTCAAGTTCAACATCATAACAACTTATGATCGCAACCCTTACAGGTATTATTTTGTGTAATCATTATTAAGTATAGTGTTAATAATTTCATTTGTTCAACATATATTATTAGTTCTATTTTGGTTTATGTATTTTTATATATAATACTTACCTTTATTTAGATGATAGAGTGTCGCTTTAGTATCAATTTCATTTACGTCTGTCGCATAAATAATTTTGTTTTGTATAAACATTCGAGTTTTTATTGCTTTATAGTGTCCATATATTTGTAGAATTCTTGATGGTGATATAATGTTTTCACCTGCTGTATCAGCTGTCCTATGGAGCCGGCTGTAATAACCGAACTTGAGACGCTCGAACACTTCAATAAAACTTTATACAGTCTAAATAAGGACTTCCATAAAGGATAAGACAGTCATAACACAGACGAAACTATCAGTTTCAAAAAGATTTAATGGTATTCTGAGGATACAGTAAATCAAAACTTTATTTATGAAGTTATAACAGTACGACAGAGTGCACTCTAAAATAAGCGTGTATAATAAAAAATCTATATTCCTCCCAATAAATTATCGGAAGACGTTCTTTTTATTGGAGTAACGAATGGTGAGATGAGTAATGGCGTAAGTTTTGCCGATAAATCATGCTTTCCGTAACTGTGAGGAGCTTCCGACAAGAGGGTAGTATTTGGCAAGGGCCACCCTAACTTGTTAGTTTTGGATCACACATTTGTCGTAAATGCAATCGATGACGAAGAAGAACAAAATATGTTACATTGTCCTTTATCATTACACAAAGGAATATAATATTTAGAAGAACAATTTGAAACAAAAGTAATGAATGATAAATGACTCGATTATGACAAAAGCTTCGAACAGCAAATGTGACGGTAGACGATTGCATAAACAATGAAATTGTTATCGATTAGTGCTTCCTCAGACGTAATCGATTTTAATGTATTGATACCATACTTTGAAGTCACACGTCAGGCTCGAGTGAAAGGCTTATAGTAAAGGGGTGGTAGACCAATTGTAAAAACGATTCTCGGCAAGAAAATTAGTGCGCTAAATGGTAGAACGGTGGATAGGCCGTGAAATGGCTTGTCGAGTGAACCGATACCATTTGATGAACTATTGTTTAGGAATCTAGCGATGGGTGGTAGCAGATTCGACTCGCCCTTGGATTTTGTATAGAAATAGATAGAAACACGTAACTATGAGTAACTAGGGCATTCTTTTTACAATATATCTATTAGAAAAAAACATTTAAATTTTGATTAGTCAGAAAGCAGTGGACTGGAATAGGCTGAGATAATGATGATGATGATGATGAATATTCATAATTGGGTAATATTTCAAAGAATTCAAAAGAAAAAAAAATACAATGCATTTGTAGCAGATACTAGATAAAAAAAAATGACGAACTGCTCATTTGTAAAACAAGTATAAACCCTCCTGCAGAATTTGGAATAATTCAATTTTTATTCAAATTTTAAAGAAAATTTAGCTAGCGTTAGTATTACTTAATGTTTGTACTATGGTATGAAAGCCAGTATCGTTGTATTTTGGACCTTAAGCACTGGGTTGTATATGTAAAGCAGAGACAACATTATTATAATTTCAATTCGAAATTCTTATGTTGCTTACATTTTTTCTTCGTGTTTGAAATCTTTAATAACTTGTAAGATTGTATTTGTGTATGTATAGAATCTAAAATATAGGTTTGCTTGTGAAATTATCCGTGATGTTTCGAAATAAAATAAAATAAAGATCGATAGGCGCAACTTACAAAATTAATTATGTGTAACAACATGCTTGCAAACAAAAACATTATCTCAAATGTTTTTGTTTATCACAACTTATAAGATGAAATTTTTCATCCAAACAGCGCGGCGATTAAAATTGTCAGTGTCTCCAAGCTATAAAATAATTTCTTACATCATTAAAGAAATTCATTAGCCTTATCTTTAATGTCCATATTTAATTAATTATATCAAGTCAATTGCAATAAAATATAATTATGGGTGTCAATATTATAATGAGCTATTCTTAGGTAAGATAAGGATGCACCTATATACATAACAATGTCATATGTTATGTAAAGTAAGTATGCCTACCTACGTGTGGCTGACATATCAGTAGATGTTGCTTGTAAGATGTAAAGTAAACAGAACCAGTTGAACTGAATAGAGCAATACAAAAGTCAGGTATTAAGCTTTTTATACAATTGTAGTTAATTTTATTCAACGGTGATTAGATTCGATTTCTATGGAGGGATGGGACGAATTATAAATATCGAATATCGATGTTGAAATTATCGATAGCGATAAAAAGGCGTTCCCACGTTACCGGAAGCAGGCACTGGATCGCCACGCTCCAGTACTCTGCTCTTTTACTATTGTCCCTTTGTCAGTACTTGGCTTCGTCAACCCGTCAAAAGAGCGCCTCTTTATTCTATCGATCTAGTTTGCCGCACTTAATTCGTATTGCATCATTCGTTCCACACCATTTTGTTTTTTTTTTTAAATCGATCGTATCGATAACTCCCCTAATGCTATCCTTTGCATTTGTAACAAAATTCAGAACACGACTTACATTATCGTTATTTCCATCGGCGTTTTGCTAGTTAATAACCACGTACTGTGACCGCAATAGAGCCATGTAATTTTGAACCTCATAATAAGCCTCTTAATTAGTAATTTCCTTGTCCAACTAGCGGTTAGCAACCTTCATTTAGTCGCAGCAGAGTTCAAGAACATGCCGACCAGAAACACTGGTGAAATTTGCATTCTTGCTTCGCCTCAGCCGACATAGCCTAAGGACCACCCGCGTCGAAGTGCCTCCGATACAATACCAGCTTTATAACATCGAGATAGAATTTCAAATCAAGATTCTCATTTTTCATCATACCTATCGCTTGCAATAAGGCGCTCTACAATCTACTCGAGTCTACTCTCGCAAATTTCAATATGCGTTCCCAAGGAATATTATACGACGGTTCGCCGTCTTATTTTGTAAGAAACAAAATCAGTTTACGTAAACAAAAAGCAAGACGAAGGGCTTTAATTTGCGGTTAACATCTTTTCTCCTGCAGTACCATAAATAGGAACTCTGAGCGAGATTTTTTTAATCTTCGCCCGACATCTCGAATAATACAGCTGCAGCATTCGAATCTCATTAGCAAGTGAAACAAGAGAAAAACTCAGAGCAATAAATTTTAGCAAGGCTCAAGTGGAAACGTTTACGGTTCCTTTTAATTTGGTTGCCATTGTCGAGGCGTCCCGCGGCGCGGCGCTCCGCCGCCCGGTGCTCGGTGCCCGACACCGACCAACTTCTCTACCTAGAATTCCAGCTGTTCCAAACATTACCTACTTATTAGTTGAGTATCAAAACAATTTAATGTTACGTTCACTTTATGGTGCCCAACACACTAAATTGTTATTTATTAGACACAAATTGAGTACCAATGTAAAAAAGTTTACTTAAATCTTAATTCTATTAGCCTTAATTATGTTGAATTATTAGATTTAATTACGTTTGATGTTGAGTTAAAAGTCTCATATTTTACCTTATTTAATTACTTATAACACTGATTAAATTGAAAGCGTTTGTATCTAAGTATACACTTTATAATACAACTGGCAACCAAATCTGCCATTTAAATATTTTAGGCCTACTATTAATCTTCGACTTATGTCCCAACCAAATTAGTAAATTTTCAATTAAGAAAAAATCAAAACAGCGGCAGATGTTAAGCGGCTAAGGATCGCGACGCGTATCATAAATCAAAGTGGATTTTATGACGGTGTGATGGAACCAATAGCTACCTCTTCGACACATTTCGACGAAGGATGTTTATTTTAAATGATTGAAGTTATTCCAAAGGACCAACAGACGCCGCAACCGTGTGAGACCGATGACGTTGCGTTCTCTCGCCGTGCCTTCTGCGTGCACACCATAATATTAATACTAGCCCGACTATCGATGGCCACGATAAACTTGTTTGAGTGAGGAAAGATACTACATACTACTACATCAATCATCCGGTAGTAATTGAAAACATGCAGCTGCTATACGATAAAACAATAAATAATGTTCACGAGCCGAGTACCGTAGAAAATATTCATTTCATTATCGTTACTCGAAATATGTTTCTTGTTCTGCGTTTAGAGCGGGCGTTACCCGACATTTTATTACCAGCGACACGTGTTTCGCGAAGAATCTCCTACGACTGCGGCCCAGCTGTGAGCACCAGAACGTGCCGTTCCGACTGCACATTAAAATTCCCACACATAAAATTGAATGATAAAAAAAAGGTTCACCCGATGGCCCCTTTCCTACTCCCAACAAACAAGCAGGTAAGCGAATCTTTACGAGCCCAACAAAGTGAAATATGCGCAATCCGTTGAGGGATTTTACATCTTATTACTGCTTTGTAAAGAATCAGTTTATACCAGTGAAAAATTCACAATGATCTCTCGCAACATTTGGTAAGAATAAAAATGTTGTTTAGCTTTCTATTCACTGACAAAAATTGGTAAAAATCTGTTTGGTTTTGATAGGAGTCTTGAAGGTTTTCGGTTGACAACCCCTTTTATTGCGGTTTATTGTACCTTATACGGTTTGTTTCCTGAATGCGTTCGTTGCATTTAGTGTTTTGATTACATAATGGGAACTAATGAAAATGAATGAGTTGAGACACGCATCCGCCTCGAAAATCAAAAGGGAATAATGCATTATTTGTTCTACGAATGTATAAATCATTGGTTCTGAGAATTGCTTTGTTTGCTCTGGAACGTGACATATTTAGAGGCTATTGACAATACACATGTCGAGGGACGGTACCCGTGTGTATAGTTATAGCTATGCGTTTGGTAATATATCAGGCTCCTCTCAATTGATTCTCATCAATAACAGTTCGTGACTGGATTTTGGCTAATCATTGTAAGAGTCTAAACCGGCTGTGACAGCGTCGGTACTCGTAATACATTCCATTGTCGCCGCGCCGCGCCGGCTAGCGATCAAATACACAGCGAGGTGGTCGCTCCAATCAAAACAGACCAATGTGAGAAAATATTGTCTGTTATGTATAGACCAATTAATCCTTAGAGAAGTAAAATATTGCATTTTAGTTGTTATAGATCGCACTTATAATAGGTATAATATTGCTATATAATTTGCTCTTGTCTGGTAACAAAGAAAATCGATTTTAATTTGATGTTCTTATGATTCATTTTCGTGGAGCACCTTTCAAAGCTACCAATTATAATCTTCAAAGTGTTTCGGAAGGGAAATATTGAACAGTCTAATAAGGCAATGTTGTTCTTTCGTATTGCATTGCATGACTGAACAAAGTTAGGTGCGAGTTTCTGATTGTACCCTAATAAGATGCATATCGTAAACATGCCATCTGCCAACAAACTTGATTAAGTATGTATATCTTGTGAATTAATTTGTTGAAACAATACCGTTATAAAGAATGCTAACAGTAATAGTATGTACAATATGTACATAGTTATAAGAAAAGACACCTGCGAGTTTGACTTTGTAGAAATGTATAGAATATAGATTATTATATAATATTATAGAGGGGAGATAGGGCAATTAGGCAAGTCAACAAATTGTAGCATGTTCTAACTTACTGCTTCAGAAAGTTCCGTTTAAATCAATTCAGTCAATTTGAATGTATTACCAACTTAGAAATATCAAACCAAGTTGTAATGTTGGTATTTGAAGCTGAATCGATGACGTAACTGGTTATGGTAAGTCTCGACCAGCGCTTGGTGAAGAATCAAAACAATAATGTTATGATAGGAAGCGGCCGCGGAGCATCACTGTTTATTTTAAACATTCGCCTTCAGCCGCGGTAAGATTATATTCCTTGTAATGTTATACCCAAGGGCGGTATACCTTACCTCCATCCCATTGTTTAATGATCCCGTATTTTGTTTACACAAATAACCTTAAACAACACCAAAAGTTTCATAACAGGTACATAATATCTCATTAATCATTGTTGCCGTGATGCAAGATTCTCGTTTGGCCGGTAACCCGTTTTTTTTTTACAGCTCATTGGAATTTGTATTTGTAGTTTTGACACTTAGGTTATCTGAACAACGATGGCAATAAGGTTTCCACCGTTTTCGATTCCAATAGGCAGCCAGATTTTTTTGTTTACATTGCGCCATCTAGTCCATAAATAATTATATTTGCTTGTGTTATGGGTACTAAACAACTGATTTACTACTTAAATAGGTATTTTTTTTATTCGTAAATACATACATTAGATAAAATAATCAATAATATCATTCCTAATTCTTCATTACCACATAGTGTGGTAGAAAGCTAGGGTTTACAAGACAATCTTACCAGCGCTCCCACTGTACACGTGTCGCGCTGTCACTGTAACTGCTTTTAGCCAGGATTAACAATAATGAACTCTTTCGACCACCGAGCTATTACACTTGGAAGTCCCAGGGAAAGCCTAACCTACTGTCTAGGAACCCGCAACACATTTAATCATAATAAAGATGGATAAACAAGAAAGAAAGTTTAAGTAACTTTATTTCTAGGGTCTTTATTCTTGTTGCCTCACTGTGCGGCCTTACTACTAAACAAATTTGTAAATAAAAAAAAATCAATTGAGTAAATATAAAAGTACATTACAAGTGCGGCCATTTCATATGTATAGCGTTGATGGAGTATTGACATTCAATAATTTAACGATTAAATGACGCGGTGACTGCACCGTAAATATTCTTGTTGAACAAACCGTTCGGCAACTCGTTTGAATTATTTCTAAACGGGTTACATGAGAATAGTTTCATAGGCTCACTAAATTATATTTATAATGATACAACATTCACTTATAAATTTTATGTTAAACATAAAAATCAACGTAAAACGTTTATAGCGTCACGTTAATAATTATTATTTTGTTATTTAACAACAAACATCGTAAATAGTAATTCTAGAAGGTACTTTATAGCTTGACAAAGATTATTGATTCGAACTCAATCAAGTCGTAAACTCTGTGTGTTAATGGTATAATCAAAAGTTCCTAAGTAATACGAAAATCGTTTGATGAAAGACATACTCGAGAGTAATTAAATTGTTTACACTGGAAATCGATTATTGAGTTGCGGGTGTGTACAAGTGACTGTGTATAAGTTAGAAAGCCATAACTCTGAATTTCGTGCAGTTGACTTCCGAGCTCCGACGTGCGAGCGAATCGAACTTTACTGCCTATAAACTCTTTATTGCCCATTGTCGGCGATTATTACTTAACCCTCATGACTTATGAACTAATAAATTCGATCTTTCATGCTGATCGTGCTTACGATTTCACTCACACGAGCTTATGTAGTAAATAAGATTCATAATTTTAAATTTACTCCGTTATCGAGGGAATTAAAACAATGATTAATGCAGTCTGTTTTGTTAGTACCAAGTTGGAACACCGATTGAGCTAAATAAGAACATTAAAAGCGAGCTGTGCCGCGTGCGTGAATCAATAGATTAGATGGAAATAAGCTTAAAATATCTCCGTATGGTCTGGCTGTAAATAACTTGTTTGTAATTGCGGAGCCGCGATTGTCTGCTGGTATAAGGAGGGCGGGCTGTTTGATAGCAATCTTACTTGTGCCAGCTCGGTCCCCTTCCTACCTTTTGCGTAGTTGAGTGGTTGCGTGTTACCGTTTTCGGTCATTGCTTAACCAAACACCGTCACAGCGCATAATATGTCATTGTAGACTAAATAAATATTCCAAATTCAGATGCTGTTAACCTTTTAAGTGAAGTTATATTATCATAAGGGTACAATAACATTGCATTATTGCACAAAAGATATGAACAAGAGAATATAACATCTAAGAAGGACCATTGGCTTTATTGAAAGCCGTGCTTGCTTTATACTGTCCCCCGCTTTCTGAGGCATAAAGTTATTTTCACAACAAAGCACGCGGAGGCTCTGAGCTCCTTATATTGGACCTCTCTTGAGCCGACCCATTGTAATCTTAATGCCGTATTATATTAATGCGATAAACATCTCACAGATCTCTCAGCTCATTTTTTTCTGTGAATTATTATCGTGAGTTTAATATTGGCAGTTTCTTAGAGAAGACGTTTCTCTGGTTACGAGGCTTATCTTATATCGTTGCGAGATCAAATTCTATCACCATGTACCTACTTTAGAATTTCTGTGGTCGGGTATGTCTTTTTGTTCGGATGAAACTTGTTTCGTAGCTTTATAACTTATAAGTCATCGAATTCATGTTAGGTTTGAAGGTGCTCTGAATAGCATAAATAATGGAGGCACGACGTCATCTCATCAATGTCACATGCTATTAAATATGTATAATACGGGCCGTATTAAAACACTTATGTCGGATGACAAGGCATGAAAATCCAAATTTACTGAGCATATTACTATGGAATGAGAGAACACGACGAGCCACGCACAATGAAACTTTGTGCCTTCCCTGAATAATTGCCGTATTTAACTGTGGAGATTTAGTATCCCAGCTTACACCACAATGGAGTATTTAGTCCGTGAAAGAAACTAAAAAACTATTGTTTGTCATGTCTTGGACAGTATAATATGGGTTTATTTTATGGTTTGGTACTTATTCTTAATTATTTTATATCTCTTACGCAACTGCTTCGGTGGCGCAGCGGGAAGTGTATACGACTGCTGTGCAAGAGGTCCCGGGTTCGATTCCCGGGTCGGGTGAAAATGGTATTGGGTTTTTCTATCATGAAATTCCAGTATTAAGATTTTTGTTTGGTAAACAATTGTTCCCGGTTGATGACAATAGGCTCGCCCCCTATTTCATGGGACCAAACATAGCTGGCGAAATGTGGGTGTGTAACCCCTCTGCCTACCCTTTCGGGGAAAAAGGCGTGATGCTATGTTATGTTATGCTCTTACGCATGTTATACTGACATAGATCCAATTATTGTAATTTATTATGATTAAACGCAGTATAGTTTTCTTTGCCAGAATTTTTATAATATGACTACGTATGGCATTTATTACTGCTAAAATGTATGTCACAAAAAAGTTAAATTAGGTTTCATTAATCATAACATACTTACTTAAAAGCTTGGTTCACAGCCAAGATGAAATGTTTTCATAATCTGACTCCTCTACTTTACTCTACAATGGTACAGTGAAATCATGACTGTTTGGTGTCACACCATATTTATTTTAATGGGAAAGGTCATTACTTTCTGTGGTTTGGAGTGGACTTTCATAGGGCTGTACTGTTTATAAATATTGTACATATATAATCTAGCAAAATAAAGCAATTCCGCATGTTAACAAAAACCACAATATCAGCCAAAATGTTGTAATAATCAATTAATCACACATCAATGATGATTTTTAGAATAAATATCAGTGTTGTGCTTATCAATATTTTTTTTGTTTTAATAGTAGTTAGTTCATAGTACTGTAACTTTAAATCCTTTTTTTTTGTAATGATAGTAAGGTAAGATAGTAAGCGTAGGTGAGTTCATCCATATAATTTCTTCCCTATTTGGTAGGTATAAGGTATATAATTGAACCGTTTTTATATACTTAATGTTTACTTAAAACCTACAACCTTCATTCAATGGATCTATGTATTTCAACCAAACAGCTCACTTAATTTTCAAACAGAATTTGTCTCCATGCCTAAGAGAACCAATTTTGGTTGTCCCTCGGCGCCTAAAAAACTGGGGCAAATCCTGAGAAATGCATATTGATGGCAGCCCTTAACCAGTACAATGTCGCTTTGTATCCCGCTGAGTAATCGTCACAACTTAGCTCCTCGAATTTATGTCCCATTTATACTTCAACCATAATGGAATATTTAGGGGTGCGCGAAAACTTGCACAGTACAAAACCATATTTTATTTACACTGTGACATGTGAATGTTATGTTTTTTGCGTCCGGTGTTTGACCGCAAATGGTTGACGTTGCATCGGGTTGGCGTGAATGCTTGGAGTTTCGAAGCACCGGGTGTTCTATAAAACTCTGTTCCGCGATATATTCGTATTTTATAAGAAACTTGATGCACAAATAGAAACTGACCGATACGTCATAGAATAAATAAGATTCCTTGACCCTAGCAGCTTGCGGCAAACCAAATTCGAACAGAGTGGAATCGATCTATGCGGTCATAGCTTTTACGAGTTGGTTGTTGAATGAAAATAGAAATGCATACCATATACCTATTGCATATCGCTAGAGATATGAACTCATTCGTTCACGTTCTAACTCAAAGACTCATGTTCGATTGCAGTGAATATTTCAGCAGCAGTCTCGAAATTCGAGACTTTCTAAATAAATTCAGTGTTCGAAACTGCACACATATTCAAAGCTGTCTGGAGTTGTCTGTAAAACTCACGATGCAGACTATAATAAACATACTACCTAACAATTTTCACTTTAAAAGTTGGATCCCTAGACGCAATACAAAGGTTCACAAGTTCAGTTATGAATCAAAGTAACCCACGCAAAAGTCAACCTCAAACAAGCAAAAAAGAAAATATAAAACATTTTATTCTAATATCGAGGTTTTATAGCTGCCATTGCTCAGCTAAAATATACTTTTGTATATTCCGTCTAGGATAAATTTAGTACAAAATTTGTGAAAACAAAGTGTAGTTTGTAATACAAGATGTTATGCAAATATTTTACCAACCACTCAGAAGGAGGATTTTAGTTTCAACTGTAAGTAGTTTTTAATGTACGGGGAATGTTCTAAATATGTAAATTCTTAATCTTGTTTTAAGAGATAAGATTCCATAGATTAACTTACATAAGACTAAATTATGCATACGCTTTAACGTTTAACAGTTGCGACGAATTTTATGATTATTTTTATTGGTAACGTAAATATTCTTCCCAACATTTATTCCCATCATTTATCAAATGTATTGCCACTATGTTATGTTTTTATATAAAAATGTCATATTCGAAAATATGTGATACAGACTCGTAAATAAATTATACGTTGTAATGGACAACTGACAAAATGATAATATATTTTCATTAAAATGTTTGGCTCCCGTGATGTATGTGTGCACACATTTCGTCATAATTTATGAAAGTATTAAAGTGAAATTTAATATTTGATAAATAGTTTTAATATCAATTCAATAGATGTGTTTTCTATTCAGTGAATGATAAACTTATGTCACATAAAAGTTATATATTAGCTCAGAAGCTAACGCTTCTAACACGAACATTGTATTAACAGATATTAAAATTTAGGAAGCTAATAGGGAAACGGCCCACACGTGCCTATAGAGTATAAGATATCTTCTATAGACTCTTGTATCTATTAACTGAATCTACACCAACGCTAAGCTGAATATAAAAGTTTTGATTCGTGAGCATAAGGTATAAATTTCACTAGTTATTAGAATATAGTAAAATGCAACATATAAGAGTACCATTTACAGGCAAAACAATATTTGGTTCAGCAATCTTTCAAAACATTCAAAAAATATTCAAACACCGCTAGTGATATCATTGCACACAACAAAATATAACAGCGAAAAAACCAATTGCAAGGCAGAATTTATCACGTTCCCAACAATACCTACTTTATGAATCCAAGTTTTTATGAAAAAGTAGAAGGTTAGGTAAGTTCAGAATACATATAATACAAGTGGCAAGTTGCGAAGGTCGAACTGAATGTAACTTTTGCCTTTGACGTGCCCTTTGTTAAGTGTGTATTTTACTCTGTAGGTAATCTATATTTTGTTTTGTACTGGGAAGTACCATCTGTGTTCTATACAAACTGTCCAAGTTTTGATTAACGATATCAATAAAATCATCAAGCCTGTTTTAGACACCCACATTATTATATTGTGAGTCTCCCTGACAATACTTTTAGGTTTGGTATTAAGTTTTAATGCCGAATAGATCGTTAATTTACATTCCAACTCTTATTTCTTTATTCTGAAATCTTTCACTAAAATTTTTACTTCGATATTTTTACTCAGAATATAATATATACCGCACTTGCTTGATTAAGTAATGTTTCTTTTACTTTTATATTATTTAATCTTTTTGTAGTGAGTTAACAAGCTGAGATAGCATTGACTGAGTATGTTGTCACATAAATATCTTTTACACATTTAATTTTGTAGGGGTTGTAAAATAGCTGACATTTCAATGATGAAAATATGATGATAAAAATGAATTTACATTAAATTATACTCAATCACCCCACCCTCATTCTAATTAGTTAGTGTATTTAATTGAAACGCAAAGGGACAATATTTTTTTGATAAAATTGGTAATTAGGTACACTTTAATTTTGGTAGGCACTTTAAAGTGCTTGTAGGAAATTCGTTGACTAAAAATAGTATTTGTGTAATGTTTCAACAACCATACGTTTGAATTTCTTTTTAGCATTATCTTATAACACATAGAAACAGTGGATTTGTAGACGAATTACGATTTTTTTCTTTATTCCCTAATCTATCCCTAAAAAAATCCACCCGTGACTCCGCATATGTCCGCATAAGTAGCTTATGACATGTCATGTGTTCTAGACTCTAATCTAACTGTATGTCAAATATTATACAGATTCTTTCAGCCGTTCTGCGGTGTTATGGTAACAACCAATTATCAAAACTTTAGCATTTATTATAATTTTATTAAGTAGCATCAAATGTGAAGTCATATTTTTATGACAAATATTGCATCAGATAAACATCAGGTTATTTGATAAGGATCATTAACATCCAATAAAGTTCGATGTACTCGCGTTTATTAAATCATTGTGTGAAGTTTCACTACGTAAGGTACCCGACCGAAGTACAATGTACTGAGGTTTCTCGTTGAATAAATAATGAGTGGAGCCATGTTAAGCTTCGCGTCCACTAGTCAACACTTGACAAACTTGTCTTTAACATATCTAATGTGGGACGAACTTGGCTATCACGATTTTGCATTTATTCTACCAGAATTATTTTTATCTTCTTCTTATCGTATGGGTTTGAGGCAGACCCAAGTGTTGGAATTTATCAAGTCGCCTAAAAGGCTTCCAACTTGACTTAAAGACAACCACATTAAGTGATAACCGGGACCAACGGCTTTACATGCCTTCCGAAGCACGGACACGCTCGAGAATGAAATTGCCACAAACGGTCACCCATCATGCACTGGCCTTTGCTGAACGTTGCTTAACTTCGATGATCGTAACCACACTGTACCACAATGCTACGGCGTCTCTTATTTTTTATGTTAAACGGATTCTTGCATAAGTAATTTTAAATATTTTTTTCCTTTGCTTTGGTTTAACATTTTACATAATACATAGAAACAGTAAATATAATTTAAAAAATTTAATAACCCGACTGCAAAAAATCAACAGAGAGCAACGCACTAAAAATACCGTAAAATTATTGTAATATTATTATACCTATAACATAGCATCACGCCTTTTCCCCTGGAGGATTAGGCAGAGGTGTGACACATCCAAATTTCGCCAGCTGTGTTTGATCCCATGAAATAGGAATACTGGAAAATCGAACCTTTGACCTCTCGCACAGCAGTCTAAATTTCTTCCACAATATTTGGAGGCCCGTGCCCAGCAGTGGGACGTTTATGGCTTGAAATAACGTAATAACGATGATGAGACTGATAAGCGCTTATTCAACATATTATTAAATAATAAAATCTTATAAAAATAAAATAAAAACCAATTTGGATTAGCTGTGTTGTATAAATTATTCCAGTTCAATAAAACATGCACCTGTGCCATGTGAAGACGCAATAAAATGTTAAGTGTTCAGTATTACTTTAATATATTTTTAATTAAGAAATTAAATACTAATAAAACCTATGAACACTGAACACCTATGAACAGAAAATTGGTATTTTCTGTGCCTGAGTGTTCATAGGTTTTATTTTTGAGTACCAACTCAAGAATGATAAAATTTGCCAATAAATTATTTGAATAAAACCTTACCCTTCCTTTTTGGCAGATGGATAAAAAAGCCACATTTAAAAAAATAACTGGCAGCTTGTAATAGTACAATTAAAAAGTTATTTTTAAATTTCGAATAATGTACCTACTTGTTAAAAAAAATGCATCAATGATAGGTATCAAAGAAAAAGGCTTTATATCAAGAATAAACTTTGAATTATTCGTACTTGCATTTCAAAATTTACAATGTTATCGGAGTGCATGATGTCTGTCGAGCGGAAACGCAGCAGCGAGTGTTAAAGTTGACTTGATAGATTTATAGTGAGGGGCAGGACACGACAACGGACTTATGCCGCTACGGTTACAGTTTTGTTGTATCAGTCGTAATGCCACCCAACAAAATGTTCTTGACGTTTTTCGCGGTACAGTTGACTGTGAGAATTTGAAAGATAAAACTATTAAGCACACGTGTGACTTTGTCTTTGTGACTAATTTAGTTACATATGAATCAGAAAACGTATACGTGTGTCGCATACTAGGTAAACGTGAACTAATTTACAATGTGAATTTGAAATTGAACAAATGGATTAACTTTTCAATACTAAACTTATAGAAGAAGACTATCAGAACTACTTGGTAAACAGTCAAAATTATCCGACAAATAGTCTTCATAAGTAATAGAATCAGCACGTTTTAAGAAAATAGCGTTTTAAAAGAACATTTTAGAAAACATTACGCTATTTTAGAACAGACTGCGTGACTGCTATGTGCTTATTCTTTTGCGATCAAAAAGGTAAGCCCATTTAATTGGCCCGACACCGCACGTAGCGTGCGAGATAACACTCACAAACTAACGTGCACTATGTTCCATTGCGCTTAGTTAGCTAAGAGGGTTATTTTTAACTTGGCAGGGTTATAGCCTTCCTGAACCCTCTATGACAATTATTATACGATAACACTTCGGATATGGCTTTCCTGTGCTTCGCTTGTGGGGGATATTAAAAGTAACTGTCTGAATGACAATTTGTCGGTGTTTTGTGTCTGATATTAATGTAAATGTTAGGACATAAGCTGGACGGAGATTGCATTTCATATTGAACATATTCATTAATCTTAAACACTAATTTATTATCATGTTCTTAATATTCGGACGGCAATGCAACACGAACAAAGATATTAAAGGCGCTCTGCTGATATAATAGATTTCTGTGCCTTCATTTTTATAACGACTTAAATGCTAAACAAAGTGCTAGGTTGGTTTATTATGAAGTTTGAAATATAATTAACGATAATAATTATAAGCCAATCGTTTTTTATATTGTGTGTGGGCTTAACAACAAAAAAATAAATTAAACATCGCTAAACGGTTTTTATCATAATTGCCGAAAGATTAATTAATAAATTGTGCGGCCTCTTTTATATCCAAGACGTTGTTTTGTTAAATATTTAATAATCGCCGTATGTAAATAAATTATATATAATATTATATATAAATTCATTGAGTGGCAGGCTAAATGCCTGTCACTCAATGATAATAATAATGTAGCATTTTACTTAAAGTTTATTTTTATCCGAATGAGTTGTCTCTGTAATATTAGTCAAAAAGTATAGATTACAATTATTACTTTAAATTACAATAAATATAATATTCCATAACTTCGCTAAGACGGTACCACGTAAATGTACTCGTATGTGTAATACTCGTACATTCTAAAACAGTGCAATAAAACAAAAGAATGGAGTATTTTAAATTTGATTAAATAAATAAACAAAAGAATCACGGAAAATTTAAACACCAACATTTAACCTCTACTAAGAAATGAATAAAATACAGGTCTGTCAGGCTAATTGTGGAGAAATTGTAATAACAGAGCTTGAAGACAGCAGACTCTATTATTAGAATTTGCATGAGTCTGAATAAAACATTTATTATATATTTAACTATGAATTATTCAAACAACTGAAACAGTAACTGTCGAGTCGGTACAAGCCCAACTTGAAATTTAGTTTAACTTTAACTTCAGTTTCATATATTATGTTCGCCACATACATACTGACTCTTGTAGAGTTTAGAACCACCTGCGTGCAGTGTTCAAGAATAATATTTTCATTTTATGCACTTAGCAAAAATCTATTGTAGGTACTTTTTGAAACTTGCTATTAAAATTTACATTATCTATTAGAATATATTATTATATAGCTGAAGAGTTTGTTTGTTTGTTTGTTTGTTTGGTTGGTTCAACACTAGAGTCTCAGGAACTACTGATCCGAAATAAAAAAATCTCTTAGTGCGAGATAGCCCATTTATCGAAGATTGTTTGCTATATAACATCGCGCTACGGCCAATAGGAGCTGAGCAGTGGCTAAGTAAATGTCGCATCATATAGGGTCAAAGTTTTAAGAACCAAATTTAAGTACCAAATTAAAAAAATTTTGCTTGTTTATTTTTATAACTTTTATATTATTATAACTTTTGTTTAAGTGAGCCAAAATCACTCAAACGAACGTATAATAAAATTATTCGAAGCAATAAATTAACAATGAAACTTGATCGTAATTGTTTCATCATGTCGGACAGAAAAAATCAATTCTTAAAAAGTCAAACAAAAGAAGCAGACAAGCTGAAGTAAAATAAGACGACACGATGTAGTTACACGAAGGGCGTTATTCGACAATACGGTCTTTGTTCTTTTGAAGCAAGACGTTGAAGATAAACCGTGGCTGAGTGAGTGGCATGTCTGGGTGTAGTGGTACACAGTACAGTCTGGTCGCGTGCCTCGCGCAGATCCATTAATGTAGTCAGCCGTGTGCTGCCGCCAACAAACAAATTACGGATGCAAACACGTCGCAACACGCGAGCTAGCCTTGAAAGCCTTCTGCTTGCTTTGTCAATTTTGTTCCTTTCCCGTCCTCCCCGTATCGCCTACGAGTCGCTCGCCTTAGTAATTTGATAAATGTTATTGTTATTGGCAGTGCCAACAAAGGTAATTGTTTTAGAGTTTGCTCACGCTATTCTGTGTACATATTTGGGGAATAATTCTAGACACACTTTGTTGCCGTCATCGTTAATTTAATTCTATTTTGACACATCATCAGCACAACCAGATTGTACGAAATATATCCCAAAACTGTATTTTATATAAATGACTCGTTCTTTAAAATACTTAGTACTTACCAACATTAAAAAAAATTACTGTCACGATTTGTACACATATTGTTACAAAGGAGAACGGGTTTTAAACGCGATGATAGTCAACCCGTGACCCGTGCAAGTCGACCAAAACGTCGCGTCGGCTAAAACGTATTGAAGCCTTAAAAATAATATTGCGGTCAACAGGTCGAAAACCGTTGTCCATTACAAGAATGTGTACTTAGTAAACATTATTGCTTGAATTTATGGTCCATTTTTCTTTAATCATACATTATAACTAGCATAGCACACTTGGTTTACTATAAATTGTTCAAAACTTCATCTGCGTTCTACAAAAGGTTCAAAACCTGAATATTTCGTTTCAGCTTTAAATATGTGTAATGTTAGTTTCTCGGCAACATCTTGCAGCTGGAGACTAGCAAGAAAGCTTCACATGCAGGGTCTAGGTAGGTGTAGGGGGTGGTGTAACACTGCTCCACAAATTTCGCAGTCTCATGGACTTGGCCAACGTCGCGAATTTGCCGCCTGTTGCCTCAAAACCCGTCTTACGTCTTAGTCTCTTTAACGAGATAAACAAATTAAATTATAAATGTACGTAATTTGTACTAAAGTTTATCTATTAAATATTTTGCGCGGTAATTATATTAAAGAGAACGGTCCTAGTGTTTTTTTGTGTTAGGTGTGGGCTTTGGCTTTTCAATTTAAAAAATAAATTAAACATCGCTAAAATGTTTTCTTTATTATAATTGCTATTTGAGTTGTTAGGTTTTTTATTTATATTTAAGAGATTATTCTGGCAAATTGCTGGTCATTTTTAAATCGGAACCATAGGTGTCAAAAGCATTAAAGCTTTTCCTCGCAGTGAATAGTAACGTGGATAGGGGGTCTCTGAATTTCGACATTCGATTAGGCGGTTTTGATGTCGCTGTCAAATGTTTGAAAGTGACACGATATCTAAATTTCCTTACATTAGTCTATAACTTGTACCTAGTAAACAATAGAAAACTCCGTTGCATTGTAAGTAACTACATTTACAGTTTAACAGACAGTTCCACATACATGTGCGCAATAAACCAAGAACCTACGCTAGCAAAAGAATTACGTTATCCAGGTTTTATAATCCACCAATCTTACTACCGCATAAGCATATTTAATAGATATTGTAATGTAGCAAAATGTATATCTAAACAGAACTGGTGAGTACCACCCACCAGCCTAACTTAATTAGATGTTATTCGATATTACAAATTCTTATTCATACCTAAGGTTTTGGAATTGTGTTTAACTTGATTAGCGTTAAGCTGACCTTATCAGTAACCCCAAAACTTTTATCGGTAAAGTGGGCGTAAAATTATGTACCATTGGTGACATTTTGGCAATCCTATACTCTGGATAAGGAGAGTTCAGAATATTGTAATCATAATCACCGTTATATTAATCCCTTTCGTTCTAAAAGGGACGAGGAAGCTCGTACAAGGAGAGGGTAGAATTAGCAATACGTTGTTTAACATTTTTAAATGAAAAATTCAAAGAAATCGTAAATTCAGCACGCATGGTATGTCAATAAAGGGTACTCAACTAATTTATCATTTCAACCCATAAACATCGGCACGGGTCTCTAAAGAATTATCATCAGCAACCCATTAAGTCCCACTGCTGGGCTCGGGTCTCCTCTCCTCTAACTAGAGAGCTGAGAGGGTTTAGGCCATAATCCACTCACACTGGCCTAATGCGGGTTGGTGTATTAGACATACTCATAGAATTTCTTCTAGGGTATGTGGGTTTCCTCACGATGTTTTCCTTCACCGTTAGCAGATGGTAAGTCACTTGACTAGTACATATAAATTCCACAAAGTGGAATCCACATTGGTACTGCGCCGGTCGGGATCGAACTCGGACCGCGTGATTTGCACGCCGATCCCTTATCCATTCAGCCACCATCGCTCTAAAGAATATGAAGGGAATTTAGCCTACTATACCAAGCTGATCAAGCGGGTAGGTATAGAGTTTGTTTCGAATTTTCCTTTTCTAGCACTGCTCTTGTCTGCACAAAGTTACTCCCTTCCCTAGTCGCATTTTACAACACCCACGGGTTGAGATCGATAGTGAAATTATGTATACATTTTTAATCCGCCACTACGTGTTTGACGAATACAATTAGGTTTTATTATAATATAATTTTTGCATTTTGTGAAAATTTTTCTAACTGATCCGCATCAAATCTTTCCAGAAGTTGATTGGTTGGCGAATTTCTTTTATACTTTTTAAAGATATTGAATTTTACATATACATATTTGGGTAAAGCGATTGTCGCTCACGACACCTCCATGTTAAAGCTTCGATCTATTAGTAGCTAGCTAAAATAGTGGCAGTATTGTTCGGCTTCGTGAGGCTGTCAATTAGCTGGTTGCAACACGCCTCGCCCGTCGACTGTCACAGCCGAGCGAACAGAAATATGTATGTGAAATTTAGTTTACTCCGTTTCAAGGATATTTTAGGATTTTAGAATTCACCGTCTGAACATGGTGTTGTTGGACTTGAAGTATTTTGAGTATTCTTTCGATGGTTAAAACACTAGTTACATTTTTTATTCGAGATGGTATCATTAATAAACGATTAATGTCCCACTGCTGGATTCGGGTCTCCTCTCCTCTATCTAGAGAGCTGAGAGGGTTAAATAAAAATAATAGTAATATTCTACCACATTCGCACAGCGCCATCTAATTTCAAATTAATATTTGTTTGTGTTATGGGTACTAAACAAAATGGTATAATTTGGTCCAAATTATAAATTGGTTAAGCTCTTTTAATACTGGAGCATAAAAGACAGAACTATTATATTTGCGTAAATAATGTCAGTACGTTAACAACACTTGTAAGTCTTGTTCAGCGAGTGCACCTGAATATGGCCAACGCATTATTACACCGCTATATTTTATGAGAATGTTATTGATCACTATCGAGTAGTACTACTTTCCTATCGGTGTCCTATAATCTTTTACTACACAAATTGACTGTATGTATTAGCGACACATAAGAATATTTCTTCTTCAAATTTACGACAATTCAACGATTATTACAGATCTTTCCATACTTCCGAAGCCCATTGTTACATTGCTACTTAATGTAGTTTTGAACACCTCGGAACATGTAAGCGGATGTGTCTAATTTCGAAGCGACCATTTTACGATAAAGTGTACAATACCCTCATAGATACCACTATAATAGTTATATAAGTGGATTCCGGTGTCACTTGGAAGCCTCTCAAGCGTTCACAAAAGCCGGCTTACTCACTATTTATATTACACAATTTTGTTTTAGTTATTTAGCTAACTTGTTTTTAAAATAATGCTTACCTCAGTGCCATTGGTGTTCACGTTGTTGATGTGACTAAATGCTTTTACTTGGACAAGATATCAACATTTCTGGTTAACAACTGGGGTTGGTGGCTTCTCAATGCTTGAAGGAGACCGTGAGTCTCCTCCAAGCATTGTGGAGGGTATTTGAGGGCCCAGACCAACTCAAACCAACTGAGTTACTGACTGACTATGAGTTGTAATGATGATATATCAGTAGGTATAGAACTATAACCATATTTATATTCTTTAAACCTACTATTTTATTCTGAATGTTGTCATTTCATTACCCTGCCGACAAGGGAGTAGTATATTCATCCTAACGAACTTTTCTTGTAGAACTTTTGGAAACTTGATCATTTTTTTTGCGCCTCATACGTAATAAATATTTCTTCCTTTCATCGAAGTATGTGAAAATGTCTATTGAGGTTTCTGAAACTTGTACGATATGAATTAGATTTAACTCAATTTTCTTTTTATATAGTGGATTTATTATAATAATAATATTATTAATATACTATAATATACATATTGTAGTCCCTAATTATATAATTAGGAACTACAATATGGGGTTTTTCAAAAAAGGAGTGAATTGGTTTTATAGGGTTCGGTAACGCGCTCGTGTTGCCCCTGGTTCAGCAAATCACTACTTAGTATAAAACAAAGTCGCTTTCTTTGTCCCTATATACGATCCCTATATATGTATGCTTAAATCTTTAAAACTACGGAACTGATTTTTGTGCGGTTTTTTAATAGATAGACTGATTCAAGAGGAAGGTTTATAGGTATAAAATACATACCACGCGGGCGAAGCAGCGGGCGGAAGCTAGTGTATAAATAAAATAAAGTATGTCATCAAAAACTGAATAGTTATCTAAAACTAAAATCCAGGGCAGATTTTATTCTTTAAATGGACACAATATTCTATTTATTTTTAATAAAACGGTTCAATAACTTTAACCATGTGCCCACCTACAAATACATTGATTTCTGACTCGTTATCTGTTCCTCAAACTTTTCCAAGAACAAATAAAAGGTTAATCCTAATATTCTGCTAACTTTACCTTCATTAATACCAACAGGAGGTAACTTTCCTAATTACGTTAATTTCCTCCGTGATGAAAGGCATTTGTCCACATTAAACAACACACTGAGCGGTGACAGGAATATATGAGATACGCTTACAAATAGATTATATTACTAACAAGTAAAATAAGAACGTATTTCCTTTAAAAGGATTTTTTCCTTCGCTGGTTCAAACAACAACAATGTAGAAGAACATAGTGGCAGTAAATCTGTTGTATCAGTACCGCTTCAGGCAAATAAAGGACTAGTTTGCTTAAAAGACCTAAGGGCCTAACTATGTTTTATTGCTCCTTAAGAGGTTGTTTTTTATGGGCGACGTCATATAACTGCCAGATAAAAGTTATGATTTCTTAGATCATTCTGGAGACCGAAGCAGTGAGTGCTAGAGGCCAGATGATAAAGAAACATAACTAAAACGTTTCCACTTCAGTTTCCAAGTATACTCGGGTATCATCATCATCATCATCATGATGATATAGGGTATATACTCGGGTATATAGGTCAAGAATTTCTTCGTACCACAAATTTAATGTACGTGTTTAGGTTTAAAGAATTTTAAAACTCACCAGCGATCTATTGAGTGGATTTCGTGCCAATAAAGACTCATAAAACGGTAAGTTGAGATGGCGTAATGCCCAACCACAAATACTTGTCATTCCGATCAACCGCGATACGACAAACGTCCTCCAAAATGCATCCACGCCATTGAATAAAGAAGTCCACTGCAATCCACTCACGTAAAAGTACAAACGGACAGACGGAGTGATGCGTCACGTGCATCAGGGTGCACTCTTTGCCCGCAACTTCAATTTAGTTAAAAGTAGTAGCTGAGTGCAAGCGTGATCTAACTTCTCTCTGCGGTAGGAATTTGGTCTTGCTTTTTCAGAGCTCGAACAACTTTATACCACAGAAATGCAGTGACTGGAAGTGTAGCCCGTCCTGCATGCCAGAATGAAAGTGTGTGTTTTATTAAAATTCGTTTTGAACATCCTTAATTTTCATTTGAATCGAACAACAGCTGCATATTTGAATTGTTGATTTGGTTACATATAGGGTATATCAAATTCGAGCAAATAATTTGAAATATTTTCTATCCAAGAACAAAGTTGAACATCCTTTGTTTTTAAGAGATTTATTCTATTGTAATAAGTTTATATAAAAGAACGATACTTTGGAAGACGAACGCATCTACAGCTGCGATCGTCGCTTGTTTTATTTTAGAAGACAACGCCCGTCAGACGAGAAAGTTTTTCCACGGTGTATATCAAAATGTCTTTTGCTAAAGCCAGCTAAGCAGAGCAGACTGCTTTCGTTTATAATTAATTTTGCAGCAAACTTTATGCCACGAATATCTTGGTAACTCCAAGTTACTATTTTAGGAATTTAATAATCTTCTTGTTCCAAAAACCTCACAAAGCTTTCTTGTTTTCGTTCGGTGACAATTCTAAAACATCAACCAATTTCACTAAAACATTTATTTTCATTCAATACAATGAACAAATTAAAAATAGAATTGTATTTTTGAAACAAAACATGTTCGGTATAGCATAATAAACATGTTATTTATTCATGAAATCGATTGTAAAATATGCATGTAACATAACATGTTAAGGCAACCTTTGTCGATGTTATCATTAAACTATCCGTGTAGCAAGTCGGTTTCGACTTTTTTCAACAATAGTAGAATGGGCGACATGTGTTTCGTCAGCCGGAACCGCCCTACGATATTAACATACAGTTACCGACCATCTAAATTCCTTTTTTAAAACTGTGACATGACAATGATGCGTTAACATTCTGACAATACCCTGTTAAAGGTAAAATGGGAAGTGGCGTTCATTTAAGTAGGTATTCACGTTCGAGGTGTGTTTACAACGTTTTTATTTCTCTATGGGTTATTCGGGCGCGGTAATGCTTAGTCACAACTCACAACGGAACTTGTTGCCTTAACGAAATTTTTATTAATGATCTTGTGGCTCACACTGGGAGGAAGCCTGATGGACTGATGGCCGTGTAATTCGGCTGCGGTCTATTTGGTACATATTTGTTTTATGTTTAACGAACCGCGCGGTTAATAATATTTCACTGTATTACTATCAATCACGAGTCGACGCCGTAAATATGTTTGATAAATATTCATGTCGAACTTCGATTATAACTCATATATTACAGTACATTCTCACTCCCATGGATTATGCGTCAAGAATCGCTGATATCTCAATAAATAGCGCCATTAAATATTTTGTCACGACGGGATTTATGAGGAGAAAAGCTTAAGTCCATTCTGTATTAAATTAATTCCTTTTTTACGAGTGACAACTCCTACGCTAGTTTGTGACTATAATAGTGGTATGTAACTTATAATAATTTAATGCATGGCCGTCCCATTAAAATCCATTGAGTGTCGGCGCGGAGTCACAGAAAGCATTCAATCGTCCAGAAGGTAACCAACAAATAAAATAAAAGTTTACTGTCGTTTTATACGCAGAATATTAACTTACCACATATTGAATATCATGCTTCTCACGATTTGTTAATTTATTTTTGGAAGTACAGCGCTTGTCAGAATAATAATGATAAAAATAAAACATTGCAATGCATAAAATAAATTTGAGTAGGTTTTAATTCAACGAAAGTTCACAATACGGATTGTTTTATGAATCAATATATAGAAGAATTAATTGATGCTTATAATAGGAAGGTAGATTTTATTACCCAACAACGTCGATGCGTAAATGAGAGATATAATTATAGCACGCTATGTATGTACCCTTGTAATCTTTTCCCTCATATGTTCAAAACTAATCATATTCCATTTTAAACTATCATATTTTGACAGATAGAGGGCATACTGCACTATTTCCATATGATGCGTGTAAAACAAAAGGTAATCCACACATTTCAAATATATTGCCTCTTTGTTTTTATTGCCTCGATGAATATCTAATCATCTTATCTTTACAACCCTTTTTTCTTTTCCGGAATTGGCATGGCATGACATGTAGGCACTAAGAGCCTTTATTAGTAGAAAAGCACTCAACCATTTCATTTTCTAATTACGAAACTATGTTATACACTACAGATATAGGTCATCTACTAGTCCAGAATGATGAGGAAAATTACATTAATCGACCCAGCTCATAATTAACATCAAAAGATTTATATCATGTCAATCTGTTGTGACAATTTCACGCAAGATAGGATATTTAATTCGTTCTATACCTAGATTAGAATGAATGATTCAAATGATAATACATATAAATGCCAAAATCTGTTTGTAGATATGTTTGTCTGTAACGTTCAAACGTCTAAACCACTGAACTAATCTTCATGAAATATAACATAGGGCTAGTATAGATCTCGTAGAAGAATACGGGCTACTTTTCCGACATTTCTCTTCTCAGCGACAGGCTAATAAAGCTCTTCTATTTTTTTCCTAAGTACGTATATGCTTCTCACTATAGTCATGCCTAATAACATTTTATAGGTATTGCTTTTTCTGCTAGTGAGTAGGTAAGGTTCCGGGAGATCATTGGGAAAACGTAGTGCTCGCAGCGGGAAGAACAATGATTGTGCCTCTTAAGCGACAAGTACAGGGTTTTCCTTTCAGTGTTGCAACGTTAGGATGCTCCTAGTATTTTAAGCGACCGTAAGATAAAATAACTACATAGTTTTATCAAGCGGGCCGCATGCTTGTTTTACTTTTTTACCAGTGTTATAAAATATAATATTTATTATGTTTTAAAGACAATGTCTGCACTAAAGAACAAGCCTTTCGTGGTAAGGGACTTTACGAACATACAATTAGTCTAGGTACCTATGGAATTAAAATGTGTATGAATAACACAATATTTGGTGATGTGACCGTTTTGTCATAATTACCGATTTAAGATTTTGTTTTTGTCACAATCCGAACGCTTACATTTCTGGGACACCATTGTGTTAATAAAGAGGATTTCAATTATAATTCACAACTATAATTAACTTTAATATGTATGCTCACAATTGACGAGCGGCACCTTTATCCCATAGTTAGCCTACATACTAAACAATACATGCGTAGGTATTATTACAAGACTGCAATAAACCTTAAGGTTCGCGCACATAAACTTTATTGTTTTTGTAAGGCTTCAATTTCATACAAAATATATTGCTCAAGCTTCGTTTCTGTGTGGTCTGGGATAAGAATAGCCTACCCTATCACTTGTAGATAGTTAGAAGCCACTATAGAGTTAGCTAATCAAGGTGTGCACCTGTCTGCAATCAGAAATCAATCTTACGACCAGATTACTGGCTAATATTTGATTTATAGCGGTTTGTGGAACAAGGTTATGGTTAGCAGAGGATGGTAATTACATGTTCATGATGAAACTGGCTTGTTACTAGTATCGACGTATATTTATTTAACTTTGTAACAATAAGTGAAGCTTGTAACTTATAAAAGTATAAGTTTTAAATCTAAACGTGACAGAAGGGTATGAAACGAATCAACTGAATAAAATTGGAGCGAATAGAAAAATAAGATAATTGTCTAGTATTTAACCCTGATTTTTATTGTAAATTTATATTTAAATTGTATTTTAAACATGCCATAACGTATATTTAATTCTCAAACAACTATTTCATTTATTCTTAAATAAATTCGTCAAATATAAAAATAATATAATAATATTACCCTTTTAACACAGCACCATCTGTCAAAATGTCTCCCATATCAAACTTTTCCTATGCACATGATTAAGTTACAAAATGTTAATTTTATTCCCACGTTTATATCTAGCTATCTTCATATTCACCCAATAAAACCTGAATGATTAAAAAATCCAGAATTTTTGTTGAATTCTTCCAGTGAAAATACGGTCCGTTTTAAACACATTAGAATAATATGATTACATTATATTCACCCAAAGCTCGTCTAAAGCCGATGGACCACAAAATTAAATACCACCTGTAGTTTAGTAGTCCGACCCATCCAATGATTACGGTAGGTTTGACTCTAATGGTTTAGTATCATTACAATTTATCTTTGAGACTATTTATTTGAATTCAAAGCGTACAAGGGAACAAGTTTTGAATTGCATCGTTTTAACTATTCAAATTTTATAGAGTATGTTTACTTAAATTATATAATTAAAATTTAAATAGAACGGATAAACGTCGTATTTGACAAAAAAAGTAACACTTAGAAGAATAGAAATGATACGGAATGCTCGATACAGTGGGCGAGAAACGAGAGAAGGTGCTTATTATTGTATCAGCGAGGCATATCAAACTTAATAAGAGGCTGTCTATCGGTTCATTGCTCTTAGAAATTAATTTAAAGTGCATAGAAAGGATATTTATGGCGGCAAGAGGCGATTAAAGCAATAAACAGATGAATCATACTTCTATTCGCATGCTAATGCCTTGCAACGACTCATATAATTTTATTTAAGGTTATGTACTTCCTTTATAGGCCGTAATATATTTTTAAAGGATTTTATGACGCTACAAGCGAAATTGGAGTCTCGTAAAAGTTTTAAAACGCTTTTCAAGATGGAAATTACTTTAGGTTTATGATAATAATTGGCTTAAACATTATTTAGGTACGCGTATTTGAGTATAAACATATAACCTAGTTTAAAATGCAGAATACCGTAGACTGGATCGACTTTATGAAAAAATGTATTATATTGTATAATTTCAGCTTATTGTAGTCCATTGCTGGACGTAGGCCTCTCCTAACACGCGCCATACCACTCTGTCCTCCGCCATCCGCATCCAGTCAGACCCAGTGACCTTTTTTAGGTCGTCGGACCATCTAGCTTGAGGGCAGGGCCTTTGATAATACAATTTCTATAATAAAAGGAGCGGTGTTCCTAATATATTAATTTAATTCACATAATAGAATACAAGAAACTGAATGTGAACTACTGAAGGTACTGCTAAAAGTGACGGTTATCTAGCGTAAAAACTGCATGACCAAAGTTACCCTAGTTCACTGTACTTGGAAATAAATTCAAGATATTTAATATCCATAAAAATGTACGCACTTTCTTTAAAAGCATATTCCATCGGTTTTTGAGCCGATATCAGGCTTTGTTAGGTTTATCGTGTTTTTTCAATCCCGCTTTAACTGCAACAGTTTGTTTATAACGGTTTTTTATGACAAACTGTAGTCATTATCAAAAAACAAATTACCTATGTGATGAGTTGCATTGCATACAACAAGGCCATCCTTACAAATAAGTTTTCATGTACCGTACCAGCTATCTGATTCTGAGCTGTCGAAAATTTTGGCCAGAAATGTCAGTTTATTTATAGTTATAAAACTAAGTTTTTTCTAACATTAACTTATCTTCTGAGATTGGAAGAAGTTTATGATCCGGGAGCAATCTGATGAGCCAGAATCACCCTCCTGTTTAGTAAAATAATTAGATGGGTAAGTCCAATATTTTACATGCACTGTACATCAAATATATGTATTGCCCTTATAGGTATTATTACTTTCTTACATTAATATGAGGGTTCTTTATGAAAAGAGCCGAGTCTTGCACTCAATGCGTTAATTATTTTCCATTCCTTTGCGAATTGTGCCACCGCCACCGTGGCTTTGTTAACGGCGCACTATGGTACAATATCGTAAAAAGTTGCCCAAAAATATTTATTTGCTTTAATTAGTTGAAAAGGTGTATTTGAATGGAAATATATATTAATTTAGTGATTTAGAATGTTTATAGAAAAAAAAAGCACCGACGAATTAAAAAAAAATATATTGATTTATTACTGTCCGGGATCCCTGGTCCAAATTTTTTTTTATGACTATCAAACTAATTTTTCGTGAGTAGCTTCATTTCGATGACACGCCCAACAATTTCGTATTCCAAAAGTTTGATTGTGGTAGCTAACAGACGTAGCAAGGGTATACCGGACCGGGATAATTTACCACGCAATTTGTAGGACAATATTATGACTGTTTAATTACATAAATATTAAGTAAGTAAAAAAAATGGTCCAACAAAATCAATGGTTTGATCGACGGAGGACCCTTCCAACTTGTATCGATAACGAGGTCATCATAAATGATTACTAACCAGCAGATTTTTTTATTTTTACTTACTTAATATTTATGTAATTGAACAGTGATATTGTCCTACAAATTGCGTGATACGTTATCCCGGTATTTCCTTCCCGGTCCGGTATACCCTTGCTACGTCTGGTAGCTACCACAATCAAACTTTTGGAATACGAAATTGTTGGGCGTCTCATCGAAATGAAGCTACCCATGAAAAATTAACTTGATTGTAATAAAAAAAAAATTGGACCAGGAATCCCGGACTATTACGCATGCATAATAATTTTAACCACAAGACATATCACAGAAATGATTTCCGTCATTAGACTTCGTCATCATCGTCGTCTTCTGTACTATAATCGTCATAATGTGTTTCCTCTGATCGGTTTCCCTCGATTACATCATATGTTTTATTTAAGTTTTCACAAGCTAATAGCTCTAAAGCTTTTGATGACAGGGGTTTTCTTTTTCTGTGTTTCACCAATCGTGAACAAGAGTGAAACGGATCTGAGGAAAGCAATAGTCTCTTAAATGTCTTAAGAATATTTTTAATAGTATTCTGTCTGCAACCAGTTTCGTTGGCCAAATGGGTATACAAATACTCAAATTTCTTATCTATATTTTTCACCCGTGAGAGTTTTATAATGTCAAATAAATCACTTCTGGTATAAATTTTCCAACCTGGACGGTAGAAAAATAAATACAGTCCCTTAAGATTTTTTTTATAAAAAAGTGATTTGTCACCCTTTGTCTTAAAATGGGTCATATTATACGTATTAGCAAAAATTAGCAAAATTTTATTTTAATACTATAAAGTTTACAACTTAAGCTATATAATGACATTAAGTTCATAGCTCCACTTTGCCCCACTCATAAACATAAACCTTCGAGAATGTTGATTATACGATTATTTTTAGTCTTTAAAATGGGCAAGTAACATGTTGATATATCTGAGCCAAATATAAGACTATGATTATTAAAACATATTAATACAATACTTCTTACCTTCATTACCACTATCCATTATTCAAACAAATCGGTTTCAAACAAAAACAAACGAAGAACAAGTCACAAACATTAAGTTAATTTTATGCGTAAACAAGTAACAGTATCCACCGCATACAATATTGAACTTCACTGAGTGAATTACTAATAAATAAAGTAATTGTACATAAATTTGAGGGTAGTTTCATATAAAGAATTTATCTGGCTGTCGATTGGTATCATTCGCTAAGTGGTTTCACCATTTTTTAAATTTTGACTTATGGGCAACTTTTTACGATATTATACCTTAGTGCGGCGTGTAAAGATTAAAGCTTGAGATTGGCCACGCCCAACGCTGATTGTTGGCGGTGATTGGTCGAGCGAACTCTTTGTTATACGCCGCTTTTGTTTAACATCTCAAATTAGCGATTTCTTACGTTAGAAAGTTGGATACTGAGTTGCGTGGGCGACGGAAATATTGTAGCTGCCACCAGCCAATCAGTTGGCAGTCTTTCAGTTTGTGTTTCATAGATTGTACACTTGACGGTCGACGCTTGCGCATAACCATTCTATACCTTAGCAAAAACCTTGTGCTCGTAATAAAATCCATATACTAAACGATACCATTTTCATGCTCGTATTTACTTTTAATCCACTTCAATTACGAAGATGTTGGTCTTAAAATGGTAACGTATACTTATCCCTTAGCGAGAGCAGTCCTAATAAAAAACATGGACCCGTTTATTGAAAAACTAGACCTTTATATACCACGTTTAACTTTCTGTGGAGCTTAGCCGGCACTTTATTTTTATTACAAGACTCCATTTAATAACGCTTTAATTTTATAACCGGCAATATTGTGTTAAAACAATTAACTGTCTGATTTATATACATAACTTTGTTGATTACGGCGACGTTAATACTTATAAATTGTTGGCAAAATTCATTGGGTTTAATTTATGCTTTCAATTTGTTGCACGTGGCTTTAATTGCGTATATCGATTTATGCTTTTCAATGTATCTTTTTTTTAAGTTACGGTGACCACATAGGAAAGTGATAGATAGATAGATAAAATATATTTATTCATAAATATTTTATAAATTTTGGTTCGTAGTGTCTTTAAGCCTTATATTAGGTTTATTTAGACACTAGGTTCTCACAAATTTATATAAGATCTAACATGCATCAACATACAACAATAATCAAAACAAAACAATATTAAAATTATGTGGGTCTCAAGTAAACCGCTCACAAATTAAGCGATCACGAACCCGAATAGGCTGTGATGCTGTTAACACTAAACACTAGATTATATTAACTTTTAATATGAATTACGTTTAGCTGCTTCGATTGAATGGGAATTTTATAATATTAACGGATTTCAAACAAGGAATTCATAATCAAGGTAATGATTTTAAAAGAGGTTTAACTTACAAATTCAGAACTTACATATTACTGATCCACTTTGAAAATGGAAAATGGATCGGTGTGATCGGTACCTATATATTTGTAAAGTTTCTTAAACTTAGCTAATCCTATAAGTAGCAATCGCAAAATTAATCCGTAATAAATTTGACATACGATGGCTTTAAATATTTTTGAATGATAGATATGTATATCCATAAAATTAACAAGGAAATATAATTTGATAGATCAGTGACTGTCACCGTGGCGCAGTGGTTAAGGTGGTCGCCTCGCCACTACATCGCAGTGCTGGGTGACGTGGGTTCGATTCCCACACGAGACAAATATTTGTGTGATTCATAGATATTTGTTTCTAGTCTGGGTGTACTTTGTGTCCGTTAGTTTCATGTTTGTAAAGCTCCCCGCGACACAGGGCTTGTTCCCTAGTGCGGGCGTTGTCTTTTTTAAAAAAAACAAAAAAAAAAAAAAAAAGTGACACCTTTAGTTCTAAAAAAAGCTCAGCTTAAGAGCGCAGCTCAAACTTAAGAGTTACCGGTAGCAACGAAGCCTTAACACCAGAAACACATTAATAGAACAAAGAACAAAAAGTGAAGTAATAATACTTTTTTTATTTGTCAAACGTAAAGGTATGCCATGTCCTTGTAATGTCAAATCCCATACGATTCCGACGCGAAATATGTTCATAATTATAGTTAAATGATTCGTGGGTGATCTCATCGCGTGAGGCACGACGGTGAGCCTAATTGATATGGACCACTTAAAAGATTGTAGGTATATGTTTTATATTATATGCCAAAAGTTGTTAAAGTTTTTGATGAGAAAAACAAATATTATAAAAGACCACCAACATATTTAGATATTTTAGGAATATAAGATAGAGGGTTATAATCATATTCTTTATTGCTTTGAATAGGGTACATATTATAGATGTTACATTAAAGGTAGGAATATAAGCTCTAGCCCATTCAGCCATCTTAGATAGCATGCAGATATTAATAAAATTTATACTAAATAACAATTAAATTAAATTATCAATAATATTATTCACACACATTTTCAGGTACATTTCAAAATAAATAGATAACAGACATTCCAAGCAATTCTTACTTGTATATACATATAAATATAAATAAATAAACATAATTCTACTTACCCACGGTATTCTAAGAACTCCTGAATGGGGAATTAGTTTAGAAACAAGTCCAGCTAGATTTTCTACTCAAATTTAGGAGTAAGACTAAAAATATATCTACTTTCTTCCTTTTTACAGAAATCCGCAAATATAAAAACATTGTCTTAGTAAATATATTATTATACTTGGTGACGTGACTTCTAGAACTTTGGACATCTCAAAACATAGCTAAATACTTAAAAATTTAGCTGCTCCTGTATTTAAAGCTGTAGTGTTTAGTGTGAAAGTAATAAACTATTCAGTTACGTGTGTGAATAATCAATCAGTATTTATGTATATTAATGTGTCGGCGTGCGTGTCGGCAAACGTTCCAACATGGGACATACATTCGCCGACACGAACAACGAAAATTATATTCGTGCACGCAAACCGCGAGAACGTATTATATAACAATACCTACGTAAGAACAAATTGAAATATTAGATATATCACTATTTGTGATTGCTTAAAAATAGGCAATTTGGTTGTACACTTTTTACACTTCAGAGATAGAAAATAAAAATACTGAGTCAAAGTAATGAAGTTTGTTATTTTACACAATCTTTTTCATGTACCTAATGTCGACGCCCCTTAAAGGATTTCTATTATTAGAAAGTCCAATAAGAGACTTAGGCAATTGTAAAAAAATAGTACGAGAAAATAAAACTAAATGAAAACAAAACCAATTTGACTTGAGTCGTATTTTATTATCTTACCTAACTTAGTTTGTATGAAAGCTTGTAGAACGAATCTTACATAAAAAAATAAAGCATTAGGTACACTCACAGTAGCGTGTCATGTTTCGTTGTCTCCAAGACTTCGTGACAATTGATGACCGGAATGTAATGCAAGTTAAATTTGGTCAAATCACGCAACTCCAATTGTCATGTGACCGTCAAACGCTGTCATTAGTTCATTACGGTCTGTCAACACCCTAAAAATGGTCACATAATGGTATATGTGTTATGTCAGAGTAGGATGCTTATGTGAAAATATTTAGAGAAATGGTACAGTCAGACTCAAACATAGATGACCATATCCATATTTCCAAAACTAATTTTTATCGTAGTAGCATATTAATAGCCATTATATCAAGACTAGTGCTAGATTGTTTGATTGATGTAGTTGCATCTACTTTTGAGACTGACTGTACACTTGCAATGTTCCAACATATCGTGTGGTCTAGTCCAAAGGTATTTTATACGACATTCACACTACTTAGTAAGTATAGTGGTCACACAAAAGCCTCACAAGTTCACAACTGTCGTGGTCATGGGAAATCATCCACATCAATTTTAATAGTTGTAATTCTTGTTGTTATGGCTGTAAAACGATTCTCGAATGACGAACAGACGGGTACTTTTTTGTAGTAAACTTCACGCCTTCACATCTTTGTGTAATGGGACATAATGAATGTCGCAACATTTTTCAAATTACGTGGCTCGATTGTATATTCCAGATCTACGTTGACATCGTCTAGGGACGCTTCCTATAATTTTGTTCCATTACCCAACGAATCAGCATACAAAGGCTTTTATTTCTACAAACGGAAAAGCTAAATTGTTAAATTCAAACCTTTTTTCAATTCTTTGTAACATTTGTATCTAGTTTTGTGAACCTAATTATATTATATTCGATATCAACTTATGTATAAGTCTAATACTTCTTATTTAGATTATATTATATTCTATTATATTTATGTACCTATATTTCAATAGCGTTTTTAATTTTTATATAAAAGTATATTCCAGCCTTGAAATGAATTGAAATTGGTATTATTATCTAGATTGTACGTAAGAGACCATTCATCATCATCATCATTTCAGCCTATTGCAATCCACTGCTGGACGCAGGCCTCTCCTAACACGCGCCATAGCACGCTGTCCTCCGCCTTCCACATCCAGAAATCCAAAGAGACCATTGATAAATGAATATCTCATTGCCATGTACATACTTTTAAATAATTCATGTCAGTATCGTTATATCGTGGGACATAGACCGGTGACTAATACATATTTAACAAACCTTTGCCGTTCCCTAATAAAGACAATGAAACGTTTTCAAGGTACAGCAAAATAACTTCCAAGTCCTCAACGAAACATTGCAATTACTCGACTCAATGAACTCAAATCGATTCAGACGATGCTTTACGACCTTGTCGATTCTCATCATTGTTAAAAATTCAAGTGTAAACTTCAATATTTTGTGCCGCGGCTGCATAAAGAGAGCCCCAAAAGGGACTCGTTTGTCGTCCGATAATAAGATCGACCACTCTCCACAATAATAGATAATTTGTTTAGAGTAAAAAAACCTGCAAATGGGCTTAAGGCCTATAATAAAAACAGAGATATGGCGCTGGTGGGTCGGATCGAGAAATGAATTTAGATTACAGGTTAACGCCGCCTAAGTGTGGGTTGCCGCATCACCTGTGCTTGAAAAAACATCGGGTAAAAAACGGCCAACGGATGGCAGCGCTTCTCAGCCCGTCACGTGAGCCAGTCCCAGCCATTTTAGGCGGACGCTTGTCAATCTGCCGGCTTATTATGAGTGTTCGTATTACAAAAAGCATTCTTATGTTCCTAACTGTTAGCTTTTTATGCTAAATGCTATGAGAAAACTGCCAGATAAGAAAAATACTTTTTGTCACTTAGCGTTTCGTTATTTCATTTGTTATCGATACTCAATTTTTTACTCAAAAAAGTTTTTATCTCGAAACCAACATCATGCTGATTCCTTCCAGTTAATTAGTTTAATTAATATTAAGTTTAATATTAATATAATTAAATTTACACAGCCTTACACCACTAACATAGTTTTAAGGAATTGTAACTAACAAAATATGGATGTTTTGTCTGAAATAAATGCTTATTATTATTATACTTTAAAAAAACTGAAAAATTTATTCAACTTTAAATACAATTACATACATGTGTACACCCAATATTCATAAATGTTATTTTCCAATAACACGTCGTTGTCGTTAAGTAAAAACTATAATAGTTGGGTGCAGGAGCAGCCCGGCCGACTACATCGCATTAACCAACAGTAAAAATAAAGCTTTTCGACTGAAATTAATAAATTTTAATTGCATAAAAGTACAGGTTGCCGTCGGCTTTAAGTGGGTACAATATCTACCATTCGCGTCCATACGGGTCGGGAACACGACAGTATTAAATGGGTATTCTGGTACAAATAGACGATGATGGATGTGATGCTATTACGTGTGCGTTCTAAATCATTGCGTAGAATAATAAATGGTCGACCGGCTCATGTGTATTAAGCATTTTGATTTTAATAGTAATTTATAAGAGAGCAGCATAAAAAGTTATGACAAAGAAAACGTTTCCGTAAAAAAGAAGTGTAACTGCTATAATCCCTCGGTGAGAAATATTTATGATAAGTGTCTCTTAAATCGAATTTTACACCGTTCGACGTGTACAAGTAAAAAATCAAGTCACCAATGTTGTTCGACAGTCAATAACACCGCCTTCTATTCCCAACAGACATAAAGGTATGTCCTCACTAAGCGTTTGTGTCGTAGTGGCCCCTCGGTGCATTGGAACCGGTTCGAGAGGAATAGTTTCAACGTGAACACGCTATAAGTACGTTTATTAGGCAGCCATAGTAACTGTAGGACGTACCCAGCCCGTGACTAAATATGCCCACGCGTATTACGACTTATGATGGCTCGAATGATTCCCTTGTCCGCGCCGCGCGCCGCTGCCTCGCACTTACAATTTTCTTTTGGAAGCAACATTTTGTAATTAAATTTAACGCACGATTTACACAGACGCCACATAATGCGATTATAATTGAATTATAATCAAGTGGATGGAAAAAGGTTCGTGAAACGTGCTACTCACGAATAATTAAGTAGGTATGTACTATTTAGATGACCACCAGGCTACAAAAATATCATATAACTCCACAGACATTTACGATTCATTGGCTTTTAAGCACTACCCACTCGTTGAAATAGCCATTTTGATTTGATATCAGAGAGTTTAAAAAAACAGCGTCGATCCCGTACAAAAGTAAATTAAGTTCTCTTTGACATTCATTAGTTTCATAAAAATAGCTCTCTAACTCTGAATAAAAAGTCGGCGAATAAAAGCTCGTTAAAATCACTCGCTGTTCGACCCTGAATAAAAGTTTCGAACGTTCTTTTTACCTACGTGGAAAAAAGAGAGAACAGGAAGTAAAGCGTATTTAATCATTACAAGCGCGCCAGTCATTTTTTCATCTCCTGAATTAATTTTAAATTTGATTCTATTAACATAATAAAATAAATCAGTGAGTGCCCTCCGGCTAGAGTGAAGAAGTAATCTTGAGTGGGGATCTCTGAGATCTGAGGTCGAGAGGTTAATGTTGATTTGTTTATACTATTGTGTACATGTTTTGATATCGCTTGTTACGTTACTAAATGACGTCTGACGGCTGTGTATTGCGGTGAGCGGACTCTCAAGTCTTAGCCCGTTAACGTTTTTGTTATACGCCAAGACAAAAACTAATACTCTGCTAACCGAACAAAGCCTCATGTAATGAAATGGTGATGCGAGAACGTCCGAAGACGATCGCACTAATCACAACGTTGTTGAAAAAAACGCTACGGGCGCATAATATGGAAATAAAATTATGGATATGAATAATGTTTTCGATTAACGTTTTTTAGGCGGCGACATAATCATATAAGATATTATTGCAGATTTGTCTATAACGAATACTAATAGCTGTTATTACGATAATTTTGTGTTTTTAATCTTCTTTTGAACTTTGCTTTGACTTATTAGTTAGTATTGTTAGCTGTTAGATATAATCATGCCATAATTGGTGTTATTTATTTATATTTCGGGTAAAATCGATTCGCTATTCAAATAAGCTGATTCTGTATTTCATAGAGAATACAGTGGAACAATACACACGATGTAAATCATGAAAATATTAGATTTATGAACATTGCGCTTAGAGCGAGTGCACGAAACATTTATAAGCAATGCAGTACTGCCCAATATACCGAGTTAAAAGCTGAATACAGGGAATTGAGTGACCTAAATGCTTTATAATACAGAATACAGCGTATGACTGACCGCGGTGCTAGTGAATACAAAATGCTATTTCTCATTTTAATAGCCAATCGTATAGGTTTTCGAAGAATCGAATGCATACGCAGATCAATTTCAATTCCATTAAAATCGGCTTTAGTACATTTTAGCGCTGTGATGTGATTATTAAATTGTATAATTGTAATATTTCGTCGAGTTAAATCATATCAGGCTCCATATCTTGACGTTAAAAGTGTGTCGATATCGTACGGATGTAAACTACCTATATCAATAGAAACTACTGAAAAGTGAAATATATAATTTCATTAATTCGTGCGTGTTTCATCTATACTAATATTATAAAGCTGAAGAGTTTGTATGTTTGGTTGAGCTCTAGGATCTCAGGAATTACAGTGTTAGATAGTCCATTTATCTAGAAAGTTTTATAGGCTATATAACATTACGTTACGGCTAATAGGAACTGAGCAGTAGCCAAATAAAGAACGACGGGAGCGAAGCCCCGTGCGATTTTAGTGAGGCATATATATAATTATGTATTGGTAGACTAGAAGACGCACGGGTATCTCATGATGGAGGTATCCTTTTAAAAAAATATGTTACTTTTTTTTTAATTAAAAAAAAAATTATCCAGCCGTTCTCGAGTTTTAAGATTAGCATCATTTTGAATCCTGCACTTTTTTTATATGTAGTATTTTTTCTATATTATGTACGCTTTAAAGATTCAACTATCGTACTACTACGTAACAGTTGATACATTTGAAACCAATTAGTTGATACAAATGTACTGGTCAATAATTCAAATGTTGATGAAATCGCGTAGTTTAATACAAATTATTAATGTTGATAATGGATTAGTTTATGAAGCACACAACAAATTAATAATAACCAACATATTATTTATTGGATTAAGATCATTAGTAACAATATTGGTTTACACTTTATGTCAATACATTAATATTTACTAGCTTCCGCTTAAGGCATCTCCCGCATGGTATAAAGATAAAAAGTTATTGTAAGTAATTGAGAAATTTCATGATAATCGGTTCAGTAGTTTACCATCTATATCCAAACTCACATATTCAACAGCACCTCTTTATAATCATGTTGCAGTCCACTGCTGGACTCTTTATAATGCTAGTATATTAATATATAGACTAAAGTTAGTTTTTTTGGCAGCAATGTTGTTTTAACCGTCTTTATTTTTACAATCTTTCATAATTCATAAATCATTTATTGCGAATACAGGTACAGTTAAAAGGTGTTAATTACAATAAAGGTTTTAGGTGGCCATATTCTGCTATAGAGCATGCAATACATTTTGTCTTAAAATCTACATATTAATTAAATTAAATTAGTCTCTTTAAATAATTAAACAATTCAACATTATACCTATACCCTTGCATTCCAAAAAAATTGTGTGTTATTAAATATTTAATTAACTTTCAATGCATAGGTAGGTAGTAGGTATGTCTTCTTGTGTCAAATCTTGGAAGCTGAATTTGACTTCTTTCTCAGTTTGCAATTGAGCTGAAAATTTTACATGCTGTTATTTGAATAACAATACATTTGGGACATTTTTTTAGCACGAAACTGTGCCATATTATTATGACTCATGTGATGTTAGTGTACCTACAAAGGTGGCTGGAAGAACTCTATAGTAGAAAGTACTATGATGGATTATCCTCGTTATATTTGACAAGTACTACTATTAGAATTTTTTTTTTATAATAATCTTAATCTCGTTTATTATTGGTACGGGCAATAAACTCTTATAATATATTATTTATAAAAACAGTATTACCTTACTGGTAAAACTAGTATTCGCATTAAAAAGCCGCCTTTTATGACTTTTACGATATTACTCATAGAATTATATTTATCGTCCTCGGCCTAGATTATAATTATGGTGTTTTTTGCTAAAAATGCTGTAAAATTTTTATCACTATTCCTATTATGGGTAGAATTTTTATATAGCTTTTTAGTATACGTAATTTATTGAGTACATTATTAGACATTTATTTAAATTTAAATAAACAGTTCTGTCGCTGGAAGAACGATTTATCGTTTATGGTCGATTACTTTACATACTAGAAGTTAGAACTTTTATTAATTTGATCTTAAAATAAAGACAAAGCTTAAGGGAACAAGCCCTGTGTCGTGGGAGACTTACAAACATACAATAAAATTAATGGACACATAGTAGGTATACTCAAACTCGAAATAAATATCAAATATTTGTCTCGTGTGAGAATCGAACCCACGTCACTCGGTGCAGTGATGTTAGTGGTGAGGCGAACACCTTAACCGCTATACCACGGTGACAATCTAAAGTTGAAGTGGTTTGGAGATTACATTGGTATAATTTATTTGCATTTTTTCTATAATTTTGAATAAAAATTACCTGCAAGGTGTTTAGAATAACAATTCTAGTAGATATGGCAATTTTTTTTTATATTTCACCTCATTCACACAGCGCCATTTAGTCCCAAATTAAGCAATTATTTTTGCTTGTATTATCGGTACTAAACAACTGATATACTACTTAATTTTTTTTTTTTTGTAAATATATACATATTATAGATAAATTACACCCAGACACAGAACAAACCTTCATGCTCACACAAAGATTTTTCCTGGGTGGGGATCGAACCCACGACCTCCGGCTTAGCAGTCAGTTTCACTAACCTTTAGACCAACAGGCCAGTCAATAAAATAAAAATCAATCATTTTATTTCTTAAGTATGTAATATATAATGTATTTTTAATTGACTAGATCAATTATATGATAAGAATACTCATAATATTCAACGAAGAACTCGCATAATGTTATTTTCTACAGTAACCGTCCCACATACTAACACTTATCGACATAATAAATTCAGAGCTCTAAGTAAGTACACGCACGTTACAATTTTTATATCAGCAGTGAAATGCCCCATTAATAATTTCAACACCACTGAGGAAAACATTGCTCAGTCCATAAATATCCCCTTAATGGCAAAGCCTGTAATATTTCTTCCCTCATCTACATTACTTCTGCAAAAATAACAAAATAGTGTTCGCAGATTGCCATAGCTCGATAAACCTTGGCTGACTGCATAGAGGCACTTCACCACTGTACCTTTGTTATCTGATTTAAACAAAAAGCTATCATAATGCCTTGGATTAAGACTGGTTTTACACTTAATTTTTTTTATCTGGCCGTTCCACAGAGGTACTGATTTGTAGTCTAGATAGGCACGCGAATGATGCTCTCGGTGGCCGCAACAAGGACAAAACTAAAATAAAACTACACATTATTTCGTAGAGATAAGGAACGTCCGCTCCTCAAGTTATTTTTACAACGTTACGACGGCAACAATTTCAGATCTTTTCCCTTCATCTTATGACTTGCCGAAAGCAAATATTAGCTATAATATTTTATTTATATAGGTCATACCGGAACATAAATATGAATCGTAGATTTAGAAGAAGTGCGACTGTTTTCCGTTGGATATAAATCAACTGCGAATATCTCTGGAGTGACTCATTAGTGTTATGTGGGAACTCGATAGTGAAGGCATAGCATACAAAAACAAGGATCCATTTAGTAGAGTTAGTCATTGCGGTTTATACGACACCTATACTGTTAAATAAATGATTGCCATTAGAGTCAACGAATTTGTACGCGGTGCGCAAAATAAACACATCAATGTGCATTGCAGTGACCGTCCAGCCAATGGCTTGACATGTCGAGAAGTTTCTCTCTTACATATTTATAAAATCTTATATGGTGTTAAATCGATGTAAAATTTGAAATTCTTACTGAAAACGGAAGCTAACGTCGGTAATATTGTCACGTAAAGCCATATTAGACAAGTATTCAATATGTTTTAATGCCCTCGTTGTTGGATTATGGACATTCAGTGCGGTCGAGTGCTGTGATTGATTGAATACACATGTTATCGTTTACTTATATCGATTTGCTTTTAACAGTTAGTGTGTTGTAATCGAGTGATAATCAAATGTGTTATATCTGTATGAGTTAAACTGAAGTGGAGCGTTATGGGAAGTAATTAGTGTTGAGTAATTCAATTGGTATTTTAAATGGCTGTTTCAGCAAAATAGAGTCTTGTTTTCCAACATAATTAAGTATTTGGTTTTTAAATGTGCTATGTTATTATTTCGTGTATATTTTTAAGTTGGTACTTAATGTAATTCTAACCACATATGATAGTAGATTAAAATAGACCTACTACTGATCTTGGCAATAAAAAATATATTGTATGTTATTTTTAAGTTGGAATAATGTGGCGTAGAAATGCACCTTGTACCTACCATTTTTTTTAACAAAATGGTTAGAAGAATAACGTCCTGACTAATATTTTAAAGGTGAAAATGAGTTAATTTGTAGGTATCTCATGCTTGCTTGGTCTATATCTCTATCTAAATTTTGGAAAATTCAGATAGAGAGAGCTTAATTAGATCTTAAATGGGCATGGGCTTCTTTTAATCGACATAATCATACCACACGGACAAAGCTTCAGGCTAATAATAATAATAATTATATATTATACGAACATCGTATAACTATGAATATTAAAAGTAACAATATCTTTTTCAAAACAACTACAACGTGAATGTTACTACTGCGATGTTAATTTAATTGCGCAACCTTTATTTAATTTAGCTGTGTGGACATTTTTCCCGGAATTAATTGTGTCGGTATCGGATTCCACGTTTTAAATAGGTATGTATGTAGCTGTTCAGAGATTTAATTAAATGTGACAAAGTAAAAGTGACCGGGGTCACTTTACATTTGATGCCATTTTGTATCACAATTTGTTAGTAAGTGTGTAATTGATACTTGGGGTTCATTTTATGAATTTCAAATTCTCGATACAAAAAGGATGTTTAGGTGGGAGTAATAAAATTGTTTAAAAGTATGTTTTAAGCCTGAATGTCTGAAAATATTTTTATTTTTTGATTGATTTCAATCCGGATTTCTAGAGCTAGAACGAAAAAAGGTTAAAGTACTAAGTGCTTTTTATAATCTTTACTGACTTTATATTTGAAATATTATTAAAGTTATTTTTGAATATTTTCTCAAAAGTTGACTAATTTAATAACGTTATTGGATTCTGAGAATCTATTGACGTAAGTAATATGCGGGCTACAACAAACTAAATTACATCATATATTATATATTTTCTGTCTAAACCTTAGCTCGTTGAAACCACAAACAACTTTGTGGTTTTAGCCAATAAAATTCTTGTCTTATCTAACAAGCTTAATCTTCAAAAGTTATCTCTAAAGGCAATGAAAGCTTTTTTTTGGTATTATACATAGTTAAATAATAGTAGCAGATTTCTGTGAACATTTTCTTCATCGTTGACCCAAAAGCATCGTCATAAAACGTAGTGACATTTGACAGAGTTATATTCTACTCACAAAATAATAATGTAATTTACAAGGAATGATTTGTTTACGTCCGTTTTATAGTTTAATAACTATTTTACAACTCGAAACAATAAGCGGTCTTTATAATAAAATACTGTGAATGTCTTAACAAAATCCATTTATTTTTACTGACATATTGTCCTGAATACAGCCCATTGTTTGACGTCGTAAACATGCGAGTGTGTGGACCTGTAGGGTTAGCAAGCCTTACTGTTTGCGCTTAGTAAATATTCATGAGCATAATAAACACATCGTGTGCCAAGCGTTGCCTATAACCACCAGTCAAGATACTAAGCTCGCGTTGAGTGATACTTTACAAAATTATAGTTGACGTTTATGTATTACTTTAACTTTTTTTTTTTTTTTTTTTATTAGGTTCACAAAACTAGATACAAATGTTATAAATACATGAGAGAAGTACATGGAATAAAAAACGGCGACAATTGTATCCTGCTGGATGTGAACACAGCTTGCTCAAATCGTCGTATCAAGTTATGCATAAAGATTTTACATTATATTAAGTACAGTTTTTTAACATACAATATCATTGAGTACAGTAGAGTAAAAGTTAAATTAAAAAGTGATTACAATTTTATTGAGTTAAGGTTTGAAGTAGTGCGTTTTTCTTTATTCGAGAACTAGAGTTTTTAGTAGTACCTTACCTAACAGATGCTTATATTTTCCACAAGAATACTCTCACACATAACTGAAGCAATATGAATTTATTTTTAGCAAGACGAATAAGCTGGCCTATATTTTGCGTCGAAATGTATGCTACCTTATTGAACATAAGGGTAAGTGAACCAAACCAAGTCAAATTGATAAATAAAACAGGTTCACTCGAGACAGCCCTGTGTTTACATGTGTGAGTGGGTCGTGTATATGCAGATACTAATTTCGCTTTCGGCGACGTCGGCGTTTAACATTTCGAACGCGCCGCGAGTTTTAATTTGTGATCAATTATGCGAGGGCACTGTTATTTATCGTTGTTTTATTTCATTTGCCTTCTCACAGCGACTGTGGGTGGTCCGATCACGATTTTCGGGTTGCGATGTTCACCAATAAGTTCCACTGATTGCGCCATAGAGTTAGCAATCTGATAACAGGCTTTTATAAGGCATTTTTTGTATCGTGCTGTGTGTTATATTAGATTGTATCGTGTCGATGCTATAGAGAACATGACGAATTGTTTACTATAGATATCGTATTCTGTAGTGATACTGATTGTTTGGCACTTTAGTTTAAAATCCATGGGTGTAATAAACTCTTAGACTTGGTAATTCTTTTTGATGTCTATAAAGTAACTTGGCCTAATATTTGTACTCATATATATTATGTGTTATATTCCATACACTTAGCGTAATTAACCAAAACATAAAAGACGGGCTGAAAATTTATTTATGAGGAAAATTTCGTTGTTATAAATTTTCGTGGTTAGAGTTAATTTTAACGCGGAACATTATATGGTAAACATAAGAAAATTTAATTTTGTGAATTATTACTTTTTGACACATAAATATTTGCTCAAAAGTAAAACCATAAACAAAGATAGACGAACTGTAACTAAAAAGTACGTTACATGGCTAATAAAATTACGAAACTAGTTTTTTAAGTATATACTTTAAATTCAATTACATTACAACGATAATTACATTATAATAAGTAGCTTAATGGCCTTAAAATGAAAGAAAAACATACAAAATAGCAGCTGTTTATCTTTCAAGTAAGCAGCAAGAAACTGGATGAAACGAGTTACTGTGTTAATGCCTGAAGGCTAGACTCGACCACAAATAACACGTTAAATGCAATATTTAAATACTTAACGTTCTTTTACAATGGCTTCAGAATTTGCACATACTCTAATTATCCCCTTAAGCGACATAAACCAACATCATAATTTTAAAGGAAAAGTGTTCTTAAAATAAAGCGCTCAAAGCACAAACTTTTTCACTATTAAACAATGTACCTAAGCTGTCTTTTCAAACTATGCATGTACGCATCAAGCGCTTTTCTCTAATTAGCTGCACTGTTCTGTAGCTCATTGATAAAATAAAGAGTTTTATCGTGACGTTGCACGTATTACTGTTGGCTTCAAAAGCATACTTGGGAATAGCCCATGAGTAGTAAACCACATAGCAGGTAGGACACTGCATAACTATCCACGAATCACTTTTATATGTGCAGCTTTAATTTGGAAACTGGAAAATTTGTTTTGTAAGCATTATTATTACCTGTAATCAATGAGAAAGGACAGACAAGACGCTTGTAACACAAGAGAAATGAAGTTGTAAACCGAAATACTGTTGTAGTTTTTCGCAAACTCATATTATTATGTCGGCATAAGTAGGTGAAAATTTCTTTAGGAACGAAAAAAATGTTAGTATTTATTTATTATTATTATTTATTAATTTATTAATTAGAGTACATTGTATGCCTTATAATTTAAAAATCTTGTTTCACAAAACAGTATTTTAGTACAGTTTGACTGTGAAATCAGAATGTATTTATCACATCTATAATTTACTTACTAAGTAGGTACTATTAAAGAACATGAAAAATGGAGTTTATACATTGTAAAAATATATAGACGTTTGATTAAAATTATTGAATAAACATGTTTAAATTCTATTGTAGGTATAGGTGTAATGCTTGTATCATTCAGATGTATATACTTGACAGGTTTTGATAAAATTTATCATTCAGATGTATACTTGACAAGTTTTGATAAAATGAATTTCGCTAAAATCTAAATATTTGCCAATTCTATTACATTTTAAATCTGGTGCGTACGAGTTGACCGGCCATTTTGTTATTCCGAGCGCATCGAGCGCCCCACGACCGGTTAGCGGTAAATTGTTCTACGTAATGTGATTCTAATTGACCAGCTAATTCCTACTGAGCATACACTCGGTAATACCTACTCAGGGTACAGTATACACTCGCTTAATTAGGCATTACCGAGACCGGCGCTTGTATCATAGGATTTGTAGGTATACGCCTTTTTGCTCTTAAGCCGGTATTATAAGAACGTTTGCTAGAGAGATTAGGTACAAAATTGGGACAAAAAGCTTACGTTGTATCGCCTAACCGAGATTTTGGCGAAGTAAATGTAGAATGCCTAAAGTCTATTTTTTCTCGTCTTTTTTATGAGGTGTGTATTGTGTGCTATGTAATTTAATTTGTTTTCAGAGATTTTTTTCGATATTCTTCTAATTCGAGGCAGAAAAAATTGCCAGAAGAAGCCAGTGTGAAAACTTAAGAGATAACATCTTTTTTCTACCATAATTGCAATACTAGCTACCATTATACCATTTCATACTAAGTTGAGAATTTTTTACTAAATGTACTGTTTATAAGCATTCAGTTTAATGTCGCTTTCTAGTGTTATTATAAAAGGACTTATATACCATAAACTGTACGTATTAAAATATGAGGTCGTATTTTAATTGATATCTATTAATAGCTGTAATTTAAAGCTATAAAACATAATTTTGTATGGCTTTGTGTGGAACTAATGAAGGAGTGGTACAATAGGACGTAATTTTCAATATTTATTATCTTTAGAAAGATATTCATATTTCTTTCGTGTTTTATTATTTTTGTTACAAGAATAAAGTTGGGAACGCTGTATATCACGTTGAAAACGGGCAGTCTGACGAGGGAAGCACTACTAAAAGAGTAGTATTAGGTTTCTACTTAAAAGCAGATTTTTTTTTTCTCGGAGATGAAAGAATTTCTTGCTGATAATAAAGATGTGGATTCTTACTCGCCATCATTTAGATCGATCAATTGAATTGATCTTTCTTTCTTTGGTTACTTCTTTTTTAAATATTTAAAACCGAAAGCTAAATCGACCATCTGAATGCAGAATGTTAATATTGCAAGTAGGGCAATTTAACTCTTAGGTTAGCTACTGCGCCAAGGATTTGATTTCAAATTAGGTAAAGGGTTCAGGAAGACTCTGACTCTGAAGATATCTATGGGCAGCGGTTACAAATTTACAATTGGCCACTCCAACGTATTAATAAAATCAATTCAACGAATATAATACTTAGGTACCTTATGCGTAAAATACATATTAAGTATAATTAACGTATATCTTTGAGCATTAGTTTACTACATAAATATTATTCAAGTTACTAATTTTCAACGAACACCCTTAATTTTAGTTCAATATCTTTACTTAAAGGTCTTCGGTGAGATTGGATTACATTTAATAACATCCCTAATTACTCGGCTTGAGTAATTTATTTTGTGAGTGGTATCGAAACTACCACTTAGACTTGAAGACTAAATCTAGTGGCGTTTTATTACAATCTAGATTTAATTACAGAAGAACGGAATGATACTTACAGTTTTCTCTCTCGTGGTACCTATCTAGCAAACATCACTCTTAACCCTCCAACTAGGAAATGGAAAGCTATTTCTATGGCTTCAGAAGAGAGTAAAAGGCAGAGCAGACAGATGTGGATGACAAATGTTCAGAAAGACACAAAGGCGTTAGGTATGTGCGTTGCAAATGCTATGATTATCATCGATGTATTTGGTGCCTTCGAACATCCTACCTCGTGAACGGTTAGTGGCGAGCATGAAGAAGAAAAAGATTCTCAGCCCGCGAACGTATAGTTAGTACTACTATTTCGCAAAATTGCATTGATATCTAACTTCAAGTTTCAACCTGAAAGGAGAACGAAAAGAAAACATTCGGTCTTTGTGTTATTAATAGTAAGCGGTAGGTAACCCATCGACAGTTACGGATATCAGAGATGCAGCCGGTTTTTGCAACGTATCTTCTTAAAAACGTATTAGTATAGGCCGGGACTATATATGCTCGAAGCCAAGCAGTTAAATAACTTTCATTTCCTATAAATATATCTACCTACATCAATCAGTAATCTCTTCTTAAACGAACGTCGGTATTCGATACTTTGATTTGCCGCTTTTACTATTAAATAGCCAAATTAATACATAATAAGCTTGTTATCGTAATAACTAATACAGAAATATATAATATTAAGTAAAGGAAAGCTTGTATAGTCAACATGATTCGTGTAATGAACGAAAATTACCCTTTGTTCCCCGGATACCGGGGAATCGTGTATCGATAGGAGTTTAATCTTTGCTGCGCTTACGGGAAATCATGATTTATTATCATTAATTGCGAATATTCTTGGAAGAAGCGAAAAGCTTTTACCCTATTCATTATTTATCAATAACAAAAAGACGAAAATGCGATTATTTGGCTAAATAACAATGGTTTGTCTTAAGAAAAGTAAATAGAAGATAAGGTTTTATTATTGTATTCATCCATCAATATCTATCTTATATAAATTTTATAAAATAAGCTCTTTTGATATTGCAATAAATGCTTATAACTAATCAAATCGGCTTATGTTTCACTCAAAAAGGCCGCCCTTTTAGTTTCACAATAATCGGATTATTTTGAAAGCAAAAAACGAGATTTATGTTTTAAATACCAGTTCCTAGAGGTAATAAATGTACGTAGGTACACATCGTTTTCATGCAACCTAGTTAACTTTGCATGAGAACTGCTAGCAATAAATTCGTGTAAAAACATCACGTTGAAAACAGTTTTTATGATAAAAAATGTTATATTTAATGCAAAACAAGACTATTAAAGTAAAGAACTCACCTTTCAGGCCATTATACTTAGGGTGAGTGAAGACAAGGCTCCAATTTTAACAGATCAGATAAAAACAGTGTGGGAAACGAGAGAAGGAGGATCAACCGGTTACATTATCGTTCTCGTTCTTGTAAAAAAACAGACAACAGCTACCGGCAGGAAGACGGTTAAAAACCGTACCAAATGTGTATACATTTTTGTGAAACAGTGTAATAAGGATTAACCCTCAAATGCATATTGAAATAAATTACTTTTCTCGGTAATCCTGTGGCATTTCCGCCCAAATAAGGATAAGTGTGAGATGTTTCTGTTGCGTGTCTCGTATCTTATAAATAATGCACTACTGTCCTTGGTAACTTGTTTACCTCGTCAGTAAAATGGTCTTGAAGGATACATTTCGCATAACCTACTTGTATTATGTATGGGAATTCATAATAAGTGGTAGAAGACACGTAACAATTTGATTATAGTAGTTATTGTTTTCGGAGGCAGCTTGAAGGTTATTTGACTAAATTGAAGTATTATTGGAAGATTGTTTGAAATTAATTGGATTGTTTTGAAATAAATATGTGTTAAGACATTAGTGCGAATCGACACTAAAATATGCGGTATCTGCAGAAGGACCGATGCACAATGGAGCAAGTGTTTCCTAGAGACCGCTTCAGATAGGGGGATCGATGATCTAAGAAGGTCGCTGGGTCTTACTAGATGCGGGAAGGCGGATCACCGAGTGTTATGGCTTGTGTTGGGAGAGGCCTATGTCCAACAGTACATTGCAATAGGCTGAAATGACGACGCTACACAAACTTGAGTATCCCACTGAGAGTATAGCCACTTCTTCTCATGGTTCTATCCTGTCAGCAAAGTTTTTCGAAGGCAAATTGACTGACACTACTTTTTCGGATTATATTTGTTAACTTGGATAAGTGTTGCTTAGCAACCCAGATGAATAAACTGATGAATGAATGAATACCAATACTTACGTTGCACATGAAAATCATACTCTTAATTAATGGCGAACATTAACGCGTGCCACACGGTTATAAACTTGCCTTATAACCTTGGTGGATTTCAACCGTCTAGCCGGCATTTGTAAACCAAAATTCAATTCAATTCAACCGTGTTGCATTATTGAACAATATCGTTAATACACTTCATACAATACCGTGCACTATCGAGAGCTCTAGTTGAAATTCGTTAATGAATGTAACTTCATTTAAATGAATTTAAAATCGAAACGTTTTTCGTTGACATAAATTTTAAATGCAGCCAACTCGTTGACACCGGCTGACATGGCCTTCCATCTCTATAATGCATGTATGTTCTCGTATCTTAATTAATGAATAATTTTCAGTGTACTGCTTGTTTTACGTAATGATATATGTAATTTATTATTAAGAATTATGCTTAATAAATTTATATGTAATTAACAATTATGAATAATAAATGTATCAGATTGTTTTAAATTAGGAATATGCTTAACATATGTTATGTGATACAAGTTTGTCGTGAAAGTTTACTAAATATCTGTTTATTTTGTTTCAGATCATTAATCGTCAAATTCTTCGTATCAAATTACACGAGGTAAGAATTAATTTAAAATAAAAAATAATAATAATCACTGCTAAACATTCTTAGGTGTCTATTAATAGTGTAAGAAATTTCCCTAACATGACATGTATACGACATTAATACTGTACTTTATAATGTTTAGCGATTTATTTTATCATTGAAATACACACCGTTTATAAATTCCCCTTCTTCATAACAACACGTAAGCGCCGTCAACGAAATTTAAGAGATAATTATCTCTATATAGTCAACGTGTGTTGGCATTATCATTTAACAGTACGTGACGTCTAAGACAAATGCTTACATTTAACAAACTAAACTTTTTAGAGTTCACCGATGGTCAGGGGTGGATCAACAAATAGATTTATCGCTGAGTCTCTGTCGTACGTGTCTCAATGTTCGTTTGTCACGTCGGGAGATGCCACGTCGCCCACGCCCCCGCCCCTAATTAGTACAGAAATAACGCCAAGAGATTTGTCAACTTCCGAACTTTTATGGCATTCCTTTGAGGTGAACTCCCACCGACGAAGTCTCCAGCGCATACAACATCTCACAGGTACCCAAATAGATCGTTAACTGACTGTAAAATATTGTTTTGAACTTTGGGGTGGTCCAAATTATTTTGTTACATGGCCAGAACAAATTAATCTCGATTGGTGAATCAAGTTCTCGTCTACGAAGTTTTGTTGTACAAACTTTCTTGATGGAAAAAGTTTAAATATATGTACCTAAGTGCTTCTTTGTTTTTAGAATCAAATTGTTGCCAATAGTTTATCTAAATTGCTTTTTGACTCACTTAATCTTTGTCATTCAGTCCTGCATTTAAAACAATTTAATTAACTTAATCCTTTTAGATAACTTTCACTGTAAGAACTTTGGCGCTGTATTTATTTTATAAAAAAAAAATTGCAACCGTCTACGGAGAAAGGGTATTGTTAATCGCAAATCTCAACTTATAACTTTTCAGGCGAACTAAAAGAGTTGGGTTCGTTTAACTCAAAATTACGCTGAAACAAGAAGAACGAGTTACACAAAAATGATAAAACTAAGTTTTCCAACGTCAATATTACTGAGAGAAATTAATCTGAAGCTAAAGGAGGCAGTCCTCGTAACTTATCTGTGAGAAAACTGGAACGAGGCATGACCTCACAATCAAATGTCAAACAAAGTTTTATCAGCGCAAAGTTGACAAATAAATCCCCCGTCCTGTACGCCAACTTTTCTCATAGAAGACGCGACGAGACGTGATGCCACCGACTATATTGACTTCGCCGTCGATGTACACAAACGACCAACTTAGTATTTATAGTTCGTTCCAAATCCATTAACGACATTTATGACAGAAATCACGCACATACAAAATTTTATTAGCTTTGTTATTTCGAGCATATCGTTGTTCATCCTATTTGCTCTTTTCAGTGTGAGTCCTCAAGTAGCGTGAGGCGGGTGTGTCACGCGACTTAATCCGGAGCTCCATAAAATCTGTTAGGCGCGAAACCCCACTCGGGGCGTAGTCAGGAATGAAGAACGACTCACGTCACGCCCACCTTGTCTCCTGTGACAACGTGTTCACCAAGCTCCCCTACTTATTATTTGTTAAAATTCTTTCTGTGACGTCTTGAATATCTTAATTAATATTCGCTCCAAATTAGACGCGTATCAATCTGCAGACTGAAGAGTTGACGTGTAATTAAACGCATTTCAGTTCACACTAAATGGGTAATATCCTTTACGATGTTGGCACAGAAGATGTTTCGATATGGTAAGAATAGAAATGCAGCAAACATATGACTCTCAAATTTATTTTTATGGAAAAGGCGTGAGACTTGTAAAGCTTTCCAAGTGGTATAATAAATACGTCACCATTTTAAATTTCGAACAAAGTAATGAACAAAACTTGTGTATGAACAAAGATTCGGTAAACAGTACGTACCTTGTTATTAAGTGTAACATTTTGAAGAGATCATTACACCATATTATTTAAACGCGAGTTAAGTATGCTTAAACAGCTGTCATTTGTCAAGTGCTGGCCAAAAGTGATGGATGGCACGAGCGTTTCCGTTCGAAATTTAAACTTTTAAAGCCGGGGACCGTTGTAATGGGCTGGTATTGTTATTTCAGTCGTCGGAAACGTAACGAACTAACGAATGGGAATGTTAAAAGTGACGGAGCACATATCTTTTATACGCGTCCATTTGTCTGGAGGCGCATGTGTCTCCGCTACTCCGCTTGGTTCTCGGGTGCGCTGAAGTATTTACGAGCTATTAGTGCAACAAGAACAAATAAGTACCTACGCTATGTGTCTCGGAAACCGGATCACAAGCGTCTTTTGGCGCATCATTGATTTAACACCACTACTGAATTAAGATTCTGTAATTAATGTCGGCTCGTCAGTTATTCTCGTATCGTTTGATGTTATGAGTAAAATATTTTATACCAAATGGCACGTCATTGATGTCTAAATTGAAACACTGTTGTAACTTTCAAACAAAACATGGGCGAAGCTATTACTAAACCTAAACATCTTGCTTTGTCAAATTAATCTGATTATCTTTTAGCAAAGTTTTTAAATAGATATCTTCATTAGGAGCTTTTACGAGTTACCAAAGAAAAATTGTTTTCAACAGTTTTGTTATCTTTTACATTTTCAAATTTGTTTTAAATCCTCTTTTGTTATCATGATTCAAATGTTTACATTGCATGTTTCTACTATGTATAAGATACAACGTATACTTAGTCATTTATTTTACTAATTATTCTCCTCCAATAAATCACTTCATTCAAAAACAAAATTTGAATTTAGCTGGACACAGACAAAATAATGTTGTTCATGTTACAGTGTGCCTATTGTTAACAATGCCTTAGATATGAGTCAGTTAATCATGCGCTGTACTTGTTTAAAGTTTGGCTTAAAATTATTTGGTAGTCTTACATAGTTATACAATTGTAGTAGGAAATGAATCCCCTACGTGTTATTAAGCTTGATCTATGGCCAGTATTAATGTATTAAGTAATTCAATTCCACGTCGAAAATCTGTTTAATGAGCCCCAGTTAACGATCTCTCCACCCTTAGCAAATAAAGGCGCATTGACAAATTACTTAATTTTATTAAGTGGCTACACACATCGAGTGAATGCAGTGTTTGTTCGCCAGAATGTATTGCTGGGCGCTCTGAGCCCCGACGAGTACCCACGCAATATTCGCGGTTCATAATGTACAGATTCACTGAACTGCTATATTAACCGACTGCGACAAAGAAACGGTAATGGACCCTCATATATATGCTAATAAACTTTCCAAATGCGTTTTAAATTAAAATAATCCCGAATTTATATGTAAATTTGTGACCGCACTTTGTCCTTCGCGGCTTCTCGTTCCGAAATCGATTATGTTACACGGATTTCGGCTTAGATCCGACTCAGATAAGTTTAATGAAGGGTTTTAGTAAAACAGAGATCCTTTAGTCCAATTCACTCGATTGGTGATTCTATTTCTTTGGATTTAATTCCTAAGTGGAAGAAACGCACAAAATATAATTGTAGATACTGCTCAAATATTTTTTTTTATCATTATTTCCTCGGTCGGCACGAACTTTGTTTTATAATAGATAGTTTTAACGACGTTTTTATTTAGTTTTCCATTACGAATACCAGCACTATCTTAATTTTTATGTGGTTAACCTTTTAGTCGTGTATTATCTTATATTATAAAAGCTTGATACTGTTTACGAGACCACCCGGGCGTTCGGCTAGTTCGATCTAGATGGGTATATGTTCCCCTATGTCACTCCAATTAGTCATGATTAACTTTAATTTATAGGACTGTTTAATGGTCCATTAACGAAGTCACTGGTATAACGACTTCTTATTGTGAAACTACAATTCCATAAAACACTTTCATCCAATTAAACAAGACGTTGGATATTTGATCCCGATATATTCATTGTCACTTTCTATTAACTTTATTGCTTAAAGTAATTGTATCAGAAGCGTGGTGAGTGCAAGTCCTTATCTCGTAAATCACTAAAGACGTAACATTAAAAGGGAGTCGAGGTATGTTTTATATTTTTCTCAAAGAGAAAATGTTTAAGCTTAATTTCAGTAGACATTCAGTAAGGTTTCATTTCGTTGAGAACGTGAAGTACAGCATTTTATTTGAGATATTGCACAGTTTGCCACGCTCTGTATTTGTTCAGTGATCTTATCTTAGTACATTTAGAGCGATGAATGTTAGCGTTTTTGTATCAAATAACGAAGTGAGAGAATTTTTTATGGTTATTCGGATGTTTTATACTCATTGCAAATTTAGTTTTGAAGAAAAAATTGTGCTCAATATTCGAGTATGTTTTTAACTAGAGATTAATTTCAGATTTGTTTCTAGAATGAATAGTATTAACATAATTATTGGTGTTCATATACGTATAGTGTCGTTATCATTATTCATATTTCAAGATTTACATATTTTCCCGCTGTCTTTGTCTAGTGATTTATATTCGTTTTGCCACTCTATGTCAATAGTGTGATTTTATATGACAAAAATAAATTATATACATATTATATTTGTAACCAAACTTCGGAATGTGTGTAATTTAGATTAAAAATTACGTGGGCTTATCGCTTAGTACGCATCCGTATATTTTGATAGATAATGTTGTTATTTTAAACCTTTACATTTTGTAGAGATAAATGTACTACAATTTAGGATAAACGTATACTTTTGTAGTACCCTACGTTTATTTTGTATGAAAATATGATTCTGAGCTCCTTATGCATTGCATGATAAATGGTTTTCAATTTATCCGGTGACAGCCAGTGAGGAAAGCTTTTGGTTACAAATGCTTATGTGTTGAATGCACGCGATGTATACAAGTAGTTCTACATTGTAGTACAAAGTTTTAACATAATTCTGTAGAAATGTTTGCAACCGTGTTTTCTTTTATTTAACTAATTTAAAGACGTCTGGAATTAAAGCAAGCTTGCAACCAAATGCAACAGTATTTTGCAGCTAAGATTTAGTTTTGTGTAATTAATCTTGGACGTAATTAATCGTCTTGTCTCTTGTCACAAATTACACATTTTATTGCATTTTGATGGACACTATCAACATGTTGCTCTTGGAAACAAAAACTGATTATTTTGCTGGTAATTATTGATAATATTTAACACAAAATTGGGGTTTCTTTCAGATAAAGTTTAGTGATGGATACATAATGGATTTTTACTTTGAGATAGTTTTTCAATGCATTCTTGTTGCATTTTCCAATAAGTGTCAACATCCGAGTCAAGAAGTACATAATTATGAATATACAGTTTAATTTAGTGAGTATTTTCTTTTGGCTCAGTTGCAATAAAAGGCCACCAAAGTTGACAGGAATAAGCAAATTATTTTTTGGAATCCTTGGATCCCATCTGAAACTGGTTCTTAAGACTCATAAATGTATCAATAATAATTAAATATAAGTACTAATTTACATAATTTCAAAAACGTGTGTGGTCTTAACGATATCGATCAAAATCTTACAAGTGTAATAATAATAATTAATGTTTTAAAATTTACTGATTCATTTTATTGTATTAATATTAATCTTTATTAATATATACGGTATATTTTTTAGTAAACAGTAGTCGAGAAGGTAAAGAACCTCATTATTATTTCGAACCTCCAGTGAACTCCTTTAGAGCAGTTTTATCGGTCTATGCGCATTCGGTATGGATGATTCCTTTTCACAGAATGTGTGATTCAAAATACAAGCATAATTGTGAAAGAGGCTCTAATGAGCGCAACCTTGCTGTTCTCAACATGGTGCATAGCTACCCGTAGTTGACGACAGCAGCTTCTTATACTACGCTTATCCTTGACCTACCAATTACATTCAACTGTTGGGGAGTCTGGACTCGGGTCTTTTTCTAAAGATTCTAATTTTAAATAGCTAACGTTGGTATAATTCGATATAGCATTCCGTTTTATATTCTTCAACTAAATTACCACATTAAATCGCAACTGCAAATCGTTTCTTTAAACCTTCTAACGAAGCCAAAATATAACGTAAAGTAAATCAAGTCAACCAAATATTGAATGTAAAAGTTTGAACAACAAAAAATTAGAACGGTGTGTAATCATATGTAAGAATTTTAAGTGTCGTTTATTTATACTCGAGGAAGGGGAAGGCCACCTTTGGGGAACGCTTCATTAATCATCACCCTAATACCCGCGGCCAAACGAATATGTTTAACCAGAACACGGCTGAGGAGTCAGCGACTTTCACGTTTTCAAACATTGCCATAATCCTGATTCACTGAAACGACACGAGAAGCAAATAAATTATCCCTATTCTCTGTCGTTTACAAATCGTCCGGGTTATACAAAAGCTTCGAGGTCATTCGCGATACGACGATAAATTACAACGAAATGCGTATATTTAAATAGAACTTGTAGGTATTTCTTACTTATTTCTTTATCTAAACTGATTATCTTTATTAGGATTTTTTTATTTCTGAGAAACGTTTTATGACCGAATGTAAAACATTGTTATTTATGTGTTTTTTAATAAGAACAGATTTAACATATCAAGTCTATGTTAGTAACTTTGATGTATGCAAGTTTTAAATTATTGATCTCATAATTAATGATAAACCGGTAAGGTTAGCTATAAAAATACGACAGTTTTTTTACATGTCATTCCAAAAACACATGCTTAAAACCCAGGTAGTAAAATTATTTGTTAAAAATGAATCTCCTATACTTTCTGGTAAGAAACAAAGTCTCAACTACTCATTCTCACGCGCAACGATTGCTTTTCACCTCAATGAGCTTTCTCGCTATGAGTTTTCTGCAATGCATTCTTGAAAATACTGGCGTAACAATAATTAGTATTTGTTAAAAGAAGATAGAGGTCCATTAAATTCAATAAAAGCTGATTTCACTAAATATTTGAATTTACTTAGCATTTAAATAACCAGTTTTAAATCAAAAATCTTCCTAAGTTATGCAAACTTTTTGGATAACCTGAAGACAATAGCAATTTTAAAATTCCGCATTAATTAAACCCAGAAATAGAAATTGCGTAGGTATTAGTTATTAAGGTATAGTTGTTGAGTTACGTATAGTATTTGTACATCATTAATTAAATAGAGTACAAAATCTATTGTATTCACAACCAAAAAATGCTTGATAAAATCGCCAATTTTTACAGTTATTTTATTAACAATATATAAAATCTTCCCTCTCTGAATTAATACAGTATAATGAATTAATATTTCATATAATTGTAATTCTTTTTATTTCTACTGCACAAGGGAAAAGGTCTCCGATATGGTCTTCTACACTTCCCTGTTTAAAGCTAGCTCTGATGAGTTCTTGCCAAATAATAAGTGTTGTTCTTGTGATCGTCACAATAAAATCTTAATCACAAAATTTAACAAAATTTATTAAGTGTAACCACTTAATAATCTAGTTAAATTTTGTGAAACATCAATTTAGAAACAATACACATATATTTAAAAAAAATAGCCACCGTCTGAACCCTAATTATTAACAACGGCGTAGATGTCACTCACATCAAAACAGAACAGCCAACGAAACCTTAAAACGAGTCTCCAATCTTGCCAAATTAAAAACATTATCCATCCATCCATGAAGTCCGTTGACATGCCAGCGGCTGAGATCGCTAACAAACTGCCGTATTGTGTTTCGAAAACCAACAACGGTTGTTAATCATACGTAATCTACATTCAATCTAAGGCCAGTACACACTAGATCATAATTATTGTGTGCGCCGGGACGTAGGCCAGGAAGCGTTTTGTTCATATCGTGATCACGATCGCTTCTAACTACCGTCAAATGTGTTCAACCACCCTTAATTACTACTAATGTTAAAAATGGAGTAATAGTGTATTGTGATCATTAAGTTAGTTATCGATCGATCTTAGTTAAGTTGGTGTTAATGCTGACAATGCCGCGTACAATGTTATCGGTTGCGCGTATTTAAACGTACAATGAATTGTATATTTTCTTATATACAAACCTTGCCTCACCAATAGCGAATACAACAAAAAAAGAGCCGTTCTCACGTGAATCATTTGCATACATAACAGCGATCCATTTTTCTAAAAATAGATTCATATATTTGTTCCATATTCAAATATGGAACAAATTTCAAATTTAATTGGATTCTAATAAAAAATAAACTCACTTTGTTGCCTTTAATTATATTATTGGCTACCTATGGACTTTAATTCTCATTGTCACGTGGCGTGCGTCAAGTCAATGTGTGTTTCGAATTATAAAAGGATGCCAGTTAAAAATGTATTTAAAGTATATTATTATGGAAAGTATAGGTTTGTTTGTTAAAATAAGTTGTTTTTATGATCTAGTTGAAGTTAATGATCAATTAATACAAATGGGCAATTATTTAAATTTATAAAAGCTTATTTCTTCTTGATATACTTACTTTTATAACTTTAATAAAGAAAAAGGTTCGAGCAGCACAAAGGAAATTTAAAGAATATCATCGAAATTGACAGAATTCTTTGAATGTTCGTATAAAATCATGTTTCCTCACATCAAAGACTACAAAAAGTGCTGTAGTAAGCTTTTCATAAGCTGATAGTGGTTTCACCTCGAGTTTTTGCTGTACACAGGATTTTCCCCGCGCAATTGACCCTTCTTGTCTGATTTGGGCGCGTCTCGGCAACCCCTGACGCGAGGGGTTGCAAATTATAATTTATTTCATAGCATCACAAAGAAATTTTTAAATAAACAAACTCATAGACGCAATTTTAAACAATTACTGTCTGAGATTTCATTTTAAATTACGCTATAATTTTTTACAATAAAGTATCGTTTCCGCGAAACTTTAGGGGACTAGGGAAAGTAGGTACACGTAGTACCTACATAAAATATATCTTCCAAAATTTTCCTTGGATTTATCTTCCTCTATTTATATACTGAGAAAGAGCGATGTTCACATGTCAATATAGAAATATACATGAAACCAACGCATTACGTATCTCTAACATTCCCCGAATTGTACGGAACGTGACCAGGAGACAAATCGTGTCGGCACACACGGCTCTCCTCAAAACCTATACAGAGTTTCCTTAAAGAGAAAACTTTTGCGAATAACAACATTGCCTTTTTCCTAATTTAAAAAACTGCGAATATTGAATAAAATGAACACCTACTAAAGACGGCTCTGTAAAAAAAAAGTCGCTTATAAAAACAGTGTACCTACATAAATGCCAACTTTTGAGAATATTCACAGAGTGCGATTCACAAGAGTATTTACATAGGACCGTCAACCGTCACTACGTAACAATATGTCAAATATTTTCCCCGAACCTTCTCATATATATATATATATATTGTCACTACTTGCGTCCTCATATAAGCTTTTACCGCGAGTAAAAGTTTTTTACCGACATAAATACGAGCTAAGACCGCCTTATTATTCATACACAGAAATTGCGTGCAAATTCAAAGGCACATAAACAAAGGCGATTTTTATAATTCATTTGTGTTTTTACGTGACAAAGAGCCATGCCTTACCTGGGGCGAGTAAATACACTCGGATGCGAGAAATAATAATTCGCTTTTCATTTTGTTTCGTCGCAAAAGCTACTCAAAGCTTGAAGGACTGTCGATGGTGGATGAGTGGCTCATACTTTATTATTGGCTTGAATCGCTCTCGTGGGGGAATGTAAAATGAGGTCACGATTTATCGGTACACACTCAACTCTTTCACTTACTATTTACAAACGTACTGATAAAGCCACTCACTCACTCTTGAATCATTTATTATATCGAGTTGATTTTTAGCCAACTCGAACTGAATGAAAACTCGTAATCGTTTCATAAATATATCAAATAAATTGAAACCGTGTAGTGACGGATTAGGAATACTGGGCTGTTGGTTGACTGGCCTGTTGGTCTAGTGGTTAGTGACCCTGACTGCTAAGCCGGAGGTCGTGGGTTCGATCCCCACCCAGGACAAATCTTTGTGTGATGAGCATAAAGGTTTGTTCTGTGTCTGGGTGTAATTTATCTATAATAGTATGGATTTACAAAAAAAAAAAAAGAAGTATACAAGTAGTATATCAGTTGTTTAGTACCCATAACACAAGCAAATATAATTGCTTACTTTGGGACTAGATGGCGCTGTGTAAATGTGGTAGAATATTATTATATTATTATATATTATATACATGAAGTCACTATCCCATATCAACCCGTGGTTGTCGTGTAAGATGACTAAGGAAGTACCTTATGCAGACAAGGGCACTGCAAGAAAAGGAAAATTCGAAACAAACCCTATACCAACCCGTCTGGCCAGCGTAGTATAGTATGCTAAATTCTCTCCACATTTTTTGGAGGAGACTCGTGCCCCGCAGTGGGATGTTAATTGGTTGAAACGACGATGAATTTGAAACCGGTTCTCATTTGATTTAAATAGATAGATACTAATGTCAAATCGTCCTTTTAAATATTTTGTATTTACGATCTCTTGTGCTATAAATATGTTTTTCGCATTAACAAACCAATATAAAATCGTTCGCGTTCAATAAATTTCCAGTCCAATTAATATAAAACTGTTATAGTAAAAAAGATATTAAATTATGGATCGGCAACTATTCACAGGCCAAATGATATGTTTTTTATATTCAATTAACTCTCTACTATCAATTACAATTGGACTAGATAGGTTTTTTATAAAGACAATCAAACAAAAAATGAAATAAATAAAATTGAATTGTAACCGGATCGATTTCTAAGTAACCAGTAACAATAGAACTGCTTTTTATTCCTTTTGTATCAACAAGAGTAGTAGCCGCAGTGGTTATTATTATGAGTCATATGTACCTACATACATACGTTATGCAATCATTTGATGTTAAAGAAGAAAAATATAAATTATGTGACTTACGGGAGTCAAGTAATGTTGAATTATAATTATGCCTCTAATTTGAACTGCGTCACTAAGTGTATGTTTCTCTGTCACTTTTCAACTTGAACACTTTAGATTTCCGTACAATTTTTATTATACTAGACCTTATACGTAACCTCGCAACCACATTAAACTTTTTTCATCCTCCTCTTTGTAAGACTGTTTCCAGTTCCAATTCTCCTATCCCTAGACTTTGCATACTTTGTAACAATCATAATGACAAAATTGATATATGCAGCCTCTTTTTTCCGATATTCAGGAACCAATATATTATGTCATCTTATATGCCTATATTTTCATTTCATTTCATTAGTAGGATAAACTGACGAATGAGCCCAATCATGTGAGACCTTAAGAAAATACCTGAGACATCCGACTCGCCGATACATGACCGTTGTCATTGTAAGCACTTATACGCAACAGTAATGCCTCATAGTCATACGGATTATATGCCAAGCCAAGTCAGTAATAATAATAATAATATAATAATAATAATATTCTACCACATTCACACAGCGCCATCTAGTCCCAAAGTAAGCAATTATATTTGCTTGTGTTATGGGTACTAAACAACTGATATACTACTTAAATATATATATTTTTTTGTAAATACATACATATTATAGATAAATTACACCCAGACACAGAACAAACCTTTATGCTCATCACACAAAGATTTGTCCTGGGTGGAGATCGAACCCACCACCTCCGGCTTAGCAGTCAGGGTCACTAACCACTAGACCAACAGGCCAGTCGTACAGTAAAAAAACTAATATTCCGAAAAATATTCATTCGAAGTAGTACGTCGAAGATGTATTAGACGATTTACATATTCAGGCTAACGTAGACGAGAATAATTGAAATAAAACGAATGACATTTCCTTTCATGTCACGCAATATATCTAAGATTACGGTGGGTCGTACACTCGGTAGTAAATTACGATGTCGCCCCACCACAGCTCTTTACGTCATTATGTTGCGTATTTTATTATTGTGAGATTAACTAACAGAATGCATTAGCCGCACCTACATAAACACCTGTTATTTGAGAAGTTATTACAGTAATTTCATTAAAAACAGCCAATGTTAAAAGTAATTTTGTATATTTAAAGTTCTGACTTTTTAATTTGTACCGTGTAAGTCCGTATTTACATTTATATGGCATGGAAATTGAGTCGAAATCAGAATGCGGCTTACTAAAGGTGGTATTTTGATCTAAGATAAATAGCATAACTGTAAATTGTTTTAATCATATAGACAGAGAAAATTATATTTGGGAAATTCAATTAATTCGTATTCACATTACTATAACTCATCGTTTTTATCACTTAAAAAGATAACTTTCAGCCAATAACAAATATTCACAGATACAAATTACACCCTAACTATAGACTATAACGACTCTAAATATTTATCTCGTATAGAAATAGACCAAAAATACTTCGTGCAGTTTCAATTATTGCCGTGCCCGGGACGTGAACTGGCCGTGTCCGTTTCGTCTCGGCGCGGCTTCGGCTCTGTCTCCGAAACTCGCTGGTCCTGACACGAACGTGTGTTAACGAGTATACCGTAAGTAACGTATAAGAGAAGTACGGAATGCTAATAATATTCTTCAAGCCAGGCGAAAGGTTTTTTTTTTCATTTTTATTTATTGAAATCCACCAACAGTTGCAAATAATGATGCACAAAAGCAATAAAAGATATACAGTTTAAGTGTAGCAACTACTTATAGGTGAACACAGCTTACATTAACTTAGTATGTGCTATGTACCCAATCTAAGCAACCCCTAAAATAACCTTTCAAATAATGAACAACCATTATCGAAACAGGAAACAATACGATTGAACTCGTTACTAAACTGTCAAAGTAATAAATCTAATGAATTATAATTAGAAATGTTATCTCGAGTTCAACAGCCGTTTACACATCGATGTGAGAACATTAGTCGCCTTGTTCTACTTCAGCAAATAAGTCAGGAAACGGTCTGTTTCGGTCACGTAAGGGTATTTCATTCGTAACTTACTTCTAGCGATAATTGAAATAAGCTGGTGACATTACTATGCTTTGTCACGAACCCTTGATGTATACGCCAGTCTATAAGTGCCAAGATTTTCGCTGGATTATTACAATAATTTATGGAATTTAGGACTGTATCTCTCGTAGAGAAACGTTAATAGATACTTCTTGGGGACTTTGGGCAATTGTCAGTATGATAAAGTGAAAAAAATGTGACCTAACACACAGATATAAATATAATTGAAGAGATAAGGATTGTTTACTTTATTTAATTTATAGGTACTTAATGTAAACTGTCTGTGAATTGAATCCAAAACATTCGACACGGCTATGTACGTAGCAAGACAACTACCGTAACTTTACGGCACAGTCATTGACATAAATATCTAATTTATTTATTTACTAGAAGACGCGCGGGGCTTCGCTCCTGTCTTTCTTTATTTGGTCACTGCTCAGCTCCTACTGGCCATAGCGTGGTGTAATATAGCCTATGTTAGTCAGTGATAATATAGCTTTCTAACGGTAAAAGAAATTTTGAAATAGGTTCAGTAGTTTTAAGTTTATACCTCTTTATAATATTAGTATAGAAAAAATATTACACACAATATGTGGTCCAAAGAGCGTGCTAAGTACTAAAAGCAATTTCTTCCAGCCAATATTTGTGTGATGCAGAGGTGAGAACAGGTTGGTCCAAAGTAAGAAAGAGAATAAAAGAATTTTAATAATGATAACAATATATACGGTAACTAGCGGCGTTTATAATAAACCATTTGGCCGAAATCTGTGGTGGTTTTTCTTAAAATATTGCACCATTGCACGTGGTGACACGTCATTTTGCTACGTATTTCTGATTGTGACGTTTAGAAGTCAAAGTGACTTGTAAACGTCACAGTTAGTAATCTGTCAATCTGCCTGACAAATTCGAATGGGAGAAGCCACCACAGATTGTAAAAAAATATTATTATTGTCTGTATATTGTTGTATTGTTGTTTATAATCTGTGTTTTTATTCTATCTATGTATTGTGCGCCGTGTTTATCGGACATAATAAAATATTTTTCTTTCTTTCTTTTCTTTTTTTCATATACATAATTATAATAAAACATATCGAAGGGTTATATTAGACAAGTTCAACCAGAATATCAAAATATCTGAACTGACAGTTAGAAGGCAAGTGTAACTCCCAAAAAGGGTTCTTATGAACCCTTCCGACAGAACACTAAAGGATATTTGCGGGATCAAATATTAATGACATTCAATTTGTACTTCCCGTTTCAGATAGCTTTCGAATAAGTTTTTACGAAAATTATTGGACATTATCTTGAAGATATCTTAAAGTGGTAAAACAGGCCTTAAGATATCTCACATATTAAAGTGATAAGATAAGCGAGGTAAAAACACACCATTAATTATGGAAAAAGGCGGTAATCACAGGTGCGGGCCGACGAACATGGCTCTTAGCTCTTACTGATGTAATTACGTCATGCTGCGACTAATGCCGTAAGGGGAGGGCTAAAAGAGCTTTAGTTAGTCGACGTCTGTAATCAGTTACTTTATATGCGATTATACATTATGTATTACATTGTTTACGTACTTACATTAAAGCCGGTTTTTGTGAGACTAGCCTAAATTAATTCCAGTGTTTAACTTAAGAGCATACAATCCGAACCGCATGAACACCACTGCAACTTCTGTGAGCCAGGATTAATAGCAAGGACTCTTGCGACACCGAGTTTTGACATGGAAATGTCTAACATACTGTCTTGGAACCCGCAACGAAATTAATCAGAAGTAAACGGAGGAGTTGGAAAGAAATTATCCACATTCCTCCAATGCAAAGGTAGACAAATTAATCTGTATAGGATCTAATCCTATAAGAGAAAGGAATGCGGTCAAAAAAATAAAATTTACGTCTTTGAGTCTAATTCCAAGTAATAAGTCATCATTATTTCAACCCATAAACGTCCCACTGCTGGGGTACCTCCTCCAAAGAATATGGAGGGAATTTAGCCTACTATACCACGCTGACCAGACGGGTTGGTATAGACTTTGTTTCGAATTATCCTTTTCTCACAGTGCTCTGCATAAGGTTACTCCCTTAGTCGCTGAGGCTGAGATAAGGTAGTGACATTCATCAGCAACCCATTAATGTCCCACTGCTGGGCTCGGGTCTCCTCTCCTCTATCTAGAGAGCTGAGAGGGTTTAGGCCATAATATATTATGTATTCTTAACCCGTCACTACAAGGATACAAGTAATAAGTACTTATGGCAAAAATTTTAGAGCATACGCGCAACACTGTCTCCTTACTTTGCATAGAAACACAAACAAAATAATAAAAGGTGTATTAATTACAGGTACGACGTACAAGTTAGAAACGAATACAAATGGTGATATTATTCCCAAAAGTATATTACGACCAATGAAAGGGGCCATTATTTAGAATGTGTAATATAGTCAGACTTGAGTGAGGTCATACGTGAACAAATATTATTATTTGCTACTTCATAAAGGGAGTATTAATTATAGTCTGCTCTGTAAGTGCTGAGCTGAGGTAAAAATAATAAATGACTGCTGGTCGCGTAAATATGCGGGTAGTTTGGGTTTTTGTCAGCAATTAAATATCAGGCTCATAGTCTAAAACATGCCTTGGTTTTCAATTAAACGTTAACGTATATATTTTCAAACGTTCGCTTGGTATTGACTTGAAATTAATGTCAGTTTACGTCAATTTGTTCTGTATATCCTAAAGTTAGTAAGCTCTGCAATAAATTCATTTATTAAAACAGTCACATTTCATTTTGCGAAATTTGTTTTTTAAATATAGTGACGAACAAATTTTCATGCGTCAAAATCCGATCTCATCACGAATGATGTCGGTGCATATAACCGACCAATGACGTCATATCATAAATAGCCTTTACTCATATCATATTATATCTATTAGGTACATTAAGATCTTCTATTCAATGTTTATCATCGCTTACAGATACGATCTCCGTCCACATCCGTCGCGAACAGCTTGACAAGCTAAGTAATGGAACCAATTCATTACTTTACTGAGATACGATGAAATTTTAGACCTCTTATTGTGAAGCACTCCTTGCCATTGTGAGCGCCCTCGAGGTTCACATGTAGCCAGCCCTTTGTATTATAGATCTGCTTGTGACGTCGGCCTGTTAAGATAAATGAAGCCTTACAATTATTCAATCCAAATGACGGGCATTTTATGTGCGTACATACAAATAAGTTTGTGGCTAATCTTGTTATGAGTTTGCCTATTATTCAAAATTTTGTACTAATCTAACATTGTGTTTCTCGCTGTGGCGTAAATTAGGTGAGTGGCCATGTCCAGCAGTGGACGTCATTGGGCTGATATGATGATGATGATGTTAAAACCTAGTCTTTTGGCCTCTCTGGTTCATTTGAAGATGAACTTAAAACGGACGTAGTTTATAAAAATTCAGTATTCTACGAAATTGTGTCAAAGATTTCAGAGTCAGAAAAATTGTCCGTGTAGTGACGGATTAAGGATACATAATGTCACTATCCCATTTCAACCCGTGGGTGTCGTACAAGGCGACTTACTGACCTTAAGCAATAAGAACACTGCGAGAAAAGGAAAATTCGAAACAAAACCCTACACCAACCCGTCTAGTCAGCGTGGTATAGCCTACTATATTTAGCCTACTAAATACCCTTTAAAATGTTTGGAGGATACCCATGCCTAGCAATGGGACATTAATTTATGGGTTGTAATGATGAATGATGATGACACCCAGAATTTGTTCAATATTATATTTCTATAAAGTGAAATTTCAATAGAATATCAGATTATTAACATAGCCGATAACATCTAAATTAATTGCTACCAGTCATTTGATCAGGGATTAACTTTTACGATTAATCTCTATAGATGGGTTTGTAACTCCTTTTATCTAAAGTGACATTCAATCTTCTAAACTCAATATTAAAATGTAAACAAAACTACCAAGTTTAGGAACGCCCTGTTTCTCGATATTTTAAAATATACTAAAGTTACAAAATGTTTTGACGACAGACGTTTCTGATTACAATACAGTTTAATTAAATATCAAATAAATGATATTATACGAACATTCGCTTTAATTTACTTTTAAAATATTATTGAATCAAATGTAACAAAAATACAAAACTGAATACAGATTTAAATAAGTTTATATAAAGAAGTCAAATTAACATTAATTTATTTAGACAAATTCGTACCCCAAGCGCCCAATTTGTTATTCATTTCAAAGATAAGACATTGAAAAGGATGAACGGAGCGAGTTAGTCCTATTTGGGTTCTTGCAATTCAAAATACGTTTACGTGACTTACCTACTTCGTAAAAGAAAATCATGAACCCGTTAAGCCGACTATTCAAATATTTGTTATCAAAATGCTTTAGCTTTGCCCTGTCTCTCTTTTCACTGTATATCTAATAAAATGCCGTAAAATGTGATGCTAAGTACATTTGTAGATTTGTTAAAATATTTGAGAAGTTTTTTCACACCATCACGCATAAATGATTCAAGATTTGAATAAAACTTGACCTACTCCGACTAACTCTTGGCCAATTCGACTAATCAATATTGTGTGCTCAAAAAATGGAAGGTAAATATATATTATTATTATTATTTTGATTACAGATCTCTACATTGTAAATATATGTAATTCCTTATAAGAACCACCGATGAATAAATCTTTTGAGTGAAAGGTGTAAATATATCTTGTGAGTCAAAATAATCACAAAGTCATTCAATCATGAAGACAGATTTCAATCGAATATGAGAACTTGATATACTAAGTTTTAAGAATGTTAATATACTTTTAGGCAATCAAAAAAATATCAAGAACACACAAGCTGACAGACTTGATATAGTATATGCCTATATATAATATAATTAGTATATTAATGACGGAAGTTATAAATATGTAAATATTAGTTGTAAATCTGTCTCAGACAATATATATTAAACATGAATTTATATTTACAAAATGCGACTTACGAAATTTTTACTTTGATGTATAAAATTTTAGTTTTTTAAATGACTTTTATGAGTTTATTTCGCTTTACAATGTGTTAATCCATCTTTTTAGAGATCTTTATATAATGCTTATCGAATCGGTTTGAGGACAGATTAACGATTTTGTTAGAAGATATTAAACTGAATTTATTAGCTTTCTAACGGATCAGAAAAATAAGATATTAGTCAGCTAACGTTATTAACTACTACCACAACATTGATATACAAAAATTCGGTGTACCACCAAATTTATTTATACTAAATTTACAACGAAACATATTTACTATTTACTAGTATTTTCTTAGAGACAATACTAAAAGAAAAGAGAAAGAGAAGTGTAACCTTTTTATTAATAAAAAATATTACTATTTAATTTCACTACACTGCAGTTAATAATAATCGTAGAAATTTTAATATGTTTACAAGCCAACAGCAAGCGGGATGACCGTTTTTAAAAAAAATCCCACAAATAATCATATAAATTTACCTAACCCTCACTTAGCAGGTGTCCAGGCAAAGCTTTACTTGTTGAATTATAAATATGATTCACACCGGCTTACTTGTAATTGATGATCGTCGAGACCGGTCTAAGTATTTCAACGGCTTATCCCATTTGAAATCAATGGCGCTATAATGTCCTCATGCATATTCGTCTACATAATCGTAATCCAAATGAACGATTAGTCTCGTGCTTGGCGTGGGTGGGGATTAACCTTCGTTCGTAACAGCCCGACAATATTAAAAAAAGCTTTATCTATGTTATGCCAGCGTAATTATAATGTCGTGAGCCAGGTGACGGGGCCTTTTACTTCAAATTACAGTGAACAAACACTTTTATAAGTACTACTTTAATATTTACTATGCACCACATTCTATGTAATTGCTTAAATATTGACTACCAATATTGTCACAATTGATAATCAATTTTATGCTTTTGTTAAATATGTTTATTATGTTTAAATACGCATTTTGTGAAGCTGAAGGTGACTGTTGCTGTCCCAGTAGCTGGAAACAGCGTGCGGTGGCCTAAATCTAGCAGTAGATTTCTTTCTAAAAAGATGATAATCACATCTTTTGTTAATATTATAATTTAAATATTTCATTAGTCAAGCCTTATTAATCTTAGATTCCATGTTTTTACTAAAGGAGCGTTATTAAATAGCAAAATCCTACAGTTGAAATCTTTGTTGGATCAGCGAAGTAGTTGAATTAAAAACATTTCACGTATTTTTTGTTCAAATAGGTCACATTTACATTTTTCCGAGAATGTTGTATTGAAATTCTGTGATTGTTTCCATTAATAAAGTATGTGAAAATTGCAGTATATGCGAATAAATAAAATTTACAATATCGTACTTGAAAGTACTATAATTTTTCAGCTTCAATTCTGGAAAAATATTTTACATCAACAGTTTTTAATATTTTTAATAAATTCATAATAAAATTTTCAAATATTTGTTAGCGATATGGAAATCGAATAATTGACAGTTGAGACTCTGAGTACGCCCTCCGTGAAATAGTTCATCTGTAGAAAGTAAAATAGTTGTTCAATAATTACTTCTTTCTTCAATTACAATAAAAGCAGACATGCGAGTAAAATGATTTAGGTTGACTATAGATAATGCCGAGTGGTGTAAAATTCGTTTTTATACATGTATTGTGTAGTATTAAGTTCAAATAAGTAAGTAGATACATATTTTTTAAGAAGGGACAAAAATTCAGAATGTTTTGAAATTATATACATACATATAAATCTTCATTATTAATCACTGTATCTATTGATGTAAATCGCATCAAAATTCGTTACGTAATTTAGAAGATCTAAGCGTACAGACAGCTGAAGCAACTTTATTTTGTACTATGTAAGAATAAGGATGACAGAGTGCTATGGCGCGCGTTAGGAAAGGCCTACGTCCAGCAGTGGACTGTAATAGGCTGAAATGATAATGATGAAGAATAAGGTTTCGTCATACAACACAGTCAAATTCATGTTGGTTGCCTCCACAGTACACTCCTAGTAAATTCATTACTAAATTTAAAATGCTAATGGAGTGTCGTCTGGACTCTAAAGCAGATGAATAATGTAATGATACCGATTACGATCTAGTATTCTGCGATGATTGAAGCCTTCGTAATTATAGATAAATAAATAAATTAAGGTCTTAGTGTTAATTTATAAGAGAGTTTAAAACAATCTTAGGATTTACAACAAGTTTTTTTCTATTTAACTATTAAACCTGCAATTATAAAGAATAGCATTTAAACATTCAGTGAAGAAATATTTAATATAAATTAAAAATAGTGTTAGTAAAGTAATTATATTTTATTATTAGTTTTTAAATATTAATTTTAACAAAACTTGAATAAAAATTTTACAAAAAAAATCATGAATAAATTAATATTCCCTCTGCATCTGTCTGCTTGAATGCGATTAACTCAAGAACAACTTAACGAATTACAATAAACGATGTTATTAATAAGAATGATTTATAAGTATGATTAACAAATATATCATGCAAATTGGCTGAGTTATGACAATATTTGTCGATCAAATCAGAGTAACATGTGCCTTTCGAGAGCTTTTCTAGCCTGCTCGATATAACCGTAAAATATATAATAATAATATGTGGAAGAGAATTGTGATAAATAGAAAGATCTACTTAAAAACATGCTAACATAAATTCTATTCTTTATTATTTAAACGTTAAATTATACTACTTGCATTTTGCATTCCTGCAAAGCCGTGGCGGGTCGCTTGTAACCTTTTATTCGTAAGAGTAGAAAAAAAATGTTAAAGACAAAAATACTATAAATTTTTCTACGATCTCCTTAAAATAACAGAACACGTATTTATAATTTAAAACTTTAAATTTATTCATTACTTATATTTAATAACTAGTACATACTACAACACCCAAATAAATTTCGAATAACTAAAAAATATTACACATCAATGAAGACAAACATTGACTTAACGTTAATAAATAATCATCAAACAGCTATCATTATGCTACAACACGGAATCGTAATTATACAGCGTGTGACAGGTTATCACACGACACATAAATAAACACTAAATATGCTTATGAAAAGCGTAATTTATTGCCGCAGAGCAGAGGTATAGTGACAAGAGACAGCACTACTGTAGTTCGTTATAGCTACTTCGAAATCTCCGATGTACTTTTTGTTTTGGGTTTTGTAGAAACGTGGAGTTTCTTCAAAATGTTTACAAGAATTCATCATTACTTTTGCTTATACATGCAGTAACAGTGACAGTATAATAATATATAATAATATTCTACCACATTCACACAGCGCCATCTAGTCTCAAAGTAAGCAATTATATTTGCTTATGTTATGGGTACTAAACAACTAATATATACTTAAATACATTTTTTTTGTAAATACATACATATTTTATAGATAAATTACACTCAGACACAGATCAAACCTTTTTGGTCACCACCCAAAGATTTTTCCTGGCTGGGGAGCGAACCTCCAGCTTAGCAGTCAGGGTCACTAACCACTAGACCAACATGCCAGTCATGTTATCAATGAACCATATATTGTATCAGGAATCGCCAACACTACATGCAGTTTTATTCACAGTGCCTTTGACAAACAAGCCCTTAGACTATTATTCAGTTGCATTTCCACTGACTCACTTGTAAATTACGATATCAATCGTCACCGTCAATCGTAGAGTTGCTTATTAAGAAATATGTGACGTTTATTGTAAGTCAATAATCCCGCATGTGGGTGTAAGTGTCTATTATCGGCCAATTGACCACACTGTTGGCCGAGCTCTCACGCAGCGACTGTACTTTAATCGGTTGACGTATGTCTTCCTCGTCATATTGACATCGTCACTTTTATTACGGTTTTATTGTGTATGCTTAAGGATTAAAGTGGAAGATAAACATTGTTTTGTAGACGAAGTTAAGACGGGAATACATATTATGTACAGACAGAAAGTCATTCGAATGAAGATTATGTATTGTATGCAAGCTGCAGAACTTGCATACACATACTTCTCGTGTGGTATTTTGATGAACAATAGTTGTGACCGGAAAGCTTAACTTGCAGATCATCTATGAATGCAAACAAGTAAATATAATTAAAAAAATTTAATAACCCGACTGCAAAATATCAACAGAGAGCACTGCACCAAAAAGACCGTAAAATTATTGTAATATTATTATACTTGATTAAATTTAAATACATAACATATGTATATATTTGTAATCTCCATTTGATTCCCTTTATTTTGATACTCTACTCGATAGGTTTGGTTAAAAAAATAATAGAACTAAGTACTTACAATTTGGAACCATTCAATTATATAATCTCTTTTTGAATATATGTAATCTCCTTTTGATTCTCTTTATTTTAAACTAGATAGGTTTGGTTAAAAAAAAAATTGAACTTCTTACAATTTGGCGTCAAAAGCCCGCTTTTTAAGTCTTTTTATTCTTGAAACCTATCTAAGGACACTTGGGTTTTCTAGACGAATCTAACGATACCCTAATTGTCAAAATCCATCCAGCCGTTTGGAATATTCGTGGGAATAAAGAAATTTACAAACATACAAGATACGCGCGAAAAACAATACCCGTCCTGACAGTCGGGTAAAAACCAAAAAATCAAAAATAATAAATTAAAAACTTTTAAACTTCCGCGACATGCACACTCTCGTAAGTAATCTTCTTTTGACTGTCACTGTAACGTTGCATTATTACATTTGCTGTGCAAATGCCGACTATCTTGGATTTGATTCCGAAAACCAGAAGAAACAAACCTTGATAGATATTTATTTTAAGTCTAATTGTACTTTGCTTCCGTTAATTGTATTTTTATAAGCTTCTCAGCTTCTCAGTTGTTCCTGGAGAACGGGGGAGTAGTCTTATTAAACAATATAATATGCCAGCTCTTTAAATGCCAAATAACATCACAAGTGTAAATCTATAACGTATGTAGCTGGTATAGGCATTTAATTTGACTTTTATGGCAATATCAAAAGACGTATGATAAAGCTACAGACAAGAATCGTCTAGTCAGAGTACACATGCCCTTAAGATAGGGGCAAAATTGCTATCGAACAATTCACCATTTTCTTGCACATATGAAATCTATCCACATTGTGTTACTTATTGTCACACACTATTTCTAACGATATGTAAACCTTTGCCCTATTTTAATGGCATGTGTATTGTGTGGTCTCATCTTTGCGACAAGAATATGATTGTGACACATATATCAATACTAAAGTTGAGTCGTAAATGAGGTTACATGTGTTTGGTGGTATTTGTGTATGAAATATAATGAGGTTTATACTAACATTTAGCTTTCTTTTGTTTCAGAATTAGACGTACAAAGTGCAGTTTAAACATGTCAAAAGGTAACTATCTATTCTTTTATTTATTTTAAACTGAAAGGTTGTTTGTGTCACCTTTAATCTATACTAATATTATAAAGAGGCAAAGTTTGTGAGTTTGTAACGTTGTACGAATCTCGGGATCTACTGAACTGATTTTCAAAATTCTTTAAGTGTTGGATAGCTCATTTATCGAGGAAGGTTATAGGCTATACAACATCACGCTACGGCCAATAGGAGCTGAGCAGTGAAAGTTTGTAGGTAATAATAGTTTGCAATTTGGACTTCATTTTGGTTTGTTTATTTTATTTAGAGAATGTCTTAGATCAACATCGCAAAAAACCAATAAAACACTTACTTATCGTCTCTACTTTTTGCGTATTAGATTATAATTCTAGAAATTAAAGTTTCTGCATGCTTAGTATTTATTGAGCTATAATTACACATAAATGATATTTTTATAGCAACTATCGCCTGTTATTACTTAATAAACAAATATCTAGCTTCAGTTAAATATAACATTTAACTTTTGGGTCAAAAGTATCCATAACACTGAAAAGTAAATTATCTGCACTCATTACCGAACCCAAAAGCTGTCAATATCACGGCAGGTAAAAACATAATCTCTCATTGACATGTTATGAATAACTTTTGAAAAACGTAAAAGTTATAATGGTCCTTACACGTAGTCCCTAAAGTTAAATATTTTATTAAAAACTTAAAGAAGAGTTTCATCAAAATAATATTTTCAACTTCATAAAATATTTTGTAACATAATGAAAACCATAAAGTAAGTTTCAGAACGAAGAATAGATATTGATGTGAAGTACGACTGTAGAAGTTTGATTTATTCGAAAACTGTAAGAATAATGCTAGCCTTGTCCATATTAAATCATTTCATTGTGAAATACTGCTATCAATTCTGAAATTTATGAAGCATTTGCGATTTATCGAAGATACGCACGTACTATAAGATATCTGTTAAAATAGATTGATTATAGTGTCTTCACTACTAAGGACTAAATTTAGTTTTATAGTTTGATAATACATACATAATATTATGTCTCTCCGTTATAAGTTACCACCCACATTATTATGATAACTTAATACATAATGTAGGGTAAACCCGGGATAGATGCCCTAGTTAAGGAAATAGTCTTATAACTTTAATACCAAACGTATTCGCAGAGAATATCCCTATGATATAGTTAGTTTAATCATTCATAAAGCTTTAGAATGTATATTTATTTACGTAACTATCACTGGGTTAGCAGGAATTAAGTTCTTGCGAGACATGTTTTTTGCGATAGATGCCTACCGGCTTGGATAGATGCCTCACTATTAAATCATTTGGAAGGATAGATGCCTATGACGGGGGATAGATGCCCTTTATAATAAAACAACAAGAATAAGTTATCACAATGTAACATTTATTTTTCTTCTGATAAAGATAACACAAATTCTAAAAGAAAACAAGTTGACCCTTAATTATGTAGATTACAGATGCCTTTAACAAAAATATTTTTAATCACTAAGTCAACTTTTATAGAAATAGCCCTAACAAAATAGTAACATCTTTATTTTATTTCATTGATTCCCAGTTCTTTTTTCTCCATTTCTTCAAATGCTTTCTCCAGCTGCTCCGTAGTCCATGATATCACTCAAGCTTATACACCCTTTTTCCTTTTGTATTTTCTTGGCATCACCTACAATAATCAAAGTAGTTTTGGTTAAACACTTTATAATCACATATACACACACCCTCACACACACATACACACAAACACACACACACCCTCGTCCTGATGTCCTGCGGATGTCATATCAATTGACATCCTTATATAGTATTTAGATACATACATATTATAAATACATTACAGTCAAACACAGAACTCTAAATAAAATCATTGTCATCACACAAAGTTTGCTGGATGGGAATCGAACCCTCAACCTCTGGCTTAGCATCCAGAGTCTCTAACCAACAGGGCAATCACAATGTAATATAAATACACTTCGTCAATACTTTAACACGGGTTTTACAGTATAGAGGGATAGATGCCCCTAAGGGCGTCTATCCTTCTAAATTTTGGGGCGACTATCCTTTATCGCTAGGAATAGATGCCTTTTTGAATTTTAATTAAAGTAAATGTAAGAAATCAATGATTAACTCCTAAATGTGTTTTCAATGAACCAATGTATTAACACAATTAAAATAAAATATAATACATTACTACTTCACAAAATAGGGAGCAGTCAATACTTACGTTTTTTAGTGTTTCGCGCTTGTCGCGTCCGTTGCGGATATATTGGGGCACACACGCGATACATGTCCACTCTGCACAATAGTTTACGCATCCCTGAGGTGTGGGGTGCACATGGCGCATGTTTAAACTATGCACTTGCTGAGAAGTGTGTTAGAAGTTGATTTTTTAAAATCGAGGCGTCTATACCAGCGCGGCGTCTATCCCGGTTTTACCCTACCTATATAAATATTGAGACAATCCTTGGGACTCTCAAGTGTCATAAGTCGGTGTTTGCAAAAGTTTATCGCTGTTAATCCTGACATATATATGAGATGCAGTTGTAGGTATGAAGTTGCGATCATCCCGATATTAAAATATTTTTCGACACATTCCAATGGGTAAACTAAAACGACACGTCATAATTATTATAATTTGAAAATTAGTTTACTCCTTTGATACACTTTCACGGCTAACTGAAAAAAATTTTAATGAAATTTGATATAGAGATAATCTAGAACCTGGCAAAGAACATAGGTAAATTTTTATCGATATATTGCATAGACAAAGCCGCGGATATAATTTAGTAGGTACTTATAATATTAACACGTTGAACGCCGAGATTCCAGACACAATAGAAAATCTATTGTTTGGGGGACACCGGTGACCCCATGGCGCTCAAAGCCTTAACCGTCTGCAGTTGCGTGAAAAAAAAACTTATCGGCTAAAAAAACTCCAGTAACAATATCCTACGGCCAACTCCCGTCTGTTTATTTCGATAACTGTTATTGAGTGCAAGTCTGTGGCCGTATTTACCGTGGACATAGAGAGCTATGGAGCGACGCCCGGCGCCCGGGGCGTATGTCAACCGCTCCGCTGCAGATTATGCTCTAATCCCCTTTCTCTCAACTAAGCCGCTTTCATTGCTTTGTGTTCAGAATGTTGCCTATGGCCGTCAAGTGCGCCCTGAATCTGTTTAGACCCTGTGACGTGTACATTGTATACTCTACTATCTACGCACTTTGTAGCTTATAGGACAGTCACGTGAGGATCAATTTAGCTTAACTGACACATCAATAGAAACTTCAAGTAAGTAAAAAATTATTTAAATATTAAATTCTGTAGTTTGAAATAAACATCTTCATCACGGGTATACGTCTCGCTAAGTTGAGTATCCCGGGTCCTTTTGGGAGGCTTACGCAGGGACACAGATCCAACAGGCAGAGGCCCTAAAAGAATTTGAAAGGTTATTATTTTTATTTATTTTACTCACTTAGAAATTACATTTAAGAATATAAAATTATTAACAATTAAGCGAACACCGCGCTTTAACACTCAGGAGTCCCAAAAATTGCCTAACCTACTGTCATGGAACTCACAACGAATCAGAAGCAAGATGGAAGAGTAAGAAAAATTCGTACCCACAGTTAAATTACTTTTCCACACACAACAAAAATATACGCTAGTCTAGTCAAATAATCCAGTGTGCTCCTATAGTTCTGTATAGTACCACATTTAAATCCTCTCCTAAATTATTAGCAGCTAGTCGTGATCGTATTTCGAGATTATTGATCGCTAACCAGGTTTATTTATAGACAGCATGAAATATGTTTTAGTGAGCCTATAAGAAAAATACCGTTGATTGAAACTGTTTGTTTTGTGAACTATGGCAGCAAGCATACAATAGTATTATAATAGGTAGTAAATTTGTTTCTTATGTTTGATAATTTAAATTGACAAACCGTATGAATGGATCAAGACCATCCATGGACTCAACTCGCTATTTCAATTGATCGAATTTGATAACAGAAATATCGAAATAGACCAATTGAATGTTGAAATTCTGAGAATGCCATTTAGAGCAATCGATGCGGAAGTCTTTAGAAGAGATGTGTAACAGCGGACGTCTGCTGACTGGAGATAAGGATAGTTACACGGGTGGTCCATGTCTTGGTTTAAAATTTAAGAAACTTAAAATTTATACTTAACGTATTTATAATTGCGCAAGGTATAAATAAGGGTTTGAAGCACGGGAAGAAATATTTCCATAATTCACAGAAATTTGTTTCTAATTTACGCGTACCTTTGTAAATGATGTTGTTGTCTAGAAAACATAACCATGTTTTTAAATAAAATCAATGAAAAAATAAAACAATGCACGGTTTTATAAATTCAAAACGGTTTTTTAGAAAAAAAAAGCTTAAATTTAAATCCGTTGCAGACCTGTATTATAAAATTGTGAACAAAAAAATCTCGAGTTCACCGATGTCGATAGCTATACTTCACCGTTAGTTATTTATCACGCTGAAATGTAACAAAATAACCTACATTCGAAGTAACAAATATGTCTATTTATGTCAATGTAATATTTTTGTGGATAAAATGTATGTACAAAACCTTTACAAGTTACACAACAAACTTAATTATCGTTTGAGTTTTACCAGCACCACTTACCCACTCTACACACATTTCTATTCTTTTGGGAATTTCTGGGATATATAATAGTGGACATTTCAGCCGACCGTTGAAGTAGGTGTTAATCCTTTTAAATGAAATGACATGAGTACTAAAATTGTACAAAATATTGACGTAATTACCAAATGGTTATACGAGAATAAATTAAATTAATTTAATTTTTTTATTGTGTTAGGTTGTAAATATTGTTTATTTTTAATTTAAGTTAGTTGATTACCTTAGTTTAATATACTTTATATTGTTGTAAATAATTAAAGTCTATTTTTATAAATTATAAATAAAAAAAAGCTTCCTTAAATAAAAAATCAATGGTTTACTCTTTATAATAATACTAGCTTCCGCCCGCTGCTTCGCCCGCGTGGTATGTATTTAATACCTATAAACCTTCCTCTCGAATCACTCTATCTATAAAAAAAAACCTCATCAAAATCCGTTGCGTAGTTTTAAAGATTTAAGCATACATAGGGATATAGGGACAGAGAAAGCGACTTTGTTTTATACTATGTAGTGATACTTAATTCAATATACCAACAGCTGTATAATAATAATAGGTACTCTAATTTCAATAAGTCTTGATGGTTATAAGAATATCACTGCTAAAAATATTATTTATTCACTTCGACAGATTGTGGTCTGATTAATATAAAAAGAGCTTTATGATTGTCAATATCTTTGGCAAATAGAATGTTGAATTTCATTTGCGATACTCTCTGGGGCCCATTGTTCAAACTACAATACAAGTATCTTATATTGTCTGGCTGAACACAATATTGAAATAATAACTTGTTACTTCAGACAAATATTTACGTTAATAAATTTTATCTTCATATAGTCACTTGATTTGTATCAAACCAAAAATTTAATATATTATCATATCAGCTCAATGACGTCCACTGCTGGACATAAGGTTCACCTAAATTCCGCCGCGGGGAGCGATTTTGCTGGAGGCACAAAAATATATCAACATCATATCAGTAAAACGACGTCCACTGTTGAACAAGGTCCACGTCCATCAGGCTGACCGTACGTCTGTTTGCCACTATCGTGGTATAAAAAAAAAAAACAGGCGCCACCTAATTTCCGCCACAGCACACATACACATACATTGAGAACAAGTCAAGAGATGATCAGAAATATATAATATATTAAATATATATTTTAAAAGTCTTTCGATGGAAAAATTGATAACTATATGTATGATGTGTAAAAACACTATGTAAATTCAAATTTAGTATATTTAGTATGAAAGTTGTAGACAAACGTTACGCAAAGCCCAATTTGTAGATAAAAAAAACACGAATATAAAGAAATTAAAACATAATTAGACATATTATACGATATTAAATTTACTTGTCGTACTTAAAATAAATTTTCATAAAGCTTGTTCTTGTCCAAGTGGTATCTAAAGTTAATTGACAAAGGTTTGGTTTAACCTATAGAATGTTAAGTAGGTATATAACAGCATGAAAAAGTTACACTAGTTTTATAAAACTTTGCCAAAGTTGCCGACTAACGGCGTGGGAACAGAAGAAATTTAAGCAATACATACGTACCTACATCGTACCGTACAACTAATAATAGCACAGCTGATGCCTCCAAGGTCGAACCACGGGAAAACTTTGTTTATTACACGTAACTCAGTAAAGTTATTCCCCCTTGCAACCTACTATTGCCCAGTATTGTAATACATTTGTCATATTTGATTGGAAACTATATTTAGACAAGAGCAATTTGACTTCATACTTAGATGCCTTTAGTATGTATTCTGTTATGATTTAGTTTGCCCACTGTGTTATTAATTAGTGTTCCTAATGTGTTAGTTAAAAGTTAGACAACTTATTACGAAAGTTCGGTTTGAAAACTTGTCCAAAAATCTAAGATATATTTTAAATTTAGATCTTACTAGCTTCCGCTCGCTGCTTCGCCCGCGTGGTATGTATTTTATACCTATAAACCTTCCTCTTGAATCACTCTATCTATTAAAAAAACCGCTTCAAAATCCGTTGGGTAGTTTTAAAGATTTAAGCATACATAGGGCCGTCCTTATGTTGCTGTCTGTCCGTACAGACAGCGACAGCGACTTTGTTTTATACTATGTAGTGATAATTCGTAAAAACTTTTGTATAGGGGAATTACGCGTTCAGCATTCCCTACCAGTCTACGATTACGTGATGCTAACACCGTTGTCGAAGGAGCTAAGTATACTATTTTTGCAAATGCCTTTCAATAACTACGATTTTACTTTGTTTTGTGAATTATTAAATTTATTTTAATTGTGTTTGAATTCCGAAATTAATTAAGAATAGGATAAAGAATAATTATATAGACTATCTCTAGTACTTTCATACTTTTACTTTTAACTATATATTTTAAATCAGAAATTAATAATAAAATTGATTTTATTCGTGAAAAATAGTCGCAAAATAGGCCAAATGTCAATAAAAAAGAGTAAGATACACGAAAAATGGACCACGATGTCGTAAAATAACCTGCACGTAACAAAATGTCAAGTCGTAATCGATGGAGGCCTAATGTGGGTTTAATGTGGCCCAAGTCGGAGACGCGTGTCGTGGCATCGCCCGTCGAGATTACGACGTAATCCTCTTTCTTTGTGCCTAAGTCACCCCGGAGTCTCCGACTAAGCCGAGGACGCCATTTGGCGAATCAATTGCGATTTATAGTGCCTTAAAGCATTTCAGATGCCGCTGTATAATGCTTCCACTGGTTATTATAATATTTTTAGCTATAACATAATTTTTGTTTTTAGCTTCAATAATTTCATAATGTAACAACCAGTTTTGATGCTATAAAGGATTTTGTAAGGTACTTTTAGACTCAAAGTGACCCTCAATTCTATTATAGGATCGCGAAGTATAGTGAATAGAGAAAAACATTAAGTATAAACTCGAAGATAAAAATGCTGTAAACATAGGAGGAATACCTATTTATAATTATCTTTGTCCAATTTTTTAAGAAGCCTAAGTAATTGCACGTAGCATTCTACCACTGAGATGTCCGTTACATTCAAGTTTACAAATGGATGACAAAGGTTCACTGTAAAACTAAATACATAGGTACATACAACATATTATTGTATTATTTATCATAAATGATACAGCGCTGCAATAACCTCATTGTGACGTCATAACAGACAGACATGACAGTTGCGGCTCTTCCATAATCCATGTGACAGTGAAATCCTCTATCATAGTCTAGCTACAACCATCGTCAAATTGCTCTAATACCGTTAGTAATTTATCCTTATCATAACATTATGGTACATGCATTTAATAATAGGCAATAATTTCTCAAATAATAATAATAATAATGGTATCTTCTCTACTGACGTGATTTGAAACGTAGAACTCAGAGTGTAAGATTTGGAATAAGTATGTCAGATAAGTGTAGATAATTGCGAGCAATAATTGTGTAAAAAAATCAAGAAATAACCTGTAGACGGTGAAATTAGCGGTGTATGTGTGTGTGTGTGTGCGAGAAAAGGAAAAAAGTTCTTGTAAAAATGTCTGATATTTCAATATTTGATTTTATTAAGAGCCAAAATGTTAGACGCATATAAATTCAATAAAACTTAAAATATTTGAACCGACGAAATAGATAAAGACTAATAAAAATTCAAATAGAATGTCTTGAAAGCCCACGCGGCTACTTAGACACAAATAGTTGTTCCGATGGGAAGACAAAAGCTTAACATTGACACTATACAAACAAATGCCAGACCAAAGAATTAGGTACATTGTTCCCTTTTTTACGCACCTATAAGTCCAAAATTCCATTTAAATTTCGTAGGCACACGTGTTGCCTATTTTAACAGAAAGTTTATTTTGTGTTTTGTTATTCGACAAAATTTAAATAGAAATAACAACACATGTCGGTCCCATGGCCGTAGATCCTTGAAATTTGTTTGTCTTAGTCCCAACGATAACAAAGAATCCCCTCGCCCAAAACTGCTCACTGTGAGAAATTATTTGTTGTTCTGTTTACAGTAATACTCATATATTTTCTAAATAACGGTTTGTGATGAAAATTGATCACAATTTTAGAGGCTCGTCTTTCAAAACTGTGAATGGGTATTGTTCGATTGCGAGAACACGCTCGATAGGTAACTTGTAAACGTAAATAGAATACAATGACATACAGTTTTAATTTGTTTATGTTTGCAATAACAAGGTATTTGGCGTTTTGAAAAGACAAAATCAAAGCGGAGCTCTTGCCATTGATTTTACATTAAAAATTACTAAAAACAAATCTAACTAACCTTACTGTTAGGCCATTTCTTGACAAGCGATGGTGGCCAAACGATTAAGTGACCGGCGTGCAAGTCATGCGGTCCGAGTTCGATTCCGACCGGCATGGCAATGTGAATTTAACTTTGTGGAATTTATAAGAAGGAAAAGATCATGAGGAAACCCACATACCCTAGAAGTAATTCTATGTGTATTTGTGGTCGCTACAATAGATCAATAGTAATTGGTCGACGTAGCAAAGAAGCCTATTAGGGCATCTAACTCTAAAATATTATTAAATACTAGGCCATTGCTGAACAGTAGGTTTTGGTACAACAACAGCTGGTAAAAATATATCTTAAGGAGAGCAACGTTTATTTGTCTTAGGCACATTATTCTATCTAAATTACTATTATTTTTATTTATTCATTTTTTTTAATACTAAATTCTACCTGCGACTTAGCCTATAGCCTTACTTCGCATGGTATGTCGGCAAAAAGTAGCCTTTCAGGTGTGTTCTTTTCAGGTTTTAACCTATCTCTAAATAAATGAAATTTTAGGAAGATCGGTTCAGTAGTTTCAAAGATTACCCCCTCAACCAAACTCACAAACAGTACCTCTTAAGGGCATCACAGACTATCCACTGATAATAATCTGTGGCGCCCTTTACTGTATTCACAAACAATATTAAAGATAACTTTGTAAACTTGCCATGAGAACGTTTTGTAGTTTTTTCTCCATTTCCTAGGACTAAAAGTATCAGTGTTTATAAAATGAAATAATAATAATTACTGTAACTGTATAAGCGTTGGAAGTGGACTTAATGGCGGCGCTTCCGGAGTGCGCCCGCGCGCCCCGGGCCACGGAACTTCAATTTCCGCTCCAAAGCTGATTTTCCCTTTATGACAGCAACACTGCTTCTGTTTACTTACTTTTTTTATTAAGATACTTATTGACCAAATTTTGTATTTTACTCTCGAGTTAGAATGCTAATGAACTCTATAAAAATTCCATTTAGAAATTACAATGTTTCCTTTTTAATACATCGAAAATTTTGGAGAGTTAAATTTTAACGGAAACAATAAACCATCAATGAGGAAAAGCTGTTTACTAAATTATGATTAAAACAATTTTGTGACCCATTAATTATTTTCGCATTTAGTCAAATTCAAATTAATTTATTTAAAAAGCAACTGAGGCTCAATTACAGAATTATGTACACTATGTCACACTCACAATAATAAATAATATACAAAATTTCATTAAAAATTACAAGATGTATACCTACCATAATTAAAATGGAGTATTTATTAATATCATCTAAAATAAAATAAATATGTCAATGAGCAAAATTGCAAATTATTGTTTATATCGCATTAAAAGAATTATACTCTAACAGGATTTTACCTTATAAGTAATTGTAAAAGTATGAATATAGATACTATGTGAGCGTGCACAAGTGCAATAAGAAAAAAAATAATGTGGGTTTAATAAATATGTTGTAAGTATTATTCTCAAAGTATATTTATCATAATGATATAACGTGACAAGAAGAATGCAGCTACATATTTTTATTTTATATCAACTCTTCAAGAAATAAACTACACAGCTGTTACGATTGGTTGGTTATAAAGCTTCACATGAGCTTTACATTTACTAGCAAACATATTCTAAAAATGATTAATATCTTATAAGGAGCACGTCCAAATAAAACAAAGAAACTATCACGTTATTAATCATCGCTTCTGTTATTTATTTTAGCAGACGCCCGTATAAACGGTGTTTCGACCAGATAGATCAGAGCCATCCGAGGGCGTATTCGGTATCTTGATATAGTCGATGAACCATACTTTGGTTGTTATTTTAAAGTGGGGCGAAACAGGAATCAAATTCAACATGAGGCAAATAAGTAATTTTTTGAAATGTAGGGCGAACAAGCGGGGCAAATGTGCAACAAATCCGACTTTGATATCGTTGTCAATTGTTTCAAAATTATGTTGACAACGACTTTGTTTAAATTTTTAAACCATTGAAGTTCTGGAGAGATGATTGCCGGGCGACTAGATTGTCCCTATATCGGACATTGCTGTAGCAGACATGTTGCTGGCTCTGTCCGATAGAGTGTTTGTATTGTATTGTTATTATTATAGTAGGTATTTGTATATCTATTTGTGTCGTGTTTTTGTATATGTATGGGTTTATAAGTTGCCTGAAATGCTTTTTATTTTATTATTATTTATTGAATCTCGATATCGAATTGTCGAGTTCAATATTTCTGTCAAATGTTCAAAAATTTAAATATTTTCGCTGTCACTTTCAAATATCTGACAGTGATTTCGATTCTGACTAAGTCGATGTCGAAATTCATAGTGGGGTCCCTTAGTAGCTCCTCAATATTAGAGACTCGTTCTTCGGTACAAATATAAATCTGTCGTGAGATCGTGTATTAATCGTCGTATTTGGTGAATAAATTTACTTTTGTTTGAGTTTGCTTTCGCGTTATTTATTCAGTAGGACGACCCGGGGCCAGGGTGAGATACTCTGCTGTTTACATAACATTTTCGTGCCACCGACTCCGGCTTGGCGTTCGTCGGTACTACGATCTCGCCAACGGTATTCCACAAATTTGAATTTATCAAGTATTTAGTTGTAGTACCTGAATTGTGCCGTGTTTGTGTTCACTCAAGCCGTTCCAGATGTATACATTTGCTATAATGAAAGCTTTTGCTTCCTATTAATATTATCACAAATGTTACAATTACATTGATAAGAATAATGACACGAAGTTATTTCTTTTAGCTTGCCTCAGAATACAGCTTTAAGCTTGTTAAGATATATAAACCTCCGCCTGCTTCTTTGGGAACAGATACTATTATACTATTTTAAAAATACAATCTTATAAAATAAATGTTAAAAACTATAGAAATGTTAAAAGTGGAAGACGTAACTTATTAAATTAAAGTCGTCTTTACTAAAAACACAACACAGACTCAAATCAACGATTTCAAAAATCGAACTTATAAATATTCTTTTTACAAAATATTTTTAAAAATAAATATAAATAGTACAAAAAAGGTTGCAACAGATATTATAAAAATGTTTTAATTTAATTTCATAAATTTACGAGTATTTTGCATACAATGAAACTTTATACGAGAACATGAGTGTCACACAAAATTTCACAACAAAACTTTTTGGGCCGCATATTGTGCGGAATGTAACAGATATTGCTGAATTTATTTTATTCGACGTGTTTGCCTACAGTGTTGTAAGCTACAATAATAAGATATTGTATATTGACGTGTTTACGAGAGGTATAGTGCACTGATGTTCATGAAGCGTATGTTACTGCTGCCTGTTGCGTAGGCGATTGATTTACTGCGATCGATCGGGTACGACAATAGGTATGCTTGCCCTACGCCAATAGTGCGAATACAAGCCTACTACCCACACTTCGCATTGCATATAAATTGCTGGAATATCTACATTGTGCTTTTTAAGTTGCAATGTGTCTGAATTCTGGATAAAATTTATATAGGATTCAAGGATTTTCATTATTTGAGAATTTCTCCAATATAATTTATGTCGATTTATTTATTCAAATATGTGCATTATTATAAATAACAAGGTACTTATACAAGATAAGATTAATACATCTACTCGTTGAAGTAGAAATGATGCGATGCATTTCCTAGAACACTAGTATGTTTTATAAGTCTCATAGCACTCATAAGGTCAATCAAATGCACGTAGCACATCGTGCTATAAAATGTAAGTGGCAAACTTGAGATAGAACGCGCTTCATATTTTTGTTGTTTGCGAAGTTTTTTACACAGTGAGCGTGACTTCATATAACTTTTGCCTTCGGTTAAGCAAATCCACGAAATCCTACAACACAATGTGCAGTTGGCTTTGACTGGATTTCACGACGGCGGCACCATTTTTAGTCTCTTTGGAAATTACGTCACAAAAACAAAACAGCATCACCATAAATAACTGTACTTTGTATATTTACATATTACATTCCCGCAACAAACAGACACGAGCACACTTCCTGTACTATGAATGCATTTCCATAATAAAGAACTGGATGAAGACAGTAACTCATTGCAATATCGTTTTATTTCACTCGTAAATAATATTATTGTCGAATATAATAAGGAATCGCAACACTTATTTCGCATTCAAAATTAAGAAACACTCTTACAGTAATGAACGAACGGGGACGCCATTAAAATAGCGGATCATAAATAATTCAGGCACGGGTTTGGCGTCGTTTCAAGACATTTCCACATTAAATTTCATGAGAGGTTCATTTTTCCGGTGAACGTTGCGTGCGGTCGTGCGCGCTCCTCCTCTGTCCCGGGCGCCAACAACACTGCACGAGTAATTGACCATTCGTCTGATTACTCAACCCAATGGCTCAACAATTGTCCTAACCCACCTCTTCAACAAATATTTTCCAACACCAATAGTCACCAAACATAACAATGTAACGTTAAACTTTCACTGATTTATTTATACAAACAACAATGCGCAATTCTCAAACAATTCCGTCTTAAGTATTTTCAGTCGTGGTGGAAGAAATCTTATTTGTTCGTTTTGTGTCGTCGCCTTAACCGCCGGGAGCGCTGACGGGGACCCCTCGGCGACTTCTTTATTTTTACGCCATAAACCAAAGTCTACGCGTTATAAACGTTGATTTAATATGCTAATGGTATGTGGCAGGGATTTTCGAAATTATTTAGTCGGCAAGAGTTGTTTCTCGTACGTGAGTAGTTACTTCATAACCGAGGGTTCGGCGACAATGTGAAAACGGCCATCAATCATTCTAGTATCAAAATTTGAAGTTGACATGAAGTGGATGAGAAAATGATTGATGCGTCGGCGACTCCCCCAAAGCCATTGGCACTTACCGCAACTAAAGCATTAATTGAATAAACTTACAATAATTAGGTATGCAGCCACAAGAAATATGTAAGCCGCTGGTAGGTGTTGCTATTACTTAAAATTAATTCAGTAATGTGTGTGACCATAATTTACTTTAGCACTGTTAAAATTTAACTGTTAAAATTTATTTAGTTATATGTGCAGGAAAAGTTTTCAGGTCGTTATCATTTATTCCTAATGTTCATATAGGTACATCCTTATTAACAAATCTTATGATATTTGTTAAACACAAACTTCGTATAAGCCTTGTGAAATTATAGAACAAAATAAATTTTGGTTTAAGAATAAATTCCGTTTTTTAAGATCCACAAGCCTTGTCAGACGAATTGCTTTTGTCTGTCTCCTGTCTGCTTAGTTACAAATATATTTGTAGATGCCTACCTACTCCGTCACCGAGTCATAAGTCTGGTGAGTGATATAGTCGCAAGAATGAAAGGTCAATGGGAATGAAGATCTTCTTATAATACGAACCCTTCACGATTTATTATTGGAATTCCTTTGAATACAATTGGGATCCTCCGTATTTTATGTGAAATGTTTAGGTAGGCTTTCCTGGTTCCATGAATGATTTCCGCTACCGCACGCAAAATGAACCGAAATATTTCATTTTCGACGAATGTAGCAATTTGCGCTACGTTCGTAAATTGTACAATAAATTCGCTTTTGTAGACAAAATTACTTAGGTTCGTACACACCTATACCCTGCCACATACCCGTTATGTACATACATTAATAAAACCGTGGAACATTTCCAAGAATGTTCTAGTTCAATAAAAAATAACAGACCTAATAATACCTTCATGGTGGCAAACCAAAAAAGACCAATCACTTCTAAAGCCAACTACATTTGTGCTTCTACGAAAACTAACGCTTACCGGCATGAATTCAAAACGTGCTCCCCTAGTCTTTCAGTCATTAGATGAAACGTAGCTATTACCGAACGTAAAATTTTCCACGAACCCATTACTTCATATGCAAAGGGGAGATTGCAAATTCGCATGTTGCTGAAAAACTGGGCATTCATTAGTTTGGTGACTTGCATTGTGATGGACTGGGCTAATGGATGTAACGTTTTAGTTACCTTTAGTCGTTTGTGTTGACCGAGCCTCGCGTGTAATGTACTTAATGCCTGCCTTGTGTTTTCATTTTAGTTGTCTGCTGGCTTTGTTCTAGACTGTTAGATACCCTTTTTATCCATATCGATATTGTGAGCCAGCATGTTTGAATATTTGAGGTTATCTCTTTGACCTTTCTGTCATACATCTAGAATTTATTAGTGTGTTACCAAAATTGAGTAGTTGGAATTTATAGAGGTACGTATTCTAGAATCTCTAGATAATTCATATTCAAAGTTGTACTCCAATATAATAGAATATTAATTCCAAATTCTGTTCAATTTTTACAATGTAAATGTTTTACGGTAATAAAAGTTATATAATTTTCTATTACATTTAATATTCCTAAACGGTCATTATTTACGTAGATCGTTATCGTAGTTTTATTACTCACCCACTAGTCCCGTAATAAATTCCTCACATAAACATTCACCCCGTTTAGGGATTTATTTGATTGTTTCCATGACTTGCATTCTTACCGGATTGTTTCACTGATAAGTTTTTTACGTCCGAATTTTGGACGAAGCTATCGTACCTCTTCCGTTGTCTCAAAAGTTATCGAAGAACGCCCTTGCAAGCCGTTAAAAGAGACTTTACTTGTACTTTTAAAACTTGTCAAAATACTCATTAATTAATTTTATATAAGGTGAGTTCAAATACTTTTAAAAGCTTGTCATCCAAGTGGCTTTTAATCAGCCTTTGAAGCGTCGCCGCTTAATTTGTAAAGTGTCAAAATAAACAGATTGATTAAATTATGTACAAAGGTTGGTACAGACGCTGAGGTGAGTGGATTCATTAGTCCACGTGACTTGCAATGTAAAGCGAGTGTCACTGGTCATTGGCGAGTGTGGAGCGACGGCGACCGGCCGGCCGATGGGTGACCGCATCGAGCCACCGCCCGCGCCCAAAAGCCCCCACGGTTTTACTGCTTTTAAAATACAACCCGGATTCACCGGCTCCATTACACTAATTACGTTTCAAATTTAGAACGCTCATGTTTATTTATATTGTTTGTTTTGTTCAAACTTTATTACTCATATAAAATTTTAAAGTGTTCAAATTGACTCATTTCGGTTCACCAATAAAAACATGTGGTTGTTAATTGACATAAAATCGACTAATTAATAATATCTTAAGTTTTAATTATGCTATAAACTGAAATTAACCTACTACCGCGTTGGTTATTAATACGACCTTATCAGATTTTACTTGAAACTAGTTTTATGAAAGTTTTTATGAATAATACAAAAGTTCTTTAGTAAGGTAGGGCCCTAATGATATTGTGGTTGTTGTTTAAGTACTTTATTCCTCATTTGTATGGGGACGCCCGTCGGTCGTCTTATCTCAATAATATTATCGTAAAGAGTTATTACGCATGTGAACTAGTTTCCCTAGTGTTGCGTGCACTTAAAATTAACGGTATCAGCTAAACACACAGGGGGTATCTCTGAACACATCGACGATAGCACCGCAATAAAGTCAGGCCCTCATCACACTATTTCGTAATTGGATCGTAAACTTCTGTAAAATTATTACCTGTCTTTTACTAGCCTGTTTTCATGACCATTTTATTTGCCTACCGACTACATTTCCCCAACAATCGTAGATTTAAAAGCATCTACTGCCTGGACAACATTTTATTGCATGTAAATTTGTTGTAAAACTTATTCTACAAATATTATTATGTTTACATAACAGTATCGGTCAATATTGGGTGAAATTTTATTTTAAACATTCTTTTCTTTACGTCCAAATTATAAGCAATAAAATGTCACAATATTTTTCAAGTTAATATCTTTTAAAATATTTTATCAGTTTGTGTGAGCGTCGACTATTTTGTCCGACGAAATTTTTATACATGACCCTATTTATATGATACCTTTTCTTGAATAAATATTGTTAAGATTGTGCTTTATATTTAAACGTGTCGTTTTGCCGGGGTGCTATTGTGTATAGGTTCAAACATGTGAGTTCTAAAGCCGAGCTTATTGGAACAGTTTGAAACTATTACATTCTGTGAAAGGTAACAAGTTCACTGAACATTGGTAGTCAGTCGTAAACAGTTCTACTGGGCCACTGCTTCATATGTTACAGTTTAGAGTTGTGAGAATAATTTCCAGATTTGTTTTAGAGTAGTTAGCTTCCTAGGAGCGCTATTTGAGATTTACTTCAAACATTTGCAAAATAGAATAAACTAGGATTTACTAAACATTGTTGTTTATTATTTTTTATAGGAAAACGGCGCACATTAACTGAGTAATTTACAAATTTAAAACACAAATGAAATACTTTCTGGCATTTTATAACTGTCATTATGTTTGAATATAAAAAAAAGGTCGCTAACAAATATTCAAACATTTGACAACAATATAAAAACTGACTGAAATTTTGAGCGGACACTGAGTTAATTAAAAATATTACCAATATATAACAGAGAGTTAAAAACCATATCATTTATAATTTTGTATTCTTTCTTTTGCACATCTTTTTTAATGTATTTTATTATTCTCTATGAACCACACTGGCTAACAGTCGAGTAATTTAAAATCAACCAATCAATCAACAATCCGACGTCCGTAAGCGGCCGTTGACACAAACATTGCTATCGCAGAGGTACATTATCATATTGCAGCAACTGATTGGAGCCAAAGGTCGTCTATGTCACTATTCGCCTATCTATTACGATATTACTATCTCAGTGGATACTGTCCTTTATATCGGACGTATGAATCATTTTGAATACTCGTAATTTTGGTATCGGAAAGCTCAGTAACATATTAATGAATAAAAGTTTATTTTAATAGTGCATGCATTACGAACGCTCGGATTGATTGACTTTACGAGGGAATGGAAATGCTGAAAGGTGTTCATAATATCGAGTGGGTTAAGTCATAAGTTTGCGGAGGCACTCAGTTTATTTAAATGATCTAAGTGTTGCAGTAATCTCAGAACATATTTCTGAGATCAGCTTCGCTTTTTAAAACATCTGACTCTGATGTTTGTCTATCTTAGTTTAAAGCTACGTCCAAATATTTTAACCATTACCTACAAACATCTCAATATTCTAGTTTAAGCTTGAAAAAATATTTTCTGAACGAGTTTTGCATTCTCGTTTTTTCATTACCAAGTTAGTCAAAATTGTGGCCCAGATAAAGCCCTATACTCGTATAATAATAATAAAAGGTAATTTTTAATAATATCATTCATTTAGGTCGATTTATTCGATTACTTTTGGAAATAAACCATACGTTAACAACGCTGAGATAGTCTTTTTTTCCGAAAACTAGAAACTTAAATTTTACAATATTCTTATCTCCGACACCATACATTTTGAGCACCTGTATGAATACGGCCCAACCCATGACCGGTGTAAGCAATCCAAAAATAAATAATGTATGGTCTCGTTAATATCCGTTTTATTTTATACTCTATATTGTTACGTACGCATTTCATTGAAAGTAATGATTTTGCTCATGTAAAATACATCGGAACATATTCAATTAAATAAACCATAAAACGCAATTCGAAATGGTATCCATTTTATGACATTGAATGATGCACACAATATTTATGGTAGGCTCGGAATGTCCTGCATGGTTGTCAATGCAAAGCCGATCAATTCAACCAAGTATTTGATGTTAATTCGAACGTGAACATTCATAACATTCATTAGTTTGAAATGAAAATACATACTTAGTCCCTGTAATAAGCAATGTATGATGAATTTAAATAATTGCAAAATTCTATTGGGGAAAATAATTTGTGTTTAGAATATTAAAATGGTATAAAATGTATCAATTTAGGTACTTAAATTAGTTTTCATAAAAAATAAATGAGCTATAGATTTTGGTTGGAAATCAAATAATATTTGTATTGGATTTCTGTTAACTCCATTAAGCTAGATAATACAGCCATATTACTGCAGAACACATGCAATCCTCTGATAACGTCAAGGATGAAATTTGAGCTTATTAGTGCAAATACATACACACACATAATATATAGTTACAAGATATTATGTTCAGTTTGCAAATATTATAAACTAAACAGCGTCAGTTAATACACGAATAGTAACGAGATTTCTAAAATAACGTGCAAATGTTGAGCTGCTGCGCTGGTCTGACTTTATCTGCCCTGTTATATTAGCTTCTGTAATATTATAGCGGTATTATCAGTCAGCACTTTAAGCTAGTTCAAAATTTCACTAGCAGTCTGCTAACTCATTCGGTGCAGTACAAAGCCATAATACTCGATCCACATAAAGAGCAAAATTAATAACGTAACGAAATCTGTGCGACGTAAAATGCATGTGTAGTTAAAAATAAGCACAATTCTTGCAATCTATGCGTCGCCATGGTTTCAGTATCTTGTTATTTCTCAGTTTAATTTAAATATGTAAATTTTATTAGGCATAATGCAGACTGAGGACTCTTGAATTGCAAATGAATGTGACATTACGTTTTATAGGCTGGTAGCCAATTCGCCGGCTCGTTTCCTTGGAGCTGACGGCAAATTTTCACTTAGAAATGCCCTCAGATTTAGTGCCAGTTCATTGGTTACACATTCAACCAATAATATCATCTTATTAAAATAAAATCTTCAAACAATGTTCTCGAGATTTCTCCAAGTTTAAATGGAAAACGTGCTTGGCGTATTATCCGGTTATACTCGGCTAGTAATTTGGTTTCGTGAAGTAATTTACGATAGCCGGAATAGGTATGTGAATACCACTGGAAGAATAGACAATTAGATTTCAACAATACTGATTGTACAGTTTTCGAATTAAGTTCCCAGCATCAGTTACCGAACGAATAGAAAAAGTTTTAATTAAATACTTTAATTTATTAGATAGTTACTGAACGAATCTATACTATTATGTAAAAAGTAATAGTATATCGTTTTCTTTTATATCTAAACCATTGAACTGAATTTGCTGCTGCCTTAAAATCTCTACTTTTTTAGGGACCTATGTTCTTCCCTAACAACTAGGTACATACATATATAATTATGTGAGCCACTCAAATACCATTTAAGACGTTATTATAAATTAATTAGATCTCATGATAGTCGACAACAAGGCCTACTGATGTTTTGAGTTTCACCATGACACTTTTTAATTTCAATATTCTTTTCTTTCAATAAAAATGTCTGTTTTGTACAGTGAGATAAAAAACTACCAACGATAATTGTACAAATCCATTCTCCGCCCAGTCTATAGTTGTAAAAAAAAATGTTAAGCAGCAGTTTTTAGCCGACTTCGCGACGCAAAGGAGAGTAATGTGATGAACAGATTATATACATATATAGCCTTTTATATATTATTGTATGTATGTTTTTTCATTATTACTTGTACCTCTTACAATAGCGTTCTACGTAATAATATATAAAGCGTATTTATTATTCGAATTGTATAATAATAAATAATGTTCATGCTTCTCAATCTTCATATCTGTTTATTTTTGTGTAAGTACAAATAGACCAGTCCATCATTTCCCGAGAGTGACGTTCCAAAAAGCGGGTTACAATTCCAAGAGAATGTGTTTGTGTAAACTGTTATATGCAAACAGATCTTATGTGTGTTTTCTGTGCTCCTATGGATGTAGTGGTAACAATATAAAAAATATTTTATTTGATTTAGTCTTATCTACTTTATTTTATAGTATGTTTCATTAGACAAATTATATAAATAATTTATAAATAAAAGTAGACATGTTGCAATTTAAATTTCGAATCACAGTTCCAATTTAAAATATTAAGATAAAATTTGTGACGTCTGTCACTATTTTTTTTTGTTTCAATAAGACAAAATAAAATATCATTAATACAAATTAACTAAGTGACAAATACTAACCTCTGCGAATGGTTCTAATTAATAAAATTTTTATTAGAGTAATAGATACGTGAAGCTAATCTTTTGGTGCATTTTTAAGAAAATTAGAAAAACAGTTAAACATAATTTATATAGAGAATTACACACGCTATTGCGTGAATGACACGAATATGTCATAATAAGTAATGTCATTATCCATATTTGTCAAGAATATACAAGAGTTAATTTTAAAACAACGGTCTTGATTAGGTATGTAAAGAAGTTAGTAGGTAGTTGTTTTCGACATCAGAACCATAATAAAATTATAAAACTAAAAAATAAATTAATTGTGGGCAAATTTCGACCAATAGGTGACCTTTTGGTTTTCTTAATCGTCAACAAATAGGTATTTTGGTTTATGCCTTAAATAAAATTTTGGTACCACAAGCTATTACTCCAAGTTCTAGTAAACGTGTGAATGTTTTTCCAATATACATTTAATGCTTAAGTCGAAAGACAAATTCTGTAAAGCTTAATTCCGTCGTTCAACGAAAATATTTTCCCTTTCGTATAAAATGATCCCGACACAAATCCTTAAAAATGTGTTATTGGGAGCCACGGGTACGCCAATATTGAAGTCACGTGTCGCCTTCTTGCGTCCCACCTGAAAATCTCGACAGTAAAATAAATGGACGATTTCATAATCTGTGACTTTATAAAGTTCTATTTTGAGAGAAAATAAATATACCTATTCTTAGATGAAATTGTTTGAAAAGATTTGTTTTTTGGTGTATATAGCTGTATAAAATAAGCAGTTGGTTGCCGCACGTAACTTTGTACCTACTGGCTTATGAAATATAATTGGAATGTTTGAAGAATTATTACTTATATATCAGGCAGACCGTACGTCTGTTTGCCACCGTCGTGGTATAAAAAAAAAATATTATTTGAAAAAAAAGTCCTAGAATATGACTGTTGTTTTTTTCTTTAATGGTTGTATGGTTAGTAATACCTAATGACAAAATCACCTTGTGTTTTAGATAAGTGACAATAACGGATTTTACGTATATTGCATGTTTATTTATTATTGTAGCTTTAACTTCAGTTTTACTAACTAACAAAGTGTCATAATTATCAAATATTATATGTATCGGGGACTGGATAAATATGGCAATACACAGAGACAAATGGAAATCTTTGGAGGAGGCCTTCACCTGAGAGGGGTCCATGCAATTAAAATCAAAAATAGTATACAAAATATATCAAATAATAAAATTAAAATAATAGAAATTGATAAATAGATTAATATCATTTAATAAATTCAATAACTAGGTGTAATAAATATGTATTAGAAATTAGTAGATTGTAATGCATGGAATAAAAGGCTTTTTTATTATTTTTATTATTTATGTATCGGGGATATACTCGTAATATAATTACCGCAACTATCATATCAAAACAAATGAAACGAAACAAGAATATGGCGCAACTCCTAACAATATGTCAAGTTTTTAGTTCTTTCTCCGGGGACTTAGAAACTGATATCATTGAAGACAAACAACATACCGAGGTCACGGATCGCATTTGCTTATTTTAATGTTAATGTACTCTACGGTTAGGTACCAACTTTGCTCATAAACTCCCCTTTCTACAAGATGTTTGCTTTGCCCACGATATATGAATATTTACATTTGTCTTTGTAAATATGCTTCATTCTGCATAAATTCTTCAGAGCAGTTGTTCTACTGTGTTTTTGTAACTATTCGATTGAGTAAAATATATTTTAGAAATATAATATATTTAAAAAATATAATATATTTTAATAATTTTATAGTTTAATATTACGTTTATATTTGAATTGCTGTATCTAAATTAACCATTTAATTATTGTATAATTAATATGTAAAAGTAATAAAGATGATATATTTTATAATTTTAGTACTTATTAAACTGACTCTTAATCAGCCCGCAGCCATAACACGTTAGCATGATCGGTGCAATTCGATTGAAACGTCGGGCAAATAAATAAGGTATTAGTAATGCTTTGAGCTTATTAGACCCGTTTTAAAACAATTAAATATGCCTATGTATTATTAGTCACAAAAGCTTGTAAGATCTAGTAACATTTTTTTCTTCAAAAGTTATACGAAACATTGATTTTATATAATTTGTCAGTTAATTTAGAAAACTAAATAAATATAATCGAAAATGACCTCGAAACCAATACCTACTATAAAGTTGTAGGAATACGTACCACTTGGCAATATAATCATAAGGAAAGGGTTCAATTTACACAATATTACTAAAACACTAAAATAATAGACCTTTCACGCACCCCCACGTTTCCAGCGAAATTGGTTAACCCGTATTATACTTAACATGCCTTTCCAAATCTAATGAAAACAATATTATCAAGGATAAAATACATAGCTACAATCAACACATACTGGAAATTATACAGAATTGTGAATTCATTTATGTTGAACTTCCGCGCGCCGGCCACTTTAAAATAAATAAATTTTATACCTTTTTCCGTGGGCGCCTATCCCGCTGAGTCTATCCAAGTTACGGGATCGAGCTCAAACAAAACACCAACTTAAATCAACTTAGAATATTAGACAAACATTTGAATATAGACTTTATTGTAACAATAATTACACACCCAATTTCGTTAAACAAATAATGTAGCATTTCTTACATATTGAGGTTGAACAAGTCCCTAATTTCGGTTGTAAAACGTGTATAAACTGGCGAGATATTGTTAAGACGAAGCGTATTTGTAATGTGCTCTCGACTTTACTGAATTTTAACAACTCTGCGACCTGCGACGAGTTTTCAGTTCGCGGAATCAACTACCCACTCAGACATCTAATTCTGTTAAAACTTTTGACGCGCTCGATTAGCAAACGCCCGGAGGTAGGTATGTGATTTCAATTTCAAATTTTCGTTCTTTAAGCGTGACATGATCATGTAAATTTTAGATTCGCATGTGTTGTCACCAATTTATGCCGCCATTTTATTGGTTTTTCTTGTTGTTGATTGCCTTGATGTAGCAGTAAGGCTGGAGATACGATTGCTACACAAGGTTTTAAATTAAATTCCCGGGAAAAATTCATTTTGGATTTATCTTAATTGAAATTCCCAAATTGCCCGGAGTGTGGAAGTGTGTTTGGTTAATAGCAATTAGCTTGCCCCCTATTCAAAGGAGCTAACATAGCGAAATGTGTATGATGTACCAAGTGCCTACCTCTCCGAGGATAAAAGTCGTGAGTTTATGATACGTGCTTGTTGTTCATTTGGAGCTTGAAGTCTTTCCTCTAGTTGTTTTGTACCTAGTACAAAATAAATGTCTTGAAATACAACAAGATGCTATCTGAAAGCCGCAAATCGATATTGACTCATGCGATATAAAATATAATTGAAATGTTAATAAAATGTACGTACAAATACGTTAAATAGACATAACTTCAAATCATAAACATGGTTTATTACAATAAATCACTGAATTTACTAACAATATCAAAATCAATGTGAGTGCGAAATGGCTTTTTCTGCTATTTCAATAAATATTTTATGGCCACTATCTTCAGAATTATATCATATTTAACACTTCAGTACAGGAAACTGCATCAACTAAACCTGAGGAAATAAGTGTATAGTCCATTTACTACAAGTTACTACGAGAAAGATATACTTAATTAATTATTTACTTATAATCAATTATAATCTCAGATTGTAAAGATTATACGAATTAGCGAGAAGGCTCTCAGCTTTCTGCAAAAGAGCTGTAACTTTGTTGTAGGCAGTATTAGTAGCCAAATAAACTGTGAATGCTAACATTCTGCACAGATATTTTCGCACATTTTATTAACTACTTTCTTAGCAATAAAACGTGAAGATCTCCTCAAAGGGCACTTAAACCGTTCTGCGTTGAGTGTCGCATAAAACGGCCGATAGGCACCGGAATTAACTGTTCTCTATAACATTTGTAAGTAATAGTTTCTTAGCTGGACCCCTCTCTCTAATTACATTTTGTAAGCCAGTTTAGTTAGTAATATGGCGAGTATAGCACAGACTTATTAAAGTGCAGATTAAATGAACACACCCGCCCATTTATATAGGTAATGGTAATAAATACTAAAGGAGAATTACACTTAAGTGGGATGAACTCGATGCCTAATATGTACTCAAGCTAATTTGTTAGAGATATACATAGAGGATTCTCTGTTAAATTGAGCAATCTAAATGTGGAAATACTTCCATGCTACGGAGGAAGTTACTCTAGAATTTGCAATAAAACATGGGTCTTATTCTAGTAGACTCTTGCACCAAGTTAATTTATTTATTGAATTTCTTTATACCGCAGTGGTGGCAAACAAAAAAAGACGTAAGACAGATCGGCGCGTGAGCTAATCGTCTGTCCAGCAATTAACTTCCTTCGGCTAATATGATGATGATGATGATGAATGGTAGCAAACAAACTTACGGCCCATCTGATGGTAAGGCATTTGTTGGAAACTAAACACTGGGTTGGTATAGGGTTTTGTATCGAATTTTCCTTTTCTCGCATTGCTCTTGTCTGCTTAAGGTTAACTTCATTAGTCGTCTTGTACCACACCCATAGGTTGAAATGACGTAGTGACATTATGTATTCTTAATAAGTTACTACACGGACCAATACTCTTAAAATTGTTCTTTAATGGATGGTGACGCGTAAGTGATACACTTGATATTGATATTAGATACTGCCAACTTTAGTGGCAAACAAAAAAAATACCTCTTATATATAAAAAAAAATCTTTTACTTAATAAAAACACCTGAAGAAATGTTTATTGTATTTGTTAATAAACTTTTCTGATTTCCCGAATCCGATTCTTGTTTATCTCGGTTTTCCTTAATTTGAGCTTTTAACTAAACTTTATATTTGTTATTTATTTCCCGAATTCCGGAACTGGCTGAAAGGAACATAAAATAAACAAAATTGTCGCGAAAAAGGCAAGGGCTCATTTCGAATTCAAATCTCTGAACGACAGCGTTCAGTGTAATGGCCTTCTTATGCGTGTTGTAAAATGTTCAACTTTGTATCCTTATACCAACTCAGTATATTATACTAGACAAACCATATAGGATTTTCTTGTTATAATGAAAAAAAGGCAAATTACGGCTTTTATAATACATCCAGTCATTATAGTTTAGATGTTCTGAAGCTCGCACTAGGCCCTCTGAACGGCAGCCGCGAGACAAAAAGACGTAATATAGATCACAGTTCACAGCCCCGGGAGCTGATGGTATCAGGCAAAAAGCGCGTTAGAAGAAGATGAAGTCGAACGCGTTTGGCCTTTTGCAAGAACTCGCACTAGGCTCTCTGTCTGCTTTGGTCTACGCCACGTTCACGAGTAACTGGTACCTAAATGCAATACATGTAAGTGTTTTTGTTCATTTTTCCTTCTGTCTCTTTACAACAGATAATTAATCAGAGAGATGACGAATTTTACATATCAATAGGATAACATAATATTTTTTGACATGGAAATAGTTCCAAGCCAGAGAATATCAAAATTTGACTGGCCTGTTGGTCTAGTGGTTAGTGACCCTGACTGCTAAGCCGGAGGTCGTGGGTTCGATCCCCACCCAGGACAAACCTTTGTGTGATGAGCATAAAGGTTTGTTCTGTGTCTGGGTGTAATTTATCTATAATATGTATGTATTTAAAAAAAAAAGTATTTAAGTAGTATATCAGTTGTTTAGTACCCATAACACAAGCAAATATAATTGCTTACTTTGGGACTAGATGGCACTGTGTGAATGTGGTAGAATATTATAATATTATTATTATTATTATTAGTGACATAGAATACTACTAATACTATATACCACAGGCCGAACATGGGATTACGGTAGACTTTTTATAAATATTGTTTTACGTAAATTGAGACAATAACTAAATAACAAGACAATGGAGTACTGAAAAGCATTGCTATATTACGTAACCAGCCGCTAAGAGAAATAATAGAGCCTATTAACTAGGAGCATAGGTTACTTATGAGTAAATGAGAATAGCAAATATTTATAGTACAGTATACTTAGTGCCGCATCAGACGAACTAATCAAGAATGCGGTTGTTTGGTTGAATTGAAACGTTGTTTTAGAAATGTGTTATACTTGTAATATTGTCATCAAAACGTGGTTTGTTTAAGTCTAGGAACTCGCACGCCTACCATGAAATATTGAAACTGTATGATAAGCCAATAGTAAAAACACAATTACACATGAAAATTCCATCTGATTTATGCTATATAAGTAGGTATAATCGAGCCAAAAAGGATTTTAAAGACCATCAAACGTAATTAAAAACAATTTGTAATTAATACGAATATTCGGTGTTGTCATAATAAGCTTACTGGTGCTGCCATAGCAGCAGTGTTATGTTATTTAAGCCACAGTTACTTCATAACATCAGCTCATAGGGTTGCCTCGTTTCTGTAGCGCGTCAGGGATGTTTGCCGAAGCTCGTGTCGATTGTTTTTATACAACAATGAGAAAACGATGCGCTTCCCTGGTGCGTCGGGTTCGGGCCAGTCCCAACGGTATTCTGCACTGTATAGCGAGCAGACTCGACTGTTTGTATGTGAGTCACTGCTGTAAGCTTTCCACCTAGGTGCCGAGCAAGTGGTAGTGGTTCACATACAAATTATAATTATTTGTATTGTGTTTAGAATAGGTACTAACATAGGTTTAAGAAATATTGTTACTAACACACTGAGTCTAGTTACTTGATAAATAAATTATTATTATTATAGGTAATAAAAACAAGTATAGAGCATATTACACTACACCATATTCAGGGTCCCTTTAAGGCACCTCCTGAACACTAAGTAGTATAATATACTATCGATCCATTTGTATAACACACTACACGGTATTTAGGAGGCGCCTTAAAGGGACCCTTAATATCGAGTAGTATAAGCCTTTAAGAAAAATGATTTCCTAATATTTATTACAACAAATTGTCTAGCAAAAAAATTCCCAAGTTAAGGTAAAACAACAAACTAAAATGTTTTTACATTGTCCACTATTTTACGTTAACTTTGAACAGCCAATTATTCATTACCTTATTGTTGTCTTTTATAACATGGTGATTAAATTAAAATGTAAATGAACCACATGTTGCAGCCTTTATTAAGTAAGATAATTAATTCGATGTACCGGACAAAGGATAGTTTGCTATTACAGTTAAATAAGTTGTTTTTTATCTCTGTATCATAGGATATTTAGTGAAAAATATTTTTTACACGCCTTTATATTTAGAACAAAATATTGTTGATTAGAACAAAACACCTATTCGTCAACTTGACCTATTTTATCAATTTTTTTTTGACGTTGAAGACCAAAAAAAATACGTAAAATCGAATGGTGGCAACTCGCGCTATTAATCAATTATTTTAGGAATTTACCTCTTAAATAAAATATATAGTTGAAATAAAACTTAGTGTCCAAGTTTACATTATATTATGTATATGGAATATTTTGAACCAAAAAAAAATTTATTTTTTCATCCATATCATCACATCAGAATTGTAAGAACGTCTATAAAAGCGTTTCGCATTATTGACACAGTAATAGAATATTCACAAAAAAATATATATCCAAAAACTACTAGAAAAGACTAATCAAAAATTAAGTATTTAAGACGATTCAATTTTAGAATATTTTCCCACGAAACAAAACGTGTCGTATCAATCTAACATAATCAAAGTGGACGACACATCTGTCTTTAAGATAAGGGAACATAAGAAAGCTATATGTTTAACTATATAGATAAATATAGCAACAGCGAAAGCAACAGCGATACAGCTCTCTTATCGTCAACCAATGATAGTTACAAATTCCAATCGCGATCGGAGGCGATTAGGTGGCCCTGTTGCTAGTAAAACAACACTATATACTGTATAAATTACTTTATTGTGCTTGTACAATCCAATACAGTTGTTTTAGGTTTCAAAAAGTCGGCATCTCCCCCTAGATCAAGTAGTAAAATCACCATCAAAACTGTTCGATATAATGTCAAATTATAATTTCTTTTTTGAAAATAGTTTTTGTCAAATTAGTCTTATTTAATACACATTACAATTTCTTTTGAAAAAGTCAGCAATACAACTTTTTGTGTGACAATTGTTTTCTTTTTGAGCTCTATTTTGAACGTTTTTTTTTTATCACTGAGTGTGCATTTTGGACTTTTGTCAATGAAGTTAGTACTTACTTTTGACATACGCTACTTTTTATCAGCATACCACTAGATAGATGAAATAGCGGACGGAAGCGAGTTTATTAAAAAAATAAAGCAACTAACTTTTATTCCTAATAATATGTAAATTTTAATAATTATCCTACACCCTGTAATAACTTAAATACAGCTATGCGGGTATTCTTGATGGCCACTTTAGCTATAATAAAAAAAAAAATCCATCAATTAACAAGTCTTACATTACTGAAGCAATAACTACTTCATACTCAATCAAATAATTACACAAGTAACTCACGATAATTATGTCAGAACGTTCGGAGTCGTCAACGCGGCACTTACAGCCCTCCGGTCAATCATGGGCCGTACTTTACTTACGACAAATTAAAACGTGACAAGCTTTCATTAGTTTGCCACCTATTGAGTCACCAGACACTTAATTCACACTACTATGGTACTTGTTAAGGGAAGGACATGTATCGTTAAGCCACAGTTTTGATTCTGTTTTCAATGTGTATTTTTTTTAGACAATATCTTTGAAACCTTGGTGGCGCAGAGTGTATATGAGTGTTAATATTATGTAAGCGTGATGTGGTATTTATGTATGTACCTCTGTACGAGGAAATAATACCAAATTCCGGTGTCACTATGGCCTTTTTTACATTGTCTTTATGTGTTTCACCAATTATATCCAGACACGGAAAAATAAATATATTTGAGGATCAAACTCACAAGACTCGGGAGAGATTTTAATGGTTGAACAGAAAAGATATAACACCAATATAAAATTATTTTGCTGTATGTATTCACGAAGCTACAGACTAAAGATTTACCTCTTTTTAATACTTTACTAAGCCAAAGTGGCTTAGTGAAGTTGAAAACTTTGCAGCATTAATTAAATTAAAAAATATATTTTTAGAATCCTTTCCATTTGAGGGTTATTTTAAGAAACGATTCCAAAACGAAAAAGGTGACTCGAGAAATGCAAAGTTGAATGAAAGTTTTCTTTGATATAAAAAGGGGATTATCTGAGAGATTTAACGCAGTTTTATTCATCACAAAGTGAAACGTTATTTTTAGGATAATTGGAGTCACAATATTTAGATATTAAATAATATTTTAGAATAGTAACCCATTAATGACCCATTGATGGGAATGGGTCTCCTCTTCTCTATTTAGAAAGCTTTATCTGTCTATTCTAAACGTCACTTCAATACATTTGAACACATCCTTGACATAAACTATCTACATGTCACGTGATCAATGTACTAATTTGACATGTCAATAGAATAGACAGATCGAATCGATTGCCACATGTCTACGGGCACAGGTTTCGGCCATAATTCATAAACTCTGGCCAAATGGAATAATAATAAAATTAATTTGTTGCTATTATATTAATACTATAAGTACCAATAAATTACTCAAGGATACTACCTAATTATGATATTCGTGATACTAAAACGAAGCAAAACGTAATTAACTTTTACTTAGGTTAATTAGCATTAATGTTTTATGAACATAACTTTACTTTTACTGGCAATGTTTCAACAAGAAACATTGTCTTGTAAGTTCATAAAACGTCCTTGAGATGTCTAATTTTCTGCCAAATTAACGGTATAACATGAATTGTGGTATCTGTTTAAATCGCGTATACATACTCTTATATTTACAAAGATAAAGCTGACTGTCACTGTGGCGTAGTGGTTAATTAAGGTGATCGCTTCGCCACTAACATCGCAACACGCCGCCGCCGCGCCGCGCCGATTGCAGTGGGTTCGATTCCCATACGAGACAAAATTATTTGTGTGATTCATAAATATTTGTTTCGAGCCTGGGTATACTTTGTGTCCGTTAATTGTATGTTTGTATTAAACAAATATTGGCTATTATAATAAATAAATAAAAAATTTGGAATTGAATTTCTAATTTGAAAATAAATAAACAAAATTCAAAAAATTAAATTAGGTACTAATGAAATTGATTTAATTTTTTTACTGTTTAAATGGCATGATTTATAAAATTGTAAAATTTCAAGAGATATAATTATCAGGCTTTTTATTTTTTATTTTATTTATAGTCCGACGACACCTATTTACTAATACAGGTGTATATGTTACGGCTAAAACCCGAAGTGCGGCTACACCTAGTTTTACCCGGTTAGAACTAGGTGTAGTCACTTACTCTTGGTTAAATCTAGTACGAACCGATTGATTTCGGGTAAAACCAGGTCTATCCTTCATCATGCCGGCTACAACTAGGTCCAGCCATTCCCTGTTGGATAAAACTAGGTCTATCCGATATCATTCCGGCTAGAACTAGGTCCAGACAATCCCTGTTAGATAAAACTAGATGCAAACAAGATATAATATGCAACTATTGTCTGTTGTTAAAAAAAATGTTCCTGATTGTTCCTATTAGGTATATTAAAAATTGTACTCCTAATAATTTGTGTTAATTATAACAATGTGATTTATAAGATTAATAAAACTCTCTACGGTTCTTATTATTGGGTGTTTTTTTTATACCTAAAAAAGCTCTGCCGATAGCATGCCGGCTACAACTATGTACAGCCAATCCCTGTTAGATAAAACTAAGGCACGCGCTGCTGCTGCAGACGCTGTGAGCCACACTCGCTAGTAGACCTGCAGTAGATCAGCAGCACCTGGCGCTCACAACCTGCAGGGGCGCGTGCCTCGCTACGCCCTCCACCCCGCGCCGCTGCTGCAGATGCTGTGAGTCATGAGTATGACGCGGGGCGGAAGGCGTGGCGGGGCACGCATCTAAGTTTTATCCAAAAGGGATTGTCTGGACCTAGTTCTAGCCGGAATGATATCGGATAGACCCAGTTTTATCCAACAGGGAATGGCTGGACCTAGTTGTAGCCGGCATGATGTAGGATAGACCTAGTTTTACCCGAAATCAATCGGCTCGAACTAGATTTAACCAAGAGTAAGTGACTACACCTAGTTCCAACCGGGTAAAACTAGGTGTAACCGCACTTCGGGTTTTAGCCGTAACATATATAATAATGAAAAACAATTAGAAATCTGAACGTTATAATCATGTACTTAATACATATTCTTCAGAAAGTGACAATCCATTTCTTATATATTCCATTAGAAATGACTGATAAACAAAATACACACCTCCTCAGATATTTCTGGCCGCAGTTTACTGAGTGGAAGACTCCAACATATCGTATTCAGTGGAAGTTATTAATATCTCTTGAAAACAATAACAAGAGTATATTTGATTTGATATTAATATCTGACCTTCAACAACTAAACATAGTTCCCTTCAACACACGCCAATCCTACTTAAAATACATGCCTCAAATAGTTTATACATTAGTTCCAAACTTCCCACTAGCTTTAGTTATTATTTATTCATTTAAGTCAAACATCACATAGCTGTCATGCCGTACGTATACTGATTACAAAATAAACAAATTACAAAGTCCCATGTGCAGTTATCTACAAACGAAAATGCGAGGCGTCGCGTCGTGACAAATAACATTCCACGCATAAAATAATCAGCAGTTCCACTAAAATATGTAACATAACACCGTCTAAAGTAAAAAAAAACTGTCAGATACCAATTACTATCGTGGACGAGAACCACATGTATCCAAAGCACAAAAAACCTATTATTTATAATGACGGCCAGTGTGGGGTGCATAGAAAATGAAAACACTTATTATTTTATCGCCTCATGATGGATGGTGATTACAGTAATGCCGCAAAATTGTAGAGAATGTTCCTATCTAGCGCTTATTTGATTTTAATATCAGAGGAAATTGTCTGTTTCTTGTAAATGAGGGAAGTATTCCGGTTTATGCGACTTGTTTTCGTTTTGTCCTACCCTCCTGACTCATAAGGGTAGAAATTTTGTCTTTGGGAAAAGTTTTTTAATTAGACATTTTTTTTTTTCTAATTAGTATATCTTATTATTCCTTCTTACTTGTTGTCTATATAGTTTTCATCATAACATCATCATCATCATCATTTCAACCCTAAAACGACCCACTGCTTCCTTTTCTCACAGTGCTCTTATTGCTTAAGGTTACTCCCTAAGTCGTCTTTTACGACACCCATGGGTTGACATGGGGTAGCAACTTCATGTATTCTTAATCCATTACTACACGGATATCATTATAACTAACTAACTAGAACTATAACTTCATCAATCTACAAATTATAATCTACACAATGAAAAACATTAAATAATAATTAATTTACGATTAAATAATAATATAATTATATTAGGGTAGCAATGTGCAAGTCATGTTTCTAACAAGCCTATAAGCTACTATTGTATAACAACAAGGAGGCTTATTTGGCATTGTTAGTAAAGAAACTAGCATGAATACTTCATTCATCAATTTTAAAAATGTATGGGGAAAGTTCTATCTAAGTATTATGAGTACATAATGTGAGTACCCCATTTCATCCCGTCGTCGGTGTCGTACAAGGCGAATAAGGGAGTAACTTTAAGCAGACAAGAGCATTGCTGGAAAAGGAAAATTCGAAACAAAACCCTATATCAACCCGTCTGGGCAGCCTGGTATAGTAGACAAAATTCCCTCCAAAATTTTCGGACTTGACTCGTGCCCAGCTGAGGGACATATTTGGGTTGTAATATAATGTAATGGGGAAAGTTATGGTGTGTTTGAATTGAAACAGTTCTCGCATATGTACCCTTTTCAATAATAATGGGATGAAAATTATCACCTTGAGAAAATGACTCTCCAAACAGTTAAATACAGTTCAAAGTATGTATAAGGCAGTTCACGCACCATAACATCTGTCTACTAAGAAGAAAATGATTTGATAATGATTTTCACCTTGTAAAATTACATGGCAAATCCATGTAATTAGTGCCTGTCCTAGTTAAATCAGCCTTTGGATTTCAACTGTTTTATTCAAATCGATCAGTTAAATTCATTTTGATATTATTATAAACCTCTATTTGTTATAAAAATCCTAATCTAATATTAAATAATCGGTTTTTATAACATACATAGCTTTAAATATTTCGTGAGCGCATAGCTCTCGACGAAAATATTTCTTATTTTGAAATTTAAGCTCAACAACATCATTTATGTTGCATGGTCTACAGCGCGTGCTTTAATCCCCTAAATTAATGTTAGCAATTAGTGTCACTAATACTTTGTTACAATAATAAATTTTATTGCAATTACGACGCTATTATGTACATTGCATGATTTTTTAACCCTCACAACTCGTAATATATTCTTAAGCTCAACGCGAGGGGAACGAGATAAGGGGACAAAAAATTGTGCTTATATCATGCACCGTATGAGAACGCAAGGGAAATTGATCGCCCTCTTAGTAAATTTATTCCAATTCGACAGCTGAATTTATTATTTTATTTTTGTCAAACAGCGTTTCATGCGGTCTGCAATGTAATTATTTTAGGTGAAAACAGCTGCATGTTAGCATTAATAAGGGAATTGAATTGAATCGTAAATTGTGGATTGAACTTCAAATAACCCTAAAAATGTGATGCTCATTCCTATTGATTTTGCGGCTCGTTTACAAAACATGACATGAAAGGAATAAAATGTATTTTTCAGTAATTTTAAATTTCATGCTATCGTGGGCTTATTAGTTTTTAGAAATTGGTGTATTTATACAATTTTAGATAAGTACGTAATAACATTAAAATTAAGCGTATGTATTAGGGTTTTTATAAACAGTCCTAGATCAAACAGTGACTTTAAAAATAAAATAATAAAATCTATTTCTTTTTAACTCAGGGTTAGTTTGTATCAAGATTTTATTATCAGCTTGAAACAAAAGGTCTCGTGTGAGATTGCATGAACAAAGTTAGGTCGTAGTGCGTTCGAGGCAAGCCAAGAGTCCCGGAGCGATCTGATCCCGGCGTAACAAATTATTGCGGCGGACGCTCAACGGGCGCTTTACGAGCCGCTTCCCAACTCTGATGATGATTTAGATGCAAGAAATATCGGCCGGAAGCGACGCGATAACCGCGGGGCCGCGTCGTCATGGCAACCACGCGTTGGTAGGGCCGCCCGCCCTTGCCACACTAGTTCACGGACACTTATCGTTATAATAATAAATTGGTCTGGAACTCCGGCATCCTCGCAATAACGCGAGGGAGACGCAATAAAAATGTTGATTTTGAATTTTTATGATACTTTGTGTGTTTGTTTGCCATAAATCTTGTTAGATCCCGCTGTCAGTGAAAGTATTAAATATAGCCTTGAAAGCCAAAAAATACACGGAACTTTTACTTTTAAGTGCAGTAATACTGCCATCCCAGTTATCCTCGACTAAAAACTACAAACATATTTCTATAATTTTATTAACTGTGCTAAACATAGTTTATAACACATCATTATTATTTTATTTCAAATTAAAGATCCTAAAATTATTTCGTCACAGTAATAATATTTCACCACAAACGAACAAAGCGTCTAAAATCCGCCATATAAAATGTAAACACGGCGCAAACTCCCAGATTTATTACCCGGCGACTGATGATGATATATCGACGTCGACTGCTGTGTTGATCGTCACTTACCCTACCCTTATCACGCAGCATGTAATTTCGGATTCATTGCCCCCGGTCCCGCCGGCGGCGGCCCGTGACTTTTATTAAAAAGAAAACATTTCATATTTATATCAAATGTGCCGTGAAATAATACAAGATTTCTTTTTTTACAGGTTCTAATTGGGAATGAGAGGATGAGCCATGGAATCACGAAGCGCGCCGCCAAGCCCCGACGAGCCCGGGGAGGCGGTGTACGACAATCGTTGTGGACGGTACCCACACCCTCAAACTCTTCAGAGAACGTTCGCGAGCTGTCGCGAGACTACGCGACCGCGACCCCATCACCGACACGCAGCTTCGGAGCCCGCGCGGCCCGACGACCGCGTGCTCACCACGGCCGAAGTACACGACTACCCTTCTTCGGAGTCTGGCATTGCAGCCGACTGTCCCCATCCTCATACTAGTAACGCTGACGATAGTCCTTCGTATGACCGTTCGGACTACGAAGGAAACTCTAGTTATAGTCTGCGGCACACTCCTGACTATCATCACACTCTAGACTGTAAACATCGAGCCATTGATTACAATCGAAGCCATACACCTGATTACAATCATGGACATGGAACAGACTGCGACCGTGCACATCCTCGATCCCAAACAACCCGTCGACCGCACAGAAAACACAGGAGGGAAGAAGACGATGGTGCACAATCGCTTGATGAACGATGTGCTAGAGATCTGGATGAAATCCTGCCAGCTAGACTGGCCGCTGTTAATTTGTCAAGAGAACCGCCTCCTCAAACGTGGAATAGGAGTAATATTGCTGCTACGATGGAGAGATTTGAACCAGTTGATTATTCTTATGCTTATTATGACCATCATTTATCAATGCCTTCATCATCAAGAAAGGTGAATCGTCAGAGAGGAAGGGGTGGTATACCACGTGACCGATCATCTCGTCACAATTACGTAACGAGGTATGGCACTGAAGAAAACATTTACGAAGAAATAACAGACGGCTCTAGGACATGTCCAAAACATAGATACGCGCCCCGACAGTCATTAGTTTCCTTAGATAGAAGTGTTGTCGAAGAGGAAGTTCGTCGAGTTGAATCAAGGCACAAACGAATTTTGGGCGAACTAAATCTAAGTGTTGAAGCAATGCTTATGCCGGAATGCGAATCACCCGACTCGGAACGTGCAGAAGACAGAGACAATATTGAAGAATTGTTGCGAGTTGGCCCGACCGATGAATTATTATCGCCGGCAAGTTGTAATCCACCAGACTTAGACAGCGGGTTTAGTGGAAGCAGTAGCGGGGCGAGTTATGTAGGTAGTCTACGACGTAAACCGACGGGTTCTGTGCCGCACTTGCCTGCCGTGGCGTACGGCACGCGCGGTGCAGGCGTCAGAATATTAGGTGCCGACGAATGTGGACTGCGCTGCCCTAAAGATGCAACGTCACCTCGCAGCTCTAGTTGTGGTGACGCTAAAACTAGTGGATTTTGGAATAAAAAGGCGTGGAAGAAAATATCAGGTTTCTCTAGTTCCAACAGCATCAATAAAGCAGGATTAACTGGTAAGTTAATTTCTTCGCATTCATATTTTTTCCAGTCTTATGCATGCTGTCTTTTAGGTAGCTATTTTGTATTAGCTATTTTTCTAACTCTATTAGCCAATAGTAATTTCATAACTTCTGTATTTAGCTCAAACTGAAACTTAAAACATTAAGCACATACTCGAAACATTCGTCATCGCTTAGGAAGTTCCACGATACACAGTTTAGTATTAAACATAAATCCAGTACCTACAAAGCATAAAGTATAAAGTTTTATTCTGCCATAAAACGTGAATGAATCCAAGCGGTATCAAGTCATGAAAACCCTGAGAGCATCATTTCTTTTTTTTATTTCGCCCGCTTTCGTCCGCCCATAGGCGTTTTTCAGATGGACGCGCGCGCGTAGCTCTGTGTTTGTTGTTTTCATTTTGGTTTAGTTGTTTGTTTTGTTAACGGTGCGGCGTTTTGCATTGCAGGTCTGCTCGTTAGGTACACTTTCCGGCGTAAGTCCGGCTCGCAGGGCTCTCAGGGCAAGCGGCGTGTCGAGCCCGTCAAATGCGATGCGTGCCTCTCACAACGATGTTAGCCGCTCTATGGTAAGGCTCCCCGCCAACACACTTGTCACTTTGCTGGCAGAAAGTACACCGCTTGACATCTTTATTTACCTGGAAATTCACACTAAATTAAATTAATAAACTTTCTTCCAGTAATTATTTATAAATTTACTTTTTCCTCTTTTAATTGACAAAAGCGCGTCCATTTCAAAATTCGTTTCTCACGGAGAAAATTCATAAATCCAATTTTATTATTTTTTATTTGCCGCAATCATACACAGCACAATCCACACTAAACATTATTATTTTATACAATCAAACTACATAAAATAATAAAGGTACAACAGCTAGAATCGCCGGGTCAGAAACGATTAACGAAGTCGATAGAAAGTTCCCTCATTAAGGTATCGCAGATATTACTTCTGCTAACTTCGACTTGAGATAAGTATTGTTCCGCAAAAGCCGAGACAATAGCGTGCGCTACCACTTAATTAAACCTCGTCGATACGATATAAACTATGAAACAAGCGGAAAGTTTCCGTTTAATCCACCAAGACAAACGTTCGTTGTAAAGGATACGCAATTTAAAACCGCTCACATTCAATGTCTTGGTTGCAGATGACGCGTGTAGGCCAAGCAGAGCTAAATCCAGAACGACTACTATACCATACAGGTTAATAAAACTTCTATTACTAACTCATTCATTTCACTTTAACATACGTAGTTGCTAACTTTAAACAAATACAGACTCGTAGAGAAAACATTTCGTATAATTCAATTGTTTTTCTTTGTTACAGCTACTCCAACGGAAAACTGGTGGTGCCGCTGGATTCCCTAGCACAGAGCTGAGGGGTCCGTCCCCCTCTCCATCCCCGCCTCCAACTCCTCGGAGGGACTCCTCAACATGAGAGGTCCACTATAAACACGAAACCAGTCGCTTGATTGGACAGGGAAACTTTTCTCGTACATCTATCGTCTTTCATCAAACATTTAAGAAGAAACATTCCGTTTTACTCCAACAATGGATACTATTAAGTCGGTGACACCTCAGCGAGTCTCAAAGACAAACTATTCAGGTGTACCTAGTGTAAATATAGTGAACAGACATTGAATTATTACTGTAGGAGAAACGAGGACAGTATACGTTGAAGTGATAGAAAAGCCTAAATTAATTATTTGTAATGTTAACGATCGTTTCATAGAAACGTAATGACTACGTTGTTGTTACTTATCAATTTTTAGTAGTAAATAGGTACATGAAAAGGCTGATACAATTGAATCAGGTTTTGTACATGATAATAAAGCTGCCATGTTAACTGATATTTCAGTTTTTTGTCTACTCAACGTTTATCGGTGACCTTTTTCTATATCAGAATTATTAGATAAATTTATCGACCTAAGTAGAACATACTGACACTCGCTACTGATATTTGGCCACAATATGGTGCTTCACGTAAAATATTGTAACAGCTTTCATGATTTATTTTATTTGTATCATGTACATATTCGTTACCCGAGCTACAAAATCAAGGTCCAATCTATTTATTTTTCTTGCAAAAACGTGTAAAGTTTTATTTATAAAAATTAAAAAAATATCTCATTCGGTAAATAATTGTTAATAATTGTTAGTAAATAGTTGTATATTATGTAAATACATGCAAAAAATCATGGTGCACTATTTGGTTCATAATTTATGTAAATAGAAATATGAATGTAAACATCACAGTCGTAATGCTTTAATTATGATTTATATGCAATTTTCGTAAGTACAGTTGAGTGGTTTTGTCATAAGAAGTTAACCGCATATAAGTCAATGATTCTCACTCTTTAATACATAGCTTAATATTTCACTATAAAAGCAATTCATTGAAAAAATATTCACGTTTACATCGTATTGAAACAGTTCAGTATTTTGGAATAAAGCTCTGTTTAGTTTAACTGGACTCGAGGCAAAGCATCGTTTGTATTCGAGGCAGTCGCTGCCCTCGAGGCACTCTAAATGGAGCACCGGCTTTACCGGCACAGATTTGACATACGGGAATTACTATGCGTGCTGATTTACAAACATAAATAAAATTTAACCGCTTTCACCCTACGCCAGATGTTGTTGATAATTTATCGTAATTTTGTATTATGGGCCAGATTTATGTAGATTTAATTTTCAACAAATATCCTGTTTTGTTTTTCGTACTACTGTTTAGACTACATTTTGTAAAATTGTTCCATAATTTAAAATTACTTTTTGTTACAATAAAAGCGTAGCGTAAATGTAAAATGCTTTTGTTTACATTTCATCAGTTTCTGCAGAACAATGTACATAACGTAGTGCTAATGTAAATTTTCTTTTAATCAGTCAGTGAAGGAGTTTCTCTTGTAACTATTATTATTCTAAGCTCGACTGATACGACGTAAAATAATCTCAATGTTACATGAAATAATATTTCTTTAATTGTCTGTAATTTAGTGATCGTGTTCAAGTCAAAAGAGATTTTTATTAAATAAATTACAAAAAGTAATCGATTTTTATTTTTCTACCTAAAACCAATCATGAACTTATTACTTTTCCATGAATATTGAAACTTTAATCAAAGTAAACTAATGTTTTATTTTATTAACCAAAAAAATATTAAAAGAAAATAAATCAAAGTAAGTCTTAAATGTTGTTGCAAATTGTAGCTTTTGCACAAACACATACGGTAGCAATTTAGGAACGTTATGTAAAATATTCTGCGCGTATACAAGCGAATGGGCATTTGCGAAACACGTAGCTCATACACATCCCGTCACGACTCACACAACACGACCTAATTTACCTATCCGTTCAGTTCCCCGTTGTGAGACTTCCTTATTTTTATTATGTATTAAGGGATTGCCTATTCACGAGTCCGAAAGCTTTCATCTGATGAACAAACCCTAAATTCACCATTCACCGCAATACGCCTTCAATGAGTATAAAATTTCGCCCGGCACAGTAGGGAGGCTCGATTCCTTTGTGCCACGCAACGGGTTAATTGTTTAATTGCCAATAAAAATAAAAAAGCAGAGCACACATACTCTTTGTTGGAACATGCAATATACAGCTGCTTGTAAAATAAAATGATGGTTTATTAAATGCTTTCAAAGGTAACAGCCCTGCATATAGAAGTTTATATTCATACATTTGACTGTCACCGTGGCGCAGTGGTTAAGGTGGTCGCCTCGCCACTACATCGCCGTGCTGGGTGACGTGGGTTCGATTCCCACACGAGACAAATATTTGTGTGATTCATAGATATTTGTTTCTAGTCTGGGTGTACTTTGTGTCCGTTAGTTTCATGTTTGTAAAGCTCCCCGCGACACAGGGCTAGTTCCCTAGTGCGGGCGTTGTATTTAAAAAAAAAAAAAAAAAATAAAAAAAAATATGTACCACGAACATTTATTAGAGAAGCTACTCGTGTTTCTGTTTTATTTTTCATTTGTTCTGTGACTAAAAGTGAATAAAAGTTCTCATAACGAGTAACAGTGTGGTACTCGATAGGTTTTTAACACTTATGTCGATAAATAGTGTATTTGTATAGTAGATAACTTGTAGTAACAGCCTCGGTGGCACAGCGGGAAGTCTATACGACTGCTGTGCAAGAGGTCCCGGGTTCATTCTCGGGTCGGATAAAAATGGAATTGGGTTTTTCTATCAGGAAATTCCAGTAAGTATTTAGATTTTCCCGGAGTTTGGTAAACAAATCGCCTATTTCATGGGACCAAACATAGCTGGCGAAATGTTGGTGTGAAACACCTGTGCCACTGCCTACCCCTTCGGGGAAAAAGGCGTGAAGCTATGTTGTGTTATGTAGATAAATAATACATACGTTACATTTCAATTAGAGTAAGAAATCTAGTTATCAGTATAACTAGATTTCTTTTCTCTTTTCCTTATCTTTCTCGGAAATAAACAAAACATTGGTTTTTAATAAGTAAAATAATACCTAGGTTTCATACATATAAATCGATGTTTTACCAATCCACATTAAAAATCAGATCAGTATAATAGTCGACGAGTCAGACGAGATTTTTTTAAGACTTCAAAACAACCATTTTAATTAACATCGTTAGTTGTTTTTAATTAAATCACCACGTCGATAAATTTTATTACAGTTTTTGCTAAGTTGGTGGAAGTAATTGAATCTTCTGCGTAGACTACTTAATTTGAATCGTTAAACTTAAAACCAATTGTTGAACAAAATTATTTGAGCTCCTTAAGATTTCTCAAGTGAATTAGTTAGTCTGAGTGCTTATTGATTATATCTCAAATAAACTAGAGCATACTAAGTCTAAGGCTAAGTTTCAAAACAAATAGCTAAGACTTCATCATAATATTATTTCATTAGATCAGGTGAATCACAAGGTATTCCAATAAATTACATTCCCAGTCAGATTATGTTTGTATTATTATTAATTAGTGTACTTTGACTACAAAGGGAGTACAATCGAGAACAGGCTTTATGGTTTTTTTTTTGCTCCTATCTGCCCGTTATGTGACTTCCAATTAATATCAATATAGCGTGCAGGGATTTGAGCATACCATACAGATGGCTCACATTAAAATGTTAAATCGAATAGAGATGCTGAAATTCCTATACATAAAAATTTAAAATAAAATATGGAACAAAGTTTAAAATTCGAATACAAATAAAAAAGCAGAAAAGTACATACTACAGTGCTGCTGCTGGAAAAAAATATATTTAAAAATCGAACACAAATACTAAAAAATTTAAATAAAGCAAGAGTTTATTATGCTATCATAAAACAAATTCAACTTCGTATAAAAAAAAGATTTCTTAAAAAAATTATACATGGATCGTAACTGATATTCATCCCTAGTATGTAGGTATAAATACCAAAATTTCTGCTTGCTTTTCTTAATATTGAAGCCATTTTGCTAACAGAATGTACTTTTTTAACAAAATACTTATACAGTTATAGATGCACTTACTGAATGTATCAATAACACGTCTGAATCAAAAAAAAAATCTTTCAAACAAGCTTTTAGATTCGGTACAAACTCGATGGGATTGTGTCGTTTAATTACAAAGTTCCATCATCAGATCAGCCCTATGTCATCATAATATTGCATTGTCGATACAGATATATTCCTACATAGTTATATCTGTGCAAAATTTCAGCTCAATTGGAAACCGGCAAGTTTGTTAAATTTAAGTTGCAAGATTTGATTACAGTCAAACATTGGGACAAGTGAAACTAAATAAAAGCTTATCAAAAAGTAACAATTTCTGTAGACATCACTCTCTGTTGTCGTTTGATCGTATGAACGAATGAACGAATGGCAACACGATAGATTGGCTCAATACATTAGAGACAAACATTGGACTACGGCCCTGTATCGAATGAATGCTGTATGTATTGACATTCCATATTGCTCGCCTTGATGGATCTACGATATCTGTTTACTCTGTATTCGTTTGTTAGCACTAATAATTGTCTGTCACATAAACAGCAGCACACTTATCTTGTTTGTTTAATTGAAATACCATTCTATATGGATTTATAGGAGGATAATAGAAATGTCGGCAAATTGTTACTTGATATATGGGAGAGCACTTTATAGTTTTGTGTTGCTGGTGTCTGTTATAAGATGACAAGAGAGCTTTTAAGTGGTATGAAGAGGTACTCGTATCTGTGTAGTGTGTGTTTGGTTAAAATCTGTCAACTTTTTTTTAATTCGGTACGCAACGGTTATGCTTTGGTTCTCAAGTTTTTTTACAAAGCTGTTTTTAATTAGTATATTGAAGTTGGAAGACAAATTTGGTGGTTTCTCTGGTAGTGGATTTTGGAGTTCACTGTCAGGGACTGTGCAAACGACAGCGCGGCAATAAAGACCGCATCTGGGAGCCCAGTGCGAGTTGTTGCGACAGACCACGCGTTCGAAACTACAATTTGTATGAAATAAGAATGACGCTATTTAGCAATTTGTACATAATTAAAAAAAATAACGTTGTCACGATAGTATACAGATAGTAGACGTAACCATGGTCATGACGCGGTGGGCACTGACGGCGCCGCGGTCTTTTTGCCGCCCGTGTGTGGTATATGATTGCTTTTGCTCTATAGTTTGCGGTTAAAATGACTGGCCCTCGTCTGTTCTGCACCCCAAGTTATACATCTTTCTTATTTTCGACCTTCCCTGTGTCATACGTGCGATTAGTTTGATAAAATAACAACAAAAACCAGTAGTTTACCAAACCTACACACCGTAAGAGCCAGTTCCTAGCTTAAGCTGAACTATTATCACGGTTGTCAGAACAAAAACTCTTACTAGACCTTTTTCATATCTTGTAAAACATCTGTAAGATTAAAGCACCGACAAACATTACTTTACTCACTAATCTCCTAAACACGAAAGAGCAAGTACTAAATAACCTTAAATATAATGGAGCATTAACATTAAACTGTTCCACTTGGGCCCAAGAACCGCAACACAAAATTAATATAACGAAGGAGATGTAACGCAACAACTAAACGAAGAACTTCTTCGTTTCCCCGCACTTCATGCATCTGTCCCTTTCTAACCACTAAATATTTGTAGAATCTCTCACTCTCACACAAGGTAGAAATGTAAGCGTTGACTGGAAACAGCGCTCTTAGTAAAGTTGTAACGCAATAACTATGTATAACGAACGGTCTTGTAACAATAAACGATGTTGGGTGTGTTTTTGTTCGTGAATCCTCCGAGATAGTGCCTATCTGGGCGGTGTAAGTTGGTCTTAAGTAAACATTATCTGCCTTGTGATAGTCCAACCTCCGCGCCCCCGGCCAAATTAGTTTTTAACACTAACATCAAAGTAGCAATAACAGTGTTCGCAAGTTGATGCGAGTTTCCAATTTGTTGCGTTACTACCGTCGATGTTACAGTTAACTTTTTTGTTATGACTACGAGTACCAACGAAAGAGATTATTATTACGAGTACGTTCAGGGTAAGATGGTATGTTGGCAAGCTGTGTATTGGAAAACGGCTTTACGTTTCTATAAACCGTTACTAATGATGCTGTATACAAGTCATTTTTTTTTTTAATGGCACCCGTCATCACAGTTTGTTGAGCCCAATCCTCTGTCTAAGACGAGAGACCTTTCATACCTCCCTCATTCTTCATATAAGATCTTTATTTCTAACTATAACAAAAAGAGTTTTACAAACATTTCTTATGCTATCTTAGCCTAGGCCTTATTCTAGTTGATTTCCTATTTTTTACATATTAGTACTTTGTTTTCATTCTATATAATATACAATTCATATTCGTTGATATGAATTTACTTTAGAATACACATACCTATATGTATTAATCCATACATATTATAAAAGGCTTTGTCCTGACTGACTGACTGACAGACAACGCACAGCCTAAACCGCTGGTCGTAGCGACTTGAAATTTGGAGGGTGTGTTTGTCCTAATGTCTAGAGGTGTAATAAGAAAGGGTTTTTTTTTAATTCAACCCCTAAGGGGGTGAAAAGGGATAAAAACGATTGTATGAAACTTCTTTGTTTTTTAACTTATAGATTTGAAAATTTGTTTTGGGTACTACTATCAAAATAAAAAATACCCTCATCAATATTTTTGAAGGCTTTGGAAGGGTGAAATTGGGGATGAAACGTTGTATGAAAAGATCTTTGTTTTGAAGTTAACATTTTGCAAATTAGTATTGGGATAGGAACTTAAAATGTTGTTTTTAATATTTTTGATAGGGATGGGTTCAGGGGGTGAAATATTAAATAGACAGTTCTTTGTTTTTCAAGTTATATGTTTGGTCCCATGAAAGAGAGGGCGAGCCTATTGTCATTCACATTTGCTTACCAAACGCCGGGAAAATCTCAATACTGGAATTTCATGATAGAAAAGCCCAATTCCATTTTCACTCGACCCGGGAATCGAACCCGGGACCTCTTGCACAGCAGTCGTATACATACTTCCCACTGCGCCATTAAGGCAGTTCGGAACCTTATTAATACATGTGATCAAAAACACAAATACGTGTTCCTTGCTTTTTTCTATCTATCCCAAAGGCTATCCCAAAGGGGATGAAATTGTGATAAAGACGTTTGAAAACTAAGTACTTACATAGTCGTTATTTTTTAGGTTTTTATGGACAGATAATTCTCTATTAGAACTTCAGTTAAGAAGTGCGTTGATGGGTTGTTTTTGGTGTTTGAAAAATTTACCCTAAGGGATGAAATAGTTGTGAAAATTATTAGAAATTGATATGGATGTCGTTTTCAGGGACGCTGAGTACGAAAATGTTATCTATATTGATGTAAAATGAAATTCAACTCCTGTAGTGGGGTGTTGTGGAATTCGTGAATTGCACTTAAAACAAAGATCTATGTTATATCGAAATCTACGCGGATGAAGTCGCGGGCAAAAGCTAGTAATAATATATATTCTACACAACTACTCGTGCTTGTAAAAATTCAGGATCAAAAATATATTAATGTTAGACGTACATGTAGATAAGTAGGTATCTACATATTGTAGATAATAATATAACAGGTACCTTCATAAGCACCTGCTTGTGTACCTATTACATACGTGCCTATATGTGTATTAGTAATCAACTTGGTGGTATTTTTACGAGTCTTGATCAAAGGTTGCGTTAGTATTATCTTTCATAATAATAAATAAGTCTGAGACATAATTATATCCATAATGAAATAAAAATGCTGATTTCGTCTCGTGTTACCATTACAAGTATCGACCGAATATTATTTATGTTCTTTGCTACACGAGATTAATGTCACCCGAGGCTCTCCCGTAAGCGAAATTGAACGTTAGCAGTTTTAATACATTATATTTGGTTTAAATAAATATGCATCTCAGTAGAGAAGATTTAGTTTTAGGCTTTTTGATAAGCAGCATATATTTAAACTTGAGACAAAGTAACGTTACCACATCCTCAGCACACACATTTCCATGGTTCAGGCAGGGGTGTATCACATCCACAAATTTTACAGTAGTAATTTAGTTTTACAATAAAATTAAGCAATTAAGAAGTTATGGCCATAATATATAATGATAGAGACATACATCTAACTAAAGTATAGTCTAATATAGAAGCAGCGTTTAATTACAGCACCTCACACACACACACACTCTCATAGGCTATTGCAATAGGCCCACTTACAAGGAAGCCTCTGAGGTTACGCCCAAGCTTGGACGAGCGTCCCCGTGACTGTAGTTTAGAAATAGAGCCCATACCGTCAAAAACGGTAAGGTTCCAGCGATCATTCCTCCCACGTACGTGCAGGCTCTGGGGTGAACTTCCTACAGCGGTGTTTCCTGAGCGTTATGACATGTTCCTCTTCATACGAGGTTTAAAGAGAGCTATTCTCCAAAGGTAGGCAGCGGCTTGGCTGTGCCCCTAACATTGCCAACGTCCATGAGCGGCGGTAACCACTTACCATCAGGTGGGCCGCTTGCTAATCTGCCACTTCAAGGCAATAAAAAAATAAATAAATAAAAAATAAGTATGAAATACTAGAAACGAAAACAAAAATTAAAAGAGCTTTTAAAAACTCTGACTATTAAAGCATTTTTAGTGGGATTCATAATGACTTGTTGTTTTTATTAATCACTCAAATGCGTGTGTAAACGTCATCATAATGATCCTATCATTGCGTTGCCGCTCCTAAAACTCATAATAATTACGTTCCTTATGAAATATTTCGAGAATAACTCTAGCCTTATATATCCTTTAATCAATTTAAGTTCAGTAAGTTTAAAACTTTACTAATACGCATATAATTACTATTGAATCCTCAGGAAAAACAAATATGATTTAATTATTGGCTGAAAGGTATTATTCAGTTTGCATTTTGTTTTGGTACAGCCAATAAAATAATAATATGATCTACCACCCTACGGTTTAGGTTCCTTTGAACGTCATGTAACCACAGGGTCGATTCCCCTTGAAGAATTTTTTACGCCATGCCATGTGTCAAGTTTCAATCACAGATATCTATAATAAAAACTCACCTTCTTGTTTAGCATTAATAATAATAATAATAATATTCTACCACATTTACACAGCGCCATCTAGTCCCAAAGTAAGCAATTATATTTGCTTGTGTTATGGGTACTAAACAACTGATATACTACTTAAATACATTTTTTTTTTTTGTAAATACATACATATTATAGATAAATTACAACCAGACACAGAACAAACCTTTATGCTCATCACACAAAGATTTGTCCTGGGTGGGGATCGAACCCACGACCTCCGGTTTAGCAGTCAGGGTCACTAACCACTAGACCAACAGGCCAGTCAAGCATTACACAAGAAGAACTTCTATGGGTATATCTGATCCATCAACCCACATTTGGGCGTGTGTGGATTATGGCCTCTCAGCACTAGATAAGTGAGCATATAAAAAAAATGTCCAAAAAATAAATCTACATGATAAAAAATCAGTATGGCATGTTTTTACAAAATACGTTTTTCCTATTTTCCTCTTATTTCAATTTCCGAACATGAAACCAGTCCTTGCTCCGTGAAAACGTTGCATTTTAAAACATATTTTTTTAAAGTCGCACTTTCAAAGCGAGGTCATGAATACACAATCTTGTGGCACATAATGGAAAAGTTTTTAGTTCAAAGAAGGGAACAACAGGGCATGTTATTCGCCTTCTTAATAATGCAGTCACGTCAAGTGAGCTAATGAAAATTGTTCACGACAACTGAATTTGGTACCATTTTATTTCGCGTAAGGCACATCAAATGAATGTAATTGGACTTCCGACTGTTTATTTATTGTTCAATATACAGTCAACAAGAGATAACCAAATTATTTTGTAAATAGCAGTGTACTTAGTTACTTTGTTTAGAATTTATTCCTTACAAAATGTAGAAACAGCAAAACACTGTTTCGGGGTTCGTCCCCATTGTTTTATAAAGTAAACAAACTGTTTTGTTTTCATTTTACAGTATTCACTATCCAAATTATACATCCTTCATCACCTAAAGTTTTAAAAATTACCTTTTGAAAGAAGGTATTTAATGTTCCAACGTCATACGCTTTTTTTGGAAAAGCATTGAATTTTATTTAATTTTAACATTAAATTTCAAACGTGGAATTTTGATGAACAATATATTGGCATCTAAACGGTTCTTGTTATTTGTTTTAGGTGCTAGTTAATTTAATATTTAACTAGGTGCTGTGTCCGACAGGGTCCATAATTGTAACCTACATTATACCTACCAACTATTATGGAAGCAATAAATGATTGAGAATTGAGTATTTATTTATTTATTGAGTATTGACATTACATTTTCAATTTTGGAATTTTCTATTTCAAAATAAATGAAACCGGTTAATTCCATTTTTTTATTTCATACTAGGAAACAAAACATTAAATAGTCTACACAAAATAATAAAACGGTTGTTGAATGATTGAACACAAGCGAAGGAAAGCTGCAACTAAGTTGAAAAGCTTTCATATGAAATTTTAATTGCTCCACAAAGAACCACTGGAACACCGTGCTGTACAGACAGTTTGAATTTTCGACAGTAAATTACACTGTCCGAATTGCTTTACAGTGCTTACATCGACGTTTATTTTATTCATGTATTTGCTACGATATATTAAAAAAAGAGTGTGAAACATGTGGTATTCGTAAAAGAGTGAATTTTATTTACGAATTCTTTTAACAGTTTTTCAATACAACAAAATTCAAGCTGTAAGTTTACTTGAATGGCATTCGTAGATGTTGATCATAGTCATGAGACCAGGCTTCAAGTTTAGGACTGAAAAAAAAGTTGTTGTGGTTTTCGTAGACGGCTTGAAACAAGAAAACAACTTTTGTAATAAACAGTTCAACAGTTTTATAATGAAACTGTAGTAGAGACATACTAATTTTAGTTAAAATTTATGAAACGTAACTGAAAGTACTTATAAAATACTGTTCCTATTATGCATACTCAAGATAATGCAATAATAGATTACTACATGTAACGCAATAGAGATAAACAGTCGAGATTGGTTCCTCGTACCAAAATAGCAACAATAAATTGTCCTATCACATCGCATGTGTTTACGGTCTGTTCCTTCGTAGCGAACGCAAATTGCAACCACAGAGTATCAAGTAAGGTTGCATGTACGAATCATGTACACTAAAGCGACGTTCTAACACAGGCTATCTATTTCAAGACTTTCTTTGTTTTGTTTCTTGAATTCTAAGTTTTTAAGCTATTGCATAGCTTTTATCGCGGGCTTTGAACGCGGCGACCGAATCAAGAAATTCCGTAACGAAAATAAACCTAACACTCCCCACTCCGAACGGCACAGCGGTTTGGCGTTGAAAGCCCTGCATCGTCTATTTTTTTATAAAATAGAGGTGTCAAACGAGCAAACGGGTAACTGATGACCGATCTTTTATAAAGGGATATGCTCGTTTCTTGAAGGTCACTAATTATTAACAAATGAACATTCAATTTTGAAAATCTTTTTCCTTTAAGGGGTCGGCAGAGGTGCGTCACAGCCATTTTACACCAGCTATGTTCTTTACTATATAATAGGGGGTGAGTATATTGCCATTAACTGGGCATATTTTCAAGCTCCGGATTTATCATCATCATCATCATCATTTCAACAAATAATTGTCCCACTGCTGGGCAGCTCCGGATTAATACTGAGAATTTTGAGATAGTAAATCCCAATAACGTATTACTATACTATTTAATACTATACGTGGGACCAGGGTAACCAATATCAAATAGTACGCAAATTACACATACACACATTTACATTTACATTCGCGTGAACATTGATGTTTTCCTTACTGACATTTAACGTTTATAACGTTATTTGAAATACGGCTGATTTAAATAATTTAAAGCCCGAAGTAGCTTAATAGGCGACCAAGCGCGTTTTAAACATTTTCATCGCCGATTCTCAGTCTGAGTAGCATAAAACGCATTGACAACACTGTGGGACCATACAGCAAACGTAGCTATTGAAATGTATTTTTTATTACTATGACGATGCCTAATAGACGTACGGCCCGCGTGATGATAAGCGGTTAACGTAGCCTATGGGTGCCTGCAACGCCAGGATGAGAGGCATGACCTCTGTCTACGTCTTCGATAAAAAAAGCGTTATGCTTTGTTATGTTACTTAATATCAAAAAGTGATTATTTCACGTTCAGTGTGAACGAACCACAACCGGTATGTGTACGACTTACGAGTATAATCTGTATCACCTGCCGCAGATTACCAAGCCGCAGGACATACTTATTGTTCTAAGTAGGCGCTCTGTCACATTACTATGATATATTAGACTCGTATTTTACACAATCTGCTCATACAGCGGTCTTACAACTGTAGGATTACGTAGAAAACTTTATTTAATGCCAAGAAGTTGATAAAACACAAATAAAGGGAGAGAAGGAAATATAACGAGTGAGACCTTGACTGCACTTTCATAAAATTAAATATCAACAACAATAATACTATACTGGTTTTCTTGAAACAGCTGCTGTTATCATTAACTACCTAATGCAAAATTAGATAAGTCATCATAATAATATCATCTCAACGACGTCCACTGCTGGACAAAAGCTTCACCTAATTTACACCACCGCGACCGGTCCTGTATCACCTTCAACCAACGGCCGCCCGCAACCTTGACCAGGTCGTCGGTCCATCTAATGGGAGGCCGTCCTACGCTGCGCCTTCCAATACGTGGCGACTACTCGAGAACCTTTTTCCACCATCGTCCATCAGTTCTACGAGCTATGCGCCCTGCTCACCGAAACTTCAGCGATGGCGATTCGGTGAGCTATGTATAAATACTGTGTGGTAATTTATCATTTTCTACTGAAAATGCAATTCTAGTTATTTCCGAATTCAAATAAATATTTGTATTAGCCCATATTACGTAACTAAGAAAAATACTCGAGACTCGTTCAACAAACACAATAAAAGTAGATTACACTTTAGCTTCTGGATTATTTTCTCATCAAATGATTATCCTACAAAACTTTATTGGCGAAAACTTATTTGATTACAATTTCTATCCTTTTCGCATAAAAATATTATGTGCCAACATAATACTCAAGGATTAGGAAACTCGGCCATTTGACTTGTAGATATTATGATCAAAGTTGTGTTCCCCCTAAACCCTTTGGATAATAAAAGCTTCAAAGTTAAGAGCTCTGAATAATTCGAAGTCACAAACTCGAGATTAAGTCGGCCCGCTGACGATACGAAAATATTTATACAAACTTATCTAGGTTATAAAAATTCGATAGCTAGATGCATAGTTTTTCGGTCGCTAGGCGTATGGCTGGCTGTGTGCCAGATCAAATACCAGCTCTGAGGCACGATGGAAGCCTGCTGAGGGACGTGGAGCGACACTTAAATTTTAGATTTTCCGACGTATTCGTGAGGCTCTATAAAAGTGTGCTACTCGATGTATTTCAACTTATTTGTTTTGAAAGAACGTTATCGACTTGCGGTGAAGCTTGCAATATTATCCATGTAGATACGAGTATGTAAAAAGCGATGGTGGCTGAATGGAAAAGTGACCGGCGTGCGAAACACGCGGACCGAGTTCGATTCCGACCAGCAGTACCAATGTGGATTTCACTTTGTGGAATTTATATGAAAGAAAGAAAGAAAGAAACATCGTGAGGAAACCCACATACCCTAGAAGAAGTTCTATGTGTATGTCTGTTCCACCAACCTGCATTAGGCCAGCGTGTGTGGATTATGGCCTAAACCCACTCAGCTCTAGATAGAAGAGAGGAGACCCGAGCCCAGTAGTGGGACATTAATGGGTTGCTGATGAGATACGAGTATGTATATATATATACCTTACTGAAAAAGTTGGAAAACCTCGGTATACGCGATATTCAACTGAATCTCTTCCATGACTATCTTACTGGGAGATACCAAAGAGTAAGGATAGGCGATGCCGTCAGTGAGGATATGCCTATTATCTTTGGTGTGCCCCAAGGCAGTGTAATGGGTCCCACGCTTTTCCTCACCTATATCAACGACCTGTGTAACACCCAACTGACAAATGGCAAAATTGTCACTTTTGCTGATGATACAGCGTTGATCTTTCACGGCGACACTTGGGAAGATGCTTTTGCACACGCACAAACGGGGTTTAACAGGGTATCTGATTGGCTAAGGAATAACGGACTCACACTTAACGTCGATAAAACCAAATACATCCCGTTCTCAATAAAACCTATTCCACCAAACTCTCTCAATAATTTTTCTATTGTTGCGCACTCATGCTTAACCGACCATTCCTGTACCTGCAACGCGATAGAAATCACCACCCATATCAAATACCTTGGCGTCATGATTGACAGTACATTAAGCTTCAGTTATCATCTAGACCTCATCTCTACTAGAACGAGAAAACTGATGTACGTCTTTAAAAACCTGCGCCATATAGCGGACAAAAATATAATTAAACTGGTTTACCTGTCCCTATGTCAACCCATACTATCATACTGCATCTCAGTGTGGGGAGGAGCTTGCAAAACTGGAATGATTAAAGTGGAAAGAGCACAAAGAGCTGTCCTTAAAGTAAGCCATTCCCTACCTTTTTTGTACCCTACAAAGAACCTGTACCAAATCTCGGATGTGCTGACGGTACGTCAACTGTACATCCTAAGTATAATACTCAAGCAACACTCATTACTGTACTACCGTCCCCCACCCATCCATAAACGCTTAAAACACAAAGTCTGTCCTAGTGCCCCAATCCGTTGGAATACATCGTTTTCTGGAAGGTTTTTTGGTTTCTTGGGAGGCTATATATACAACAAGATAAATAAGCTAATAAATATATACTCACTCACAAAATCGAAATGCAAAACAGCTACCTCCAACTGGCTTAAGTCTCTTAGTTACGATGATACTGAAAATCTTCTACATACTACCTTATAGACTAACCCAAACAAAAACACATAAACACACACACGCACGCACACGCACACGCACACACACACACACACACACACACACACACACACACAAGACACACATGATTTTAAAAAAAAAGTTCTTAGTTCACATTGCAATATTTATGTCTCTCGAATACTCTACGTCTGTCTACGTCTACCGTAATTTATAATTTGTAACTAATTAGATGTTATAATCCCTGGAAGAGTGAGCCTGGAGATCTGTCATACAGGTCTAGTACCTAGTTCAGACTCCAGCTCTCTCAAAGGTATATAAACTTTGTTGTTACAACTTATTACTATAAGCACTAATGTACTTACTTTTTGAGAGAGAAATAAAACATTATTATTATTATTATTATTATTATATGTCATAATTTCAACCTATAAACGCCCTACTGCTAGACACGGGTCTCCTCCAAAGAATGTGGAAGGAATATACCTATATCATCATCATCATATCAGCCCAATGACGTCCACTGTTGAACATAGGCCTCACCTAATTTCAGCCACAGCGAGCGTTTTTGTACCGCCCGCATCCAAAGGCCCCACGCAACCTTTACTAGGTCGTCGGTCCATCTGGCGATAGTGTATACCTATATACGATGAAGTAATTAAATCAAAGTATTTTCGGAATAAATACAGTATACTAACGCTATTTGTATAACTAATCAAATCAAAATTATTTTGGTACTGTTCAATTAGGATTACAAGAAATATCAACAGTTTCAATTTCGAATAAACACGTAAGTATATATAGTGAAAAATTTAACACAAACCTGACAATTATTAAGAATCCCAGCTAGTCTTGAGCTCCACTTTTGGACACAATTGTCATGCAGTAGTCTCATTTAGCGTACACCTCCTAACAGATTAACCAAATACAAGTATGCCACAAACTAGATTCGACAAATTCCTACGAACCCTACGGACTGGATTCTGTATGGCAAAGTCAAATATTAGGTACAAGTTCTTGTAATTGAATTACATAGAAACGATCCACTTTGAAACAAAATAATTTTAGTGTAAAAGATCATTAATATAATACAAAAAACAAATAAGCAATCTAAACAACTAAGTCTAAGGTACCAGAACATACCATAGACTTAATAAATGACTAAAACTCTACACGTGTTATCGACTATCATAAGAGCAAAGTCGCTGACAGTATCTTATACTGTGAGCCATAATCTGATTTTAGATTAACTTTTAGTGTTTATCGGGCGTTAATAAACATGTTATCCCATATTTACTAGTATGTTAATTATTATTAATTTTTGTTTGCCTTACTGGTAGAATGTACAAGGATTCGCTATTACTATTTTATTAAGACCTTCTTGTAATACCTACAGGCTTAGCAAATAAAAAAATTCTATTCCATTCAATGTTAGTAAAAAAAAATAGAGTAAGTTAGCATCTCATTAGTAAGAACAAAAATAAGGCTATGTTACAGAGATCACAAAAAAAATAATATTCCATAGTGTTTTAATGCTTTAACTTTTGCTCGGGAAAATCCCATCTCGATAGAACGGTAGTTTATTTTTGTACGGTACTTTCCTGCCCCAGGGATAGCTCGTGTCCTTTTAAATTCGGCCAGTATTAACTCAAACTCAACAATTTGCAATAAAAAAACCTAAAATAGTTAGAAAAGTTTTATTTGGACAAGGCCCACCGTCGGCAACGTACAAAAAATGGACCGGTATTTTACATACTCGTTAGAAACTTTGAATTTCAAAATATCGATGCAGCAAAAGTATTTCTACTAACTTATCTTAACCATAAACATTACACCTTCTACAAAATTTAGCGACATCCACTTTTTCTTTTAATTAGTCCCTAAATATGAAGAGAGAGAAACATACCTACGAATGCCTGTCTCATTAATCATTTCGATTGCGTGTCTAGGTGAAAGCACATACTTCAGGCGTGCTTACCGGTTAGATTTTCTAAAAAGAGTTTTCCTAATATATCACTGACATTCAAACGAATTTAAGCTTTATAGCAATGTTAAAAGGCCGTGTTTTATTTGTGGTTCAGACATTTGAAGCCTGGGTTTGAAGCAAGTTGTAATTAATTACACATCTTAAAGAAAAATAATATTTTTTCACGAGGAATAAAGTTGTACGCGAAATGTTAATAATGTTTTACTAAAACCTTTGTTTTTGGCGGTGTACAATTAATATAATGCCTTTCAGACTTACACTTATTTGACAGAATAAAAAATATTACTTAAATTTAATGTTTCCTATTACATTAAGGTATAAAAATAATCAAGAAATAAATCATAATTTCATTATGATGTGTCTTGATTTCTACGAGGTCACCACCAGAAATAAGTAAATATTTAATAATACAAATATATCAATACAAAACACTTTAATTAAAATTACAAAAAAATCCTATTCAATGTTGAAAAATAGGTTTGATATTGAAATAGCTTTAGACTCTTCATAGCTGTGTGACACTAAGAAAAAAATTGATAATTATGATATTAAACATAAAATATCTAGCGACTAACATCTTATAAATAACACCTAATAATAACTCGTTCTTCACAAAACTGTCAACTGTAATACTGTAATAAGGTGTAAAGGTTATCCACCTTTCATTGTTAATTAGTGTATAAATAAAAGGTCAACGTACAAAAACAAGATAAGAACAAAATTAAATTACGAACAGAACATTCTAGACAACAACAACTGTTCAAATAATTTGTCTGCCCATAGAATACATCAACCTTATAATTAAATATAGAGGCTAACAAAATATGGAGTGCTTACTATGAAAATAAGGGTGAATGATGACTATGTACTCCATTAAGATAACAGACTCCTTTTATTTTTACAATAACTCATAATAAGTGGATTGACTGACCACTGTAATTGTTAAATGTTATTATAATTAACTTTCATATTATTCGAAGTCTTGTAGCTTTTTCTAGGTCTATGTTAATCTTAATGGCTGTAGAGTGCTTCGATAGCGCAACGGGAGTGTGTAAGACTGCTGTGTTTGATGACACGGATTCAATCCTCGATTCGGGTAAAAACGGTATTGGCTTTTTCTATCTTGAAATTTTTAATAACTTCCATCAGCTTCTTGAGGCTCATAAAATATAATTTGTTTTAAAAGAATTGCTTTCTTTCCTCACGATTTATTTTCCTTATGCGTTCAATCACTTCTATACAAATAGTTAAGTGGGAACAGCAAAAATAAAACCCATTACAATAAATGTTTCTCGTTCCAAAACTGATACAACTCCGTCTTTATTAAATTCTCTAAACGTCCTACAGCAACCATAAATATCCTAAAAGAAACTAGCTCAATAAATACGAGACGTTTAGGAAAAAACATCGACCCAATTCAGGATTTAACAATACATTACAGCGCAATGAATAAGTACAGCTCAGGGGCCCAACAGTCATTTAGAACGCATTATTTATTTAAAACGTACGATCCACATACCAGCAAGTTTTGTGATTAATGGTATTAGCTATACCATTACCGGGCTAGTGCAAAATTGGGTTCTTAAAACACCAAAGTGGACGACCGAGTGCCAAAATTTGGGTCAAACGACGCCCTGTATCGTCAGACTCTACTTCTACCAAATGTCGCACCTCATTTTCCGTCACTTAGCACCAAGACGGCTTATATTATCAGAAAACTTATGTTCCATCCCCGTCACACTAAAATACAACTTTGTGTCTAAAGTTAGAAGGTACATTTTAGAATACAGATTTTAGGTTTTGTACGGCAGAGAAAATTAAGTCACTTTTCTTTGAACGCCCAGTTTTGATGAGTAGCGGCAAAGAACTGTGTTTTTAAGAGTCTTTAATACCTATGCATGAAAAAAGCTACAAAGGTTTTAATATTCAGACGGTGTAACGTACTTCGGGTGGAGTGTCGTTGGGTCTGAAAACTTGCAAGTGAAGGGCCGGCCGTAAGGACATTTTCTGCTCAAGTTACTTTTTTATCCAATTGTTACGAGGCAACAGAAGCGAGTAACAAAATATGGAGACCACGAAATTCTTAACTTTATTTGCTCTTTTGTTACGTTTTATATAATTGAATTATTTGTCTGTATGCATACGAATACTTCAGTGTATTTAAATGGATCAGAATGTAATTTGATGATGAAGAGGCAGTTTTTCCATTTATATTAATGAATAGGATAAAAAATATATTAATTGACAATTATAGCACAATTTCAACAAACAAGTTTCATAAACCAAGTTTATGCAATCAAACAGCTCAAAATAATGCTACTGAACTAAGAACTGTCTGAAGAGTTTGAGCACTAAATTCACCATTAGTAAGTGCGACATCTTAACATAACGATGTAAGCACGGTGTGTTTGTTCAGTCGGTCAGTGCGGAGCGGCTCTAAGAAAATACTCTCTAATGGAGACATAGGTACGTCTGTGTAAATAACCTCTGAACTGACAGGGAGCAGGGAGCAATGTCGGCGAATCTGTTGATTTGTTTGGACGGTTCTTGCGATATTATTTTTGGAATGTTACTTCGTGAAAAATATAATAATAATAATATTCTACCACATTCACACAGCGCCATCTAGTCCCAAATTAAGCAATTATATTTGCTTGTGTTATGGTTACTAAACAACTGATATACTACATACATACATTTTTTTTTGTAAATACATACATATTACAGATAAATTACACCCAGACACAGAACAAACCTTCATGCTCATCACACAAAGATTTGTCCTGGGTGGGGATCGAACCCACGACCTCCGACTTAGCAGTCAGGGTCACTAACCACTAGACCAACCGGCCAGTCATATATTATGCGTTTGATTTTTGATAGCATTAAATAATGGATAAAATGGTCAGTTTGGACCTGAAATGGCACTCACGTATTTTTTCCCTATATACGAGTACATTTCTTTTATAAAAAATATTGCTTGAGTGAAATGGTGCTGTGCTAAGAAGTGTGTTGTAGGTTTTGTCTACCCCAAAAGTAGACAGGCGTGATATAACTAGAGACTACTCTCTAAAATGGGTTCTATTTAATTGGAAAGTGGTTTAAAAGTAGATTGTACATTTTAAATCCCTAAATTACTAACAGTAGATATACATATGAATAAGACTAGTGTCTAAGACCTTGCTAATGTGATTATGCATTTCTGAATCAGATCAAGCTAAATACAAATTCAATTGCCATGAGCTGTGCCAGGGCCCCTTTTATATGACTGCTTGACCGAACTCGAACCGAATTCGGATATTGCTTATGCACTAATCCGATCTCTGGTTCTACATAAAAAAGTTACCAGCCGAAACACTATTTTCCACAAAGCTAGAGAATCTGTTATGTATAAGTGTCTTTTTAAGAATTATTACACCGGCATAACAGGCATCAGTAAATGAAAGTATATAGGCAGTAATAAAAATAAAATTTATTCTTAGGTCAAACCACATATATACAACTACTGTTGTACCCACAACTTCGTTCGCGTGCAATTTCATAGTTTTTTAATTTTTTTACGAAACACTATAATTTTCAAAAATCAAAGTTACATAAGAACTATCCACCAGTAAAAGTCCCGACGAAATCGGGTCAGTAGCTTCGGCGCTTACCTGAAACAAAAATACAAACGAAAATTGTACTAAGTGTGTTTTTGTTATATTAAGTATCTTACATAATTATGTATGTACGAAATACCAAATCTAAGAAGCTTATTTTGATATTGTAAAGTCTATTTAGTCCTTTACACTTAATGTTGGTTGTTGTATAGAAGTTTGTATGGTGGAGCACGTAAAAGAAGGATGTACTTAGAACTCGTTTATTTCCCCGTAAGGTTACAAGACTTAGTTTTAGGCAAATCACTTCTTGATAATGTTCTTGAATTTGCTTGTGTTTGTTCTTGAATTTACTGTGGCACTGTTAGTTATGTACTCAATCATTTAATGAAAATTACTTATTAAGATTACTATTACGCGAAGCTAAACTAGGTTGCCGACCGCGCAAAAAAGTAATGTATTGTGAAACCATACAGATATTATAAATAGACACTCCAAATTAATTTATTTGTATAGAAGATTATATACATTTACCCGCCTAGATATTGCATAGCACGTGACCACGTAGATTGAACCAATCGATCTATAGAGTAAACATTTAGTCACGGACCCCACAAATCCCTCTTGCCTTGCACTGATAACTGAAATAAGCCCTCTTTCTATTTCTCTCTGGGGAAACAGTGATACAGAGTATTGGTAATAGTTGCCGCAAAGCAAATTCTAGTTCACTATTTGAAGTAGAAAATCAGTGTGATTTGTGCAGTCGCTATATCATAGATAGCTTCTTTTAGTTTTAAAACACATGTCGAGAGAATGAATGAAGGAAGAGTGACAAAATAAATAAATCAGGCGAATGTGAAAGGAAACGTTGAAAGGGGAAGACCTACGTATCATGTATCGTAACGTATCATGACCAAATAGGTGACGTTCTAAAGAAGGGACAGATCAGGAGTACCCTCAACCACCAAGAGTATGACTTGTATGTTACCGACCCTCTTTGAAGGTTATCGGGCATGAATCGTATAAACTTGAAGAGAAGTTTTCGCAGAATAACTCAGACGGTCTGAAATCAACCAACTTACTAACGACTTCTTTCTTAAACTCGTAAGGAGTTGTATATTTATCTTAAGGAGGAAGTTCGTGTTTTAGGCTTTCATAGCAACAAAATCATTCATATGCAATAACAACTATATGATGCTCTTGTATCACAAATTTAAATAGAAGTAAAAGAGCTATGAATAGTAATAAGTTTCTTTTTTCAATGTGCAGGCAATATTGCAATTCTAAACATTTTTTTAAATTTCCAAACAAACTCTTATAGATAGTTAAAATGTAACGCTTATTGGTCACACACAGAATGTACTCATCCTAACAACGTGCCGTTAAATACGAATAACTCTTGAATTTCTACCCACTGTGTGTATTTTAATAGCATCTGTCACAACACTAATTAACACTCGTCAAAAGAGGATTAACTCTATTAAGTCAAAATAAAATGTGAGCTGTCGCAGCGAGAGTTCCAAAGTTGTTTTAGTTCAGCGGTACACGACAAACCATTCTCCCCCATTGTCAGTCAAAAAATAAATTCACCCGTCGACAGGCATCGCTACTTCCGCTAGGTACTGGCGAGCGGCTTCCGGCATCGATCGCGGACGGATACAGCTATTGACCCCCCATAATAGTGCCGACGGCTGTTACACCTACACCAATATTACTTTGCTCTTTGCAAAGCAAGAGCCCTTAATCAAAACACTCTACCGCTTCAACAATAAGACTCACAATCCCGCAACAATAAACAGCGTCTACGTGACAACTTGTTCGATGTATATTCCGTGAAAACTTTTATAATACTGCTGTTATGTGCTACTACGCACACCATACGAATCATTTTCGTATGCAGCAATCGTGTGAGCAAGTTTGTGGCCGGCGTGTTATGAGATCCGACGATCACGTGTGCCTAAAGATCTCTATAGGGTAGGAATGCTACAAAGCGAACGTGCAACATCTGTGTTGCGGCGCCGCCGCTGGTATAACGGGCCGACTCCGATGCGGCAAACAAACGGCAGTATGTAACAGCCATTCTGGCTTCAAACTTTGGAGCCCTAGGGGTCTGAACATTCGTATTTCTCAGGAAAGCTGCTGTTATTTAGAACAACAAAACATATTCGGCTCAAAGCTGGGATATTGGACTTAGACATTTAGAAACTGACTTATATTTATTATTATGAGAGGTCTATTCAGTTTCATTTAAACATAAAATTCTAAAGGATTAGAGTAATATAAATTACACTGACACCTTACATTCTATAATTTGAATAATTATTTAATAGAGTGGCCTGTGTGTCTTCTCAGATATTCTCGTAGCTCTAGCATATTATTGAACTGGTCGTAGACTAATTAGCTAACATTTTCTCCTCAGATTACCCGTTAAATTCTTATCCACGGTAAAGTGTTTTAACTTGTAACCCAGATTACTAAATTAATTTTCGACAATTAAAACTGAATACTTAGTCATAAAAAGATATAAGTTAAATTAATTTTCGACAATTAAAACTGAATACTTAGTCATAAGTAAAAAGTGTATATGGCAAAAATTACCCAACAGAAACGAAGTGACATTTTTTGTAAGAAACACCCACAATATGAACTTTATAGAAAGGTTAAAAAAAGTAAGTCAAATTCTTTTCTCAGACATAAAAAAACTAATTTAAACAATTGTTGGTCGTTCCAGTGTCTAAATTGAGGTTAACCACTTACCATACTAATAAAACTGCACATAAAACTATAAATTTTCTGGTATAACAACGTCTTAATTTGCGTTACTGCGGTAAATTTGTCAACGTGACATTTAGCTGAAACCTTGACCTATCGATATTTCGATACCGAATAACAAATTACCGACCAAAATAATTCTTGTTTGTTACATAAATATTTTGAGGCTTAGGTACTTATAATAATTATAAGTAAGCTCCAAAATTAATAATTAATTTTTAAAACAATTAATATATTTATTTTATCCATTTTTTTTTATAATTCTTAAAAGTATGTAATCTTCTTAAAAAGTATTTCGATTTGCCTTTACATAATTCACTTTTTATGTTCTTTAGCCAATTTTATTGAAAATTACAAACATAAAATATAGGCGTGGGATTTATTTTAATGATCGTACCTGTTAAGATATTTATTTTTCGTCTACTTTGATAATACATAAAAAGTAAAATCTTTTTTTATATCTTCTTTATTAACTTCTTAAAATATTATTCTATAATAAATATTAGGTATTTCCCTTAATGGGTCTACCGATATAATAAGTTTTTTTTTGGACGAATGTCAAGGGGCAAAAAAGTGTAGTACCTACTTGTCATAGTTATAGTCTGTAAGATCGTATGTCGCGGTGTCCCCATTCTCAGCAAGACGTGAAATTAACTAGCTTGCCATCCGACCCCGTTTTACTCAACGTAACTACCGAAGTACCGATTGAATGTTTCCACTGTATTTTTCTTGAGACTTTTTGTTAGAAGTTGAAAGAAAATAGCTAGGGTATTGTACGTGGTAGTTCTAGTTGAAATGTTATTGTGTCTGAAATATTGTAGAAATCTAACAAAGAAATGAGTTTGGATTTGAAATCATTATTTTGAATCATCATCATCATAAGCAACCCATTAATGTCCCACTCGGGTCTCCTCTCCTCTATCTAGAGAAATGATACTTAAGAAAAATAAAAAAATGATAAAAAAAAATTATAGGTTTTGAAATAATAAAAATAAAATCATTTAAAACAAAAAGCTAAATTACTTTCATCTCTAACCAGAAGTCGAGCGAGGCTTCGCTCCCGTCGACTCTTCAGCTTTATCATATTAGTGTGTTTAATATTATATATTATATCTTCTATATTGACGGAAAACGTAATCACAAAATGATTGATTAAATATTGAAACATGTAATTTAAAAAAATAGATCTATCGAAGTATAGTAAGTATTGGCTATCAATAAACTATGTAACCCAGATCCCGGACAATTATTTAAACTCTTGCGATATGATCGGAATAGGTAGGGGAACTTATTTATTTGTGGTTTTAACTTTCATGCTCGAGTGGCTTGCAAATATCAATCGATGAACAGTGACTATTGAACCAGAATACCTGCTAATTTGTAATGTGCATATTAACATGTAACAGTAAGCTAATAATAATATACCAACCTCTGAAGACAACTGCGTCCAGAAATGGAATGTGAAATAATGATTTTAATTTATTCAAAAAAATATTTCCTACACAACTTAAATCGATCTATTCCATTGTAATACCAAAAACTAATACCAATGATATTTGTTTACACTCGTAATACGGAATTTTTGTTTAGTCGCATAATGCCTAATTCGCGAAATGGCAACCGAGTCTGGAAAGGACTAATTCGCGAATGGACTATATATATTTTTTATATTCATACTATATATATTATCGACTATATATATTTTTTATAATCCTAATGAGTACCAAATCTTAAATGTTTTAATGTACCAGTACCAATTCTATTCCCAACGAATACCAAAACAAAAATTTTGGTACCGTCACAAACAATTTACAATGGTTTCTAATATTATGTTTTTTTGTTTTTGTTTTTTTAGACAACGCCCGCACTAGGGAACAAGCCCTGTGTCGCGGGGAGCTTTACAAACATGAAACTAACGGACACAAAGTACACCCAGACTAGAAACAAATATCTATGAATCACACAAATATTTGTCTCGTGTGGGAATCGAACCCACGTCACCCAACACGGCGATGTAGTGGCGAGGCGACCGCTTTAACCACTGCGCCACGGTGACAGTCAAATATTAATTTTAATATTAAGTACTACCGTAATATTTTACAGCTGAAGAGTTTGTTTGTTTGGTTGAACGCTAAGATCTCAGGAACTACTGGTTGGATAAAAAAAAAGTGTTAGGCAGCCTATTTATAGAGGAAGGTTATCGATATAACGCACTATGGCCAATAGGAGTTGAGCAATGGCAAAATAAAGAAGAACGGGAGTGACTTCTTGTTATATACGATTATTCTATTTTCAAACTAATTATTCTATTCATGGGCATTTCCTATAAATAGGTATAGGCCACATTACCATAGCAATAGCCTCTCCCTCTATTATATCTCTGCCTGTCCGTCCAATGGGACCTAAAAATAAGGTCGAACGGGTAATTTTGTGATAGGGTCGAAACTTGGAGGTCCAATGGGTACGTCCCTTCGAGCACGAATAGCAAATTAATTGCAAGTGTCTTTTCTAATTCAATTGTTTTGAATATTCATATTTATACCTACTATTCATTTATTCCCATATATTTAAAGAATACATTTATTCAATAAAAAAATTACACATAACTTAAACATAAAAACAGCTAACCTATTTAAAAAAAATAACCAGATACGCTATTTACAGGAAATTCCTATCATCGTCATCATCATATCAGCCGTAGGACGCCCACTGCTGGACATAGGCCTCCTCAAGTGACTTCCAATAGGACCGGTTGTATGCGGCCTGCATCCAGCGCGATCCTGCTGTTCGGATCAAGTCATCTGTCCACCTTGTGGGTGGACGTCCTACGCTGCGCTACTAGGTATGTACGTAGGTATATAGGAATAAAAAAATATTTTTTATTCCTATATACCTACGTATTTCTTTACCATGACATTGCGAATTGTTAATTGTATAATACGATACAATTTCAATTTAAGTAAAGGGCAAACAGTTTAGAATAGAAACGTACGCGAGAAACTGGGTGAATGTTAATGGAGTCCGATTGTTGGTCAGTTCACTGCAAGTTTACAAGTGCATGTTTTACTAAGGTTTCGTACACAATGAAGGTATTCATTGCAATACTAATAGTTTTTATCAAACACTTAATACACAACCACTACGTTTTACTAATATTGTAAATGTGAAAGAACTTTCGGCTACTTATTAACAACGTTTTTCGGAAAAAAATGTTGTGCATATTCGATCCCCACCCAGTACAAATCTTTGTGTGATGAGTATAAAGGTTTGTTCTGTGTCTGGGTGTAATTTATCTATAATATGTATGTATTTACAAAAAAAAATGTATTTAAGTAGTATATCAGTTGTTTAGTACCCATAACACAAGCAAATATAATTGCTTACTTTGGGACTAGATGGCGCTGTATAAATGTGTTAGAATATACTATATTATATCTAGGTATATTAATAAATTTGAAATGATTATAAATTGGATGAATTAATGTAATTTCACCAAAAATATTAATTTATCTGAAAGAAAGACAAATTTCCAACAAGTTGTAACTTGATAGCTATTAGGTATTCAGGCAACGACTTCACTAATAAAATAATTAGGATCTAACTGGAAACCAAGTTGTTTCAAGTTTCTTTAATCTCAGCTCTTGTCATGCATACAGAATTTGTTATCATCATCATCATCATATCAGCCCAACGACGTCCACTGCTGAACATAGGCCTCACCTAATTTACGCCACTGCGAACGGTCCTGTTTAATTTGCGAATTTGTTATGTTCTTTGTTAATCGATAGTGCGACTTGGCAATTTTAATTCTATTTATCATAAACTTACCTACAACCTTTTTAGGTATACAATATTTCTATTTAATAAATAAACACTTGAATGTTAAACTCATCCAAACTAATTAAAGTAACATAATTACTAATTTGACTAAAAATACCAGACCTAACGTCGACTAACCCATTACAACATCAACTCTCATAATTAGAGCCGTCAAAACCGCAAACATAGAACATTCACCACACACATAGTATAACAAAATTCGCTTTCAACAAAATATATGAGCTAAATTAATCACATTTCTATTTTCTGTGCTTCTTTACTGGGTGGTGGGTCTTCCAGCACTAATTTCCACCACTAATAAGCCGTGAAGGAATCGGCGCGCGCGCCGCACACGTGGGGCCGGATGCGCCGACTATGCAATAAATTAACTGTCCTGTCATACCAATAGCTTTTTTTGCTCTTTTGCCCTGTGATAAATTTACACTAAAGTGTGTATCATATTAGAAACTTCTGATTTTAAAAGCGGGTTACGTATGATGAAAGGTTTCATTAAGGAAACAAGAATGATGATAGTATTTATATTTTTCGTACAAATTCGTTCGTTAATGATTATAATTTTGACGCTTCATTAGCAACGGGAAACTGAAATGATAAGTTTATCATAACAGCTACTAAAATAATATATTACGCAATCTAAAATATATAAAACTGAAGACTTCGTATATCCAGACGAGGTAATCTCAATAAAAAACAGTTAAGTTATTAGAAAGAAAATGTAGCTTTTGTATTTTTACCCGACTGCAAAAAAGGAGGGTTGTGTTATTAATTAATACTTACACCTGTATTCAACATACCCGTAGGTAACTTTGTAGTTAGATATCAAAAAAAAGTTCACAATGTTAGTAAACAAAATTAAATATGCTAATACGTATAATACAACAATAAATTACAGCTTTCAAATTTAATATAAGTAATTCGAATTACAAATAGTGTACATTACAAAAAAGTAATAAAGATATGTACAGTTACCACAACATACCTACATTGCTTTTATATCGACTTCGAAGCCAGAAACTCGGTCACAAATATGCAGGTTAACCTAAAAAGTCCAAGTAATGTTCGTGTGGTATCTCCCTTACCGGTCCCCGGTGACGCGTGAGCTTCCAGACGACTGGGTGGGCAGCCACACGCTTCGAACACAACTCTTCACTTCTCAAACGTTGGTATTCTGTCCTACACGTACACACCCCTTACATAGCTACATAATGTTGTTATACAGTACCTATAAGATTCAAAATTGAAACGAACAGTGAGACTTTGAGTTAATAATATATAATAATATAATAATAATAATATTCTACCACATTCACACAGCGCCATCTAGTCCCAAAGTAAGCAATTATATTTGCTTGTGTTATGGGTACTAAACAACTGATATACTACTTAAATACATTTTTTTTTTTTTTTTTTGTAAATACATACATATTATAGATAAATTACACCCAGACACAGAACAAACCTTTATGCTCATCACACAAAGATTTGTCCTCGGTGGGGATCGAACCCACGACCTCCGGCTTAGCAGTCAGGGTCACTAACCACTAGACCAACAGGCCAGTCAATTTATCAAGTTATCAAGATAACAAAATAAGATAGTGTTTATAAAGAGAGACAGAAGATAACATGATTTTCTATACCAATCCTGGTTTTGCTGCTTTTATCGCCATAGATGAGGTCTATCTGACACCCCCTCCCTCCCTTAGCATTTGAAAATAATTAAATAATTATGTGTATTGAATTATAGACCCCTCTTCCCTGTGAATAAAGTTATAGGATCTACGTGCTAGATCACGACTTACCAGAACTACACCATTAGCACACCACACCAGCAGCAATTATAAAAAAACAACAGAAATTCATCGAGAATTAAATTTGTAAATAATATTTAACTTCACTGCACACAATAATTAATTAAACGTACGTTCCGAAAACACAATAATCCGACAATACCGCTCAACACAGCTAAATATATTACCCAACAACAAATTTTAACAAAAGATTATTTCGACGAAACGTTATAAATATAATTCATACGGCACCAGAAACAATATGGACGTCAAATTAATTACGGCATGTGAACGGTCGACCACCCGCGACTACATCATTAACAATCATCGTAAATATTAAAACTGTAACGATTTATGCACTATTCTATGTACTTCTATACTTTTAGTGTTGGATAGCCCATTTATAGAGTAAGTTTTCAGTGTAACATCACGCTACGGCTGATAGAAGCTAAGCTAAGCCAAATAAAAACGCTGGGAGCGAATTCCCGCGCGACTTCTAGTATAGACTATAATAAGTGTGAAACGATATGCTAGAATCTTGTTATTGTGTTCTTGCTGATAAAAAGTAGTATCCAGACCTCATTTGGGAGGGAAGAGTTTTAAGAGGTCGGCGACATGATGTCTGTGTAGTGATAGATTAAGAATACATAATGTCACTTGTAAAACAACAACAGTCAACTGCTTTGGAGGAGGCCTTTACCCAACCTGGGGTTCTTACGGTGTAAGTTAAAAATACTTAGTCGAACTCTATAATGTTAATGTTTATTTAAATAATTAAACATACTAAGATTACTGAAAGAAAATAATACTAGACTCTTATTTCATACTAAAAAACTTTTTAGTATGAAATAAAAGGCTTTTTTAATTTTATTTTATTTTATAACTAGCTTCCGCCCGCTGCTTCGCCCGCGTGGTATGTATTTAATACCTATAAACCTTCCTCTTGAATCACTCTATCTATTAAAATAAACCGCATCAAAATCCGTTGCGTAGTTTTGAAGATTTAAGCATACATAGGGATATAGGGACAGAGAAAGCGACTTTGTTTTATACTATGTAGTGATGTCACTACCTCATCTCAACCCGTGGGTGTTGTAAAAGGCGACTAAGGGAGTAATCTTATGCACACAAGAGCACTTCATTAGTAGTCTAAATCCCTCCACATTCTTTGGAGTAGACCCGTGCCCAGTAGTGGGATGTTTATTGGTTGAAATGATGATGATAAACATGCATCTCTGCTCCTGTTGCAGGCGTCCATAGGCTACGGTTACCGCTTACCATAAGGCGGAATAAAAAAAATGGCCCAACATTATTATCAGACAAAATCGGTAGGGATTCGAATATTATCGTTAATTTCGGGGAGCTTTTCACGTCACACAAAACTGATCCCACACCGCCTGTACTATTGTTGTATTAATGATCACAAATTTTAATATTTCATTCACAATGAAATCGGCTTAATTATTAATGTTTGCTGTTATGTGTAATAATAATACCCTAAATAGTCAAATTATTTTAATACGTGCATTTTTTATCCCACTACGGCCAAACCAAATGGAAGGGTAATAACAGATAAAGTAATAATAACAGGTAAATAACAGATTTTGGCAGTCTATGTAGTATTTTTCTGTTCCACCGTAACGCCTAAACTATTGAACCTATTTTGAATGAATGAGGTGTCAATAGATTCTTAATATTGACCCGGGTAACATAGGCTATATAAATTTTAACATAATTTTGAAACAAGAAAATAATTCAGAAAGATGGTCAAGATAGAGCCGTGGTCACACCTAGTGTATGTAACATGTAACACCTAATTATTTCCAAATATAGCTTCAAGCTTTTTCTTATGAGCAGGGTACACATCGGTCAATAACTTATATAGCAAGATATTTGTGTGTTCATTACCTAAGGGTATAAATTTACTGTTGGAAACTTAAACAATGAAACTTCATGTAATAGCCCAATAGGATTTGGATTGGAAACCACCAAATATCGGTTATGGGTATAACACAAATATTTTCGTTTATCCAAAGTTATTTACGTAATAAATATCAAAAATATATAAAAAAGGCGGGGTGTGACGAAATTTTAAAGAATAGAGGTCAGTCATAGAACTCAGAAAAGTCAGAACTTCGTCAAAGTGCGCCCCGCGATTTCATCAGTTCATTAAAAATATTTCAAATGATTAATGTGCAACCTGCAGTAATACGTGTCATCTTCCTATAAGACCAGAAAAACACAAGCACTGCTTTTCCTCCTGAAACTCTACTACAAACTTGACAGCGACGTACTCGGAGTTAATATCGCTGTGAAATGTTTAAACTAATCAAATTCAAATTCATCGTAGGGTCTGAGCTGGCAGATGTTGTGACTTAGAAGTAGTGATTATTTTACTATAGGTATAACTTACGTACATAATATTTTAACATAACAGATTTAATACGTGATATAAGTGTATGAGAAGGGTACACATCGGTCGGTTTCCTGAAATAAATAATAACAATACTGTTAAAATATTACGTAAAACTTCGCACAAAATATAATAATACTGTTTCAGAAAAATATTTAATTATTCGAATGGTATATTATATCACATAGACAACAGAGAACGGCTTCAGGGTCCCACAGTAGAATTATTTCTTCAAACCTACCTAAAAAAAACTGCACGGTATTTATTATTTATCCAATCGTCAAAATTTTCAACTTTATTAATTACAAAATTTTCAAAAAGGTACATTATATTCACTTCTAAGATTATATATCTAATACAAAATAATCAATGTTGGAGGTTTCTGACGTACGAATATATTCCATTTCATTCCTCTATTTCATTACAAAGCAGACTTCACCACAACGAATGCTTGGAATATTTAGGACCGTACAAACTAGCTTTGAAATGAACATTCTTTCTGTTGCCTTATTTTCGTAATTAATTTAATAAACTAGCCAAGTATGGTACTCATATGAGAGGTTGAAATATGAAGAAAGACAATACAAGAAAGTTATGAAACTAAATTTTAGTATATTCTGTTGGGAAGTCTCAATATACATGCATATTAAAGTGTGTGTATGGAGAGTGCGAAATATATATATATCTATCTTAATTATCGTATTACATCAAGGCAGAACATTTCAACTTAATTTACTGAAAAAACACGTATGTAGTAAGCTTTTAAAAATCGACACTTTAATAAGTAAAAACCACGACATTATTTCCAAATGCGTTTCAACTTCTCTAAAAGAAGAAAATGACACAAAGTGTTATTTTCACAACCACAAGCCACATGTGATGACGCCGCTCCTTTGACATCGCCCGAGGCATCAAAATATACGTAATTATAGTCCTGTCTCACTACTGTTTTTTTATCCAAGTCTTGAAAGAACTATGAGGTATTTGTTTTTTAAGCCGCAGGCATTAAACTGTTTCTACCCACCGCGTAGCAACCCAGACCTTACATAAACAAACAATCGCAACGTTAAACTCTAAGATCTTATAATTAAGAATAGCAAAGTTATTCCATGTCCACAATAGCATTATTTCATTTGTACAGAGGGATCCATACATGGCTCACGGCGATTTTTCCAATTTCACTTCCATTCCACTGGCGAATTGGACGCGTCCGTCGAATCGAAAAGGCTTGTTGAAAATTTACATATGTTGGAAAATAGATATATGCTGAACCCCATTCGGATAGAGGCAATCAACCCGACGCAAACATCAACCAACAGTCCTCTTATTTACATTCAACTTTAAAGTAAACAAAAGCTGTAATTACTCACTATTTACAATATAAAAATTTCGCAAAATAAAGTCATGAAATATTCTCACTCGAGTATCTACGAGTTAAACTGCGACTGTTCCAGATTTATTTGTATTACATACAAATAAATGGTTCCATTATTATAAGAAGTTAAACAACACTGATTATTCCGTTCTCCCATTGACAGTAACGACTTGTGTAATACGAGCCATTTAGCAATTAGGAATGAGAACGAGTAACGTTTGACTCGGGAATATAACAAAAAGCCGATTGCTCATACCCATATATTAAGTTAATGGGTTCTGGCACTAAGCACGCCCTTGACTTTAACGATGCGGCAGAGAAGCACGGAATAAATTTAAATTGGTTGAGCGTCGGGCGGTGGTCACCGGTCACTCTCGCCGGTCACGGGTTACTCGCCGACACAATGCGCACTCACTAACACTTCAACTTATTATATTTGCTCGACATGAGAGCAACAATCCTATATTGTTGCACAGTTATTCCTTGGATATCACGTTGCCCCGTCATAGTACATTATGATATAAGTGCGGTAAGTTGATAATTACAGCCGAGGCAATATTGCTAGCCCGAGCCGCAGGCGAGGTCTACAAGAAAGCAGAGGTTGTAATTATCAAAGCGCACGTATGTCGTTTTATAACATATTTGTGAGGAAATAAATAAAATTCGGACTTTCTTAGAAAAAAAAACAAATACAGCGTAAAGAAAAAACGCTCGGAAAAATTTTTGCTTGTCACAAATTATCGAGGCGCGCGCGTATCACCGCTTTTTTTTCAAGGCAAAGGCACAAAAACAGCATGTATTACAAATAAAGTAAATCAATATTTTTGTGTTTTATTACAGATAAATGGTTGTAATTTATGGTCTAAATTAATTAAGTTAGAGAATAAAATATTTATTTTATATATATAATAGTTATTTTATCTCCCAAAGTTAATTTTATTCATAAAATGTTGACCACTTTTCTGACATAAAAATTGTTTGCTAAGATTTAAAAAAGTACCGTTCGTTTTAGACGGAGCATCTTGATTATTAGTCTGTGATCTTGATAAACCGTGCATTTTACTTTACATTACCGCACAAGTGCGTAATGAGATACATTACGACACTGAAATTGGTGAAATAAGAGACCCTTTACGAGCAAATGTGTTATAAAATAAAATACAATTATCCGCAAAAGCAAATATCAGCAATATTGCAAAATAAAAAATAAAGCAATATATTGTATTACACGCAAAAAACGTCCTTATTTTTTTAACCTCGTCATCAAAATTAAGTTCTCCGTTACATTGTTACTATATCTAAAGCAATGCATACATGCCGTACGAAATTGCTGTCATTTGATTTCACTGGAAAATACACTTGAAAAGCGAATCATTTCCAGCAAAGTGTAGATTCTCCAAGTGCCAGACGGTGGGAATCGTATTCTAAGATTGGCTTCGGTTTTACATTTTGTTCTTTGAATTGTAAGAAGACTCGGTACTACGTGTGTAACAAAAAATAATATAATTTGTAAAGAACTACGCTCCAGTGTTAATCTGAATAGAGAAGAATATGAAACGCAATAACATTTTATTCCTTGTGAGATTTAAGATAGTGACGTAACTAGGTTACAATGTTTGCTCGTAAGCGATGCGACTGCAAATGGCGTCTTCTTTTCTCTACTTTTGTTATACATGAAAGCTTTTCAAAGCTTCCACCACCAGGGACTTAAAACAACAAATATACCTAACACGTCTCCATGGTAATAAGATGTGCCTAAAACCCTTATTAACATTGAAAACAACAGCGATTCTCCATTACACAAACCTACCTTTGAATAAAGCTAATAATTTATTACCGCTTTGAGAATGTATATTTGATTTTGTTTTCGCACAAGAAAATATTTTGAACGAGTAAGCGAAGTGTTCTTAATTTCTGTAATAAAACACTTCAACCTATGTGTTTTTCTCCAACTTGGGGAACATTGCACTGTGCACCAGATAGGTCCTATGACTTATAGATCTACAAATATGTGTCATTACAAAATTTAGAATATTAATATTTTGAATGAGATGTGATGTAGATAGTCTCTAAACTTGCCTTATCTTATATTTATCCTTCGATCGACTTACCTTATTGTATTTAGTATCTATATCGGAGACTCTTACGATAGATGTACTTACTATTTTTTCATCAGATAATAGGCATAAAGCTTGATTTTTTCAGACACAATACAGTTTTACTTAAAAGTTAAACTCGTATTTCTAAAAGAATAAACGAGTATGAAACGTTGTAGCTTAACGCTAGAATAACTAAAATATTACGGAACTTGGCTTTTAGAAACACTAATAAATAATGGTCTGCATTGAAATTTCTTCAAGAAACTACTGAGCGTGCATATCAACGGGTATCCGTCGCGGCTAAGTGATTATGATGCATCACAGCCAGCCTCGTCCATCACATCAGCATCATACATCATCGCGTGAACTCTAACGCAATAACGAAACTTATGAATAAATACTCGAGCTCCATACATTATATTGTATGAAAGCACTCACTTGAACCATAGCCTTATCGTTTACCCTTTTGAAATCATGTAATAAGGAATCTGGTATCCTTGAATTTAATATTATTAGATTTAGCAGAAGTACAGTCTAATTAAATCCGATTTAGACAGAACTGAACTCTTGAATAAATCAATTTGTAGATACATATTGACATTTTATGTAATTTCCAATTTCGGTAGCTACACTATCTATATTATAATCACACAAATTTATTTACCTGCCCTAATATTGTATGGGATGTGGTAAAAAAATTGAGATGATATAATGTCTTATGATCCAAGTCATTACATCTTACTGTCAACCATATAATCCAACGCAAAGCAACAGAAACTTCCAACATTTAATGAGCGAGTGCTAATTTCTTTTAAAGTCTCTATTATGTCAGGCTTATCTGCTCGCTTTCGCTGATTTTTGTTCTCTATCTGCGGTACCCAGGTACGGTAATTAACCACCGAGCACTCCTTCAATTTATTGCGGGAAAATTATCTTTGTTGACCCACGCGCCTGTGCCAAGGTGCTTAATTTTTTTTTCGTTCTTTGTAAGCGTTTTTCATATCCCCTACTCCGTATTCGTCCTTTGTTTACTGTCTGTTTATTAATTTCGTTATGGAGAACACACTGTTCTTTTGTTATACACATGAAGGCATGTAGGTAAATGAATTATGATACGGTACTGTTTCGTGATTAATCTCTCACAAAGTTTTATCTCATATCGTGCTATGTGTACCTACAATTTAGTTTAAACTACTAATAAATATAATGAATTAACTGATCACATATGTAATTTTCAGATGTGCATAAGACTCACATCATAATTTCAGCCTATATCAGTCCACTGCTGAACATAGGCCTCTCCTAACACGCGCCATAACACTCGGTCCTCCGCCTTCCGCATCCAGTCAAACCTAGCGACCTGACGACTCACATTCTGACCCACAAAGACTAATGAATTTGAATACCTAACTTAAAGCACATAATATACTCAATATGTAACAACAAATATAAGTAACCATTTATAGATCAAAGACAGTCCATGACTGGAGTTTGCGAGTAGCTTCCCGCTCCCATTTCACATGTGTGCCCCAGCCATTGGCGCACTAATGCAGCGTGCATTTTTAATTCATGTCAAGAGTCCCCGGGCGGCTGCAAGCTAACTGCGACCGCGATGCAACCGCTTACGGCTACCGAACATGACATGGAAGTAAGCTCAGCTACATCTATCTATCCTACAAGTTTAAGCGTCGTTATGTAACTAGAACAATATTAACGATATGTTTTTTTTTGTATAACACGAGAGCGATGCCGACATTGACAAACAGGCCTAGAGCCCGCCTAATGGTAAGCGGTAACAGTAGTCTATGGATGCCTCCAGCACCAGAGACACCACATGCACATTACCGAGACATAAGTCATATATTTCTGATTGTGTTGAAAAAAAACTAAACATCGGTTTGAGTACAACCTGATGTTTAGTAACCTTAAAAAACTTGTTCAAATTGACAGTGGCCAAGACGTTTGCGTCAACCTTCAACGGTATTTTTACCGATCTAACTTCAACTTAAAATTGCGCGAAATTCAGTCAGTGGTAGGTTCATTATATTTATTTATATTAAAACAGAGATGTGCAATAATAATATACAATTATACATCTCAATATAACACATTTAATGGTGTTTGCGGATATATTATTTTGAATAGAATTCGAACCAGTTGTCGGTATTAAGATTTATTGACATTTGCTGTGGGTAGTGGAAACTGCATTTAGGTAATCAAGAAAATTCTAGCGGTCTATCCCACATGGCATGTCTTTACTTAATTTCTGTACACTAATCATGATTGAAAACCCACTTCTGAAGTGGGTTTCCAATAAACCCACCTTATGGGGTGGGTTTATTGGAAACCCACTATATACATTTCAGAAACTCCGTAATATTAAAACAACAACCCAACAAAGGCAGGTTTTTGTATTTTTATTTCATATAATAGTTTCAATTCTGATGAATAGATTAAATGTAGCGTAAATTTGTATTTATTTGTTATTAAAACAGAAGTGTCCCATATGTTACCATGAAAGCATTGTCAGAATTATTTTACAAATAAATACGACATACTACTCGTTATTATGTGCATTATTCACTAATAAATTTCGCAGAAATGAGATTACACGGAGTCTACGTTCATATGGATTCCGTTCCAGTTCACTTTATTTTCAATAACATATTGTTTTGCATGAACAGAATATTAATATAAGTACAGATAGAATTACACTGTTCGCATTTTCTACGAAACCCAGCGATTGCTCAGGATAATGGATGGTAACTAAAACTTCCAAATGCGAAACATCGCCCATCATTATTATTATTAGTTAAACCTCTTTGAATAAGAATTGTCTTAAATACTGGCCATTTTGGGTGAACATATTTTGCAAGGCATTTGATTTTTTTTTTTTTCTTTTTTTGATTTAATGGTAACTTTGTCTTTTTCGAGAAAACTAGCCATTTTTTGTGCATTCTTTTATTTAAAAGAAAATTATCAGGTATTTATTATCTGTGTAAACATAGTTATAGTCGGACACTTGTCTTTCTGTGTAGTAATTACGCCACATGGAGGGCGTTACTGTCTTTCAAGTACTGTCAAATGTGACGTTACAAGTATAACAATAGGACAACATAATATGTATTTGCAGAGCTATTCGTGTCGGACTAAATCTGTATTCACATGAATCTAATAAATTAATATCTCAGGTAATAAATAAATGAATAATCCATGTAACAATTTGATATAATATATATTATGACAAAGATAAGTAAATTTAACGTATTTTGACGTAAATACATTATTTTGTTCATCCGTCCTATAAAACGATTATATCCAATTCATAAAACAATTTCCACTCCGATAATCGTCTAAGCACTCGAGTTACATACATTAAAGTTCAATTACTGTCATTCACTCAAGCAAACAACCATGTTTTTATCATTCATATTATCATTAAAGCATAAAAGCTTTATTGAATTCTGTCTACTTCATAAAGAAGATCAATTGATTCAGTCAGGCGAAGAAAAATAAGTAGGCGTAGCTTGTTGCCTTTTAAGTGTCATTAATTTAACTGTCATAAGCTTTCATTTGATATCGTGAAGTGATGAAAATATTATTTTTGTCGTGGCTATAATTTTGTTTGCGTAGATAATCAATTGAAGATGTTCTATATGAATATAGTACAAATTGGTACCTATGACTGACTATGCTTTGTATCTACGACATCATCACAGTTTAGTTATATTATATTAGGTTTAAACATTTTAATAAGTTATAGGTACTTTCTTCTATCATCGTCATATTAGCGATAAACTACTTTTCAGACTGTTATTACCACAAAGGAATAATTTAATTGCAAAAACTTTACATTTGTGTCACTGAAAAATATGACCATTCTTCAATTAAAACCTATGCATATGCACGGTTCTAAAAAGGTTTGGATTTTTATTTTACACCTAGGATTCATGTTTGCTCGATTTTGTTCTTTTTTTTTCGTACGCTTCACCTTAAAAATATATTCGTCTATAAAAGAGACAGAAATAGTCAGTTTCAAACGTAGATTTTTCGTCATAAAACGGATATTCTATTTTTAAAATGTTACAAGGATTTTAAATGTAGGTCACATGTTTCGCACTCATTTTACGAGCGACGACGCAACGAGCAGAATTTTTAATTGATGTGGTGGAAATGAATCGAGCCATATTTACACTTGAAATAAAAAGGTAAACATCATTATTTATTAACACTTTTATAAACATAGCATTAATCTAGTATCAAGTTAGTTGATAAATTAATTTCAATGAGATGCTGGCTGCTTAAACTAGATATTATTGTGGACCAAAACAGTTTATAAATATTAAATAAAAAAGTAGAATAAGCCCAATAAAATAAAAACCACCCTTTAAAAACTAATACTTAATTTGAAAAAATATTCACATAGCTTAACCTGGATTATCCGAAACACCTTCCGTTTCACCAACTGATTTTAATACCCAAATCCCTAGAGCGGGGAAATGCTAGTTTGACATTACCCAAACAACTATAACGTCACCTAATTGGAAATTTGATTTTCCAAGTATCTGACCTGACCTAAATAAAGTAGAAATAAGTTGACAAAAAATATTTAGTTTAAAGATTTTTGTAGATACAAAAAAAATACGTGGCCACCTCAAGTTTTAATTAAAAAACTTCTGTAAACTTTTTGTGTATTCCAGCCTGTATCGGAAGAGGCACTAAATTGTAACTGTATTTGTACCCACTCTACTTGCTTAGGTTAATAACTAGGTAGCTAGTAGCTACTGGATGGTTAACAAGGCTTAGGTTTACTTGGGACGTCTAGCTTTTGTGTATTAAGTATAAGACTTTTAGTTTAATTTTGGTATTAGGTTTCATTATTGACTTGACTGGCCTGTTGGTCTAGTGGTTAGTGACCCTGACTGCCAAACCGGAGGTCGTGGGTTCGATCCCCACCCAGGACAAATCTTTGTGTGATGAGCATAAAGGTTTGTTCTGTGTCTGGGTGTAATTTATCTATAATATGTATGTATTTACAAAAAAAAATGTATTTAAGTAGTAAATCAGTTGTTTAGTACCCATAACACAAGCAAATATAATTGCTTACTTTGGGACTAGATGGCGCTGTGTAAATGTGGTAGAATATTATTATTATTATGTATGTCTTTCCTTTATCTCGAGCCAATGGTGACCCGGACTTTTGGAAGGCGTACATGGGGCCGAAGCCAACATGAAGAGGCCCTTTAGACAGTTTAATCTAAGTTGTAATGTGACACTGACCGGCGAGTATACTTGTATGCGCTATATAAACTCAAACAAGTATAATACTCCCCGGTCACTGTAGGTCTATTGTAGTACTTGGAAAATAAAAATCATGGGCTATTGGGTTGGGTTGCTAAGTGTGTTGGAAAAACTGGTACTATGGAAGGGACTATGGCGTCTGCCCGTAACAATGCTGTTAAACACGTATAAAATGGGCAGACGGAGACTTGCCAACTCAGTGATGGGCCCCCAGAAAACTCGCAACTTGCAAGAAGGGGCAACATTTCCTGAGCGGCTAAAGGTGGAGAGGTGTCACTGGACTTTCTTTATTATTATTATTATTGATTTTGCTTCAATTAATAATAATACGAGTATATTTGTTAATAAGATCTTGCTAGAATATGGTTGGGGTAAATATTTTTAGGTACTATGTTTCACTGTTTATATATAGAACTTACTAGTAATTTAAGTTACATTGTTCCTAGAACTGTTATTAGGCGAACGGTGCGCGCATGTCCGTTGTTTGCTGTACCACCCTGTAAAACAAACGCCGGAGTTCGTGCGCCTTTGCGTCGCATGTGCCAAGATTTTAACGACCATTTCACAGATTTAGATATATTTTCTATGCGCGCTAATGCATTTAGATGTATACTATCGCAATATATAAAACAGTTAAAATAATAGCATTATTTGCTTCATACAGTGACTTATCATTTATATCAGTATCATAGTGTATTTTTTTCTTTTTTCTTCACTCTTCTATTTGTCATAACTTTGTATTATCCACAGAATGTGGATAACGTTGTAAGTGCACATTTAATCATAGTTAATTAAGGCATTCATTGTAATTATCGTCAGTGTGTAACTGTTTGTTAATCCCTAATAAATATAAATAAAATATATAGATAATATATGTAGATTATACTAACTAACTTTATTTATGCGAAAGAGAATTGGCGAAACCAACAATTTTATTGTTTAAGTAAGATTTTAAAACGGTTAGGTATAGGGTTAAAAACGTATAAGCAATGGTTCATTAAACGCTTAGCTTGAGTCTGTGATTATAAAAATGGGTGAAATTTAAATTAATTTATTCGACTCCAACCCTCTATTCACAAACCAGCATTAGGCCAGCGTGTGTGGATTATGGCCTAAACCCTCTCAGTTCTCTAGATAGAGGATAGGAGACCCGAGCCTAGCAGTAGGACATTAATGGGTTGCTGATGACTCTAACCCTAATAAATGTATGTAGCATATATAATTTTAAATGACATATATTATATAAATTCTACTACTAGAAATAACAAGCAAATATTCAAGAAACGTTCCGGTAACGTGTACATTTCGTTCAGTGTGTGCAATGAAGTGAAGCATGGCAAGTTGTAGGTGCACAGAACCACCCCGGAGTTGAAATGTCAACACCACACCGCGCTCACTGCGCAATAATAGAGTGTTTACACTATTCTGTACACACCCTTATTCATATAAACCTATACAGTTACATTAATGGATTACTGCACTATCTGCACTTTCGATAATTTGAGGAAACGTTTGACAACAGAAATGTGACGCAGCTAAGTAAACCGCTCTAATTAAGTGTAGCATTGTCATACTGTAGTGTATGAAACTGTAGGTAGTTTGTCTCATGTCACTAGATACGGGTGGTAGTGGTCATGAGAGGAGAGATATCACTGATGTTAGTCGACTATACTCAGTTGATGTCCGACCGTCAGCCCGACAACACCGACAGCTGTGTGGGCGAGCTTTACTTATAGTAATTAATCTTGTTGTGATAGTAAATAATATATAGTGAAATAGCAAAAACTATAATAGCATCAAGCCTATTATCCAGAAAGGGGAGAGAGGGGTGAAATGCACATTTTGCTAGCTATATTTGGTCACATATAGGTAATAGGAAACGAGCCGATTGCAATTAATCAGGTACGTTTCCAGATACCAGGCTTATACAAAGAATTTCAAAGCTGAAAATCCATCACCATTTTTGCCCCATTTTGTACTCTCCAAGTGGTAACAGTCACACTAATATTATGAAAGCAAAAGTTTATGAGTGTATATGTTTGATACTCGTTCAAGCTCAAACGGCTGGACCAATTTTAATCACACTTGGTATCGAGATAGCAGACTGTAAACTCTTTCCTCTAGCTCAGGCCCAGCAGCAGGACATTAATGGGTTGCTGACGATGGAGGTAGCTCTGGATTAACACATAGACTTTATTTTGTATTTTTAAACCGCGGCTAATACCGCGGTGAGCAGATAATGAAAAATAAAAAATACTGGATGTTATAAAAGGCGAGTAGATAAATAAAGAAATCAGTAAAAATTATAACTAACTACTGAAGAAAGAAAATTTCGATGAAATATGACTTGCCAAAAACATTAATTGACTTTACATCAATTTACCATTTTTATCCAACCTACCTCTGTTGCGGGGGTTCTAATAAAATGTGATCTATTTATGGAAATTGCTTTTGACAGCTAATCGAAGGTTTGACAAAAAATGAACATCAGAATTCCGTATTTTGTTTATTTTAAATATTATGTCTTGAACAGTGAGTTCTTTGAGCTCTTGACTTGTCAGTTTGTTATGAAACAGCTATCAATTCGGCTTGATCAAATAGAACCTAAATTAATTTCTATCTACCGTTCACAAGTCAATGTTAGTTTGAGAACTACATAAATTGAATTAATTTTCCAACTTCCTTTTGAGGTACGGAACCCTAAAAATGGGTGATACTATGTTATGTTCTTTATATAAGGTACTAAGACTATAGTATAGCTTCGAAATACCTTTAATGTATAGTTTTTAAAATTGCCATGGTCAATTAACAATCATTTTTGAATAAAGGACATGGTAAATATCCCGAAAATTATAATATTATTAACCTTCAATCATTATATCAGCCGCAGAGAGTCCACTGCAGGACATAGGCCTCCTCAAGAGATTTCCAATAGGGCCGGTTGTATGCGGCCTGCATCCAGCGCGATCCTGCTATTCGGATCAGATCGTCTGTCCACCTCGTGGGTGGGCGTCCTACGCTGCGCTTGCCGGTGCGTGGTCTCCATTCAAGAACTTTTCGGCCCCATCGGCCATCAGTTCTGCGTGATATGTGCCCTGCCCACTGCCACTTCAGCTTGAAAAAAATGATGATGGTGATGAACCTTCAATCAACAAACTATTTTTGGCATTCATACGTGAAAACTTTCCAACAATACGTTCTAAAGGCTCCTTATACCTACATAGACAAGGCGTAATAAATCCAGATCATTATACCGAAGCAATCCAACGCAACGAAACAAACTTATTTTGCTCGAAATAAAAAGATGTCTTTCTCAAACATGCTTGTTCCATTATGTTTGTTCTTAGTGAGTAACGTAAAGCTTAGATTACACTATAGTTAACTTACTATGGTCAAAGCAACGTAATATCTACGTTTCCTATTCACTCTAGCTGTATCAAGTGATTGATCGATAGCATTCCGAGAAGTGAATTTGACCTAAGCGTTTGGTTACCACAAGCATTTTTCTCCGCAATTCTAGTAGGAAATGGTAACTATAAGGTGGTGTATGGATTGTATGGTGTATATATGGGCTTAAGTGTGCGGAGTCCACGTCGCCCGGAGCGCGCGAGTCTCCACACAAACGATGAATTATTACGTGTCATCAATTACCGGACAGACACGACTGCCACTGATGTTTTACTCGTGTTTCTAGATGTGCTTTGGTTGTATGAATATATGTTTAGAAAAATAGAAATATATGTTAAGTATATATTATATAAGTATATAATGGATGCGAAAGCCCAAAATCGCTCATCATCGTCATCAGCAACCTATTAAGTCCCACTGCTGGGCTCGGGTCTCCTCTCCTCTAACTAGAGAACTGAGAGGGTTTAGGCTATAATCCACTCACGCTGGCCTGCGGGTTGGTTTTCCTTCACCGTTAGCAGATGATAAGTCACTGGACTAGTAAATATAAATTCCACAAAGTGGAATCCACATTGGTACTGCCGGTCGGGATCGAACTCGGACCGCGTGATTTGCACGCTGGTCCCTTATCCATTCAGCCACCATCGACATCGCTTAAAAAAAAACGCTCGCTTTTGTGGAAGTTAGGTGAGCTGTATGTCCAGCAGCGGACGTTGTTGGGCTGAATTATGATGATGAGGATATTATACAGGGTGTATACGACACGTTAACACTGGCTGCCTTATCATTTAATGTCGTATCGTCGTATACAGCCTGTATAATGTATATTCGAGAAAAAATTATAACTGAGAAACGAATTATTGGACGTCTATTGCCATCTTTCATAGCCATGTAATAGATTAGCTATCATCCCAGTTAATGTTAAGTGATTACCACCACCTGTAGGTATTAACAGCGCCATAGACACAAATATATTGAAAATAAAATCACTTTTTTTCTTGCCCTCTTATGACCAACAGCCATTTATCAACAGAAACCTTGATAAAATAAAATAACAGAAAAACAATATTTACAAAGCCGTACTTGTTATCTGTGGCTAAAAGAAAACAATGAGATGACATAATGAATGTATTCAAAAACGAAATAATCATAAATTCAATTTTTTTTTTTTGCTATCCAACGCGGTAATGTGGCTAGCCTTTTGGTTACGTTTCCTCAGGAATCTGATCTTAATCAGACATTCTATTTATAGGGATTTCCTGTAAATAGATACTCTATTTTCTTTTTTTTTTAATAGGTTAGCTGTGTATATTTTTAAGTTATGTGTAAATATTTTATTGAATAAATATTGGTTCATATCAAAAAATGTACTGAAATGTAAAGAAAATAACGAAGGTAAACCGCTCTTCTAGTTATATATCTCTCTACGACTGTTATTGTAAAGCGGTGTTTACATCACCCTGCTTTATAGAACCTGAACGGCATTGGCACGCAAACAACGTGATGTTTGTTCTATTGTAAATCCAATCCGTTTGTCTTTCAACGCCATTAATAAGGTGACTATTGGCAGAGATAGATCACTATTACGCAAGTACTACTCTAGTGTGTGCCGAGCCTTTGATAATATTCTTTTTTTTCCTTATTGGAAAGAAACCGTAATAGTTGTTTACATTATCGGGAAAAGAATTATTTGAAGTTCATATAAATATTTGATTAGATATCGACCTTCTGAGTTATGAAAACATGTTGTTTTCCTCTTATTTCTATTTGCTCATATTCTGGGAGTTTCAGAGAAGTTTATTATTGATACTTGACACTGATCTCAGTACACTAATAAATTCTATATAAGATCAAATACATAATTATGGAGTTCCGTTTTTTTTTGATTAATTTAAGGAAAGCTAAACTCATATTAACCCTTTGAACGCCAGAGACGTCTAGACACGTAAAATGAAAATGTGCTCACCACGCCAATGACGGCATGGCACGTCAAAAATGTACTGTATTTTAAAAGCTTCGCACAAGGCACGGCAATACCGATTTGACGTGGCGCTCAAAAGGTAAAAAAACTAAAAAAATCGCTCGCTGTGGCGGAAATTAGGTTGGGCCTATATTCAACAGTGGACGTCATTAGGATATAATGATGATGATGAATCCCATATTAGACTAGCTACTGTAGTTATGGCAAGTGTTAGGAGAGGCCTATGTCCAGTAGTGGACTACAATAGGCTGAGATGATGATAGTTAATTCAAAAATTCATATTTATTTGCCTTGTCTATTTTCAGCTACGATATTCTATAAAATAAATTGGTTAGCACTGAATCGTTGACAGAGCTTACAGTTTGTTGTTGACAGCCATCACATCGCGAAATAATGTCATGGAGCGAAGCACCTGTGAAGCTGTTTTTGAACAATCGTGTTTTGAAATATAATATTAATTAGGAATTATTATATCTTATGCAGACAATAACACTGCGAGAAAAGGAAAATTCGAAACAAACCCTATACCAACCCGTCTTGCCAGCGTGGTATTGTAGGCTAAATTCCCTCCGCATTCTTTCATTTTTGACATTTATGGGTTGAAATGATGATGATGATGATGATACCTACTGAAAATTCAGATTTATATTTTCATCATTGGATCATTTTTATAAAGAAATCAGATCCGGTTGGGCAAAAATCGTTTTGGGTAAGAACCCAAAACGATTATAAACTATATAAATTATAAACGATAGAACGAAAAGAGACAGAAGACTGTCATGAAATTATCATTATCCTTGACATTAACCAATTACAAGGACCTTATATATATGCTGACGAAATTTGGATGTGGTGCACCGCTACCCATCCTGCCTCGGTGACAAAAAGCGTAATGCTGTTTTCTTTTAACTTTAAAAAGCCCATTTCCAAGAAACATTCTCTTCCAATCCAATAGAAGCAGGTTACTAAGTGAAATAGAAGGTGCTATTACGACTTACGTCAGAGAAGGTAATATAAATAGTCCCATAAAAGTCATAAAACCCACTAACGTGTTCCCATCGCATCAATTCAAGTGCAAATTCATCGCAATAAAATTTTCATTACACGGATGCCTGGCCCTCCCGTATTATGTGCGATACACCTATGACGTGTTACGCACATATTTTACGTACTCATATAATGTTATATCGTGACCTTACCTGCGATTTATGTCATAATATTATGTTTTTATACTTAAATGTTAAAAGATATATCCACTAGTGAACAGGTGAATTCATAACTGCTCGATACTTAGTGTGGCTAGGGGTCTTACTCTGAATTTCGACATTCAACTTGGTCAAAGTCAAAGTCAAAGCGGTCGGTTTTGATGTCGTTGTCAAATGTGTAGAAATTTAGATATGGTCGCGATCACTTTCAAACATTTGAAAGCAAGTCGAATGTCGAAATTCAAAGTAAGCCCCCTGAGATTTCGTTTGGACTACTCTGAATTTAGAAATTATTATAATACGCACTGTCATTCATAAACATTTCAGATTGATATCAAAATCAACTTATTCAAATTTCCTAAATTCAAGTAGCCCTGAGACTTAATTAGCCAGGTATTTGTGGACTAGAAAGCACATTATTTTATAATGAATTAAAAAACGTTTCATTGTAAACAGTTTACTTCTATTCTTTTCGTTATTTACACATGTTAGAAATTTCAATAGATAGATACCTACCTACCTAAATAGGCTTCAATAAATACACTGGTTATATTAAAACCGTATGTATAATGCACGAGCGCCGCTTCAGATCTGGGCTTGACCCTTTGATTGATGCTTTGGTTCGTCCGGTCCAGTAAGTTTTACGGCTATAAGTACGCTTGATAAATGGCGATAAAACTCTGCCTATGTCATGTGAAACCCTACTGTTAAGGGAGTATCGATTGATTGTGTTGCTATCGATTCTGTTAGATTTAACTTAACCATCCAGCCCATATTAAAAAATGCATCTAATGTCTCCAAAAAGAGGCCTAAGCTTCTTTGTATATTTTGTGCATTTAAAAAGACAATGCCCACACTAGTGGATAAGTCCTGTATCGCGGGATAGTTTAATAAAATAATGGACACAAAGAACACTCATTCATTGGACATACTTACGAGTACGTATGTCTATCTACGTATGTAATTCTCTTTAAAGCACTGTATGGAGAAGCAGATGAAGGAATTGGAGAATGAATTGGAAGGAAATGCTTCTAGAAGATACTCTGACTCGGTAAAAAGCGTAGTTGGCCGCAGCACAGAATAAATGCCTCACCGTGCTCTACACTATGATGGCATCCAGTTGAGGCTTGTATTATTATTATATGGTCGCGATCCTTAGCAACGAATAAACTAGGGTAAAAAAAACTGGCCAAGTGCGTGTCGGGCTACGCACAGCGTAGGGTTCCGTAGTAACCCGTTATCACAATTTAGTACAATTCTGTTGTTCTTTATTCTGAAAAGGATTTTGTATTTGGTACAAAATTATCCAACACCCAAGTTCAACGACTATTACTGCTAAACTAACTATCATCATGAATTTTTCCAGATTTTTCCAGCCAGCAGTTTAGCTTTTAGGAGGGGGACACTACTAATATTTCGTAAATGGACCATTAAATCGAAAAATAATGTTAGTAACCCCCAAGTCATTTTAGAAGACCTACTCAACGATACCCCACACGATGGGGTAGACGATAAAAAAAAATCATCCCCACTTCACATGTAAGGGAGCTACCCTAAAAAAAAATATTTTCCAAAATTTTATATTAACACTTTGTCGACGTCATTGATATACATATTCCTACAAAATTACAGCTTTCTAGTACCAACGGTCTCTTAGCAAAACTTCGGACAGACAGACAGACGGACATAACGAAAGTATAAGGGTCCCTAGTCAGAACTACGGAACACTAAAAAGGAGATTTTACACTTTTAAAATATATCTAATTGGCCATTAGTTTTACCGTAGCAAAAATGAAAGTATAAATTATATTTACCCGAATTAACAATGATGAACCCTTGCAAACTCCGAGTTATTACACTGGGTGTTTCACAGAACTCCTACAGCTTTGGGTTCCGCTACGAATTTAATCAGAAGTCAGTGTCTGTCATTGTCGAAATCCACAATACATAACATACATAGCGTTCTACATTTTTCGCGAAGGGGTAGGACGAGTTCCATCATACTCACATTGCAGTAGCAATGTCGGTTGGTGAAATAGGGGCGATTCTATAACCATTTACCGGGCACATTACCTAATACCGGGCTGATCCTGACAGTAAAACCAATTACCATTTTTGTTTGACCGGGGTTTGAACCCGGAACCTTTTACGACTGCTGATGCCTATATCCATAGCCGAAATTTAACACTTACTGGGCGGGTCTTAGTTTGTTTGCTGCATCAGCAACCCTTTAAATCCAACTGCTGGGCTCGGGTCTCCTCTCCTCTAACTAGAGAGCTGAGAGGGTTTAGGCCATAATCCACACACGCTGGCCAAGTGCGGGTTGGTGGATTAGACGTAGGTACTCATGAAATTTCTTTTAGGGTATGTGGGTTTCCTCGCGATGTTTTCCTTTACCGTTAGCAGATGGTAAGTCAGTTGACTTGACTAGTACATATAAATTCCACAAAAAAGAATCCACATTGGTACTGCCAGTCGGGATCGAACTCGGACCGCATGATTTGCACGCCGGTCCTTTCTCCATTCAGCTACCATCGCTTCTTTTTGTTTGTAGTAAGTAAGTAAGCAAACTTACTTAAACTTCTTTTTGTTTGTTTACTTACAGGAATTATAAACAAAGTGACACCCTATTACTATCTAACAAGTACTCGTATAATGTCAGAAAAAAATTAACGACATCCTTAGCATAAAATTTGAAATTTTAATCATTACTTTAATTAAAAATTTTAATTGTTACTCACACAAAAGCCCTTGAAGTTTAACTAAGGCTTGAATAATTTGCTAATGGGCTATTAAATACAGTGAAAAGTGATTAAAACTGGCGTGTGAAGTGTCAATGAGTACGTGATTATGAGGAAACATGCTCGCGAAAATTTATCAAATTACATTTTTGAGAACACCGTTTTAATGACATAAGTTATATATCTTCGTTTTAATTAGGAAGGTTTCATAACATATAATAATGAGCACAAGAAGAAGTAATGGGTTTTACCTTATATACGAGTAAGTAAATTCTAACAAAAATCTTATGAAGTACAATGAAAAAACCATCGTAAAATCTGCTAGCACAGACATAAACACGAGATTTTATCCACATTAATTAATATAAACGCATTACTTGTCTGATAATCATAAGCACAATTTTATTATGATCTAGTCATAACCACAGTTCAAAGATCACTAATTACAACGAGATTCAAATGAGAATTTTCCCATAGCGGCAACCACTAGACCAATAAAATATAAACAAATAAAATCTTTATTATAACAATTACTATATTTACCAATCACGTCACGCGTAATAAATCCATTCATTTGCTTTATAGGTTTCTTACGAGGGTAATTAAAAAGCTCCCGTAATTACGCAGTTCCAATGCCTTTACAACAGAATAGACTGCCGGTTACTATGGTTAAATAAGTGGTTACCGTTGATTTTAATAAGTAGCTTATTTTAGGGCGTGTATACACTTGGCAGATAGTTTGTTAAAAAGTTTTAAATGGTCTTGAAAATTGAAATTTTATTCATATTACTGTAAGTATTGGCATTTGACAAAAAATGTGACTGTACTTGGGGCAATTGTCTTGACTCGACATTAAGGGAATAAAAGCGAGGATTCTCGACATTGAGGCAAAGGGGCCCCAGTTCAGGTGAATAACGTTTACAAAGGGAGTCCCGTCTAGTTATTTTAAGCTCATTTTTATTTCCATATCGACTGGCACTTGTTTTTCCCCCTACAGGAGGTTCAGGAAAGTGAGTATGTATATCCTTGTAGTCATACTGATATGACAAATTAGTATGACCATCAGGAAACGGGGTAAAAAAGTGGTGACTCTCACCGCTTGTCGTAGAGATACTAGACGTAAAGGGAACAATGTGTCTTCTCGAAGAATCACATTTCTTTCAGTTGACATTAATGATATTTGTTTTTATGTTGATCTAATAATATAACTCTGGTGCATTTCCAAATTGATTTGGACAAAGACTTCCAATTTTATTAATCAAAATACCTCTCGAAAATTTCGAAAATGAAAATGCCACAAACTGTTACCCGGTTACCCATCTATGGGTATCCATACCCATCTATATATATAAACGCACAAGAGATCTACACGGCAGAATCTAGACAAACCTAGAAGAGTGTAGACAGGCCAGGGAAGCCCTCCCTATGCTCGACCAAAAACTAACTAGGAGTCTGAGACAGCTGTCCAAACGGCAATTGCGCACAGCCACAGCCGTTATCACAGGACATGGCTCCTTTAATAAACACCTTTTCGTTCTAGGCATCACAGACAGCCCTCTCTGCAGAGCCTGCATGAGTGAGGAGGTATTATATTTTGTAAGTTTTCTCTGAGAAAAAAAAAAAGAAAAAAAAAAAACAACACAGGTACACTCCGACAGATAACCAGCAATATCAATAGACTGCTGGCGTTCTTCGGCGAGCTAGGGTGGATCGAGTGAGCTATCCACCCTCACGCAATAACCGCGCCTTGACGTGGAGTTGCGGATAACAGCCTGCCATACCTAACCTAAACCCATCTATGGACTGACCTTGCCGAACGCTGCTTATCCTGAGTTCAAAGAAATGAGCATCGCAGTACCACAATGCTACGAGCGCCTCAATGTTTGCATTCTGTGACCGTGCTCTTATAAATAGTAAGGTTTAAATAAACTGGTTGGCCACCCTAGTTTGACGAGGCCTTGTTAGGTGGACATTGTTGTGGGTTTGGTCAAACAACTCACCGGCTATGTAAGGAGCAACTAAGTGATTTTCTATGCTTGTACAACAAATAGGAAACAAGCTAGATTTCTCAATACTAGTTCTAGATAACAATAACTACATTTGTTTTATGAGCGTGTTTATAAGCCGATCGCTAGTTACAGTAGGCTCTTGAGTAAATACTTATTAAGATATCTATAGCATATGCTATTGCTTATGGGCGCGATGATCGCCTTAAATACTTTTCCTATAACTAGCTCTTACATGATCTTGAGAATAAGTGTTATCTAATTTAATTTATTTAATAATTATACTCAATTATAGAGCACTGCGTTTACAGGAACATTCGAAACAAACCCTAAAGCAACCCGTCTGGCCAGCGTGCTATAATAGTAGGCTAAATTCCCTCCACATTATTTGCAGGAGATCCGAGCCCAGTAGTGGAACCTTCATGGGTTGAAATGATGATGATACTCAATCATCACGCATTATCCCTAATAGGGATTGGCAGTGTATTTGTAATATGCCATAGTAAACTAGTTCTAAGGATATTATTTATTAAAACAATATGAAATGACTTTGTATTATGTGACAAATTGTAATAATTTTTTCAAGTATCCTACTTCCTACCAATATTATGAATGCGAAAGTTTGGATGGTTGGATGGATTGTTGTTACTCAATCACGCCAGAACGGTTTCAAGGATCGGTTTTAAAAATAAATAATAGTTTGGAATAGAACAGAGGTTTACAACATGGAGATAGAACACTCAATAAACGTACCCCATACTTATTAAATAGTCTACCCATAGATATAAAAAGAGAGCCTGAATATGCAAAATTTAAAAGTAAATAAAAAAAAATCTTATAGCATCCTTGCCACAGATAACAATTTATACCTATACCTTCAATAGAATTTAAACATGTTTGTTGTATAAACAATGTATAAACTCGATTTTTCATGTGTTATGTATATTAATACGGCTTAGTAAGTATAGATGTGATAAATACTGATTTCACAGTCCAACTGTATTAAAATACGGTTTTGTGAGACAAGGTTTTGTAGATCATAAGGTATACACTGTACCTTTTATAAATAAAAAAACAACAATACGGTAACGCGTCTAAAGTTATTGACTGATATAACCAGAGTACAGCTTTTCCTTCCACGAAATATTTGCCATGAATGTGATTTGGATCTATGCCCAATAACTAATATTAGTTCCACCCAAGACATAGACGAACAATAAGAATAGTAGCATATTCTAAGTATAGTATAACGTGCTTCAATATTATACAGAGTCGAAACTTTTCAACATCAAGAAAGAAAAACACAAATATCAGCTTCGAATGCTTCCCATTTTCCTTAGAAACTCGCACAGGATGATAAACAGTTGATACTCTATGCTCTTTCATTCCGCAACGGAAAATATCTCCCCTTATCCAAAGCGGCACATAAAGTATTGATCCATCGCCTTTTACGGGATTGTGGGATGGTAATAACGAGACATTATTGCCTAAATAAGAAGCCGTATGCCTCATAAAATTCAACTTCCTCGAATCTGTGAAATAATCAAAGTATTATTGAGTCATAAATCTTTATCACCGCTTTCAACGACGTAATGCGAAGTATGTGAATATTTGGTAAGTTATGGCCAACTAATATAAAGAATTTTAAATATCCGCACCGTTACACACTGGTCTGCCTACGCTTGATATCAGATTTCGTATTGAATATATCATGCATCTGTAATTCATCAATCAATCAAACTATCGACGGTTCGTTAGAGCCGCACCGTTGTTTGTCCCACTGGGGAATCGGACACTACTCTCCCAAGAGATTGAACGCTGTACAATTCAATCAGATATTGGACCATTGATATTTGAACAATTCAACGCTGAAAATTCACGCTTTAGTCATAAATATATTCAAATATTTGAACAGAATCACGGCAGTTAATTAAAAATGTTTTATTTAAATTTCCTCAATACGAATTCAAACATCAGTCAGAAGTCAAATGAATGCATGTACTTACTTTCTTTTTAAATGCTCTCAGTGGTAACGTTGTCCCTAATGAAATAAAATTTACGAGGATACCGAATCATCTCAATTTTGTTCAAGCAGGCCGGTCGGGCCTCAGGCGAGCTTTTCATCTTACAGATTAATTTTAAATTAGATTAGATTAACATCTCCGAATCTGTATCGCTGTCATTTTTATTTAATCGCCTTTCTGACTTTTGTTACCTTACTGAATGAAAATTGTTATGGCTCCGATTTTTTCATTAGCCTCTGCAGTAATCTGTTAAATTATGATCTTCACTGAATATATTATATCTATCCAAATATAAAATTCATGGCAAATTTAAGTGGATAAACTTTTATGATTAACTTAAAACCACACTCATTTTAATAAATTATTTTTTTTCCAGTAATCATGAATTTGTTCAGAGAAAAATTACAACTCGTATACGACAGAATTCTATTCACTCATAATCTGAACAGTCATGATATTAAACATTTTATTCTGACGACACCCCTGGGAAGTAATTTTGTCTATTTGGAACCATAGGTACGATGTTATAATTAAAATCGCTCTAATGCCAGCCATAAGGCGAAACCGCAGCAATTAGCAATTAAAAGCCACAGCTTTTCCCTAGTTTTGAAAACCTCATATAAAAGTATTATTAATTAAAGGTTAAGGTCGAAGGAACTTTGTCTCTTGATATCTTATAATAAGGAGTATATATGAATATATTTTAAAAATGACAAATATTGGGCCGATAATCTTCTGATAAGATACGATAAGGTAAGATATATTTATTTGCTTTAAACATGTGTGGTTTACAAAGTTTTTCAATTGATTGGTATCAACATGTTTTGCTAAGATTAGCGTACAAATTAATATAGTTCTCATTGAATTAATATGTCACAATAGTAATGTAATTAAATATTTTAAAAAAATCATAAAATGATTACAAATTTATTAAATTAGAAATTCTTTTTTGAAATCCCACATTGAAATGTCATAATAATTATGCCTAAATTTAATGTTAATAAATCAGCAGTTTTATGTCAATATTGTAATATAAAACTGTAATATAAAATGTCAAAATTAAAATTTATCTGTCAAGTACTCATTAATATTGTAATAACAACTAAAAAACTTTTACTAAAAAAAAGTTTTAATTTGAATAAAATAATTGATAGTTTACAGCCAGGAATGTATGGTACAGAGCTAGCTATAAATTATAAATGTTTATAGGTAGTTATTAACAATCAAAAAAATCCTAAAATTTAATAATTTCAAAATTCATGGCAACACCATACAAGTAGTAACAGCACATAATTTGAAAATTATACACTTCTTACAACTTCGTATTGTTTTCAGGAAACCATTGATATCAAATTCCTATATTCCAAACAAATTGCAGCTAATTTATTTAAACTGCTGAGCTCAAATATCCATCGGGCGAATAGTGGAATATTCACTAAGCCGCATCTGACAACGGAATTAAAAATCAATTGTAAAATTGCGATGAATTGGAATTTTATTTAGTACCTACTAGTACTAATAGCATATTGCCACTGCAGTAATACACAGCCTTAGCCGTCACGTCTTTTTGTTCGGTAATTAAAACTGAATTACTTACCAGAGACACTAGCGTAGAAAAGCCAGCATAACGCGTATACATAAGACATTAATGGAATGCTTATATGAGAATCTTATTTGACCGACTGACACTAAACACTCCACAAAAGTAAAAAATACAATTTGGCACCAAAAGTCCTTTTTTTTTAATACCTATCTAAAGACACTTGGGTTTTTGAGACGAATCTGAAGATACCATAATTGTCGAAATCCATCCAACCGTGAATACGTGAGAATAAAGAAATTTACAAACAAACATACAAGATACGGGCGAAAAACAATACCCTTCTTTGGCAGTCGTGTAAAAAGTAACAAACCGGGGACCTGTTGCTATCGAAATACAAAGACAAAGTTCTATTAACCAGCATAGCCATTGCTTAATGTTAAATTGATATAGGGCTCAGCAATGCGAACGAATATTAAAACTCAATACTTTTCCCGAAGGGGTAGAAATACACACACTCACATTTCACCGGTTATGCTACAACGGTTGTACCAAATAAATTTATTTCTATTCTTTCTTTATTTTCTATATTAATTTAATTAATCTATTTCATAATATTGAGTCTTAAATGAAATTTCATCATCATGTCAACCCATAAACGTCCCACTGCTGAGCACGGGTCTCCTCCAAAGAATGTGAAGGGAATTTACCCTACTAAACCACGCTGGCCAGACGGGATGGTATAGGGTTTGTTTTAAATTTTCCTTTTCTCGCAGTGTTCTTATCTGCAATGATTACCTACATACAATTATATAATTGTGACACAATAATGTACCTAAGCGTTATAAATGATGTCAACAACTTTTATTTCCAGACGTTAATATCGAAATCTTTATCAGAAAAATAGACCAGAATGTTACGTCAACATACAGGCGAAGTTGTCTAGTATTTTCGTCGATACGTAATGGCCGAAAGAGCTTTTGTAGTGAGGACCTGACCCGAACAGATTGTCGACATTGCGATTGCAGTGGATTACAAACCGATGAAAAATTCCGCGAATACAGATAGAAAATCGCAAATTGAATAGAAACGTACTTTCGTACTGACTGATACTTGCTTTGTTCTACACTGCTTTTGTATTGATGCACTCAACGATTCATTTGTTTTGTACGTACAAGCTGTTTGTGTAAGCACTTTTGAATAAAGTATATTAGACAATGAAATAACAAAACGCGTATACACTTTATAAAAAATATATAAAAATTGTTTATTTTAAGACGTTTATACTCCATAGTGTTGGTAACAAAATCTTAAGACCTATGTTAGTGAATAAAGAATAATGACAAACAGAAAAACATTACATTTTTTGCAGATGGGTAAAAACAAGGAGAAGGTACAGGTGGTATCGTATCAGGAGGTGTAAGAAACTTTGATTTTGGAAATTAATTCAAGCTTCTATCAAATAACAAATCTGTACAAAATTTATATAACAATATTAGTTGTCCACATGAACGAAGTTTGTAATAAAGTGAAATCTTCAATTCACTTATTAAGGTTTTATTCCACGAAAAGTACGATAAATCTCTGCAACTACAATGCACAAAAAGTAAGAATATTTTTACTTAAACAATAAAGTTCACCTGCGTTCAGTTTCATTTAAACTCAGGGAATACAATAACGTAGCCATTTTTAAAATAAACTTCAGTTTACTATTCGTTTGAACAGCGCCAATAGCACTATCGCATCAAACGCGCTGGGACCAACAATATCGGCTCCAGCGTTGTTACTCCATTAACATGTTAGCAATATACACGGTCTGCCAACTTGCCGCGCTGACGAGTTTGCACAACACTACGCTAATTCAAATATAGAACACTACAAAAACAGCCAGTGTCCGAGATTTTTATGTTACTTTTCTTTTTTCTCAACATTGTGATGTCTATTTAAAATTAGAATCCAGCTTTTAAATAAAAAGCATTCGTCTCTCTCTTTTCATTTTTATTTTTGTTGAACATTTCATAATTATTTTAGTATCGGGGTGTCTTTTCCATAATAAACTGCACTGTTCAAGTAAATAAATCAATTTAAGGGTGTCCCTATTTATTAAATTTAAAAACAGCGTTTCTTTTCTTTTTATGAAAATAACGTACCTAACTCTAAAATGATTTAAAAAAGTATTTGTTCTAATAAAACAAACAAACTTTCAGCAATGTAACTAACAAAACAAATGTCCCCTAATATACGCAATAATCCGTTCTTGTCTTTCATATTTCGTTTAGCTAGAAACATATTAATAAGACATACGAGAGTAACACTTTTTCAAAGTTCAAAAATGCCAACAAAATAGAAGAGTTGTATTCCCACTCTCTCAAGTAATTATTTCATTAAGTGATTAGAAAAACAGTTCACTTGTTGTATGATTGTGGCAATCAATCTGAAGAAACAATCGGATAGTGAGAACTAAATGTACGGAGACTTTTTACCTAGTGCATGGCAAAAGGAAAAAGTTTAATTGAGTCCTGATTGATTAGGGTCTTCCATATAACATTGTGATTCAATTGTGTTGATTATATTTTATAATGTTATTAACTAACTATATTATTTTTATTAATTTTTTACACACTTTAGACGTTAAGTCGTAATCATTGAAGTCCGAAACGAGAAACTATTCCTTCATATATTTTCAAAGGCTAATAATATAGTAATAAAGCAATAAAAAAAAATATAATTTTAAATTAAACATAAAGTTGATGATTAAAAGATACTAACCACAATAAGCATAATTACCAAAAAAATCCTTTAGCATCTATAATAGAGATATTATTTATTAAAATCCAAAAGCTGGTTCACCCATTGAATCACTGACAATAAAAAAATAAATTTTGCAGCAAATGTATTAGGTATAAAGCAATGCCCAGACTTACGTTTGCAGACTTTATTATCACGCTGTAAACCTTAATATACAAACTAAAGTACCCATTTCTAGAACTTGAGCAGTAATCGACACTCATTTTTTATTTCTTTCTGAATAATAATAAACAACCGTAGACTAGAATATTTATCTCTAATATGTGTTAGCAAACAACGTAGAAAACACAAATATAGGTACTTAAGTTAGATAAATTATTACACTTTTATACACACTATAGCGTTTAGGATAATACTTTTACTTGAATATTAGGAAAAAAATACATTTTAGGTTGAGAATACACTGTCAAAAGTTACTGTCCATAAATTTGGTATGTTAACCCTGAAAGACGTACGACTTATAATAATGTTGCCTATCTACAAAATATGACATCATTTTGAATGCTAGGCGCTAAAAAATTAAAACTGTTTTACGATATTGGTCGTAATGGAATCTGGGAATAAATTCACATCAACAATAGCAAAAGATTTAAGTAAAAAATATCACATTGCAAATTTAATCGTTATAGATAAGACATTTAAAGTTAGAAATCCATTATCAAATGTTTACTTTGTTACAACAGTTTAGAGTGTGATTTGTTGGTAATCCAAGTCATAATTATATCACATGTGGTGATCGCAATTAGATCGCAGCAATCAGGCGGAAACGTTCGTACACATGAATAAATTGATGAAGATGTTCATTTCATTTATTTTTATCATTCGTTTAATCGTAGAGCACACAAATGTCCAGTCTGAAAGCAGTAATTTTACCAAACTACTGCGGAATACAAAATGTTGATCAAACAGAAACGGTACGTAAATATATATACTACTTAGAAATACCTACTACGTGTGCTGATGATTGAGGCAAATTAATAAAAAGTAAAACTTTGCTTGTTGTACCTATCTGAAATCAGTCGGATTAATTTATTCAGAACTTCATGACTATAAATGCAATGGACCATTTTCCAGAATAAGTATTGAGTGATTGAGTATGAGATTTCCTGTAAAAAGTCTCAATCTAGTGCCTAGAATAGTACCCGGTATTGCATTTACTTGCGACTAACATAATACTATGGCGAAAAATAAAAAACAAACTCATTATTAACTCAAGTAAAAGAGGTACTTTTACGTATAAAAAGTGAAAAGGGAAATACGGTACCGAAAATTAGGGTTAACAGAATATTCAACTTAACAGAGTGAAGGAACACAAGGTTAACAGAAGGTTCACTGACCACAGTAGTGAATACTTATACAGCTACAGGCGTGGTATTTTCGGGTCATTGATCTTCCAACCCGCAAACCAGCGAACTTACTTCAGATCTCACAATGCAAAATATGTCAAGATTTTTTTTTAAATTTAATGTGTAATATTGTAATCCTAATATAGCACTATGACATGTCATTCTTCAAACTAAGTTTAAAGACCGCTATCCTCTCTAGGTAGGCAGCGGCTTAGCTGTGCCCCTAATATTGCTAACGTCCACGAGCAGCGGTAACCGCTTCGCCAGCTAGTCTGCCATCTCAAGCAATAAAAAAAATTCTATCGTTCCACCCAGTATTATATAATATATTTAAAGTTAAACACCCTCTAAGTTAACTTATCCACACAATCTTTATAACACAAATATGTTATATTTATGCGGACATGTGTAGACATAAACAAGATAACTATATCGCACACGAAAGCATCCATTCTCCTTTATTCTTCCTGTTACGTTCACATATCACGAGACGCGGTGACGTGCGACTTATCGCAGGGATTACCGTTACTCCTGTCACGGGTACCGATAAATCTATAGTGATAACAAGTGTGCTCCTGCCCTTATATTGTATATTACATTTAAGTATCAGGATTTTAAAAAAGATAGGTACATTTTTTATACTTTCGCTTTTCATAATTATTAGAAGTATAAAATACACACACGGAAAATCACGTGATGATGTATTGGGCTTTTACACACCCGAGCCCAATTAAATAGTGGAACAACTTTTTATACATTTACTTACAACTATCCTGACAGATACTTACACCTAATACAATAATAATAATAGTTGAACTTGAATCTTTCAAATTATTCTTTAAATAAACGACAATCGCCTGAAACTACTTCTTCATCTATCTATTTGATGAATTATTTAACTATTATCGACTAGAAATATATTCATTATAATAATTGTAAATTAGAGTTTTTAATTAAATTAAATAAAAATCAGCAAAAACTGAAATTAAATATAATTCAACATAAATATCATATAATATCACCATAGATATAATAAATTAAAAAGATGCGTTTATTAAACCTACTGACAGTTTATGGCCAGTCAAACATTCTTATTTCAAAAAATAATAGAACCATTTTCTGATGCATACTTAAAAAAAAAAAATTCTTACCAAGTCTGTTTTCAAATTCTTCTTCTTCAGATGTCAATCCACTACTGAAGGTTGGCTGTCAGCTCAGCGAATTTATCTCTATCCTATACCAAACAAAAAATTTTAAATTAAGCATTTTAATTTTTCCACTTTGACATACATTGTTACGCTCTGAATATCTTTAACACTTCGAGGGTAATTTAAGATGACATCATCTGTTTTACTGCTAAAGTTTTAAAAGAAGTCATATCTGTACTTTTCAGTGGCTAAATTGTATAAAAGAATATAGTTTATATAAAAGCGGCGGCCTTAGTTTGTAATGTTAATTTATTCATACATTTACAAACTTAGACAAATATTATACTTTGTAATTTAACTTCAGATTTACTTCGTCTGTTGAAGTTTGACTTGATTAAGCTTGAAAAGCTCACCACTGGTTGACATTGTTTTAGTTTTAACAAAAAATAGTGTTGTGATATTATATTAGTATGATTAGGTCTATTGTAAATATATTTAAATTGGATATTAGTTGGCAAATAGTAGAATTAGGTCTATTGTAAATATATTTAAATTGGATATTAGTTGGCACGTTGAATATAATGCTATATAATATTTAGGATATTAACTTAGTGTAGTGATTTTATAATAGTAGAATTATGGAGTGAGCAAGTTAACAGGTAATGGATAAATTCGATCTCAGAGACATCCGCCCTCATAGATTAGATGGAAAAGCACTGGTCACGAATACCAGGGACGCAGGTTCAAGCCCCGTTGAGAGTTTGAATTATTCCATTATGTGTTTAGAATTTATCGTAGCAGAATTAGCTATTTATTTACCTGTTTAACTTCTGGCCTCGTAGGAAAAAAAGCCTATGTCTATTCTTAAGTGTAAAACCACCTTATACGGTCTTATGTGAAATTTCACGATGATCAGTTTAATAGTATCGAAAATGACCCCCTACATCTAAACTCACAAACACACAGTCAAATTACCTCTTTGTAATATCAATCAGAAAATAATAGATAAAACAGTAGAACGCTAGTCGCTACTTTATAATTAAATTTGATAAGTAGGTACCTACATTCCATAAAGGTTTCTGTTTAATTTTCGGTTGTAAAGATTTTCGTAATCTTCATAACAACGACTACGACTGATGGAAATTGTTTGCGACAGGAAAAAACAAGACGTAAAATGCTTACACACATAATATCACGCTTTTAAATCTACATGATAGACAAAGGTGTAGCACACCCACATATCTAAGCTTTATATTAGGTCCCATTATTCTCCAGGCACATCACCAATGACGGAATAATAATACGTAATGTCACACCCCATCTCAACCCGTGGGTGTCGTAAAAAGCAACTAAGGGATTAACCTTAAGCAGACAAAAGCACTGCCAGAAAAGGAAAATTCGAAACAAACTCTATACCAACCCATCTGGCCAGCGTGGTATGGACTTAATTCCCTCCACATTATTTGGAGGAGACCCGTGTCCAGCAGTAGGACGTGAATGATGATGATGATGATGACATCTCCAAAACTCTGGGCTGACACTAAAAATTTCATACCAGAACTTTACTGTCACCTTGGGTTGCCTGTCTAACATTGCTGTGCTGAGTATCGATTCTCATAAGAGAAAAATATATGCGTGGTTCATAGATATTTGCTTCAAATTTGGGTGTACTTTGAGTTCGTTAATTGTATGTTGTAAAGTCTCTCGCGCCACACATAGCGATTCCCCGACTACTTAGGGTTTGTTTCACCACTGGCAAATAAGTGTCTAATAAAGTACCAGAAACTTTTTTGACAGTTTTTGTATGAAAAATACGTCAAAATCTATCAACTAAGTTTCATATAGGCTATCCAGCACTTAGTTGCCAGTGCTGAAACATGCCTTAAGTCTCAAAAATTAATTGAGAAATATTTTTTGCTTTTGCTGACAAGTGCACAAGCACAAAAAATACATTATCACCAAGGTTCCTTGCTATCATGGGAATGTATTCTGTAAGGTGAAGTTTCCTCAATATAGGTACTCGTAGCAGCTAAATTCAAATAAAAACTCTTTCGCCCCACATCTCATGTTCAAGCACACTTTATTTTAGGTAAATTACCATGTTATATTTGTAATTTAACGCGATATAAAACCGTTTCAAGTTCTCATAAAGCCTATAACTCGTGTGAAAAGTCTGGAATGCTTCCAAATGAACATTTTTAGTGTGTTGAAAAACGACTTGAAATATTTGTGTTGATTTTATAATTAAAGCTAGTTTAAATAATCCGGCTTATTGAACTGTTTAACCGTGTTATTTAAAAGTTCATTTACCAAGTAGATAGGCTGTGGATTTAGCCTTCGCGGGTAGACAGTTTTTTATGTTCAAAGGTGAAAGGACAAATTTTCATAGCAACTGCATAAATTTATATTTTTTATAATTTTCAATACCTAGATATTTTTCTTAAACAAAATTCTCCTGCAGACCATTGTTCTGAAATGCAGGAAAAGGCTATTATATAGAAACGTTTCACTGTATGTTCGTTTATTACCCCGGGTAAATAAAAATAGCTTCAACCTTTGAAAAGAATATAGGACAAACTGAGACAGCAGCTACGGAAGCAGGATCAGAACACACATTTCAAATTACCGATTCTGAACTGATAAAATTCGAAATCATATTAGAACCGAATGAAAATGATGTTTGTTTTTTATCTCAAAAATGCCGATCTAAATAAATTGCTTTGCCTCAGTATTGTTCATTGGGAGGAAAGACTGGCTATAAAAGATCTCAGTCCAATGCACAGAAGTGGGTTAAGAGGGATGAACTGTAGGACAGTTAAAAATATAAATATCTCTTAAAACATACTTATATCATATTAACTTACTATAATCATAGATTTGACATCATCATCAGCAACCCATTAATATCCCACCGCTGGGCTCAGGTCTTATCTCCGCGATCTAGAGAGCCTAGTGCGGGTTGTTGATTTCATTCGGAAAGAAAAAAAGAAGTTGTAGTTTATTTAGGTATAACACTAATTCAATCCGAGCCCAGCAGTGGGACTTAATGAATTGCTGATGATGACTGATGAACACTAATTAATTATTATTCACAAACGTATCCAGATATAAAAACATAAAAAATATATCATCTAGCTCAATGCCCTGTATTACGTAAAACTCAATCACAATATCCCGAATCTGCACTTAAACCAAACTATGAAAACGATATCACAAAATAAGTCTGAAATATTACCTAGTGTACTCACAATCAAAAGCCTCGAAAATAAACAAAAAAATATACCTACGTCATAAAACAAATGTATCGTGTGTAATAACCTGGGAACGTCGATAGGCTCCACACCTGTCATATGGGCGTCTACCGAAACGTTGTCGATAAATTCAGTGTCAAACGATCAACATGTTTATTGTCACACGATAAAACGCCAGCTCTTTGTACAAGTATGTTAATATTTCTACATGCATACGAGTATCCTTATGTACAGTCGAGTTCAATAATATATTGGCACCATCAAAGATTCAAAATATTGTGAGCGTTGAAAAGCTCAATAAATATTATAGAACCTATGGATCAAATATATGTCCTCATATGAATGGTTCAATAAAATATGCTGTAAAATATGGAATCAAGATAGTTTTGTTACGTCTATAAATATATCTTCATCATCATCACCCACTGCTGGACATCGGCCTCATCTAATTGCTGCCACAGCTAGCGATTTTGTGTCGCCTGAAACCAAGGCCACCCGCTGGTAGGGGGCTGTTTATCATTTTTTCCCTACCTGGGGAACAAACCTGAGACTTTCTGCATAGCAGTTGTTTACAGTGTTTCGCCACCGTGATGATTAATATTTTTTATTTTTTTATTCAAAAAAATCTGAATAATATTTAATGGACAGAAAACCTATAGGTATTTTAATTATCCGAAACTTTTATTTAAACTGAAGGCGCTTACATCTTATATTGCTTATGTAATGTTGTGTATCTACATCAAAGGATTAACTTCCTCTTCTGTAATATTAAAAGTATACAATATGTTGGCAGTTCAGAGATACATATAATATAAAACAAAACAACACTCACACAAAGCAATTTGTATATGATTGCTTTCAAATATTTTCAAGAAATATTTGTAGAGCTACGCAAGATATATAGGAGGTATTGTTGCGTCGCCCGGAGGCAACACATTTGTTATTCCATTATTACCCTTATTTAATACCGTCGTGATAAATACGACCGCATTTCCGAGGGCCGGATTAAAATACGAAAGAGTTGAATTTTTGTCGGGAAATTGTTGGGGAAATATCGATGACGTATGGCAATTTGATTTGGTGTTGCCAACTGATTATACATGGGCGACAAACGGCGTATGTGTGGCACAAAATGAACGGTTATAGAATATTAAAAGCGATAGGTGCGATAAATCGGCATTTTATTTTACATTCAACTAAAATACAGAATATGATTGTGTTTGTTCTTATTATTTTTAAATATTATTAGATGCACAAAGTAAAATGATTAATAATTTTACACATAATTAGGTTTACTTAATTCAAATGAAATGTAAAACATTAAATAAACATAAAACAAAACATTAAATAAACAAACATACAACATTTGTAAATTAAAGCAAAAAAACACTGCAATAGGTATCCGAGTTAACTTAAAAGCTCAAATCCACAAAACAATTTCAAACAAAATATACGATAGCAACCACTAAATGAAATCCCGCTAGATTAGACAGCCGATACTCGTAATTGCATTAGATATATAACGCGAACAGGATTCCTTTTGATTTCCCCATTGATCGCACGCTTCAGTAGATGTCACATAATATGTATCAATCGCGAGAAACAAACACCCCTGAGGCGCGCCATGTAGTGGAAGAGATAAAACGTGCCCCTCACTCCAACATACCAACAGATACTCGGTACCCTCACTGATAAAACGGTTACGCAAAATGTAAGTCTACCTACAATTTTCCTTTTTTGAAGCTTATTGAGTTAAAGAGGCTTCCTTTTTCAATTCAGAATAATTATAGCCAGCATTTTTTATAACAAAAAAATCAAGTCTGTTTTAGGGTGTGGTATTGCTTGGTTTCCTTAACATGTACATCGCCAAAGATAACATAATTCAGTTTACTTTTAGGAAGTATCACATCAATTTTGCTTTAATTATGTAAACACATTTAACTCGCCGTATAATATTAAAATAACAAAAAAAGACAAATATTTGAAATGAGAAGCGATGGTGGCTGAATGGATAAGTGACCGCCGCGTGCTAAACACGCGGTCCGAGTTCGATTCCGACCAGCCAGTACCTTTGAACGTCACTTATTTTGGAACGGACTCTTAAAGAAAGTGTAACAAGGTTGTTATAAAGATGCACAATCTTTACTTGAGTACCATATAAATATATGTACTATCTTCAAAGCAATCATCACTCGAAGAAAATTACTTGCTATCGCATTTTCCTTCTTCCTTGTCCTATCGAATTCGAATTAAAAACGAAATCATATAAATAATAATCTTTAATCAAAAATAAAAAGTTCCTTTTAAAAAATGGTGTACTTTATTTCTAATAAATAAACACGGGAGCAGAATTATAGCTTGAGGCTCACTCAAAGAAATGAAATTCATTTTATTGCGGCGACTGAGGCTTTCTTCATTCAAATACAATTTGGCTAATGTAATTGCTACGAGGTGATTCCTTTTCACCAGTGGATATCATTGAAAAGAAATACCTACACTTAGAAAAAAGTTTACGAAGAATTAGCGGCCATTAACCCCTAATTTCGCGTGCATTAGTTGAATTAAAGGCTAAACTGATAAGATTGTGACGTAATTTAATTCTACAATAATTTACGACCGACACCCCCACTCTTAAAGATATAAAATTTGAAAATTCTTGGTGGAAATTTTCCTTAGAATATAACAGAGGTTTATATTTTAATGAACCAAAGGTATTTATTACCTCGCCTGGTGCTTTTAAGAGGACATTGAATTATAATGTTTTGGTTAACTTATCGTGGTGAAAATAAAATTTTCTAGTTTTAACAATACTCGTACTTGTTCAAACACGCAAGTTATTAATCCACTACGAAAAGTTATTTGCTTACTATCTTGATTGCTTTGGATTCAGGTATATCACTAGTTGGTAAATACAGCAATATCTGCTTTCATATTACGAAAACTGATATTAAACAACTGCACTATAATAATGTGAAACTATCAAAGGAAATTATGGAACACTTCAACGCTAATTAATAAATCACCTGAATGGCGGGGTCAACGATCAAGGCCCTATCAGATAAAGGAATGTGGTAAAAGAAAGTTTATAATTTCTTATTGCTTTTTTAGTTGCAGAATGTATTTGAGCGTTGCATGTATTGCTTTGGCAACTCTAAAGTATACATACAAGTTACCCTCAATCACTTTGACGCAGTTTGACTTTAAAGCCAGTATCACGTTACGACGTAATAAACTTCTAAAGAATAGAAATTGCAATGTCGTTATTATAGAAATGTTAGCTGAAATGATATTTAATGAAAATAAGTTTTATCTATTCGTCACATTCAAATTTTTACATTTTTAAAGTGAGAGTCGTCGATAATTTTAAGGTAATTCACATGTTTCAGCAGCTACATAAATATTTAGGATAGTACGTAATTCCAAACCTAAATAATATATTTTAAGTAAAATAATCAGGCATAATAAGCCTATATACTTCATCAGGTTCATTACTTGGCTGATTCCGAAATTTGCTGGCTAAAAACTTAACACTTTCTGAAAATAAAGACCTAACTTATGATATCGGCATGTCAGCCATGGAGTAGCTATGTAGTGGACCAAGATCCCAGAGCTCCCAGACGTTACTCATGTTCTGAGAAACAAAATGTAGACAAGAAGGTAGTGTTGGTGTGTACTATGAACGTACGCATACTCGCTAACTTATGCCGACGGCCAATTTTTAGGTATCCGGTACTAAAGGTACGTAAAATTGTTAGTAACTTTACTTATTTTATGAGTACTGATTTTGATATATGTTATACAGAATAACTGATTAACTAATAGACTGTATTAACAGTCTGGCTGTGTATGGTTCGCAAAAAACACTCAAACCCTCTTTCGGGCTTAAGATTTCACAAACTGATCCCTATATAAAAAAATATGTTAGCAAACTTATAATATTTTTAAAGACTTATTTAACGATACCCCACATGGGGCACATAAGAGATAAAAAACTACCCCTTTTGACTTTTAGCCACTTTACCTAAGCACAAAGTGCAGACCATGAGCTGCAGAAATTACCGAGACCAAGTTTATAAATACGAAAGTTTATATAGAAGCAAACACGTATTAATGGAGTGTGTAACTCAATCACACCAAAACGACTGAAATTATCAGTATTTTTAAATGACTTCAAAAGGGGAGGAGGTTATATTATGTTCGACGATTTTTTGAAAATACCTAAGCTGATTTTAAAAATTTTTTTTTTTTGAAAAGGTATACTTCCAAATTAGTCCCGTATTCACCAAATTATATAGTCTGAAAAAGCCCACGCATCTTTTTACTGACAGACCACACGGGTGGAAAGAAGTTGCAAGTTAATACAAAAAGAAATTTCTATTATTGCGATTAAGATATCTATGTCCTATATAGATTAGATTACCAATATCCCAAGATAGCCAACTAAATACTGCAAGTGGATGAGTTAACAAGTTGGTCTAAGGCGATGGTCTGTCGCCTACAACTCCGTGGTCTCTAAAGGATATTGTGCTACTATATAACACACAATAATTGCATATACCAAAGCTACAATGCAAACTGTAAGCTTTGTATGACCTACCGGCAATCCAATTTGAAATCATAATGAAATGGGTACTGACTACTCATGCGTAACGTGCCTATGTTTGCTAGTAAATGACCTCGATCGATAGGATTTTTAGTGTTCCGTGTTCAATTGGTACAAATAAAATTGTTATACCTACAATTACTTCAACAATAATGTACCAATGTCTTTCTATAACAGATAAAGCACTCATAAATCAATAGCTTATTGACTGTATGTATAATAAGGCTTCGAAGAAACGTACGTTTTCATGAAAAACAAAAGGTTTAATCGTGTAAATCTGTCAGACAATCAAAAAAAAAGAATAGACAATGAAAAATTGTTAAAAAATCTATATTACTACTAATCTATAAATGTGAAGAGTTTGTTTGTTTGGTTGTCACTAGGATCTCAGGAACTAGTGGTCCGATTAGAAAAATTCGGAAAAGATTTTAGTGTTGGATGGTCCATATATCGAGGAAGGTTTATAGGCTATACCTATAACATCACACTAAATTAAAAACGACGCGAGTGAAGCCTCGCGCGTCTAGTAAAATATAATACAAAAAAAGATTGTGTTGTATTGCACACACTCAAATCTTTTTAGATTATTAAAACAACATATAGACTAGAATATATTGTGTATAATATCCTACTTTAGACCGGCGCTAAGTATGAGCATAAATAGCCCCAGCCTAATACAATATAAACGAGAGCTAAAACGAAAGTGATAATTATGACAACACTCAAGAATTCCATTACGGCAGCTGTCGGGCTATATTTTATAGTGGCTTAACCGACCCCTACAGTACAAAACATCTGTTAATACAATCTATACTGATTTTAGATTGTTCGACTACAGAATATTATGTCTGCCTCGATATAATAATAATAGTGTATGTAACTACCGAAGCGATGGTGGCTAAAGGAATAAGGGACCGGTGTGCAAATCACGCGGTCCGAGTTACCGACCGGCGGTACCAATGTGGATTCCACTTTGTGGAATTTATATGTACTAGTCAAGTGACTTACCATCTGCTAACGGTGAAGGAAAATATCGTGAGGAAACCCACATACCTTAGAAGATATTCTATGAGTATGTCTGATCCACCAACCCGCACTAGGCCAGCATGAGTGGATTATGGCCTAAACCCTCTCAGCTCTCTAGGTAGAGGAGAGGAGACCCGACCCCAACCAGTCGGACTTAATGGGTTGCTGATGATGAGAAAGCCGTCACTCGTTGAAAATTTTAAAACAAAAGGTCCAATTCCTTCTTTCAATCTAAATTGATTTCCTTTTCCACTCTATTTCCCTTTTTCTTGGTTGTGTTTAGAATACAGCTATGTCCATAGGCGGCGCTAACTACTTACCATCAGGTAGACCGCATGCTTGTTTGTCATGTCCAGCAATAATAAAACAGTATTAAAATATTATAAATCAAGATCACCAATATAATTTCTACAGCCTACTAGCTACTAGTCAGTAATTCTCAGCTCTACAGTTATAAGAAATAGTTGATTTTACGTCTACATCCAATATTCTTTTTCAAAAACTTTCCAAATTAAATCTTGTGTGTTATAAATGAAAGGTGAGTATTAATTAGGAGTACATTCAACCGGCGAGAATGCATGAAAAGACTGATTAATGTTGAAGAAGCCAAAGATGTATTTCAGAATTGTAGCAAGTGGAAGGAAATGGTCTCTGCCTACCCCTCTGTTGGGAAAGAGTCGTGATCCATATGTATGTATGTGAGTGTTATTTATATTTTTGCTATGTTTAAAACCAAAATGAACGTTATATATATTTTTTTACTTTAAATATAAATAGCAGCCGTCCAGCCAGGTCATCCCTCCGAATTAAATATTTATCGCTGCATCTGTATCTGTATAAATAATTAATCAGCTATAGCTTGTACGATAAAGTAAGTCTTGTAACAAATCAATGCTAAATTGCATTAGAACGACCGTTTTACCTTAATAAAATGAACCGGAGTAACTAAATCCGTAATTCATTGATTCAGAAGGCGGTCTACACTGACCTGTCGTTCTATTATTCGCTTTCTAAATGAGTTTAAAGCTAATTTCGTACTGCCAGACTGAATTAAGCCATAAAAAGATTTTACGGGCCAGTTCTCGCCTCCAATTTGGTTTAATTCATATGGGACAGGTAAATTATGCCTTTGCGAGCATGCATAATATTTGACTAGGAAATGACGGGGTTTTTATAATGTATTACACTGGTTGACAGTTTAAATTACGGACTTCTTCCGAAGAAGTGTATGATAAATATTAAAATAAGGTACATAGTATGTGGCTGAAACTTAGTTTAGAATAGAGTTTCTTGTAAGACTTTATAATGTGGAGATATCTTGTAGAAGTTGGTTGTCTCGAAACTGGATTACAAGCGAATTTCATATTTAAACCCCGTTGTTATTTTTATCCCTGATGATCATAACGAAACTAGATTGAGTATTAGTTGAACAAAAACTAACTAAGGTATATCTATGTAGATATTATGTAATACTATAACGTGGAAAGACGTAGGTAATCCACCTAAAAAAAAAACTTTACTTACCTATTTATTAAGAACCTAATTAGTACAATTGCATAGTTTTAACTAGGTATTAACAATTTTTCGATGGGAAGTAATTCCTCATTATTTCTAAAATGGCAAAGAAAAAGCACTTATTCAGAATTTTAGAATACTATTTATATAATAAATGTAACTTTTCTGCCAAACAGCAGAGCAGTTTGTTGGCATACAAAAGCTCCCTTTGTTTTTATTTTATTAAGTTCATTATAAATAATTTTAAGTAGGTATTATCATTATTTAGGTTATAAATTAATGACATTAGGATTTCAATCATAGATATTCATATATTTAAACATAAATTATATTAATTGACATTATGTTTTACACGGAAAACAGCGATTCATCAAGACCATATGCAACTAATTTAAATAAATAAAGGTGTTCCTCGACGTTTTCGATTACATTCGACTTTTATTCAGGGAAACCTACCAGTGCGTGATACCTGACACGAGTAAACGCCTTCAACGTTTTAATAGCAACGACCCACATCGACATCACTATTAAGTGCTAGAAACTCTCCTAGTGATGATAACACGTACAACCCGAACATGTAAGTTCCATTTAACACATCAGACCTCGCGAATGGGACAATAAACTGGAATACTAGTCCTCAAATGGGATCATTAGTCGAATTAGACACGTGACCACGTAATTGAAAGGGACCCTTGCGTTGACGTTTCACGAGTAATGTGAATAATTTGCGAAACAATCGCCCCTCAGGTGTATCGCCTGTTGACTAAGGAGGCCGACGTCAAATGAAGATATATTGAGCACATTTTGGAAGGTGTCTGCAGATAGACCGCTCTGTGTCAATTGGAGTCGAAGCTTTCAGACGATTAACTTCTGTTCGATTAAATTTCCTGGTATCTGTAGATTTGGTGAAATTAGTACGAATACGTAAAGACTAGCGCAATAAAATATAAACACAATCTAAGGAAAAAATATGAAACACTTTCCCCCTTATTACAAAATATGTGTAAATACGTATTAAACGAAGTTTAAATTGACATAAGCCATTGTTTTAGTGTACAGATTTTCTCAAACCCTGCTTCATTTCCTTTCATCCCGAAGTTTATAGAAGCAAATATTCAAAAACTTATTATTGAAATGTTTTGTTGTACATTTGTTTGTGTTCGATGACGTGAAACGTCAGTGAAACAGGAAATTACATCTCTAATCAGATTATTGGAGCGAATGCAGACAAGTGACGGGGTGGAGTGAGATTAACTAGCCTCTGTGGCGTTTCCATGCGGATTCGTGTATTTACGTTTCATAATCTGATATTGATGTCTTCCTTTAAAATTGAAATGCTTGATGTATATGTCTATCTCTCAATAAACTAGCGCAGAGATATTTATATTAGCACGTTTGTTATAAAATCGAAATATTTAATTATTGACTGACTTTGAGATATTTTTACTAGGTTAACGCATTTATTATACATTCTATGTAAAATGTTTATTTTGGTAAAATTTTGGAAGCCTATTTCAATTGGAATTTAGAATCACTTCCTGACGTCTGATTGAGCTGAAATTTTGGTTTACAAAAGCGGCATAAGTAGTAATAAAAGCTTAACATTAGTATAACTTGACGTTTTCGTCAGCACAAAAACTACTAGTTTCTGCCTGCGGCTCCGTCCGTATAGTATGTTGGTAAAATATAATCTATGTACTTTTACAGGACAATTTAGATAAAATTTTGTCAGGTATATTATACCTAGAATGCTCATAGTAAAATGTATAGTAACGAAGTAAAATGCATAACCTCATCGTGAATAATAGGCATATTAACAGATTGGACAATCTATACGAGTATAGTTTAGATATAGAACCGTTAATTAAATTAACTGACGGGTCAGTGATCATTATTGATTGTATTCCTCGTCGTAACAAACTCTTTGATCATACCATTAGTTATGCCTATTAACAAATCTCGTTATCTTTTTGCAAAGAATCTCTTTAAGCGCATATATTACATATTTATTACTCCTTGAATGAACTGTGTAAACTTAGGCACTTATGTTAGGTCCTATTTATATAGGGTGAGTGTTTTACCACGAACCGGGAGCGTTTCAGGCTGATACTAACAATTAAATGGCAGATTAACCCAATACCTTTTTTGCCGAGCACCCATAAGAAAGTGCAGCTTCTTCCAAGTGTAAAAAATATTCCTCTCATCGAAATTCGTAATGAGTTTATACATATGTATTACTAGAAGTCGCGCGGGGCTGCGCTCTTGTCGGTCTTTATTTGATCACTGCTCAGTTCGTATTAGCCGTAGGGTGATGTTATTCAGCCTATAACCTTTTTCGATAAATGAGCTATCCAACACTAAAATAATTTTTCAAATCGGACCCGTAGTTCCTGAGATCCTACCGTTCAACTAAACAAACAAATTATTCAGCTTTATAATATTAAATAAAGTATAGAATTTGTGAAATTTTTATAATAGCATCAACTGTGGATTTTTTATCCATGACTATCACCTTTAGATCATCAAAAGACAATGAAATCTAAATTTTCCTCCTTATTCTTAAGAAATGTTTATAATCATTAAAACTTTGCTCTCTTTGTTCAAAGTTGTTTCACTGTTAAAGGAAAAGTACACGCCACGATATTTAATAAATAATTAGACATAAAACTCGGATTGTGTTTGTTCAAAACACGAACATAAGTAGGAAACTACACAGAGTGCCGTACAGACGCTCGGAATATAAATTCTTAAATAAACATTTTATAAATTTTAGTTTAACGCTAAAACGGTAAGCTTTAATTAAGTAGCAATGGTTTTCAAAGGAAAGCACTCGCTTTGAGGTCTCTGCCGAGCCTCCGTAGGGTCTTAATTAGTGTTAATCTTAAGATAATAAGCCACGTGTTTTTACTAATTGGTATAAATTGAAAGAGTTGTAAGATCCTTTGAGGGATATTTGCAAATTTTGATATGGTGGGTGTAATGCTGTCATCAACACCCACTGAGAAGTGGAAAGCAATGCTCTTTCTAAACTTGTCTCTTTAATTGGCTGTCTGGCATCTATTCAGCTACAACATAAGACGTATCGCTAGTGCATTAATAAATTGCACTTTATATTATTACTGGGTACGTTCGTTTTCCAGAAAACACAATTATAAAAGGAGTCAAAAATAAACCAACTTTATAATGACATCGATACTAAATTAAGATAAATATAAGAGACCTATAAGTATGCTTTTAAAGCTTTCGACAATAACACAGGTTGTAGAATATATAACAGATATACTTATAAATTTTCATTATTCAATAAAAAAATTAAAAAGTAATAAAAAATAGATAAATTAGGTGAGGCCTATGTTCAGCTGTGGGCGTCGTTGGGCTGATATTATGATGATGATAATGAGGAATAAAAAATATTGTATACGGATATTCTACTCACAGAAATTTCCTATAAATTGAATATCTGATTTAGATCTGACTCCTAAGGAAAGGTACCCAAACAACTGCCATATTAGCACATTTGATGGCAATGGTAATGATGTCTCAGTAACTCGATTACTCTTTTCATTTTAAATAGATTTATCAGAAACAAAATGTATTAAACAATATATGTACCTGTGTACCTACAATAAAAATAAAATGTATGTTATATCGGAAACATTCTCATATTTGCATAGATACAATATTAATACCGTACACGAACTGAAAACAAACACTCAGTAATTGAATTCGGACAATGTTCTATAATGCGTTTACCAATATTCTACGAAACGCGCTTCCATGCAAAAGAATCTCATTTTTATTATAAATTGTTTTCTTTTACGATCTTAGTCGGATAATAGCACAGATAATATATATAATAGTCCCTGAAAAAACCTCTTAATTAAATGTAAAAAGAAGGTTCGCATGTCTCGCCCAAGGCCTTTATTTTATACACAGCAAAATTTTAGTAGAAATGCCTCTGTTACAAGGCTTCTTATAAAAACAAAAATAAGTTGTAAAAATATTTATTCATCCAATTATAAAACAAATGGAATCATTTAATCATTCACCGAATATAATTATGAATCCATAACCAAATACATGCAAAAATAATGTAATTGTAATTAAAAGAAATGCAAAATGACTTCCGCAGATACAAAACATATTCTCACGAAAATATATTAAATGAACGCCAGCCGTATCTCACACCGTGCACATCATTAAATTCAGTTTTAAATAATAATATTCAGTACATTAGATTAGTTGATATCTGTACGTGCGTAATCAGGTCGAGGATGTTCCCTACGGTGTGAAGGTTGCCGACATCGGCCGTCAGAAACAAAGCACCGCGGAGAGAGGAACGGAGTTGATGTGGCGGAAACTGATAGAATGAGCCGACGCTCGCTACTATTTGCACAAGAATAATACCAAGAGCGCCCCATGAGACAACAACAAAATGTGCAATTTGTTGAATCACTTGTCTCGACAATCACAGATACGATATTGAAGTGACACGTTACATTACCGCTCTCGTCATACGTAATTGTTTGCTTTACTTCAGCTGTAAACGTTCACGTTATGTTTGTGCAGACGACGTATATTAAAGCGATCAAGCATCATTTGCTTTAAAATTGTTTTACGTTTCGACTATCTCAATATTGGTATATTGGGTTTTATGCATTCGCCTAAAAAAAAATAGTGAAGTTTAAAATCTCTGCTATCCCAAATAAAGATTTTCAGGAAACCGTTTTTTTTTCTGATTGAGTAGCTAAATCGAGACATAAATAGTCATGCATAGGCTAGGCATTTTTGTTTGCTATCCTCTAATTAGGAATTATAGCATTCCATCTTTGTTCGTAGTTAAACGTAGACCTGAGGTAATTTTAGCAAGAATATAATAAGGTTGTGGTTGTTGTTATAAGGTGCAAGAAGCACGTCGGTACTCGCACCACAAACACCGACAAGTAGGTATTTGTGTGATGAGCATTATTGTTTGTTCTGTGTCTGGGTGTAATTTATCTATAATATGTATGTATTAATGTCCCACAACTGGGCTCGGATTTCCTCTCCTCTATCTAGAGAGCTGAGAGGGTTAAAATGAATATTAATAGACATTAATGGGTTGCTAATGATGATGTATGTATTTACAAAAAAAAATAGTACCTATATCAGTTGTTCAGTACCCATAACACAAGCAAATGTAATTGCTTAATTTGGAACTAGATGGCGCTGTGTGAATGTGGTAAAATATTATTATTATAATGACTAGCTAGTGACAAACTACTATGCTGTAATGAGACGAATTTCTTCGTGAAAAACGGCAGGCAATAATTAGTGTCCTTTAAAAAAGTCTTATCAATTTCCAAAGACATCTTATCTAAAGGAGGTTCTATGGTAGGGGTGAAACGGCTTACTCATCGATTGGACAGGCGAAGGTGGAGTTGCTCAGACTAATCCCATTCCAAGTCTAGATGTATACCAAAACAAGGTCTACGTTTCAAGCGAACACTAAGGTTTAAGTTTAGACGACTAATCTCGCTGAAATTACTTAAAGTACCTAACTGTGTTTCTCATTACAGATTAACTGGGTCTTTATTTAAATGATTTTTTTTACTGTCGCGCTTTAATTTCTGTAAATGAACGAAAAATACAACTTTTTTACATAAAAGCATATTATTATATGCAATGGCTCCAAAAGTGTTTAATAAATTACCTAAGAATATTAGAAATTGTAAGAGTATCAGCGAAAATAAACGCAATCTTTTTAAGTTTTTGACAGATAAAGTGTACTATTCTATTAATGAATTTTTAATTGATAATACCATTTGAATCTTTTTTTTTTTTAATTTAATTTTGATTATTATTTAACACAACTTAGAACATCATTATATTCACTGACATTCCGTAATAATTTAATTTCTTATTCGACATTAATTTAATAAAGTCGACATCTTTAATTTGCGTATGCCGTCTCGGCGAATCATAGTAGAACTATTTTGTATCACTGTGCCATCTCTGTAACCTATGTTTTACGAAATAAATGAATTGAATTGAATTGAAAAATTAAAGCATAGTTGGAGTAATAAACATTTAAAGATACTTGTTAATCCAATATAATGAATCTTATGTAAGCATTAAAACTATTAAATATAAAATTCCTTAAATTACATACAATCTCATATTTCTTTTCAGCCCTTAAGCTCGTTAAGCCCATAATATTCTATAAACAGATATAGTACCTAGATATTTAAAATAAAAGATTTTTACATAGCATTCTTAAACAAGTTAAGGCGACGAAATTTAATCTACACTCTCTCACAAAATTACTTCATCAAACGATTAAAACTGTTGAAAGCGATCGATAGCTCACTCAATCTTAAATGCATACATATAAAAACCACAGAATCGCAAATGAGGTACCTACTAACATAATAATGATACAGTTTGCATGTGCAGACGTTGATGAGCGCCATCTAGCTGTCTGCGCCGGAAACTCACCCCAAGACGTTCAAACCTCATTGAATCGTATGCGCAATTTGCCGATTGAACCTTTAAAGGGTTGGCCTTTTGTGAAAATGCTCCTGGCTGGACCGACGAGACTAATATAATGACTGTAATGAAATATAACGATTTCTATCACCCCTACCTATCTCTTGCAGTCTTACTAAATGAAGGGAGAGATATCAAAGGTCGCGTCGGTCGTGGCGATCATTGATTTTAAATAAGCCGTTGCTCACAGAAAACTGGTTAATCAATTGAGATTATATTTGGACATAGAAACGTTCATCAAATTATTATAATATTTTGATTTTACTTATTTATTTATTTATTTAACAACTTAATGCACAAAATATGCACATAGGCGGTCTTAATGCCAGAGGCATTCTCTACCAGACAACCTTAGGGTGATGCAGAGAAAAATTAGGTAGGTGCATTTAGTAAAAATGTTTGTGTGAAATGTGTATATATATATATTACATAGGTACGTTCTATATACCTACATACATAAGAGAATATATAAATATATATGTAATATATACGTGCATAATATATAATATATATAATACATATAATATATAAATATAATAGAAAGTTAAGATGATTCTGCTAATTGCTTAATATAAAAACGACGTACTCTAGCCTTAAAGAGATCACGGTTATGTTTACTTATGTGCGGGCTAATAGTCTGGATGGACGGAATTCAGTCAGTCTTCAATCCGTAGACTTTTTTCTGCATGATGCGAAAGTGTCTTAAGTAAAAACGTGCTGTGGTTACCAGCAATAAGCTGATATATATTTATTAATAAATTTTCTAAAGTGGTCGAAATTGAACCGACAACATCCACCACAGTGTCAAGGGTGACCACACTAGCAGTCTTTTTAAAAAGTAAAGTACCTAATTAAATATTATTTTTTTTGTACTTTAATTTTATTCTAAAAATCAACAAAAATAGGATACAAAATTGTAATTAAAGGTCTACACTTAATTATTTAGTGAAGAGGTTTCATAACAAAGATATTATTTTATATAAAAAGTTTTCTGTCCATAAAACGTGAACATACGTAAGTAAGTTACGTAACAACAAAAATATTTTCTGGTTCAGTTGTTTGGACGTAACGATCCATACGTCAGTACTCAGTGCATTTTCAATCTGATTTATATCGGGAGCGGATTAAAATTTTAACGAGTTGTCGTCACACAGGCTTTACTCGTCTTTGTGAAGGCTGCCTTTGTTAAAAAAAGCGCTATGTGCCAATGTAAAAGGAAAAACTAAAATAACGGTAACACTTTTATAGAATAAAAACAAGTTATTGTTACCTTGAAAATATTAACTGAATATCATCGTGTGAATATTGTCATTGTTTCTGCCCGTAAAATAAATAATTTATCATTATTATTTATGTTTTTGTTATTATTTATTTTGAAACGAGTTCAACGTAGGTACTTTCTAGACTTATTCGTCTATTGTGAGCTAAAATTTCTTAAATGGCTTTCTTGCGATTTTAAAATAGGAAAGACAGCGATAAGTATCATAGTCAAGTCAAGCAAGCAAGAGGCAAGTATATTTTATAAATAATAGCCGTCAAAAGTTTATACTTCCTTATTTACTATGTTTTTTTTGTTTGCCCAACATTACTCAGCCATATAATCCACATCACGAAAGTAATCTATCTTACGAAAACATCGAAATGAACAGAAAATTACCAGTCAAGGTTGTTCTAAGGTTATTTCGTTTGCTACGAGAAAACTTTCAACATTTTATCCTGATCCTTTTGCAAGCAATACGTACATCCTAATAGTAATGAAAGTCAGTTGTATGAAGGGATCATTGTTGCAACGTTCTTGATACTCGCAACCGTTTTGCATTTTTAATAGCCTATCATTTTTAGTAGTTCCGTAGCCATAATAGCAAGAACGGAACCCTTATAGATTCGTCATACCCGTCCGTCCGTATGTCACAGGCATTTTATTCAAAAACTACTCGATGTACATATTATATTGATGAAATTTGGAAAATATGTGTCTTGAGACCGCTACTTAGTTTGGTAGATATTATAAAAATAATTATTTTTACTCCATATATGTAAGAAGGTGAGAATATACATAAAAAAAATAGTAGTGTAGATATAAAAATGGAAACATGAAAAAAAGATTTAGAAAAAAGGGTTTGGAGGAACACAACGAAATAAATAAGCGAAATTCATCTTATAAGACACTATAAAGATCTTACGTCAATTTATTTTCTATGATGATAATTTATAATTATTGTATTTAATCTACGTTTAATTATTATAATTATTGCATATCTGACTCAGGATAAACTGTTGGAACCTGTAATTATTATGTTAACAACCTATGTACACAGTTACGCAATAAATGATCTTTATCTTTATCTTTATGATAATTTGACAGCACAAGATCTGAAGAGGTTTTTTAGCCTGCCTAGGAATTTATATTAGTGTCGATTAAAAATATTGATTTGATGTGTAATGTGTAAATTAACCAAATGTTTGACTTCTTTGCATAAGCATTTTTTCCTCAATAATAAAAGCATAAAGTGAATTACAATTTTTTTTTATAATGTATACTATTCGAAACCTCGACGCGACGTTCAATTCTAATTTTGAACGTTGCCGTCGTCAAATAACAGCGATTTTGAAAAATTTTCAAACATAAAACAGCGATACGAAAAGTCGAATTTCAAGATTCGGAGTAGGCCCTCCGTCCCTCAATAAGTATTAATATTTTCAATAAATATTAAGTAGCCAATATCGAGTTAAATGGAGGCTTTGCTAGAGTTACGTACGTCGCCGTTTGCGGGGCTCTTTCGGAAATTGCCGCCCTGTAGCGCTTGCTTCGTGATATATTTGGGCTATTGTTGCTCCCAACGGTGGGCATTTGTTATTCCAATGCTACCGTTATTTAATGCGCCCTAGATAAATATCGTGAACCCTTTTTATGTCCGCGGATACGCAATGTGATCTAATTTTGGAAGAATTTTGTAAAAATACGTCTTGTGGAAAAATGAGAGGTAGGTTTTGTTGTGGCACTCGTAGACTAATGGCGCTATTTGTTCAGACTCGGTTGAGATTAGATGGGATATTGATGTCTTTACGAATTGTGGGACGTTACTTTTAATTTAGATGTTGTTGTTTAAAGGATAGCGAATTATCTGAGACTAGCTGTTGCTCGAGGCTTCGCTCTCTTGGATTTTTATTACACCACTACGCATCTGTTGGTCGTAGCATGAAAGTAATATAGATGAACCTATAGCTTTCATCGATTAATGGGCTATCCAACATTTAAAGATTTTTTTGAAATTAGCGTGTTCAATCAAATATACAAACAATGATGTCGAGAGAATGACTGAAGGAAGAGTGACAAAACAAATACACGAGGCGAATGTGAAAGGAAACGTTGGAAGGGGAAGACCTAGAAGAACGTACAATGACCAAATAGGTGACATTCTAAAGAAGGGACAGATCAGGAGTACCCTCAACCGGCGAGAATGCATGAAAAGACTAATGAATGTTGAAGAAGCCAAAGATGTTTGTCACAATTGTAGCAAGTGGAAGGAAATGGTCTCTACCTACCCCTCTGTTGGGAAAGAGGCGTGATCTATATGTATGTATAAGCAAACAAACCCTGAAGGGTTTAAAGCTGAAGCTTTATAATAGTCAGTATCATCATCATATCAGCCCAATGACGTCCACTGCTGAACATAGGCCTCACCTAATTTCCGCCATAGCGAGCGATTTTGTGCCGCCCGCATCCAACCATTCATCTGGTCCATCTGGCGGGGGGCCGCCCCACGCTGCGCTTTCCACCTAAAATGAACGGCACAACATAGTCAGTATAGATAAATATATATATTAATATTCCTTGTAGTGACGGATTAAAGAATTAGGGCAGACTTATTTTTTTATTTATTTATTATATATAAACATACAACTATCCTTACAGGTGTTACCTAATTCAATAGTGTATGGACATCCTTTACAAAACTAAATCTAACTATATCTATATTAAAATAAAATACGTATTAGTTCTAGGTTTTGACACACTCCAACGCTATAAAATAATAAAAATGAAAAATTTATGCAAACAAGAGCACTGCGAGAAAAGGAAAAATCGAAACAAACCCTATACCAAGCCATCTGACCAGCGTGGTATAGTAGGCTAAATTCCCTTCACATTTTTTGGAGGAGACAGCGCCCAGCAGTCAAGTTTATGGATTAAATGATGATGATGATGAAGTATAGATAATACAATGTCAACGGAACCATCTTTTTTATTAAAGTAAACTCTATATATACACTACTTATTTAAATGGCACATGAACAACCTAGTTCTTAAGTAAATGAAGTAATATCGAAAGTAGTAGCGTCAGTACCATTCACCCGTTTCTAGGCCCAAGCTATCAGTCCTCTTGAACGGAGGCTTTCAGTTCATATTCCCAAAGGATCGTTTGTTGAAGCGGTTTATGGGCAAGGACTAAATTCAACCGTCAACATTTCCCTACTGATAAGGTGAGTGGTGACAAGGTGATCCCACTTGGTGTATTTTATCGAGCCCTTGTGTATAGCTTTTTTATGTGCCTTAGAAGCACGTTGTTGTGTTTTATACCTACTTGGTATCATTTCACTTTTCTTTAATAAAGCAAAAAGGATTGATTTGAAGAAAATTAAATGTACCGAAAATTGAATGTCCGTGTATTGACGGATTAAGAATACATAATATCACTAGCCCATCTCAACCCGTGATTGTCGTAAAAGGCAACTAAGGAAGTAACCTTATGCAGACAAAAGCCCTGCCAGAAAAGGAAAATAACCTATCTAGCCAGCGTGTTAAGGCTAAATTCCCTCCATATTCTTTGGAGGAGACCCGTGCCCAGCAGTGGGACATTTACGGATTGTAGTGATAGTGATGAAATGTAACGATATTTCACAAGTCGTATTTTGTTTTTCAAAATATCGGTCACAACTTTGAAATAAGACAAAGCTTCAAACATTCGCTAAAATAAGTTTAAAGTTTTTTCTGTAAGTTTGAGAAGGGAAGCAAACAAAATGTCGGGGAGTAACGTTGTTAGTAGTTTGTTACTCCGTTATGGAGTGGTTTCCTCACCCACAACTTCGATATCCTCGCGTTAAGTTAGTTTCCAACAAACTCGACTTCTATTACTTCCCCACAATAGCCCTATCTATAATTTATTAATAAATTTATTCTTCAACTACTTCTGAAGATAGTTCAAACTTTAGACTTAAATGTAGTCTTTATGAATTGTTTGTGCGAAATTTACGAGTTTATTGATATCTTAGTAAATAGTTTCAATTCTTATAGAATAAGTTGCCTAGAAAGAAGGTTAGCAAAGGTTGTACCTTATTACTGAATTTAAAACTCTAAAAATAACATATTATGTAATACATTATATAAATAATTAATGTATTGTAGAAATATCAAAGAATAATATAACATACTAGCTTTTGCCCGCGGCTTCGCTCGCGTGGATATAGTTTTATAGTTAGACGCTATTGGCAGGGCAGAGCTGTTCACAGCACTTCTTTGTAAACGATGTTTTTTGATACTATATCTTCGTCCGATTATAATTTTAACCAAAAAGTAAAATATAAACTATGCAAGTAAGTAAGTACCTTTCACTATAAGTAGGTAATAATAAAAAAAATAATTTAATGTTTCATTTCCATATAGCACCCCTATATGCATCCCTGTCAATAATCATATTTAATACAGAATGTTTCATTTTGGTTAAAGCATCAGAATATAATTTTTCTTAACTATAACTTGAAAAACAAAGAACTGTCTATTTAATATTTCACCCCCTGAACCCAACCCTATCAAAAATATTAAAAACAACATTTTAAGTTCCTATCCCAATACTAATTTACAAAACGTTAACTACAAAACAAAGATCTTTTCATACAACGTTTCATCCCCAATTTCACCCTTCCAAAGCCATCCTTGTCAAAAATATTGATGAGGATATTTTTTATGTTGATAGTAGTACACCAAAACAAATTTTCAAATCTAATCTAATAAGTTAAAAATCAAAGAAGTTTCATACAATCGTTTTTATCCCTTTTCACCCCCTTAGGGGTTGAATTTTAAAAAACCCTTTCTTAGTACACCTCTAGACTTTAGGACAAACACACCCTCCAAATTTCAAGTCGCTACGACCAGCGGATTAGGCTGTGCGTTGTCTGTCAGTCAGTCAGGACAAAGCCTTTTATAATATGTATGGATATGGATAAGAATTGTAATTTTTTTTCTGTTTTTTACGATGCATTTACATACAATACTATGAAACAAAATGTGTATAACTGTAAAATGTGTATGTGTACTCAGATCTCATACTCTGAATCTCGAAATCGACTTAGTCAGAGCAGATATCGCTGTCGAAAGTTTGAAGGTTAAAATATGATCACTGTCATTTAAAAAAAATTCACAGTGAGACATAACCGGAGCAAAGCAGCTCTGTGGCCCTGTTGCACCTGTGCATATAAGCATATCATGTCCTATCGATAATTTAGCTCACAGATCTTTGACAATGTTTATATTAAGGTGGCTTACCAGCCTTAGACTCAAGCTACTTATTACAGTGAAAAGTTAATCAGTAGAAGGGTTAGTATTTATATTGACATTAGTTACGTCTAAATCAACTCCTATTATACTTGAATCATTATGCTCCGATAGAAACGTAATTAACAAAACGATATTAAGTGGAAATTAATACAAGTTCTCTTTACAAAGCTCGTCACAACTCGAGGTCGGCTGGAACTTGGGTTAACGTGTTTTCACCACAATAAACCAGCCACTAACGATACAATATCATGGACACAAATAACCATAAACTGTAGCATATAAAGTTGATATTCCCTTAGCAATTGCGGATGATAACAGCAAAATAGATGGTGGGTGTGAACAAGTAGAACTAACTGTCATTGTCATGCCTGGCCTTTGTACTAGAAACGGGGCTAACTTAATCCATGCTCATGTCGACGAGCAATTGACTTAGTAAACCTAATTTGTATTTAAACTATATTTATACTGGAAAGTTGTACATAATAATGAAGACAGAAAATGGGCAAGCACGTGCTTGAAATTGTTTTAGAGAAATCACTTTGAATCTATTTTAATTAGCAAAGCCGCTGGACTCTTGTTAAAACTTACGTTGATAGAATATTAGTTAAAGTTGACGTTTAAAATTATAGAAAAAATAATAAACAAGTAAATACCACAATCCACGTACCGGCAAGCGCAGCCGATGATCACCCACAAGGCGGACAGGTGATCTGATTGAAGCCGCGCTGGATGCAAGCCACTCACGACCGGTCCTATTGAAAATCTCTTGGTAAGACCAATATCCAGCAGTGGACATCCCACGGTTGAATATGATGATGCCGATCATGATTACATTTTATGCGATTTTTCGTAGTACTAAATGAGTCTAAGTCTGATTAGTCTTGAGAATCGCATTTAAATGGTTCAGATTGCTATTACTACAATTTAAGTTAAGGCCACTGCTGGACATAGGCCTTTCCCAACACGCGCCATAACACTCGATCCTCCGCCTTCCGCATCCAGTCAGACCCGGCGACCTTTTTCAGGTCATCGGTCCACGTAGCTGGAGGGCGTCCTACTCTACGTTTGCCGAGTCGCGGTCTCCACTCTAGGAAATTAAATTGAATACCAAGCAAGAATTTAACGCTAAATAATGTACATATTGAAATTCTTTATTTACCAAAGTAAACCTAATTTTTAAACTTTATTATAAAACGGGTCTAGGTCACGTAATATAATAAGGAATAGTAAATACCTTATTTATTTATATGTATATATTATCGTTTTATAATAATTTAATAAACCTAATTTATTGAAACAAAGAATTTACATTTACATGTTTTAACTTGGTAAATATTATATTGTGAGAAAGCGGCTTTACCCCACAAAATAACAAAATGGAAATCACCTCATTACTCAGAACGTTACTCCTTCAAACTACTGTAAAGGAAAATGCACACGAGTAAACATATCTGTTTGTGTCTTAGAAATGTCTGTAATAGTCTTGATATGTAGGCGTTAACGGAAGTAAGGAGGGTCTATTCATAGTTCAAGAAATCTCTATAATAATAATTCATTTAATTAAGACGCAATAAATTTCTTCATTTTCTTGTACGAGGTAGTAGGGACTTAGCGAATAAAAGTAAAGTAAAGTAAAATTTATTTGAAGTAATAAGGTAAATATGTATAAACACTTAATGTAGGGAACAAAAATTGATGATTAGCCTGTACTAGGTAGTAAACCTATGCTACAGGCGGTCTTAGGTCATACACTTTTGTACTCCTTACAATGTAGAGAGAACAAGAATTGTGTAAAAACTATATTAAAAAAAATCATAATAAAACTAAACAAACAATTAAACTACAATTCAATTATAAATATATACAGCTTATTTGACTACAACTAACATATTTTCGGTTTGGTCATAGGACAAACTTTGCAAATAATTATAAAATATAATAAATAGACTACTAGCGGCTTTTTTATATTCGCTTAGTTCTAGACAGAGAGTCTGTTACGTCAGTGTACTATGAAAGTGAGTATATAAATCAAACATAGGACAGCAATAAAGACTCCGATTATATTATCGGCCGTTTTAAATAATCTATCTTTCTATGGATTTGACTTCTAAAGTTGGGATTTTGACATTTTTTGTATGGAGCTTGTGTCAAAATTATACAAGTTTATATTGAAAACGGCCATAAGTCGATATCGAGATTTATAGTAGGTTCTTAAGAAACCACTAATTTAACATTATTATCTTAATGTTATAAAACCTATCTCTGTTCTGTGGTTATTATGGCCGCAGTATTCTGTAGGCCCAGTTTAATCAAGACATATCGCTACCCCCTATCTCTTTTTCCAAAAAGAAACTGGTCAAATGAACAGCCAATAACGAGTATACATAGCATCTTTAACGATATAACACGAAATTGAAAATATGTTATTACCTACTTCATCATCATCATATCAGCCTATTGCAGTCCACTGCTGGACGTAGGCCTCTCCTAACACGCGCCATAGCACTCTGTCCTCCGCCTTCCGCATCCAGTCAGACCCAGCGACCACCCACCACCTTTTATTACCTACCACACAATAACGGTATATTATTATTCTCTTTGTATTTTAGGTTCCAATGACTCGCCTTGTAGTGTACGATAACTGTTTTGAAAATATTTAAAGAATATAGACAATAAATTGTAGTTAGAACGCATACTGATAGTTTACTTAGTTTTAGGAAAATAAATTGATTTATGTTTATACATCGTATTAAAAAGGTTAGATTTTCATACGATGTATAAGATAAAACATTGGGTTACCAGTGTTAAATCTTATGTGATATTTTCATCTACAATAAAAAGACATCTAAGTAAAATCGATAACATGTAGCTACATCTCTTGTCTGGTATGTGAGATGCTATGATATCTAGACAACCATTTATCTCTAAGACAATCATCTTCTAGTTCCAATTACTGTAACTACCAAGAAACACGAGTATGAAACAAAACAAGCCCGATATTAATAAAGCGGGCTAGTGGCTGGTAATTACGATGATCTAGTTCAGGCCCTCCCCTCCCTCCCCTTTCCCCATATGAGTAAAACACAAGTAATTGGGTAGCTCACTTGGTAACAAATGATTAATTACTATGCATACCACGTGCACCCATACACGCAACGACCTATATATGGAAACTATTAATAACATAAGTACTCAGCACGGATTTTGTATTATGATGAAAATGTAAGAACGATTAATAAACAAAGGATATTATGGTATGAAGATGATTAGTGATATAAATAAAGTAATTGTATAGTCACTGCGTCAGGAAGGCGACAATACGCATAGAAAGGCGACGAATTGACTGGCCTGTTGGTCTAGTGGTTAGTGACCCTGACTGCTAAGCCGGAGGTCGTGGGTTCGATCCCCACCTAGGACAAATCTTTGTGTGATGAGCATAAAGGTTTTTTCTGTGTCTGGGTGTAATTTATCTATAATATGTATGTATTTACAAAAAAAAATGTATTTAAGTAGTATATCAGTTGTTTAGTACCCATAACACAAGCAAATATAATTGCTTACTTTGGGACTAGATGGCGCTGTGTGAATGTGGTAGAATATTATTATTATTATATTATTATTATTTTAATTATAATTACATCAAACGAACCACCATCAGAACTGATGACTACGACCACTCTACCAAGAGGAATATAACAAAGAAAAAGAAACTCTATTGCAATTACATCCGTGTAGTGACGGATTAAGAATACATAAAGTCACTACCCCATCTCAGCCCGTGGGTGTCGTACAAGGCGATTAAGAAAAAGGCGCGAAAAGGAAAATTCGAAACAAACCCTATATTAACCCGTCTGGCCAGCGTGGTATAGTAGGCTAAATTCCCTCCACATTTATTGGAGGAGGTACCCGTGCCCAGCAGTGGGACGTTTATGGGTTGAAATGATTGCAATTATAAATCAAAGAAGTTGTTAACAGTGATTTCTGAAATATCCTATGATGACCTGATCAAGGTTGCGATTGGCAGTTTGGTTGCAGGCGGCATAAATGCTCCCTGTGGCGGAAATTAGGTGACACCTAATAATGATAATATTATTATATGCCCTGATAATTATGGTGCTTTTAAAGTTGAAGAGTTTGTTTGTCTACTTGTTTGTTTTGTTGAATGCTAGGATCTTAGGAACTACTGGCACAGAATAAATAATAGTACTACGTTTACTGATCCAATTTGAAAAAAAAATTAATGGTTGATAGCCTATTTATCGAGGAAAGTTTTAAGCTTTATAACATCACGCTACGGCCAATAGGAGCTGAGCAGTGGCCAAATAAAGAACAACGGGAATAAAACCTTGCGCGACTTTTAGTATAAGATATACTGTTTTAAAATGTGTACCTGTATTCCTACATTATAAACTTTAGCCAACATTAGCATACAGACGTTACTTTAGGATACTTACATTACATTTCCAACAACACATTAAAGTCTAAATCCAGTCGTAATGAAGACGGAACCGCAAGTAAAGCTAAGCTGGGCTATAAATACGTCCAGCACAAGTTAGTGAATAGTACAGTGGCTTAAAGCTTTAACTGTTTAACCGCATTAAGGGCTACCCTGTCAGTCAGTCGCAGCCACCGCCCCTGGGAGCCCCCAACTAACTTAATGTGATGCCAACTGTACATTACACTCTATGACTGTTAATTAATTCTATTAAAACAATATCCTTCAATGTATATTTAGGATACGATATCACGAGGACGATATTTATAAGCGTGCCAATCATCATACCATTTATTGATTTAAAACGGGAATCCACTTAAAATGATTCATTTAAAATGTCACCTTGTGCCCACGGCCGGTGTAACCTGGTCGAAACGTCAAGCACCATAAGGTATGTAAATATCTAAATCATAATCGCGTGAATTCCCGTTTTGAATCAATAAATATTATCATGCAACACGAAAGTTTAAAAGTAAATATCATCATACCATTGTAATAACAAAGGATTATTTCAAAACTAAAGTCTAAAGTCCGTGTGACTGGGCTTCGTCGCGTCGTAAAAGGTAACTAAGGGACCCTTAAGCAGACAAGAGCACTACAAGAAATGGAAAATTCGAAACAAACCTAATACCAACATAGTAGGCTTAATACTTTCCACATTCTTTGGAGGACACCCGTGCCTGGGCACGGGTGTCCAACTGCTGGCAGTTGGACGGCTATGGGTTGAAATGATGATGATTTCTAGAACATTTTGAGTGTCGATTCTCCAAAAAATTTGAAGGGAATTTAGCCTACTATAACACGCTGACCAGAAAAATTGGTACACATTCGGTTTTGTTTCAAGTTTTCCTTTTCTTGCAGTACTCTGAAATGGAGTAGTGATATTATAAATTCTTATGGCCGCCATAGACGTTCAAGTTATTTAATCAAACAGGCTGGTTCCAACAGTTTGATCAAATTGGCATGATCTTTCAAGCGATCACACACCTTCATGCAGGTTGAAGCGGTATCAGTTCAGTATCGAAACAGCAGTATACAATAAGCAGCATTTCGCTTATCTCTGTTATGGTAATCTATATTTTTTATGTTCCATAAACAGGATTCATTTTGGTATATTTGTAAGAATTATTCTAAGACATCGCGGTTTGACATTGTGCAATGCAATACGTCCGCATTGGAACACATCAGCAGCAACAACTGAGGGCTCGCAACACACACACACTCAAATTTTTTATCATAAAAATACGAAAATTCATATTTCTTCAAGCCATTTGATTACTCATTAAATTTGATCAAATTTTGCCACAGATATTCATGCCAATTTGATCAAACTGTCGGAACCAGCCTATTTGATCAAATTACCTGAACGTCTATGGCGGCCATTAATCAATTTCCACACCGACAAATTGTCATTTACGTCCGCAGAAAACTTCTGCTTATAATTAATTATCACAGAAAATACAAATACTTTCAACTACTTATAGAACATTTCATAAACTATCGATACTTACCACACCACTATTTTTTGCACAAAATGTCGGAGAGATAGATAGAGGGATAAAGATGCAATAATGATTTCAATATAAATATGTAATCAATAGCGGTTCATGAGTAATAATAGTAGATTTGAGTAATAATTTCAATAAGCAATCTCGTATAACAACGTTCATCAAAAGCTACAGACATCAATATTTATTATTTAACCAGAAAAAGTTATTTACCCAAAGCAAAAATATACCACAAACAATACAAAGCAATCTATTTCCGATTGCTACAAGAGACAACACTTTTCTTTCAAAAAGTAATACAATAAATTAGCATAAAAATATATTCGTTCCATTTCGTGCGGTAAATACACAATTTGCCAGTAAAATGGCCGAGACTGCGACGATTTCACGATAGGAGCAATAAGTCAAGAAGAACCTACGGGCGGGCTCCTTATCTAAAATGAGTCGCCCCTGGACACGTTCCCGTGACGACGGGATCAACAATACACGCACACATACACACACTAGTCTTAAATGAGACATACTGCCGTCGCTTCCCTTCCAAAAATCGTATACAATAGTGCCAAAACGCTGATTACGTATTTTCTTAGGATTACGCCTCTGTTTTTGGTGCCAAAGACTTTTATACTGCAATTGTGGCAATATTTTAAATTGTAAGATTCGTTTTTCCTTTTGGGTAAACAAAAAACAAAAAGGTCGCTGGGTCTGACTGGATGCGGAAGGCGGAGGACAGAGTGCTATGGCGCGTGTTAGGAGAGGCCTACGTCCAACAGTGGACTGCAATAGGCTAAAATGATGATGATGATGATGAAACAAAAAACTAAGTATTGTCTCCGAAAGTGTAGAAAGTGATATATTACTTCTACTCGATAATTTTAGGCTCAATACTATATAATACCAATCTAATAAACGACAAACATAATTGCCATTAATCGATTAATTCCAGGCTCCAGGTTAGTATTTTGTCAGCGAAAAATAGTTCTTTCAGATTCAGATCCAATGAGTAAGCTCAAAGGTGCCTGATATCGCAACTAGGCAAGTACTACGTCAGAAACGGTTCAATTTATCAACTTTTACTATATAAAACGCACAAATAACTTTAATGTTGTATCAAGCAAAGCAAATACTATAGTTAAAATGATGAGTGAAAGAGAAACAAAATACATTGATTTAACCAAAACCTACAGAGCTGTGAAATCCTTTCTATTTGAAAAGCTCGCACTAGAAACAGAACAACTAGCGAATTTACGCTGTACCCGTGGCCACTAATGAAGCAGTAAATTTCTGAAACTGAAGTTTCTCTAACGCTGTGCCATTTCAAAACCACATCAAATATTATTCACGACGGGTTGGACACCATGAATAATGGATAGCAACCCGTGCCCAGCTTAGTGTCAATGAGATCACGCGCACCCGCTTCCATATTGGATTATTGCGAATAAATGACAAAAATGGTTTTCGATCTAACATCAGCCCGAACGTTTGCAGGATTCGTAAAATTGCAATTTTATCACGTAGGTCCAACGTAAAATATTGTGCTGAAATGAATGAGATTTTCTTTTCGAATTCATTAACTTCAACGTCTTTGAAGGAATGGTGGGTACACTTAAAAATACATTGGTATAGGTAATTATGGTAAAAATATTCGGTTGGATGGCCCGCAGCAACACAGGTAAACATCGCCTCGTATTTTCCCTCCCTTGTAATTGAATAACGACCCCTGCTGGTTCAGCGGATGCTCAGAAAAATAATTCTATTATCTCCCTAGAGCTATCTTTTTTTTGCTTGTACTTTGCATGCGATATTTTCAAAAATATTGACGTTTTTAGTTTAATAAAACCCTATCAACTTCGTGACATTGCCATAATTTATAAAATTCATACCGCTACTTAGCATTAAACCGTGTTTAAATTGACAACTTTGACACTAAAGCAATGGCTTATGTCAATTTAAAACTGGTTTAATACTTAGTCCATATTTTGTAATAAGGGGGATAGTATTTATCTTTGTAATGTGAGTATTATACAAACCGAAACAATTCAGTATTTTGTTCGCTCCAAATCCCTGTCATTCAAATTATGGTACATGTAAATCACTTGTACAAGTCATTGCTTTATCTCTTGATCCTTACAAAACACCGCTTTCTTCATATTACATGTATGACGTAATATATTTTTATATAAAAACTTAATTATGAAAGTTGAAGCTTAGCTTTCACTGGCTGGAATAAAATTGCGACCAATTAGGGAAAACAAGGTGGCCGTGCCTCGGATTAATAACCTTAATTAACGGTTAAGGAGCGAGGGTGGATCATTAAAAGCGTCTCGGGAACTGCTGGGTGTAAGCTTTCGCTCAACCAGGAGACATTTCACGAATACGCTCACACCAAAGGTAAACGGTAACTTTGTAGGTAAATAGTGGTCATTTTCTGAAAAATTAAAGTGGCAATGACATCTTTAATGGAATAAAGGAGGTTGATTAATAATTGGCATCAGGTAATAAGCGAATGGTCGCGCTGGATGCAGGCCGCATATAACCGGTCCTATTGGAAATCTCTTGAGAAGGCCTATGTCCAGCAGTGAACGTTCTTCGGCTGATATGATGATGATGAGGTAATAAGCTTGCCCTATTGCAGCGAGAGTATGCTCAAGACGTCCTAGGCCCGATCCCGGGTAGAGCAAAGACGGTATTGGATGTCACTATCTTGGAATTTTCAGTATCAGCCTCTGAAATCATCTGAAATTGTGCCTGATTAATGGCAAAATATATAATAGGCTCGCACTTTATTGAACATATCTGGCAAAATGTGGTTATAATGCACGTCTGCATTCCCTTTCGGAAAAAGAAGCGTTATGATATGCTTATTGTTATTATTACTAGCTTCCGTCCGCACCTCCTCCCGCGAGGTATTTCTATAAAAAATAGCCTATGTGCTAGCTATTTTAATGTACAATCTATTTCTATGGCAAACATACAGACCCTTTTAGCCATTGGAGTGATTGAGTTACAAATATTCATCCATCCATCCAAAATTTTAATTTTAATTATAATATTAATAAGATTAAAAGAACACCAGCATTACATCAAAATACTAGTGAGATACCAATCATCGAATCAAATTAAAACACTTGTCCCACCGATAATAGAATCAACAAATAAGACAAAAGTAAGTCATCAAACTGTCAGACTAACAGGTACCCCAGGTGCAATGAACTCGTAAAAAGCCGATCGTAGTAAAATGTATCGGAATTCGAAAAAAATATGGCGACACAATTATTGACCTAGGGATCGATGTCATAAAAATAAATGATCACTTTTATAGCGTCGGCGCGAGTCCAATTTTATGATGTGGGAATTTCAGTAGCCTCATACTACGATATTATGCTTATCCCTTTTGCTTCTCAAACAATGTTCCTTCAATAAATCTACCGTAATACCTATAATATACGAAAATGATAATTTTAACTAATCCTCCTGACACGACGAAGTATGAATATTTATTGTATATTTCACTATGTCTATCAAACATTAACTCGTTTGAATATACATTTCTTTTGATCTGTCTTTATTCCGTCTGTAAAGTTCGAAGAAAATATAATACCGTTTTCTTGGATCTGCTTTCCTTTTCCATTCCTATTAGTTTATTACCTACTCATTATATTCACGTATCAATTTTAGAAGTACTTGTTGAATTATTTCCCTAAATTGGTTCTTATTAAATGATGACTATAAGTATAATATAAATGTATATTACTGTCACACGTGGCTGTGCCTGCGTATATAAACTATATTAATTACGATTTAGTGCAATTTGCCATTTAATAATCTTCGTTGAACTTCTCATCATCATCATCATCCCAACCCTTACACGTCCCAGTGCTGGGACGGGTCTCCTCGCCAAAGATTGTGGAGAGAATTTAGCCTATAACTTTACTAGACCACACTGGTTAGCATAGGGCTTTGTTTCAAATTTTCCTTTTCTTGCAGTGCGCTTGACTCCTTTTACGATACCCATGTTGTTATGAGGTAGGGTAGTGACATTATCTGTTCTTATTACGTCACTCACTCCACGGATTGATCTTCTAAGATTACTTAAAAATATAAAATTAGCCGAACTGCTCCGATGTTTAATCATTTATTTACCTACCTATCAAATAACCATGATACGCAAACAATGTTACTTTCTGATTTTGTTAGTGAATATGTATTATCCTTTACCTTAGAAATGTATGACAAACTATAAGACGAATAGATAATCTACATAGAACATGACGTAACTTTGCATATCGCATGAGTCTTGTATCTATACAAACAGTATAGTGGGTACATTGCGCTACAATTACCAACACACTTTACTAGGTATTCTGTACGATATGTACGCGCCAACAAATTGCATTCCTCTCTTCATAGCTAGATATTTTGCCTTGCCATACAAAGGGGATATGACACGCGTTATAAATTGTCTATCCATAGTGCCGGCGTACTGGTTGCGGACATGAAAACATTAAAATGACAAATTGTTCATCGCTGTGATTCCATTTTTCACGACGAAGGAGGTACGCCATACCATTACCGCGACTACGACTGCGTATATTAATTCGCGCAATTTAATTTACGTCAACGATTGACGCGGTAAATTGACGAAAAAATGCTCCAATATTTTCCATAAATTTGTTATTGATTAGTCTTCGATTGATTTAAAAGCTCACCGGCTTCCGACGAATTGGACGTAATAACCATTGCTGAAGCATTTCCTAATTATTTTTGAATTGATGAACATTTGTTTAGATTTCATAGATTATTAATTGGTCAATTATACTGTTTTATTATTGGTAGGCTTGTTAACGTTTGGCAGTAAATAAAAAATTGGCATTAAGCCCGCCTTTGTACTCTAATACGCATAAAGTTTTTAATAAATAATTTAAAATGTATAAAAAACAATTCTAAGTAAACATAATCTAAAGATTCAAATTACAAATAAGTCAAAACGAATAGCCATTGACCTAGAAACGTGAAATTTGGCCAGTAGCAATATCAAGTTGCACAAGTAAATGAAAAAATCCGAAAACCGTACTCATGACACTTATGTCGTTATATCACTGATATTTATTTGAGGGGTTAACTAATAATAGGTACGCCTGGTCTGGTAGCCATAGTTTATGCCGGACTGGCATTATAAGAGATTTTGCACCATATTCGCGTATCCGTAACCTAAATCCAAAAATTTGTTTTAATTTAGTTATCCCGTTACCTACCAATATCTTAAGAAATTTAAGATACTAATCACAAAAAAAAAATTGAAAAATTGCATGTTCGTACGGAACCCTCAATGCGCGAGTCCGACTCGCACTTGAATGGTTTTTTTTAATATGATTGGAAAAATAGGTAGATATCATCTTTTATACTGAATACAAGACTGATCCTATTTTTTTGTATCTGACTACCTAACTACAGTAGAGTTTTGCCATGTGTATAACCTTTTCTGTTAATTTGGCAAACCTCTTTACGCTCGGGCTGTCACTTTTGATTTGTAATCGGAAGTGAAAATAAGAAGCTTCTAGAATGAGGATGAGACTCTCGAGAAGAGAGGGAGTTGAATGTGAACTTTGAGGTGGGCAGGTGGCCCTTGATATTAGCTGTGTGTATTTTTACTACCGTTCGTTATTGTCTTTCCGCAGTAAAAATCCAAATAAACATAAATATAAAGCTATAAAAGAGTTTAATTCAACATATTTTAAAAAAACCTACACCTTTCCAAACGGGAAGAAAACGCCCCTAGCGTTACACTACCTATCCTGCTTACGGCGATTATGGTAGCCGCCATACTGTTGCAAATTGCAAAAAAATATCTATAAATTCAAAAGCATTCTTACTTATATTTTTAATAAACGTAAGTAAATCTGTTTGTTTGTTTGCCACGCTTTCAAGACATTGATCTTTTACTAAATATCGTATAGAGTTAGTCTATGACCTGGAGGAGGGCACTTTATAACGACATACCATGCCTACGAAGACACAGAAATAAAAATAATTCACATTAAAATGCAAAAGAAACGTAAATGCACACGCTTGTCGCGTGTAAAAAGCATAAGGCTTGCAACCACACGTACTTATTACATAGTTGAGGCATATCAGTAAGATTGCTGAGGCGCTATCGCTTGGCCGAATGACGACAGTAAAGGAGCGGTGTGTTACACCGTCACGCGTCGAGAACAACAATATAAAGAAAACTACAAAGAAAAACTTGGTTCACGGCCGTGTCTTATTCACAGGTTAACTTAATAAAAAAATAATATTTCGGACTTACTTAATACGTATTGAATCCCTCCAATCAAAAAGCTTCGAATTTTATACTTGTGAAGTTTTATGAGAATTGGATTTTTTGCACAGAATACCATAATTATGTAAACTCAATTAGAATAATATTATTAAGTTAAGCCGCTTTCTCGTGTTATTTTATTAGTAGGTACTTTCAAAACAAAAGGGGACTTGATATATTGATAAAATGTGCATCCATTTCATTGACTTTACATTTCCACAACAAAACTATTTATGAGCGATACTGTTCTAGAAAATTCCGTCTGAAAACACAAATCGGATACAAAGTTGAGCGAGGCGGCAGTAGTTTTGTCGTAAAATCGGCATAGCTATCAATCAGAGACAGCACTAAACATGAGACACAAAAAGAAATCTCCATGAGACAAACGGATTCGTGATTGCTGAACCTTATCTGCGACATAAACGAATGCCGTAAAACGATTATCAGTCATCTACACCGTATTCGAGTAAACACGAGTCGAGCGTCATGCGGTGTACGACTGTGCGGCCGGAGTACTCGTTCACCCATGTAAACAACAAGCAGTAAACATACAACCAAATATAATTTATTACCAGCCAAGTGTTCACAACGGTGACATTACTCCTCACATAAAATCGCTTAAATTCAAATCGTCGTGTAGGTCCCAACGCGGTCGCGTAGGATTGAATCGCTTAAGCGACAATGTCGTTTCGGTTCGCCTCAAATTACTCGAATGGGTTTTCGATATACCGCCCATTTGATGGCGAGCCCTTTTAAGTTAGGTGAAAGCTCCTGGCGCAAATTGTAACCACTAGCCGTAATGGCAACACGTAGTATCTATTAGGGGTACGATTCTATAGGCACTTGAGAATGAAGAAAGTATCACTTAGGAAATACCATCCTAGAAACTCTCTATTAACTTATATTCATGATTATATCTCGATTTTTAATGAACAAAATGTTAAAAAGGTATATTTTAATTATTTATTTAAACTTTTGCACAAATAAAATGTACATAGGTGGACTTAATGCTAACAAGCATTCTCTAACAGTCAACCTAGGGTAATGCAGAGATAATAGTGAGTAGGTGCATTCCAAAATATAGTGGCGCTAAATAAATTCAAGAAAATTAATATAATAATAAAGGGTTTATAACAGAATCAGAGCTTGGTCAAACTTTCAAAATGCTTAATAAATGAAGAACAATTTCTTGTTGTCTTTCAGTCCTGTACAAACTCTGATGGGTCCAAAAACTAATATTTTGACGAAAAGTTTTTATTACGTTTGTTATGATATCTGCGGAGTGGTATCCAGTGATGAATTTTTCGAGATTCTCTTCATAATTTTACTAAAAACACGTTCAGAACGTCGGTGGCGATGGCACGACACGACGACGCGACGGCGGCGGCGGTACGGAGAAAATACTTGACTTACATAACTTTATTTTACCACTCCCGTCACAGCTCCAATTTGTTTATTTTGTCTGTTTATCATTTGCCAACTTTAAGTTTGCTATATCTATGTTATTTGTTGATTTTTTACACAAACAAAAGAATGAATTTGCTCAATTAAACAAGTATATAATTATGTTTTTTATTTGGGAAGAGAAATTATTAAGCTATAAAATAATTCTGTTTGTAAACACAAATACTTGTTCATAAACCTATCTCTTAACGTTTAATTTAGAAGAACAGTTACGAAAATTTCATTCAAACAGACCAGAAGCTAATATCACCAGATAAATGAAACTTAGGTACCAAATCCTTTATTTCTGGGGTCTAAATCAGTATCAATCCACTGAATTATTTGGTCATATTTAAACCTTGCAAATTCTATTATTATAAACGATCTCGAGTGTGCCGCTCAACTTTAGGGCCCAGAAATGATTGGCTCAATAAATTGTGCCACAAACATGCGCAAAACATCAACAATTTCAGATACCGACTTGACAGGAGGCAAATTAATGAACACCGGTCAGGGCGGATTTATTACGGTACCTCGGGGAGTGTGCTCTCATTGATTACATTGCTATAATTTCTAGTTCAATATGCTCTTTGAAGCGGACCGGGGACAGTAAGTGCTCTGACGAACTGCTTTCAAAGTAACTGAGACTTCACTGAAGAATGTGATCGAGATTATTTCATAAATGGACTTTCATTTAAAATGTGTATATCACTTAAGCGTGCTATTTTTACTATGTGATGGTTTAAGTAGCAGACCTTTACAGAGGCTAATTTTATATAAGTGTACATAGTACATTTAATTAACACTTTGAATAGGTGCTATTCCAGTGGCTCTCTACTGAGGTTTAAAATTACCTAAGCGTGAGCTCGCACTAAAAGCATCTTATTTAGTATTCAAACTAAGTATAGAAACGTTGCTATTCAAATTTAGATATACACTGTAGTGAAAAGGCTTTTTAGTTATCGCAGTGTGCCCAAGTTGAATGAAAACATTTGCTACAAATGCTGATAAGAATATCAAGTTCTAGGTGACCATGAGCACTAAACTATACGTCTTTGAAAAGGATATAATATCATCCTTTTTAACTCATGCAATGTTACTGACATCCATTTATTATATAATATTATAATATCCTACCACATTCACACAGCGCCATCTAGTTCCAAAGTAAGCAATTATGTATATTTGCTTGTGTTATGGGTACTAAACAACTGATATACTACTTAAATACATTTTTTTTTTAAGTACATACATATCATAGATAAATTACACCAGACTCAGAACAAACCTTTATGCTCATCACACAAAGATTTGTCCTGGGTGGGGATCGAACCCACGACCTCCGGCTTAGCAGTCAGGGTCACTAACCACTAGACCAACAGGCCAGTAAAATTTATTGAAATCAGCACAAGCATCAACAAAATGTATGCGGAAGAAGTATGCAATATGAAGAAATAGATATAAACGCTTGCTCTAGCACTCACAGTGACGTCATTGGGCTGATATGATGCTGATGATGATGAATACTAAGTAAACCAAAATTTGACAAGCTCTGTCGAGAGCGAGTACACGACTGCTGTCATGTCACTAGGGGAAGCAAAGGAGTAGAAGCCAACGTGCAGGCGCACCGTAACCGCATTTCTGTCAGGCACCTAATGATTATATACCATATTTTTCCGAGTATTACTATTCATCCATGTAGGTACTGTAGGTGTAGCGAATAATGCACGGGTTTTGCACAACAATACAATACAATGCATGTGGTATTCAAGAATACATAACATAACATAGCATCACGCCTTTTTCCCCGAAGGGGTAGGCATAGGTAGGGTATAGGGTAGGGGTAGGTGTATTTCACACCCACATTTCGCCAGCTATGTTTGGTCCCATGAAATAGGGGGCGAGCCTATTGTCATCAACCGGGAACATTTGTTTAGCAAACTCCGGGAAAATCTTAATACTGGAATTTCATGATAGAAAAACCCTATACCATTTTCACCCGACCCAGGAATCGAACCCAGGACCTCTTGCACAGCAGTCGTATACACTTCCCGCTGCGCCACCGAGGCAGTTCAAATTCCAAAATCTAATTCCAGAAAAGCACTACTATGATAGTAAAAATCTTTTTGTTCAGTCGGATACCCGCAAACAAGGAAACTCTAATAAACTTAAAGCTTACTAGAGTCAGTTGTGGTTATTTCTTTTCTCTATCTTATTCTCGAATATACATCTTGAAAAAGTCGATGGGAAAAATATGGTAAGAAATGAACACTAAATTTGATGCGAAATCCCTTGAACACAAGATTATTTTTAGTATTTGCCATTTAGAAAATATTTGTGAGTCTATATATTTTGTTATAAATTTACCAATACCTAAATTTAATTTACATAACACTCCTAAAACCCGCAAAGCTCTAATAAGCAGTATATATATATTGCTTGTAATAAAACCCACCTGCAAATATATATTTTCTATTCAATTACCCTATAAAATAGGTAGCCTAAACGATCAATTTCGTTTGAAGGTTGTATAAATCTTACGTCAAACTTTCAGACTAAAAATATAACTAACATATCAAACGAGGACCAAGATAAATATTCGACAATTCATTATAGTTTTTCTTGAACCATTTCTGATCTACGACATAATGTTTTCTTTGACTGAAAACGAAAGAGTATTGTATTGAATAACTCAGAAAAAAGCTTTAGATAAATGGGACCATCTATTTCGCCAAACTGGGCTATTTGCGATCTGAATTGTAGATTTTCAGTCTTGATAATGTATGTCAATATTTCAAACGAGCTGTAATAAATATAGGAAACGTGATGGCATTGCCAATATTTATAATTATTGTTGAGAGTAGAGTTGCAATCTCGATATTTTATTTGTTGAAATGTTGAAAATGTAACTATCGTCACTTACGTTTTCAAAATATCGAATGGCTTCGAGTCGGCCAGAATCGATTGAATACTTGTATTTTCCACGTTTGTCTTGTCTAAAGCTTAAATCACCTCTGTATTATTTAGCTCTGAAACAGAAATAGCCTAAATATTTTTTATATTAATTTTCAAACAGTTACGTAATATAAATTTTATGTAATTACTCGAATTTGAAAAAAAACTCCGAGAACGTTCAGTACCGAAACGTGTACTTGAATAAACTTAAATGTTTTATTTGTACGGTGCGCGGTGTTTCATACGTAATATTTTTATGTTGAACTTTCCTCGGGCCGGGAAGCTCTGATGAAGTTTTTTTCCATAACTTTTTTGTGGTCATTGAATTTGTTTGCCGTCCACTCGCAACCAAGCCATAGAACTTTGATGAAAACTTATACTTTGTAAGGATACTTCTGGCCCCTTTATGTGACTTATATTTGAAAGAAGTTTTGAACTCTTGAATGTTAACGTAACTTCTAGAATGTACTTTACGAAATGAAATGTATAGTTGTATTTTTTAGTCTAATACAATTACCTACTGAGAAATAATTATTTTATTTTGTGAATTTTCGTGATCCCCTATCCGACATGGGGATTTCGCCATAATTACCGCATTTGATAGACACGATGAGGTCATTGGATTCTATGTTGCTTCTACTGTCCGTCCCCTAATGTCGACCCTACTTTGTTTTTTTACGGTACCCTTGGGAAATGACAAGGATATGTCGTCGAATAATTACAAAACCGGTATTTTTTACAAAAATCCTAAGTATATAAAATCCAAGTTTGTGTTCGATAAACGCAGATTTTATTAGTAAATGTTCATTCATATTTTCCTTAGCACCGACATGATATAAAATATACCATTCATTTTATCCTGATACAGCCGAGATATCGCGACAATTGGAATAAAATATTCCTTTATAAATAGAAAAGAAAAATTATATTTCTAAGCCCCAGACATAAAATTCCGAATACGATAAAAATCCATAATCCTGAAGGCTCATTAGTAAGATAAAAGGGAACACAGCCACCGTGATATTGAAAGCAACTTCGTCATCGTTATAATAAGGACTTTTCTTTTCATTTTTCAGGTATTAGGCTCCTAACATAACACCGACCTACTAAAGATGAAATCGTAAAAGCTTTTGACAGCCTACCGTAAACCGACAAAAAAATGACAAAGAGACTTCATACGAAGGATCCTCTTTTTATTTAGGTTTCCAGTCCGGTCATAAAATGTGAAGTCTACTAATAAAATGTGTGCTCGAAGATTGTATTCAACTCTCCCTTTTTGTAGTACCCACGGTCGTTTTTTGAATAACAATGGAATTTAATTCGGCTTCGTGCACAATTTCCGTATGTTTCCATTATTCGTTTCTTTCTTTTGTGAATCTCAAACTATGTATGTTATTGGGGATCTTTTTACTAATAAATTGTCAGAAAGCTTTCAGATCTTTGATAAAAATCGGAAGTAATACGGAAGTGGATTTATAATAAAACCAATAAAAAGTATTGACCCTCTGTTGAATAAGAAATATATATCGAATTAGATACATACGACGACGACGTAGATAGTTGATTTGTGCCTGAGTGAAGTCCGATGGAAATCTATACTATTTCAAAATTATAAAGCTGAAGAGTTAGTTTGTTTGAACGAACGTAGGATCTCAGAAACTACTGGTCCAATATGAAAAAATATTTTTGTGATGGATAGCCCATTTATTGAGGAATATAGGCTAACATCTTGCTACGGCCCATAGGAGCTAAGCAGTGCCTAAATAAAAGACGGAAGTGAAACCTCGCGCTACTAGTAAGTCTAAAAATCTACCGAACTGACTTTATCAAATACAGTTTTAAATGCATTACAACCAATAAACGCCTGTCCTTTTACCTTATACAGAGTTAAAATGTGATGAAAACATCGTAATAAAAGTTGTAAGCCCATAATCCTCGTGACTGGTGGCGCATAAAACAGCGTGTTCTGAGCTACAGGTGTTACGTGGGTAGATATGAACATCTGAAGATATATGACACGTCTATTCATGTGAACAACACGTAGGTACTAAACTAAATAAGTCTTGTGGAACAACTCGGTTATAATAAAATTACGTTGCAGTAAATATTAGATATTATTTTCTTTAATATTAGCAGAGGAATTTTACTGGTGTTGATGTATGGAAAATGCCGGAGTTATTGTGCCGGCCAAATGCGAGTCGGACTCTTGTTTTGAGGATTCCGTACAACCGATTATGCATTTTTTATATTTATTACATAATATTTTGATAACCTTGAAATGACTAAATAGCGGTATTGTCATTTACTAACTCATATAAATCAGTTAAACATAACTTAATCTGATCTAATGAAAAACATTTGATTTAAAAATAAATCAGTTTGCTGAGAAAAATAAACTCATCCTAACTTTAAAGATAAATTTCAAATTGTTCCAAATCATCAAATATCTTAGCAAACACATGAGCACATAAAAGGGTATCTTTAGGTCTAAAGTAGCCATTAGCACTAAAAACGTCTTACTCTTAACTAATAGCACTTTGTGTGATAATATTTCTTTGATGGAGCACCTGGGAGCAATTCTAATCTAGAAGTGCTGTACGCTGGTTCAGTAGACGCGTTTCTAAATTGTGGGGCTTTTATAGCGAGAGACTAAGACAAGACACCGATCCGATAACGACTGAATAACGATTGTATTTAACATAACATAACATAGCATCACGCCTTTTTCCCCGAAGGGGTAGGCAGAGGTGTTTCACACCCACATTTCGCCAGCTATGTTTTTTGGTCCCATGAAATACGGGGCGAGCATATTGTCATCAACCGGGAACATTTGTTTACCAAACTCCGGGAAAATCTCAATACTGGAATTTCATGATAGAAAAGTCCAATACAATTTTCACCCGACCCGGGAATCGAACCCGAGACCTCTTGCACTGCAGTCGTATACACTTCCCGCTGCCCCACCGAGGCAGTTTTTGTATTTAAAACATAGTAATACATAGGTATCTAAATAAAGTATATAAAATATATGGGCCATCAATAGTAAAATATTTAATTTGACTAGCTACCGTCCACTGATCCTCTCACGTGGTATATTGTCACCGGCCACTCTAAGCTAAACAACCTTAATTAAATTTAGTCTAAGCCGGACCAAAATGTGCAGATTTTGCCAAGAGTCAGAAGAAACACTCATGCATAAAATAGGTATCCATTTAGGACAACACTCAGTGCAACCTGATGATATACTTAACCTCTCTGCTCAGAAAATTTGGAAGTTTTTAGTTTCTACAAGACTAAGCAAAATACTACAAATGAATAACAAGGACAAAAATTCAATAAATCTTTGAGTACTAGTCGTACAATATTAGGTTCTTGTACCCATTTAAATATGTTCTATATGTCTCGACACCTGGTATATATCAATTATATCATACTTTGCTCGTACAGACAACCAATCAATAGCAATGGTGTCGTCCAGTGTAAAAGCGTTCGTGCCAAAGTGTTGAGGGTATCTCGCCACGGACATGAGACGTTTAATTGAGATGAAATACCCGCCCCTGAGACCGCAACCTCCAACTTGGTGATCAAACTATCATGATATCTAACCAACACCAATTTATAAAGCAACTATTACAATTTAAATGGACTTCGCTAACGTACGTTTCGGATAGTTATTAACTAGTAATTGGTGTTTATTTGCATTGGAATGGAAGGATATTGTCCTCTTGTGTGGTGTAACAAGATACGATTCGTAATTTCTTTGAATGTTAATGTCTGAAAAGATTTTTTCATAAAATCTAGCTACATCGAATAGTATTATCCAATATTCCTATCCTCTTCTGTCACTTAAAACCGTCAATTACTTAAGCGGGATAAAGTAAAGTGCGAGCCGAGCGCCTCGTCGCCGCGTGCAGTCGCACTAGGTACCTCTCTCCTTCTCAGTCTAGTAATAGGTGTTCTACACGGTTATAAACTTGCGTTCCAACAGAGTGACTTTGGTGGGAGCTTGGTTGTCATCTGCGTAGTTTGTATGAAATTTGGTTTACAACAGCCGGCTACACGGTTGGAATCCACCAAGACCACCTCTGTGGAAGGCAAGTTTATAACCATATAGCACAGCTTTAAATGACGATTCTACGTGATAGATATATGAAAGTACGATTAGGTACAGTCAGAATCGGTCCAGGCCCAACCCTTAATGTACCGGGTCAGTATTTCAATAAAAATAATATAATAATAATATTCTACCACATTCACACAGCGCCATCTAGTCCCAAAGTAAGCAATTATATTTGGTTCTGTTATGGGTACTAAACAACTGATATACTACTTAAATACAATTTTTTTTTGTAAATACATACATATTATAGATAAATTACACCCAGACACAGAACAAACCTTTATGTTCATCTCACAAAGATTTGTCCTGTGTGGGGATCGAACCCACGACCTCCGGCTTAGCAGTCAGGGTCACTAACCACTAGACCAACAGGCCAGTCCAATAAAAAAATAATACGATGTTAAAGTAAAATCAATAATAGACAACCCTAAAAATTATACATGTTTAATTTATCTTAATAAACATCACCAATTCAAGAGCAGATTATCCATTAAACGTTTAAATGTTTAATTTCCCGAATACATCAATATACAACTATTACAATACCTTTATGAAATGTTTTACATTTTTTTTAATGCAGTTTAGTGACAGACGACCTGGCACCCCACCTGATGTTCCGTGGTAATCGGACTTCGGAAATGTATAAGATATTCGCCATTTTAATTAAATAGTACATTAAATCTTCGTAAAATTAAAACCTATTCTATCTTCAATATATTCTATTTTTAAAATTAAAACATTATATAAAAGAAAGAATTTTATATAACCATTAGTTCTATATTTCAAAAAATAAAAACAATGAGGCAAGGCCCATCTAAAGATATAAATAGACAAATCCTTCACCATTCCATGCCAAAAATGAATGGTCAGCAATAAAGTAAATACTTTTGTTGTAAAAGTTTAATTGGTTCCGATGCACGTTAGAGTTCAGGAAGTTATGCATGCACAATTTTCCAACAACTAAGCGAATATGTAAAATTTCAAAAAAGTAAAACATGTTTTTTTATTGGATGAACAAATTCTCGTCGAAATTGAAGAGGTTTTTCTGATATATGTTGCAAACTCGATTTGATATGTTGATACGTCTGGTAGACACAGTGAGCTGATGTGATCATTATTTTATTACTTTCTTGTGGACATCCAATATCTGAAAGCATCAGATCAAAAGGTCCGCTTCATATTTGTATTCATAGTTCTATCTAAAAGAAACTATAAATCGTAAAATTTAATTTACATGATCTTATTACGTTCAAATTCGTAATATAATTTATTTGTTAATCCGATTTGGATATTCAAAAAAATATACCGTTTCAGTCGCGGAGATAATCCCAAATCCAATAAATCGAAAGAAGCTCTTACTTACGTCCCTTTGAACTCGCACTTAGCGATTTACTGAATATATTACATGCATACTCGTATTATTAAAGTTTATCAGTAGTTTTTTTGATAATTTAAAGAATTGACTTAAGCAGCTACTTTGGATATAAATATCTCCATTTAATATTAGTTTAGTTAATATTATGTACCTATTATTGTTTCTACTAATATAATGTGTTAAGTGTAAGTTGATCCCTCTCGATACTGATAAGTAGTGATACCGATACCTGAAACAATGGCATTAAAAATAGAATAGAAAATGTAGGTATTTATAATATCTTTTTTTTTTTGTTATATATTATTAAATGAAAATTATTGCAGAAATATCTTTATTTAAAAATCAGCTACTTTGCGAATTAGAAGGTCATAGACCCCAATTATTTTTTTATTGGTCTAGAAGCCATCAGCTGGTTAAGATGGATCTTTTATAGCGCCCTATACTTTTTATATTTCTCTGCTTAGTCCTGTAGAAACTAGGAACTTCCATATTTTCTGAGCAGAGAGATTCTGTATCTCATCACGACAGATGTCGTTTGGTAATAAAAAAAATATTATTATTATATAAGGTATTGGACTATGGCAGTCCTACAATTGAAAATTAAATAAGTATGTGGTGTTTACGTGTTTCAGCAAAAAAATCCAAATATTTTCATTCATAAAAACATTCCTCACAAGTCTGTCTATTTGCCGAATTAGTTCGCTCTCTTGGGTTTTGCATTTACCAACACGCTTCGTCCTTAACTTTTATTCAAGCATATACATAGATAAATAGATGGTTTGTTAATTTAAAATTAGTTGGCTGACCCTGACTTGCCTATGTATACCTTGACTAAAATTCTGCTAAAATACTCTTTCTAAAAGGAACTCGGTTTCAAAGATATTTTTACATACAAATATAAACTTTAAAATTATCTTAATTAACAAAGGATAAAGTTACACCGGTTGTATGCGGACTGCATCCAGCGCGATCCTGCTGTTCGGATCAGGTCATTGGAAGTCACTTGAGGAGGCCTATGTCCAACAGTGGGCGTCCTACGGCTGATATGATGATGATGATGAAAGTTACACACACACTTACTATTCGAAACATGTACGAATAATAAAATGTTATCTAACTCCATCCTACGATTAGAATGGTAACAACTATATTAGTTGAACTTACATTAATGTAAGAATAGGTCGTCTTAAGGTGAAGTGCCTTTAGCGATCTTGAGTACCTATTTAAAAAAAACAGTCTAATAACAATACTGTTTCATCTCATGCAGATTGTAAGTCACTTTACTAGTATATATAAATTCCATAGGCTCACAAACAACCAACTTTTGCTCGGCTGTCCGAACCGCCATGGATAGACGCCAGTGGAGGCAGATCGTCTAAAACAGGGGCAAACCATCCACATCAAATGATGACCACGATCCTTAGCCATGAGGGACCGACAAGAGACAGATAAATTCCAAAAATTGAAATCCACATTGGTACTGCCCCAGTCGAAATCGATCTCGGACCGCATGATTTGCATGCTTGACACTTATATAATATAATCGGTCAACATCGCTCAGCTCACTGAAAATCAAGCATTAAATGGCCTCTTAAACTAAACGACTACATAATAACCTGGATGGCATTAGTCTGGTATCGACCGGTAAGTGAAATATACGAATGAATCAGAGGGTTTAATTTGTATATTGGTCGTTTCCGAGGTTGGCACGCTGCCATCTACACCAGGGAAAGTCAGCCTCCCCACTTTTATACAACTTTAAAGTACCTATTGATTTTAAATAAATTGATTGTAGACATCAATTTATATATTGTAAATGTATGTACCATAGATAACTACCACTTATACACCTCTATAGTTAGTTTTGTCTGTGAAAGTATTTCTTTTTTGTTTAAAACAAACAGTATTATTAGTCAATAATATTATCATTCTCTATCAATTTGTGGACATCAGCTATTTAAATACCCGCAGACTTCATCATCCATTTTATTATAATTCTTATCATATTCTTATAATCTTTTGAACAACACAATTTTAAACTTGTTTTGTAGATTTTTTTGCAAACATATTGCTAACCTAACAGATATTTTAAGATGTTGCGTCTGGACCTAATTCTCGGACTTTGTAAGATATATTTGCCATCACATATTACGTTACAATATAGTCTTATTTTTGTCCCTGTCCAGTAATTAATTAATAAAACAATCAAACTTTGACAACATATTGCTTGAGATATTTGATATCTATACCTATTTCGTTTTATGAGGATTATCGGGCCTCCGATTTTGAGAATAGACAATCTCGCCAGCCCATTAAAGTAGTTGATAACAATTCGCAAGTTTGAAGTGAGAGAGTCCACAACGTTGCCGGTAACGGTCTGTGACGTAGCGACGTTGCTACATTGTGTAGTTATAACTTTTTGCTTACACAAGGAGCTGTTGCGGGAATATTGTGGTCAGCAAAATAATAAAAAGCTCGCTGAGACGTTGCTTTTAACTTTGCTGACAATAATTTTGCGGAGGGCAAATTAAGTGGAAAATATTGTGGAATTTTAAAGCTAATACTGAGGTAATAAAAAACAGGTTTAAGTTCGTTTTTATCTTTCTGTGGCGACACAAAAGAGTATGGCGCGTTTGATTGAAAGAGTAGATTTATTATTTTAGTTTCAACTTCTCATTGAACAGAATCGCATACTATTAATTACTCACAACTTTTACTTAGTACTTTTACGCACTTAAATATCATCCGGAAAACCTAGATGGTGCTACCATATAATGACCTTTTTATTATGAAAACTAAATTATAATTCTCGCACTTTTAGATATTATCTCAAATATCATACAATTCTTAAGCATTTTGAGTCTTATATACATTACAGAATTACAGAACACATCAATGACAGATATGTATAAGTTAACTTCTGGGAGTATAATGTAGTAAGAGTAAGACTATACAATATACATAATATGTGTGTCGATACAAAACTTTTCTATCAAAAGTTCTTCAGAATTTACAACCCTTTAGATGTTTCTGCCAATAAAGAGCGAACTTGAAAAGCCTGAAAAATACTGTTATTATTGTTTCAGCGATTTTGTAAGTGAAAAAGTATTACTTATGAATTTACTTTCACTCTATCATTAAACAATGTCAAATAACTTATGAATAACAATGAGATAAGAAACTTTTGATACAATATAATAGTTGTAAACAAAATTAGTTAATCTAAAAACAGAATTATTCAATTCGTAGATTAATAATCTAAACAATAGTCAAGCAAAACAAAAGCTAAATGGTTACATACTAGGTAGACGTCAATTTATAAGTATCTAAATCTCCTTTATATTTAAACCAAAGAAAATAACTCAAAGCCACAAGCCTAATAAAGTTACCAGACATTAGTCAATTAAGTTAGTCTAGTTTTCGTAGAAATAAGGTAAGAATCTTGAATAATCTTCTGTGTAGCTTTAGGAAAATAATTTCATTGAAGTTATGTTTATATTGAAATTACAGTTAATTGATAACATAGTTGTTAAGTTAATATGAGTTACTAGATTAAAAAAATGTTTTGTAAGAAAGTGTAAGGACCTATACTATTTCGAGAAATAAAGTTATATTTGCTTTACTTCGATAAGCGATGGTGGCCGAATGGATAAGTGACCGGCATGCAAATTACAAATTATGCGGTCCGAGTCCGATTCTGACCGGCAGTACCAATGTGGAATTCACTTTGTGGAATTTATATGTAATAATCAAGTGATTTACCATCTGCTAACGGTGAAGGAAAATATATTAAGGAAACCCACATACCCTAGAAGAAATTCTAAGTGTATATCTGATCCACCAACCCGCACAAGGCCAGCGTGTGTGGATTATGGCCTAAACCCTCTCGGCTCTCTAGATAGAGTATAAGTTGCTGATTTGCTTCAATAACCTTTATTTTATTTTATTTTTAGTACACTTTATTTCATTTAAATCGCTAGAACTTTAATATAAATTAAACATAACAACATTTGCGTCAGGTCTTTAACCCTAGACGGGATAGACAGAGGTGCTTCACACCACATTTCGCTAGCCATCTACATAAGATCCCATTTTTGTCCCCACCAAGATTTTTAGATTTTTTTTTGTTAATTAGGTACCTAGTTTTAAACTATATTTTAAGTCAATTAGTTTTTAAATACTTAGTATAGTTTATCTGTAAGCTCTGTGGGGGACAAAATAAAAGTATTTTCTTTCTTTCTTTCCATGTAATAGGGGGCGAACATATTGTCATTAACCGGGTACATTTACACGTGACTACATACATATATACACACAAAGTATGTATATATGTATATACACAAAGTATCAAAATAAACCTAAAATCATATCTAATATTTTGGCTATCAGCCGTAGACATAACCTCTTAACATTTTGCGTCTCGTCTAAAAGGCCGGGGGGAGTCACGTGTAAGTTTATTTGGATATTTCGTACCACGTGCCGGTTAGTATAAAAACGTGGAGGATAATGTGCGAAGAGGCACGTCGGGACCACATCACGTGGTCACATACAGTCAGCGTATCTTATTTTTTTATGTGTGTGTATTATTTATACAGTACTAACTGCCACCTTAGTTGCTTCCCGCGACGAGTCCGTTTTTCATGAACAGAGAATTTTTTCTTCTGTAATATTAACTTTTTTTGAATGCAATTTTTCAAATATTTCTCCTCATAACACTCTCTTCATTATTCACCGAATATTATTTTTAGTATTAATATTGGCCGAATTTTTACCAACGACGGAACGGAGACGGTAGGTACGAGTATATACATTTGGGGTGAGAGGTTGTGTGTTTGTGTGTTCCCACATAATGCCATTTATCACGGAAACGGCTTGACCGATTTAAATGCGGTTTTTTGTAAAGTGTGTGCGATTCTTGGGGAAAGGGTATTAGATAGGTGTTATGTTAATAGCTCGCCAGGGGGCGCTACATTACACTTATTTTATTAAAACCTTTGTGCCCACCTATCTCTAAAACGATTAGACTGATTTCGATACGGTTTTCTGTAATGTACTTATTTGTAATTCATCGTGGATGGTTTTTAGATACACGATATTGTATTTTTTCGCCAGGGGACGCTCCAATAGACTAAGCAAACCTATGTTTACAGTTATCTGTAAAATAATTAGACCTGTTACTGTATATAGGGACATGGAGCATTGTAGTACTGAGATATTGATTACACTCATGAGGTTAAGCAACTTCGTATAAGGTCAGTTCATAGATGGGTGACCGTTTATGCAATTTTAGGGTTCTGTACCTCAAAAAGAAAACACGGAACCCTTATAGGATCACTCCGTTGTCCGTATGTCTGTCTGTCCGTCTGTCAAGAATTTTTTGCTCAAGGACGCGTAGAGATATAAAGCTGAAATTAATATCATACTCAGGCCTGCAAACCCTCGGCCTAAAAAATATTCAAAATTCTATGTTAACGCAATTAAGGAGCCGTTTTTGCTCCATATTTGTCGATTATCTTGACGATCAAAGAAGTCAAAACCTATAGGGTACTTCCCGTTGACCTAGAATCATGAAATTTTGGCAGGAAGGAATAACAAGTTGCACAAGTAAAGGAAAAAATCCGAAAACCAATCTCGTGTAGTTATATCACTGAATATTAGTAGTGGGGTATATAATGAAAAGTCTAAAAAATGTGAGTAAGAGTGAGAGTTTATTCCGGACTGACGTTTTATAAACACCTACCTATCTTATTTATTCTAACTTATAGCTATCCTGTGCTCAGGGTGTAGCCAAATTTTCATTATTTTTGCCAGAGCACGCACCGTATTCGAGATACGAGCTATTATAGGAGGAAATCTGCGCTAACGGTGAGGGCAGTCGGACTACGGCAATCAATGTGTGACAGCTAAACTTAACAACCCCCGATTCAGAGCTCGGACTTTTTAGGTTAGGGTTATTTATTTTTTTAACCACCCAGAAGTAGTAGCCCCTAAAATATATAGTCGAAGCTCCATGCAAATACCGTCCAAAAAAAATTTCATTCATTCATCAGTTTTTTGAACCTACATTATTCGTAATTTTAGAAAAAAAAAAGTGTCATTTTAGTACACCCCCTTAGGTACACCTTGACCTTATCTGTCAAGGTTATTAAACAGATGTTTTACAAGGTACTTACAGTAAGTAACATAGGGCGCTCTTTAAAAATATTTAAAATTAAAAAATTTGAAAAAACCCACGACGAAAACATCTCTCATCTCAACAAAAGAAGAAACGAAGAATTTGTAAATCGGACTAGTGGTTTTGAGTTAAATCGCAACAAACAAAGAAACAAACAAACAAATCTTTCCTCTTAATTATCATTATAAATAAAGAGACTATAGGCCAGTCAATGAATGACTTTGGAGAGAAATGTCGAAAGCAGAAACTTTGACTTAGGAACTTTGTTTGGACTAATTAGGAGATAAACAGGTTAGAATCTGAGGTTTAAATTCCGTCATATAATATTATGAAAAAAATTTTATAGCCTATGTCACCTGGGCTATTATTACGAAACTATTGATACCACATTCATTAAAATCAGTTCATTAGTTTAGGCGCTACGGTGAAACATAGAAACATACATACATAGAAATATGCATAGACTGCCAAAAACATTACCCTTCCTTTTGGCTTCGCCGTAGTTGGGTAAAAAGTGTTAAACCCAAGTTGTACAGAATTTTATCAGCTTTCATTATGTAATACAATGAAATTTCGTACGAAGCACTGTTTTCGAGATGTAAATGGAAAACAAAAAATGGTATATGTGCTAGAGAATTTAACACATTTTTGAAAATCGACCATTTTTCGAAGCTCATAGCTAGGCAACGATTGAAGATAGATAAAAAGTGTTCAGCCAAAGTTGTAGAGAATTTTATCAGCTTTCATTGTGTAGTACAATAAAATTTCGTACGACGCATTGTTTTCGAGATGTAAGCAAAAAACCCAAAACCGGGACCTTCTTTGTGCTCCCACCCCTCGGGCTCACCTCAGGTGGGTAGGGACTTTTAGTATGTTTATCTCCTAACTAGTCCAAACAAAGTTCCTAAGTCAAAGTTTCTGCTTTCGACATTTCCCTCCACCAAATTATGTACAATGTATGCCAAATTACAGCTCCATCATACCTACAGCCAAAAAATGATTTGCCAGATTTGAAAGTTACATACGTTTAACAGTGCAAGTTAATAGAAAGCTTGTAAAAAGGTTTAAATAGGTACCGACGAAAAGAAAATAAGTAGCGTAAAAACAATCCCAAGAAAATTCGTCGGGGGCTGCCAATATCATTACTGTTTCTAGTATAAAATATATATTGTAAACTAAATATTGTTAATAATTAGGTAGGTATCAAATATATAAAACTGCAATACTTTCGTTCATTTAAAGTCAGGGTATTATTAGGTAAAGCAAAGCTCAATTAAAGAAAAACTTAAGTTTAATTTTATTGTTCGGGTTTTAATAAAAAAAAAACTATCTGTAATAAATTACTAATGCATATATTACTTAACTATATTTTCATTAAAAAGTATCCTTTCGAGTTAGTGTACCTAATTTATAGTGAAAAACAAAATGTGATAAGTGCAGTTATTATGAACACATGAACAAAGTGACTCCCCCTTAACAGATAGGTACTAAGAAAAATTATTGGATTCATTCTTAGCATAATGTTTACTTAGCAAATTAGATTGAAATAAAGAGAAAAAAAATAATTAAAAAGTATAATAATTATTGATGTAGTTCAGAAGACCAGATGCATTACTGCGGCTGAAACAAATGAAAAAAAATATTGTGTTTACTTTTTATAATTTTACTTGTTTAAAGAAATCAAAAGTTAGAATTAATAAACAGGACTTTCTTAGAAATAGTGATGCATCTTATAATTTTATATTTCAAATGACTATAACTTTACATTATATCTTGTCAAGGCTTGCTGCACAGCTTCAGCTATCACCTGCACAGCTTCAGCTATCACCTGTGCTGACCGAGCTACACTAGCAGAGGATCGTGCTTGTTGTAAATTGGCTTCAGCTACCAGCTGCTCAGTTCTGGCCCTTATTTCTTCTACACGTGCTATTGAAGCACGTGCTTCTTCCAGTTCTGTACCACCTACAATAGATTAACAATCAAAATTATCATATGATACTGGGATAATTATATTTTGCCTTTGTATTTATAAATAATTACCTCTCTCACTCTCTCTCAACGACCTCTGTCGAGCTCCAACCGCTCGTCTATTTCTGTTTCTATTTCCTGGAAACAAAAGTTCAATGATTACTTATATGCAATTTATAATAGAGAATTTCAGTTCTCTGTTAATATTATTATTTAGCATGAGTTAATAAATTTCACACAGTAAGCTCACAATACCCTCTTATATAATAATAATAATATATTTTTATTTTCTCTCAAAAGGTTATATTTTGGGTACAAAAATAGTAAAGCTTAGGTAAGTATAAGTTATAAACCTTGTGAGAGCTGGAGTCCGTTATAGAATCTTGGAATAGTATAAATACTTGTAAAAAGTACCTCTTTGTGGCATTGTATTGTTGTCAGGGCGGAGCGGTTCTATTTCTATATCTGAATAGGTGTTTTCTGGTTTGGGATTGTTTTCCATCACAATATTGATATGAGAACTAGGGCCTGGCTCAGCCAAAACCTGTTCTGTGTTATCATTATTGTGAGAGCTTGTTCCAGGTACAGGCTCTGGCAGAAACTCAATAGCTGACAGGTTACTGAAAGTTAACAACGGTTATTAATAAAGAAACAGATAGCTGGTACATATAAAATTTTCATTAAAGTACCTATTACTTACAGCGTGGGGGAATCTTCTACTGTTTCAAATGTAGGCTGTGGCTGTACTTCCTCATAATGCACCTAGAATATAAAAAAATCATATTATTATCATAATCCTAGCATACAAATCTTTTTCAAAATTAGAATTACTCTATCCAAACAAATTTAACTACATAACAAAATGCTATTACTGTAAATAAACATAATTCCACACTGTTGGGCAATAATATGTAATGTTTGTTCAATATATCCTTTTGGAAGTTATTACTTTAATTTGTTATTTTTTTAATAATAATAATAATAATATAGTTTATTGCTTCAAACATGGTAGGTTAGAGATGTTACAAAAAATCTGGTTTCACATATTGGCCGTTAAACCCTTAAAATAAAATTTAAGTACATATTATTTATTAATAATGTAATGTATTCTTAAAATTATAGGATTTACAGGAATTATTAACTAGGAATTCATTAATTGAATAATAGCATTCTTCTATTAACCACTTTTGCAACGCAGTGCAAAATTTATTAAACGGCAGAGACCTTATTGTCTCTGGTAGTGAGTTATAAATTAACGGACCATATAGACACAACTCCGTCTAAAAAGTTCTAACTTAGGTGCAGGTATTTTAAATTCTAAATAGTTTACTTTTCTTTTATTAAGTTTTACTTAGTACTTGTAAGAGTTTTGAGTTTTTTTCTACATACTTGTAACTAATTAAAGTTCTAGTTTTTATTGGTTGTGAGTGACTGAGAGTTTGAGCCAATTCACATCATATCTCTACATTTTCGGCACAAATTGATAATTGATAATCATAAATAAATGACTTCTTATGATTATTTAGCAGGTATAATTGTTTTTATTCATTTTATGTCATATATTTTGTCTTGAGCAATATTTTATGTAGGTACTGACTTACCTCTGCTTGCACTATAATAGGATCTCGACGAACTCCTGCAAGTGGATCCACATCTCTGCCTATCAGAGATGCCACTCTGTCCTCCAGAGCTGTCAGATTAGGTGCATCATTAGGCGCTCCTTCTGTACCCTGGTGTGTCCTTGTAATGGAGGACAATTTAGTCCATACTCGGTATTTGTAATCATTCCAGAACTAAAAGAAAATTATTGAATAATAATTATAATACACATGATGATTGTAACTATATGAAATAAACAAATGTTTGTAAATAATAATAAGGTCTCAGTAGTCCTTTTTTTACACCACCCTTAAAGATTTAAATGAACTTGCTTGCTATTGTTTAATTAATACAACTTAAGACTTACATGTGACCATTCTTTAGGTGTTCTAAAAGCACCTTCAGAATTCAGAATTCCAGCGCACTCTGCCCAAAGACGGCCTTTCATGGAGCGCACGCGACCTAAAGCCAAGTCTCTGTGCTGCTCCATATAGTCTATGAGTAGTTCTAATTGCCTTACAGAGGTCGTGCGTTTCCTGCCAGGTTCCATAATCTAGAAATATGTGCAAATAATTACCTGCCTAGATATCCATAATCACAATAATACAAAATAATAACTTTGAAACAATAGTTCTATACTCACTTTAAAATTGCTGAATTTAAATCACTGCACCACTACACTCGCACGTCACCAAATAACTATTAGTTTAAACTTATGCACATATCCCATGGTTTGAAATGCTGAAGTGGTCTGCTTTTTCAAGAGCAGCCATATATCAAGATAAGAAAAAATTAAAACAACCGAGGAGACTCAGACCACTTATGGTTTAATTTATGTCATTTCAAGTTTTAAAATAGGCGCTATTTGTTTTTATTAACATTGACGTTTGTGACTTGAGTTTTTTTTTTTAACACTTCATAATTTGAATATTTGGACGACATTTATCGACAAATAATCATAAAAAATAATAAATAGGTATATTAGAAAAATGGGTTTAGTTATTGTTTAGACATGTTATGAAATCTGAATTTCGTTTCAATTCTTTTATTGCACACTAAGTAGAATAAATATTTAACATAACTTTTGCACGGATATAACTAATGAATACATTTCGTCAGTGAATATTTTTTAAACGACGTCAAAAAAGGAGGAGGTTATATGTTCGACTGTATGTATTTTTTTATGTACTTATGTTCAACGAATTCTCGGAGATGCCTGAGCTGAATCTTTTTTTGTTTGAAAGGGTATACTTCTTAAAAACTTAAAAAAAAATACCTTCCTACCTGTTTAAAGTATAATACCCTTTTACTAATCGGTTTGAAGTCGGTGCCAGCCTAATGAGGTCATATCACTCGGTACGAGCCATCCACTATATACGATCACATGCAAGTGCGAGGTGATGTGATGTAGCGAGCGGCAACAGATAGTACGTACTAATACGTAGCTTAACAAACTCTTTAGGCTTGGCACCAACTTCAAACAGATTCGTAATAGAGTACCTATTATAATAAAACAGGTAGGTAGGTATTTTTTTCTTGGAATTAAATATCTAATTCAGCTTATTTTTCGCTTTTTAGTATTGTTTTAAGGTCAATTTAATATTTTTTTGTGAAAAATAGTTTATAATACATAGTTACATTTTATGTTTTTGTTTTATTAATAAGTGACCATAAGCTACAATATGTATTTATGACACACTAGCAACTGTGTCAACACTAGCCTGTATCTTAGAATGAATGAATGAAAAGTACCACCACTGACCTTTCCGTTTAAAGTAGAAAACCCACGGATTGTCCACACCATGTCCACACACACTTATAGTCACACAATAACTTATTGATAATGATTACACATTTACACATTTTAATTACATAGGTATGCTATTTTAACAAATTGAAACACTTTCAAATGATTAGCTTACTTTCTACAGATGAAAAAAAGTATAAACTCTCAGTGTAACGTGTTTACATTGTAATAGAATTGTATAATGAACAAAAACTAGTTCGAGGGTAGAATAGACCAAGTGATAATAGTTTACGTCAAAGTAAAAAAAAAAAACGGTTTGATGCAAACTCGTAAATTTTGGTTTGACTCAAACCATTTAGATAGTTCACAAAGCTAGTTTGAAGGGTTTGACAAACATTAACGTGTTTGGAGCTTGTTTGATGAAATTTCATATTTTTATAGTTTTGACGCGCCGTTTGATCGTGTCGTCTAAGCCACGTTTGAGCAAACGCGGCTTAGTTTTGCGGTGGATTTTGAAGTGTGAGTGTTATAGTTTGAATAAACATCATTAAGTCTAATCACAGCCGTGGCTGTGTACCGAGCCAAACTACACAGCGCCGTTTCACAACCGTTCATCAAACACGTAAGGTTTGAAGGACACCGTTTGACCGTCTTCGGGCCCCTTTAGACCAAAAAATTATGTGAACTTTATAAAGAAAAAATGTTTTAACAGTGAAGTCCGGTCAACTAGGGTCCGGTCAACAACTCTAAAAGGGGCTGTCTATATAATCTTGACATTTCTATTAGGTACCTATATTAGTTTAGGTATTTTGTTTTGATTTGAAACCACATATTATTAAATGTGTACCCCATAAATGGTAGGACATAGTAAAATACCTTGTTATAAATATATAAACAATACCCGTCCTGTCAGTCGGGTAAAAAAGACTTGAACTACCTTTTGTGTTCCTATGCTGATAAATTCGAGTACCTACCCAATCGAGGCCTTTTTTGTTTGATTTTGTGTTACATTCCGATTTGCTATTAAAACAAGTGTTTATTAAAAAAAAACCAAAATACCCGACTGCCTTGCCTAGCCAAAAAGTAGCCTTCTTCAGTAAATATTATTAATTATTATGTATGTATATTATAACTTTGTGAATTTTGATAGTTCAAAATCGGTTAAGCTATTTAGGTTACAAAAGACAAGCGGAGTCGCGGGCCATAGTTAGTGCATATATAATTGAATTAGGCCATTCATTAGCTTTCATTTGATACCAATATTGCGATAGCACTAAAAACGTCTGTTTTGACATTTTACGGCCGCCATATTAGTTTTTGTTGACGTCACATAGCCTATGACACTCGGGGGATAAATACAAATCTAATGATAGCTCACACTTTAAAATCAGCCAAGCCGTTTAGGCTATAGAAGGTCACAACGGAACAGAAATGCCCACATCGCCGTTCCCACCGAATAATATCGTAATCGACTATTACTATAGAAGTGCTTTTATTGGGAATTATTGTTCTAGAGGATTGATTACACCTTGTGAATTTTTTTCAGAATATTCGTACGAGTACTTTTCGAGATAGTCATTTTGTAATGAATTTACCTGTACTATTCGCCTAAAAATAAAATCACAGTTTTATATCGTAATAGGTTATTACTCACTTTTCAAGGTCTCATCTTTTACAGCAAACTGTTATTACGATCTTATTCGGGTACAAAAATTAAGACAAATTTCGGTAATGTAAGTACCATTATTATAACTATTTATAAAACGGGATACAACTAATCTTTTATAAGCCAAAAAAGGATTTGTGTACAATTTGCTCTGTATGAACAAGCTGAAGATGCTAAAAAGCTATTTTTGTAATAAAATAATAAGGGACACCTGGAACTTATAATAAAATTGGTACGTTAGATAAAAAGAAAGGAAAAAGCTGCGGTTAATTCAACGAATACTACAGTCGCTGTTTTTGATTTAAAAAAGCCTTAATCTCAGTTATGTATTTTACATTATATCTTTTACAATTTTTAACACACCTATTAAGACAGGATGTTGACAATACATGTCTGGCACCTTTCTATTGCAAAAAACGAAAGCAAACGAAATTGGAAGCTGTCTATTACAAATCATTTTATACTGATGGCTGTGCTGGAAAGAACAAAAATAGATTTATTTTGCCATGTACCTTTAAGCCCTAATATACCATCTTCTAATATCGTTTTTTTTACGGGCCATAGTCCAAGTGAGAGTGAATGTAGTGTTGAACGCGCAATAAAGAATAAGTTATTATTTACATGTTAAGATTTAAACTACTATGATTTAAAATGTCTCATCTCTGGAAAAAACTGGCATAAAGATACACAAGGCCCTTCGTAGACCTAGCTCCCTTGGTAAAGACAAGGTGACTTTGCTTGTGACCTAGGTTCCCTAAGATTTTCGTGGGCAAAGGAAAATAGAGAAATTTTCTCATGAAAAAGTGGTCTAACAATTAAAATGTAATTTTGGGGAAGAATATTTCGACTTGTACAGTACACTGCCCCGGATCCTGCAAAATCAAAACGTGGGCGGCAACCGAAAAATCCTCTGGAATTTACAATGGTCGATAACCTGACACAGATATGCCACCAACTTATTCCAATTTCTAAACCTTTGTTTGATGATTTACTTGCAATGTGTGCTAGTGAAGCTATACGTAATCATTACCATGGTTTTTAGAACTATCTTGTATGTTGCAGACATTTTTAACAGTAAATTCAGACGATTTTGATGGGTCAGACCTAGATGATGCCTAAATGGCACTGAAATATTAATATAAATGAATATTAAATTTATAATTATGTTTCTTTTATGTTATTTTTCCATACATTTTTCTAGGGGTTTTTTATACCCCTAAAACAATGTAGAACATGGTTTATTTTAAGAATTCGATTATTAATTACCTTTTATTTTGCAATATGGACTATCCGGTATTATATTTTTACAATTGTGAAACTTATTTTGTTTGACATGGAATATTATCGTTAACTAATATTACACTTGTCATCTCATTTGTATAATCACCGAATATTATGGTAACAATTCATTACTGAGTCAGTTAACATTGCGACAAAACAGTGAATAAGATCGCATTCAACTATTATGTGTAGCTCACTGTCGATAATTTACCCGAATAAAATCGTATTGTTGCTTTACGGATGAAGATTCTATTTCAAATTATGGTAATATACATCTTAGCTTATAACTTCAATCTAGTATAATTATATTTTTTTTAAATATATCACAATATCTAAGAAAAAATCACCTATCTTTTGGTATATAAATGATTTTTCTATGTAAACCTAGTAAAAAGTTAGAAGCCAAAATCCGTATTTTATTTTTCCTGTAAAATTTAGATTTTACGATTACGGTATTATTCGGTGGGAACGGCGACATAGATACATACATAATATATACATACATACGCGCGAAAAACCTTACCCTCCTTTTTGGAAGTCGGGTAATTAAAATAAAGTCTCAACCAAACCGAAATGTCCAATAGGTAGGTAATATTAGATTATGTAAACGAAAACTTATTACTTATAAAAATAAGCTGGAGTTCTCCGGAGAAATTTCCACGTAAGGAAAATATGATTAACAGAAAAAAGGCCATCTACATTAATAAAATCTTATCTCACTTCTACTAGAACTGGTAAAAAATATTATTTTATTCCATACATAATAATTACATTGACATTTATGAACATTATTTGTCGAATAAAGATCACAAGTACTAGTGCCGAATAATTGCTAACTCATAATTATAATTAGAATTAGAATGTAAATAAAATAATGACAAATTTTTTGAATTTATTCATTCAGAAAATCAAATATGATTTCAAAATCAAGACGATTTCTTTAAGAATTTATTAATTGTCGATCGCTAATTCTCTAAGAATTTACACTTTTAAAAACCCACTTTTATTTTTAAAACCCACTTTTAATTCAAGTCCTCGTTTTGATTAAAGTACAAAAATGTTATTCCATCAGATCCAATATTATCCTATATTGGCTGGCAAATATTATTTTATGAGAGATAGGGTACACTCACTGCTTGCTTGAAAGGAACAACCAATTAAAGACTTTCATTCAACCAACAACCCAGTAATAAATTAAAGAATCGTTCGTTGCTGGACCTTCTGCTGACTACTCATCCACACGGTTACGGGGTGGTGGTTGATGCCCCGTTAGGGTCCTCTGACCATTGCCTTGTCCGAACTAGAGCCCCTGTTGTGAAACCCGATCGCTCACCTGCGAAAGGGTTTCGCAGAGTCTGGCGATATGAGTCAGAAGAAGATTGGGATGGGTTGCGCGAATTCTTTGCGTCCTATCCATGGGGGCCGCTTTGCTTCTCCTCCAGCGATCCTGACGTTTGTGCGGACTGCATCACGGAAACGGTGCTTCAGGGGATGGAATTATTCATCCCCAATAGCAAGTTACCCGTTGGTGGCCGCAGTCGCCCTTGGTATAACAATGCCTGTAGGGAGGCTGCGAACCTCAAGCAGTCCGCATACTTGGCCTGGAACAGCACCAGAAAACGTCGGGATCCAAACGTCAATGACGTAAAGAGGGAGTACAATGCGGCTTCCAGGTTCAGCAAAAAGGTTATTGCCGCGGCCAAGGCAGAGCATGTTGCCAGAATTGGCGAGCGACTTCAGGGCCATCCCACTGGGAGTCGAGCCTTTTGGTCGCTCGCCAAGGCTGCTCAAGGCAACTTCTGTCAGTCCAATCTCCCACCACTGCGGAAGTCCGATGACAGTTTGGCCCATAGTGCAAGAGAAAAGGCTGATCTTTTGGCCGATCTCTTTGCCTCGAACTCGACTTTGGACGACGGAGGAGCCACACCACCCACCATCACGCGGTGTGAGAGTTCTCTGCCTGAGATTCGCATCACACAGCGTGCGGTCAGGCGGGAACTCCGACTCCTAGACGTCCACAAGTCGAGTGGGCCGGACGGCATCCCTGCGGTGGTGCTTAAGACGTGCGCCCCTGAGTTGACCCCCGTATTAACGCGCCTTTACCGTCTCTCCTATTCGACCAACAGGGTTCCGTCTTCGTGGAAGGTTGCTCATGTCCACCCGATCCCTAAAAAGGGTGACCGGTCGGACCCGTCAAATTACAGGCCTATCGCGATAACGTCCCTGCTATCTAAGGTGATGGAGCGAGTCGTCAACAGACGGCTCCTACAGTACCTCGAGGAGCACCAGCTGATTAGCGACCGACAGTACGGTTTCCGTCACGGTCGCTCAGCTGGTGATCTTCTTGTGTACTTGACACACCGATGGGCAGAAGCCTTAGATAGCGGGGGAGAGGCTCTAGCTGTGAGCCTCGACATCGCGAAGGCGTTTGATAGGGTCTGGCATAGAGCCCTTCTTTCGAAGCTACCTTCATACGGAATCCCCGAGGGACTCTGCGAGTGGATCGCCAGTTTTTTAGATGGGAGGAGTATCAAAGTCGTCGTCGACGGTGCATGCTCCCAGGGAAGGCCCATCAATGCTGGTGTTCCACAAGGCTCGGTGCTCTCCCCAACGCTGTTCATTCTGCATATCAATGACATGTTGTCTATAGATAACATGCATTGCTATGCAGATGACAGCACGGGTGATGCGCGGTATACCGGCCACCAGAACATCCCTCGGGTCACTGTACAGGAGAAACGGTCAATACTTGTGTCTGAAGTCGAGGCATCTCTAGGGCGAGCCTCCGAATGGGGTGTGAAGAACTTAGTTCAATTCAACCCCTCGAAGACACAAGTATGCGCGTTCACTGCGAAGAAGGACGCATTTGTTATGGCGCCTCAGTTTGAAGGAGTATCTCTCCCGTTGTCCGAAAGTATTGGGATCCTCGGCGTTAATATATCGAGCAAAGTCCAGTTTGGGAGTCATTTGGAGGACAAAGCCAAATTGGCGAGCAAAAAATTGGGTGTCCTGAACAGGGCGAAGCAGTACTTCAAACCTAAACAGCGGCTTGTGCTGTACAAAGCACAGGTCCGGCCGCATTTGGAGTACTGCTCTCACCTCTGGGCGGGAGCTCCCAAGTACCAGCTCGACCCACTTGACTCCCTCCAAAGACGGGCTGTTCGAATCGTCGATGATCCCAATCTGACGGACAACTTGGAATCGTTAGAGCAACGGAGAGACTTTGGGTCACTCTGTGTGCTCTATCGATTGTTCCATGGGGAGTGCTCCGACGAACTCCTTGATTTGGTGCCATCGTCGCCTTTTTACCATCGCACCACTCGACGCCGCTGTAGGCTTCACCCGCACTACCTGGAGCCGATATCGTCTAGAACGGTAAGGTTCCAGCGATCATTCCTCCCACGTACGTGCCGGCTCTGGGGTGAACTTCCTACAGCGGTGTTTCCTGAGCGCTATGACATGTCCTTCTTCAAACGAGGTTTAAAGAGAGCTATCCTCTCAAGGTAGGCAGCGGCCTGGCTGTGCCCCTAGCATTGCCAACGTCCATGAGCGGCGGTAACCACTTACCATCAGGTGGGCCGTCTGCTCGTCTGCCACTTTCGGCAATAAAAAAAAAAAAAAAAAAAAAAAAAAAGAATGTCGTAGTTTTCATCAGGTGCGAACAATATCGGAATTTCGATTCTTTTTTCTTGGTTGCTAGCACAACAATTTAATTTTAAGGGTAGGGATGCTTTTCCTCTGACTGATGTCCACGAAAGAACCCCGATGACTCATTTGATAAATTTGATGATTGATGGTAGATAACCATAATTATCGTCGTAGCTCGTCGTTAGCTCATCTATTTACATTTAACTGTAAAGTTTTATACAAAAATGGCAGTGTTTCCATATTCCAACGATAAATTTATGTATACTGTGGCATGAGTTGGCCTAAATTATATTATAGAAGGAAGTGTATCTGTGTATAGATGTTAATATTATAGATGTTAAAAAGCCCGTAATTATATAGACCTTTTTACTCTACTTACCTGACGTTTATAAGAGCACTCTCGTTTTATGCGACCACTGGGATACCATCAAACACTGTTTTAATATAAATACCTTAAATCATTAAAAATTATATAGAACCTTGAGTATTATAATTTAAAATTGGGAGGTTAAATCGTTTAGTGTTTAGCACAAAACGACCGTTTTGTTGCCAGTTAAAAAGTTGTGAGATGATTAACTTCATAATGATGGAAGTATAATAAAGAATGAATCTAATTAAATTACAGTAGATACACATCAGAGCCTTAAAGCGGCCATGCTCTTACGTAAGTTTTTCGCGGTAAAAGGTTGCCTAGTTTTGAAGGACATATTTTTATATTAGTTCTTAGATAAGAGGGACGAAAACGGAAACTAAGGCGCGGAAAAATTTTGCTCACACACCCGATAATAGAGAATATAGGTACTACAAAACAATAAAATTTTACAGAACATTCATTATAATAATGCAAACACATCCCTTAAAGTAATACACTAAAATACGCGTCTAACAAACTAGGTACATAGTTTAGTTATTTCATTATTTCAACCCACCAGCGTCCCACTGCTGGGTTCGGGTCTCCTTCAAAGAATGTGGAGAGAATTTAGCCTACTATACCACGCTGGCCAGACGGGTTGGAAATTGGTATAGGGTTTGTTTCGAATTTTCCTTTTCTGGCAGTGCTTTTGTCTGCATAAGGTTACTCCCTTAGTCGCCTTTTACGACACCCACTCACGGGTTGTGTTAATTTATTTAGTGAATGTAATTAGGAACGGTGAGGTGCATCGATGCTGGTAGAAATAATTACGATATTGGTGTCGAGAGAGTTCGATTCCTACCTAATGAATACCTACGAGCTGCAAATTAATTACAAGCTCCAATGCGCAGCCTCCCAGGACATTGACGAGTGCTATTCCAATGACTTAAATTATTACTACTTATACATTTCGCTAATTGAATTTTCAATATACGTATTTGAATTTTCTCATTTCATATGAGATAAAATCTATCGAACAAGTCGCTTAGACAATTTACAAGTTTTACAAATAAAACACACAGATATGCTAAAAGTCTTGCTTATCGTCGATCTTCCACATAAAATTGGTATCCACCACAACTACCACGGAATGTCTTTCCCTAACTGTCGCCCTTTCTATTCGTTCCCCAAGGATCCGTAATGCTGCGGGCATGATAAAGAGGGGAGATAAAAAATTGCCTCACGACTGTGACCACGCAGCTGAGCCAGGGGTGCATGTGCATTCCCAACGTGCAATTTGATAAATTACACCAAATTCAAAGTGATGAAATTTCCCTAAGAGAAGATTACATGCTACGCCACTTCGAAATGCAATAAACCTTTGCAATATAGGGACACATTACATCAACTCGTCATTTAAATTCCCTATTCTGCACTTGAAATAAACATTTTATCGAACACCATAAACATACGAATCTAAAATTAACAACATTCGTCAGACGGTACATGGCTTTCTTGTGCCAATTTTGAACTACTTATTTTTTATAACCCTGTTACCGATTCATATGCCGTAACATGAGTGTCTATATTATTATGAATAAAGCAGAGTTTGCAGCCGACCCTAGTTATAAAACTGGAATGGTGCTCGTAAAACGAAGCAGTTCTTAGTTGTCTCACCGATCCAGAAGAGTTTTATATTTCCTATAAAATATTATATTATGTAGAGCGTGTAATATTCCAGCATTGTACACAGTGCAATTTTCTGTCTATTCTTGTCGTATAAGAAAGTGCAAGGAGGTTGAGGGGCTAGGTATTCGTGCAATCACTTTATGAAACGCGGGCCGGCGCCGCTAGAACTCAATTGATTTGCATCCCGGACTCGCGGACAAAGCAGCGCCACATCGATGGAATCCCACTCAATTCACTGCTCAAACTCATTCTGAAGATTAAAATCTGAGATGTGAACGATTTGCTAACATGAATTTCCTTTAATGACAATTTTGTTTTATGATCGTTACATAAGTACTTATGATATAATTTCATAGAAAATATATCTCACAACATGTCTCACATGATATTTTTCAACTGTTTTTGATATATATACAGTCCACTGCTAGAATCTACCAGCAAGTGGTAGTTCAATCACATATTCATTTCAATGAATAATTCATTTGTTACCCAGGAGTATGATTAATCCTACTAAATAATGGCTGTCTAGCCTAATTCTCCCCTGTAGTTTTCAGATCTCGTTGTTGGGCGCTATTAGTCAAAAGCACATTATACTTGTTTTCTATAGTATGTTTAGGTAAACTAATTAATATTATTGGCATGCTAAACAAACAGTACAAAACAATATTTTTCCTTGAATATAATTAACCATTGAATGGTATTATTAAAGTTTTACTTCAGTTTTATACGATGCCGTTACGAGTATTTAAACCAATAACTAACAAAGAGCCCGTTGGCTCGACCGCGACACAATAGCGTTATGAAAAAGGGTTCAGCTGAGTATTAAGTTAACAGGTTGCGCTTGCACAACGATATTAAATGACAATTGCAAGTGGCGGACGGGTGTAAATGAGTGCCGCGTTTATTTTTCCTTTTAGGGACAATGTCGAGCTTTACCTCGGCGATATTACCCTCGAGGACAACAGGAATAAGTAGAGAAAACGTAAAAATATCTAATTGAATTTTTCATCTCACTCTAGGAATCTCAGGCGCTTTATTAAACTCGTTGAATGGAGCGACTGTGAGGGGCAATCGCCGGTCCCTTGATTTGCATTACCGAAGCGAAGGCACAAAGCACTAGCAGGAATCTAGGAGGAAGGAATTCTGCAGTCAAAGGCCTTGTAAGGACCCGGCGATGGCGCCCGGCGTCTTCGCGACGCGACCTCTCGGACCAACTGCTTTCTACGTGGAATTTTGATGCATTTCAAATTGCTGCAGTTGTATTTATGCTTTTACCGATTGAATATTTCAAGTTTGTCGCATTTAAATTATGTCAGTAATGTACTTCCTATTTATATTTGCTACCACTAAAATTATTTTTATGAAATAAGTTCAATAATGACATAATTGTTTAATAACTCTACGTAATTTAAAATACAATTTTATTATTCCAACGGTGTTATAGTGAGTATCCATGTTGCAATAGAACGGATAGGTATATCGGATTACACAATCGTTCCACATAGCAATGTTTGATTTATACGCCATTTTATTGACAATGATAAAGGTCTGCATTGGAACTGACATTTCGTTATGTTGGGGTGAAAAATGGCGCGTTGTCAGTTACGCGATAAACTGATCTCACCTCGTATTATCTTGTTTTTGTCATAATACACGATTATTAACGAGTATAAATTCACATCTAGCTTTTGACTGCTGATACATGCCGAGGTTTGCCGAAATACCGCTCTTCCAACTCAGAAAATTAATACGCCTACACTGATTTGTCGCAGATGTCGACAGGTGATTTTAAAAATAGCGAAAGCCTCAGTGGCGCAGCGGGAAGTGTATACGACTGCTGTGCAAGAGGTCCCGGGTTCGATTCCCGGGTAGGGTAAAAATGGTATTGGGTTTTTCTATCAGGACATTCCAGTATTTAGATTTTCCCAGAGTTTGGTAAACAAATGTTCCCGGTTGATGACAATAGGCTCGCCCCCTATTTCACAAGACGAAATGTGGGTGTGATACACCTCTGCCTATCCCATCGGGGATAAAGGCGTGATGCTATGTTTTTATGTTAAAATTAAAACAGAAATATCAGATATTCTTTGAATCTTACCTCATGCTAAAACATTACAAAGGATCTTAAGCTTATCGCTATGCTAGCTCAAGAGCTATAGTCCCTCATAGCTGAGCAGCGCTTCCCGCTACTGAAGTTGATAAGTACGGTACTCGTCAGCAAGAACACATTTTTACTGTATTTAGTGTTACGTAGTAACGGTCTTCTGTTAAATGAGGGTACTTCCTTTATCACTCTACTCAATTTGAATGAGAAATTACAATGTCCCCTACTTCTCTTAAAACAATGCTTAAATCATACTAATGAATGCGACACGGCAACGAAGAAAGCTCATTATTAATTCAAGTGCAAAATTTAAACAAGAACAAAAACAATTTGCCACTTTGATTTGACAACAGCGGCAATGAATCCTGCCAAGTTACCATATTCAAACATTCACTGTGTTATGCAGATTACACTCGCGTATACGGATTTTCATAATCACGGCAGCTAACTTCGCAGAAAGTAAGTACAGAGCGCAGGTGTCGGCAACTCGCCTTCAGAGGAAATTACATCATACCTACACGACGTACGTCACTCGCGTGCTCTCATTAATTCACGCAAAGTGATTGAAGAGAATCAGTACACGCAAGATGTTATCATTTCATTAAATATAGACGGAGGGAGTAAACGGGGTATTAACAAATCAAATTTTAATGCTAACTTGAATTCAGGCTGAATATGTTCCGAACTACGCAACGAAAAAACTGTAACATGGTAAGAAAGACGAATTATCCTCGTATGATCGATAGAAAACAATACACATACACACTTATACAAACAAGTACCGACGTTACATTTACGAACATAGGGCAACAGATATATTTTAGCGAATACAATGTTTTGTTTTGATGTGTACATATGAAAGGTACCCGTAAACGTACGACGTTTTCCTTATTTTTTATCATCCAACATAAAAACCAATATATTCTGTATTTACCGACAAACGGAAGAGTCCTCAACATACAAAATTGTCAGTTTTCAAACGTAATGTAAGTTTCATATAAAAAATCGGTCGCAAATTGTCGCACCATTGGATTTTTATAGATTTAACTAAAGCAATATAGGAGCTATGAGCCATGACGGGTTACACGTCGTAGACGGGCTAGTCAATTTAAAATAACTACCTGATCCCATAGCTATATTTCCGCTCCGAGTACACTGTAATGTCACTGTTGTAGTTTGAGAGATTTTCACGATACTTCATAGTCATTTCAGACGCTTTCAGTTAGAGCAGAGTTTATTAATTAAGCAGCGTCCGTGTGCTTACCCACAGGGGTCTGTTTGATACGCCGAACAGAATGACATGATCATAATTAGTTTAACATAAATAAATATATCTTATAGAATATCAAGCTAAATATGTAATTCGTCTGTGTATATTATTTTAAGATAAGTTGTAAATATTTTATGGAATATATGTAATATTAACACGATCCAAAAATCATGTTTTCTGTACTAGTCTATACTGATATTATAAAAGATACGTTGTGGAGGTTTGTGAGTTTAAATGTAGAGGGTATACTTCGAAGCTACTCAATCGATCTTCATGGAATTTTACATACATTGGTCTAAGAATTGGGGTATGACATCGACATACAACCAACTTACAAAACGGACGGACTATTAGGAAAACTCAACAATGATGATAAGTAAACATCATCATTTGAACCCATAAACGTCCCACTGCTGGGCACGGTCTCGTCCAAAGAATGTAGAGGGAATTTAGCCTACTATACCACGCTGGCCAGACGGGTTGGTATAGGGTTTGATTCAAATTTTTCTTTTCTCGCAGTGCTCTTGTCTGCTTCGGGTTTACTCCCTGAGTCGCCTTTTACGACAACCACGGGTTGAGATGAGGTAGTGACATTATGTACGAGTATTCTTAATCCGTCACTACACGGATAAGTAAACATCGCTGGAGTTAAATGATAACTTGCAATTTATATAAAATGTTAAACCAAAGCAAAGGAAGCTTCAACGCAATATAAATACCAGATTCTTCTGTATTTTTATAATATTTTTTATTGGTTCACTCCAGTATAATATCGCTTCATAATTTTCACCATTCATAGAATTTGTGTAGAAACAAAACAGACTGCGGGTGGAATAACTCGCTTATTATGTTCAACGCCGCGTGTTGTTGTTATAATGTTAGCTAACAAGAACTTTGTGTAGGGTTGGAGCTCATGTTTGGACTCGTAAATTAATATATTTACATAGCACAAGTGGTTACTGATTTTCATTAATGTTGTATGATTTATTTTCATGTGTAAAGTTATGGCTACTATCCTCGTTTCATATACATCTGTTACTGCTACTGTTAGCCAATTTTATCCCACTGCTGGGCAAAGGCCTTCCCCATGATTTCCATAAACCTATACTATTTATTGTTAATTGAAGAGGACTAGCTAGTGGCCTACTTTACGGTAACTAGTATGTCGTCCTCTATGACAATGCAGCCAAGCCGTTTCTTAACTTCAGCCAGCACAGCTTCCAAGATATGCCTGACACCTATGTTCGATACGATCATCGAGGTTAAGCAACACTCAGCAAGGTCAGTCCATGATGGGTGACCGTTTGTGGCAATTTCATTCTCGAGCGTCTCTGTGCTTCGGAAGGCACGTAAAGCCGTTGGTCCCAGTTACCACTTAATGTGGTAGTCGTTAAGTCAAGTTGGGAGCCTTCTGGGCGATTTGATAAATTCCAACACCAGGGTCTGCCTCAAGGCCACACGATAAGAAGATAAGAAGAAGACTTACTCACAATGCTATTATTAGCTTCTGTAGAGTTAAAGTAGTAGTAATTCATAGGAGAGTTCAATGAGATCTAAAAAATCTTAATGGGTTACCGATAAGAATCTAAGTAAGTAAGAAACCTAAGTATATCGTGATACCTATTGCTTCCTAACTAAAAGCACTGTCTACTCTACACAGGTATATGTAGGCCAGAGCATTTTAATTAGTTTCGGTAAGTACATCATTCGTCAACATAAAGTGTTATCTCAGAAACGTCAAGAGCAGACAGGAAATATGGTGGTCATCACAATTTACGAAGCACTTAAGAAACATAATCCTCAAAACATCAGGTCACGGCGGACAACGGAACCCTCAAATTAACTTAATTGCAATTGTAATTGGCGAACGCAGGGGACCGCAATAAAAGGAAAATATTTTCATTCCCTTCCCGACGCCGAGATACTCGACCATCGACCAACCCCGATTATAATACGAATACAAATTGTTTCAATACTTTTCGTCCAAAATTATAGTACTCAACAAGTGTTCCCCAACTCTGTTCATAATTAGTTTTATTCCATTACAAAATTACCTGTAGGGTAGCGTGCTACTGACTCAGCCGGTGAACGTTACCGCCATGTAATTAGTTATATTATGAACATATTTAATTTTTATTTCGTGATTTACTATACCGTTGGATCTAGTACTAAATAATTTCGTTCATAAATAATTAGAATATTAATTGGTCAATTAATGAGTACCACAAGACAATATCACGTTGAGGTGAAACAACAAAGCAATAACAATAAGTTAAGAAGCTCGGTCGAGCCTTATAACGTATTTTGTTTCAATTTTATTTTTCAAAGGGAACAATTGCCGCCAACTCAATTAGTATAATCTAATTAAACAGGAATGGCGACGCAAGGACTGTTTGAAATAAAAGAAAAATATTATCATTCGCTTCGAGGAGCCTCTACAAGATTGTCACCGAGTGTTAATAGGCTATTCTGAGCCATTTCCACGGTTTATTCAAAGGGTTGGACAGTTTTATTCGCTTCGTTAACGGAACTGGAATGACAAGTCTGTATTTATTTTATTTTTTATTCCATTACATTCGTTGAAAGCATTTCAACTAGAGTTTATCTGCTCGGTTCGTGATCACTACCTATTTTTATTAACACGTTGGAAAGTTCATTCATTAATGTTAATAGCTTTACATTTACTTGCTCAATTACCGTAAAGGTGGCGGTTCGGATGACTTCATGTCGGGGTGTGCGTTAAGCGTTTGATGACATTATAAATCAGAAGTGCGAAGTCTCGCCGTATCCCCTAAGACCCTATCAATAAATAATTTATCACTGTACGTTATCTTCTAGCACATTACCTATGCGTAATGTCACATGTCAAAGGTATACCTTCATTTAGAGTAATTAATTAAGTCAAATTGTGGTTCCTATCCAGGTATACCAAATTATTAATTAATGTTTCATCCAAGTGATGTAATGTTGTGTGAATAGGTCTCAATTGAGGCTCGATTCCGGCACCTCGGTACGTACGGTCCGGAGGGGTGTCTTTTAGAACTATTTTCCTGGTTGCTTGCTCTATTAGAATTACGATGAGGTCGATCTTTTGTGTATAAGATCACTAACAAAGTATGTATTAATATTCCAAGAACACCCCCGATTAAATATGTTAAAGATACCATAAACCGTCATAGGATACGATCAAGGAAGATATTGCCGTTATCACCAATAGCTTTAAGTCCAGATTATGGACCGAACGAAGACAGCTATCTGAACAAATCCTCGAGCCTTCCATATAATAAACGTATATCATCATAACACGACGATATAACCTCCCTTATAAATAGCAATCATTTGGCAATCACTTGAACCTCAGTAATGTAATCTCACAAAAGTATTTACCTTCGGAATCCCTCATATTCGGTGCTAAAATATGAAGATACGATCATCGTAATATCCGGGCCCAGGTCTTAATATCCGCTTACACATCTATCAACCACTTAGACTTGACTTGGCTTTAACTTGGCTTTAATTCAGATTAGTTGTAAACGATAATACGTGAAGATTTAACGACGCTATCAATACCAAGGTCTTGGCGGTTGGAAAAATTGTTTGGATTCGCCGTCTGCAAGATAAAATATAATTATTTTTAACTATCAATTGGCTACTTCTTAGTAGCTTTTTGTTAGTGTAAAAATCAGTGGTCAGATAATGTAAATATTTTTTTAATATCAACTCCTTATTAAAAAATTATTTTAATAAAGAAATGTATTACGAATGGACGCAGTTATTATAAGACTTTACTATGACAATTATTTTTATCGTACCATGGCGTTGGTCGCCTTGCCACTAACATCTGTGCACCGAGTGATGTGAGTTCGATTTCCACAAGAGAAAAACATTTGTGTAATTCATAGATATTTGTTTCGAGTCTGGGTTATTGGATGGGTGCGAACGAAAAACGTGCGAATCGACGTATAAGCTGAAATAAATAGGGATTCGCATTTTAATTTGTCTTGACACCCAGTCAGACAACTACATTGGCCCTTTTTATTCCCAGCTTGATCATTTCGAGGGTGGACTCTGGATTGCAATATTACGTCCACCTGTGTACTTTTTCAATTAGTGCGGTCATCAACCTTCTTGGCAGACGTAGTGATTAGTTAGAAGAAGACTGTAAACTCCCTTGAGAAAGGCTTGCTTCTAGAGATAGTCTGCGCCATTCATCCTTTATTTACAGAACTGTTTCTACTACAATTACATTTTTATTTTTATCGACTGTTCAGAGCTTTAGTTTTCGGTCGACTAATATTTTATGAGACTGGTTAGTATTGTACTTTAGAGCCAATATATATAAATGTTACGACTAAATGTCACTAACAAAATTCTGCCTAATCTCGAAGAAACAGGACTAACGATACTTTCTCCATGGAGATGACAGTAAAAGATTATGTTCCTTACCGATGAACTCATTTCAGTACAAACTGTCTTCATTACTGTATCACTCTTCCATTTACCAGTTGTAAGAATGTCTACTTACGGAGAAAATGACGCTTTGCCAACAAATAAAGCTTGTAGGCAACGTTATCCGTGCTGTTATCATTTGTCTCCCATGAGGCAACTGCCATAACAATTTACACCCAAATATAGTAATACGGTATATTTGAAAAGGTCTCGGCATTTGCGCACCCACGCCAAACACAAATATTATTGCGAACAATGCCTTCAACACTTTCTTACTACCTATTGAAGGAAAAATCTCAAGTTACATTAACGCACAACAGTCAAGCAAAATTTGTTTCGGTGGAATATGTTTTAAATACTCATTACAGTACTAAAGTTCATTTTAACTACAATGAGGGACCCTGTTTTAAGTTTTGAGACTTTGAGTTAATATATATATATAAGTCGCACGGGGCTTCGTTTTGGTCTTTCTTAATTTGGCTACTGCTCAGCTCCTATTGACTGTAGCGTGATGTAATATAGCCTATAAGCATCTTTCTTATCTTCGATATCTTATCTACGAGTGCTGTGTCATAATTACCATCAATTTAGTCATCATCACCTTAGCCATTAGACATCTACTGGTGAATATAGACCTCCCCTTTTGCTAGCTCGGCCGGCCTTGGATCATTTACTTGCAGTAGCTTGTTAAATATTGCATGGCTTAAAAAAGCATGATTGGATGACCCTTTATAAAAGTGTTATTTTTTTCTTGGTGTGGTGATGTATACGTATGAGCACATAGGTATAAACTGTTATATACGCGCATGTATTAATTAAGAAACTTGCTATACAAAATTGTAACTTTCTAAGCGTCTACGTATAATTAAGTCATGAATACCTACTGAATTTGTTTATTGTTTTGTTTAAGCTTTAGTAGCCTTGTAAAATATGAAGCTTGCTCTTTGTTTTACTAATTTGTGAAAGCCTTACTGCTCATTGTTCCAGACAATGCCGAGGTAACAGTAAGCGATGAATTAACGAGTGAGGGCACTAGCGGTAAGCTTGAGGCAAAAGATCAAAATTAGATATTTTTAAAAGGTTTTTAACTCTGTTGCCGGGGTCTTCGCTTCCGTCGTTCTTTGTTTGGACACTGCTCAGCGCCTATTTGCCGTCGCGTGATATTATATACCCTATAACCTAAAACAATTTACAGCTTAAGTTATTAAGTGTTAGAAATTAGTTTACCGTATAGGAAATTAAAAACTGATTATTATAGGTTTTTTTTCTACATCCATCTATTTTTAAACATTCTGTTTTTTAACTTTAAATAAACTGACATTTCTGGCCGAAAATATTCCGACAGCTCAGAATCAGGGGGCAGTTAAGTAGTTCCTAAGATCCTAGCATTCAACGAAAAAAACAAAAAACTGTTCAACTTTATAATATAATAATAGATTATTATTATTACGCGATGGTGGTGGTGGTGAATGGATAAGGGACCGGCGTACAAATCACGCGGTCCGAGTTCGATCCTGACCAGCAGTACCAATGTGGATTCCACTTTGTGGAATTTATATGTACTAGTCAAGTGACTTACCATCTGCTAACGGTGAAGGAAAACATCGTGGGGAAACCCACATACCCTAGAAGAAATTCTATGAGTATGTCTGATCCACCAACCCGCACTAGGCCAGCGTGTGTGGATTATGGCCTAAACCCTCTCAGCTCTCTAGTTAGAGGAGAGGAGACCCGAGCCCAGCAGTGGGACTTAATGGGTTGCTGATGATGATGATGAATAGATTATTGCTAAGGGGTTTGTAAAAATAGTGGAGTATATTATTATCTGCACAAACGACTCTAAATATCTTATTTTTCTTAAAAAAACCATTCAAAATTATTAAGTTTCCCAAACACAAAATGTAATATGAATCATGATCGCCAATAAAACACAGCAGTGAGCTCATGAAGTGCCTGGAGTACCATACATAGAAAAACTATGTAAGTAGTGTGCGTAGCAACCTTCGGCCATCGTGAGGGTACAGGGACCGGACCTTCATAACCGAGCCGATATTACGTAAGGGGGTGTAAATTAGGGTCCCAAATACCTCTTTATAGAGATTGCCTGTCCGTTTTGGGAGCGAGTCACGTAATAATATTGTGGTCGACCTAATCGTCCAAATACGTTGTATCGTACGGTATTTACTGAACGCATTCGAACTCACCCTCGGATTCAACTGCTGTTGTAATGGCAGTGTTTTCATGCACTTTATTGCATTGTGGGGTGAAAATACAATTGTTACCTAGAGAATTCTGGTTTAGAATTCGGGTTGTAATATGTGGAGATTAAGTTTTATATAATTCTGTTTTGTACAATTTTGTTATTTACATTGTATCAATTGGAACAAAGAATAAAAAATAAAAAGTTTATTGCAATTACAAAATTAAACAGTTAGGTGTGCAATTGGAAATGACCTTTTAAGCAAGGAATTGCTTGTGTTAGGCGATTCCGCTCCTCTGGTACCTATTATAATTTTTTGCAGTGCAATAAATTGCTTACGAACAATAAAGAAATGAAATGAAAGAAATAATATTAAATAAGTAAACAAAAAAGAAATGTTTCTACACCGTTAAAGAATTTTTAAGTCTTAGAAATGTAAATGTGTGTTCATTCAATATTTGTAATTACGCAGAATAATATAAAATAATAAATTAGTAATTTAATTATAGTTATATGGATTATCTTGTATTTAATAATATTGTGTAAATTGTAGTAAGTAATCGTTGTGTTGTGTACCTACTCGTAGATTATAAATTGTGAGTAAAATGTATAGAGTCAAAGGAAATGTTCGCATATCAGCAATGGTTGACATGTGGCTACAGATTAATTATTTCCAGCACATTTTTTACCCATGTTTTTTTTTGGCGAATAAATGATTTTTGATTGATTGAACAGCGTGATTCTGAAATGCTCAAACTAGGTGCATTAATTTAAAATCCTAAATAAGTACCTGAATAAACAAAACGACTGTGATACTGTAAACTAAACTACTCCTTGCTATTGTTATGAACCTGTAATTTGATAATGTGTATCTTAAATTACAGGTTCATGATCACCATGATCACATGATCGTAGACGCAAAACTTACAAATAGGTTCGTGATGAAGAGAAGATGTTTACTGCATGGTATGGTAAAAACGTAGTAGGTACGTAGTTATCCGTGTAGTGACTAATTAAGAATACATAATTGTCACTACCCCATCTCAACACGTGGGTGTCGTAAAAGACAACTAAAGGAGTAACCCTATGCAGATACAAACCCTATACCAACCCATCTGGCCAGCGTGGTATAGTAGGGTAAATTCCTTCTACATTCTTTGTACGAGATCCGTGCCCAGCAGAGGGATGTTTATGGGTTGAAATGATGATGATGGTAAATAACCCAAGGACATATTTTATTCAACTACGGAAACATAACAAATAGATTACAGTGGGCTTCTTAAAAAAAATATCTTCTAAATGAACCGCCCGCCCTCTTCACATTTATTAAGTTATGTAATACATCCCAACACAGGCAAACACTGATTAAAATCATATTTATAAGCGACACAATAGATTCGCCGAAAATAAAGTGAAAAGTATTATCTAAATTTCTAAATTCAGGAAAGCTCGCAAGTCGATCACACTGAGCGGTCGCCATTTTACCATTCCACAAGATGAACAATGAAACCACTGTGGTTTCAAGTTCTAAAAGGGTAGCCAATTATAATAATCACAGTCACATGTCTCAAAGGGTACATTAGATCTGTATTATGGTTCGTGAATATACGATGTTGGTACTAAATATTTAGATAATTAGTCCTGTGGTCAGCAAAATGTGGGTGCCATGGTAACGTAACAATTTTCATATAGAATTGATATTCAAGTCGGATTAAAGTTTCTGTTATTTAGTATTGAGTAACTAATCACTGATTATAACATATTTTTCCTAGATTGTCCTTCTTTTAGTGACCAGGTAGTATTTTTCGTGATAAATATGAGTTCTTATCACGGAGCAAAAAATGGATCCACTATCCTGTTCACCGTCCCGTGCAAATAATAGTGTCTATCCGTCACTCCATTTTGATGTAAAAGAATAAAAAAATATTAGCTGAGTAGACTAAATGGCCAAGATATACTTAGGGTTATAAATAAAAAACAGAACTTTTACGTGTAAAAAGTAATCGCGCAAAAATGTCGTAAAACTGCCTTTATAAAACATTTGCGATTACTCTATTTTCTTTTACCCTGCTAAAAACTTTTTTCTGACTACCCGTCACACCGTAGTAGGCGAGTTTGAATAAATTTGCAGGATTACGTTTTGTTTCAAACAATATCAGTGTTTTTGTTTGATATAAGGTTTGCTATATTAAACTGGAAAGTTTGCAACTAAGTGGAAAATATGATTAAATTTTCTAGACGCGTGTTAGCTTAACAACTACTTTGCGGTACTGAGATATTCGTTACGTTCATCGTGGTTAAGTAAGGTCGGTCCATAGAGCGTCTCCGTGCTTCGGAAGGCACGTAACGGTCCTGGTTATCACTAATGTGTTAATCGTTAAGTCAAGTTGGAAGCCTTCTGGGCAACTTGATTCATTCCAACACCAGGATTTGCTGAAAGCCCATACAATTGATACATTTATACGTGTTTTGCCAATTATTTACCGGTACCATGAGTTACTTTAAAAGGTTAGCGCAAGGACTTCCAGAAGGAGCAATTCGAGTCTTCTGTATCCAAAATCTCCCTTTTATAGTAATTTATTTAGGTTGTAGCATCGGTGCACCTTATACTTGCCCAATATTATCTACAGTTCAATTTAGTTTTAATTTCGTCAAGCAGTAAGCTAGTAAAACAGCAAATAAATTATGACCTTTAATTAAAATTTAAAACGGCATCGATTCCCACCATGGTAAATAAAACAAAATGACAATGTATTTGACGGTTCGTATCAAATCAATTTACTCAAGTACCCCTCATTTATATCACCAAATTCGCACAAAAAATTGCACTAATGATTTCATCGAGCATCGTTTGCCACCCTCTGTTTTGTTACGGTAGGGTGTAAGGCAGGGCCACTCGCGTGTCTGTTGACGGATGGGCACAAGGCACAACCATAGATTAATAGTTCCTAGGCAACATACCATGAACGCGTGCGGCCGAAACTGTTTTCTGGCAAAGCTGTCAACTGCACGTGCGCCGGCTGCCTTTTTCACGCCATATCTAGAACATTTTATCTTTATGATTGATTTACTTTTTATTTAGCCAATTATTTTGAGTAAATATTACCTAATATAATAGAAGAAGCCTGTGACAGAATCTATCCAGTTAAGATGGAACATAATATAAAACACAATCAATTTTACTCAGGCTACGAAGGAAAATTTATAAAAGTAGCTTAATTTATGAGATAAGTAGATAGCCATAGATTAAAAAAATTATTTTATTATAAGATTAAGATGCCACCAAGTGTAATTTCAAGAACATAAAAGAGATGTAAAATTAAGAACAAATAAATGTAATAACTTTTCTTCTATTGTTATTTTTTTGATTAAATACCTGTGACTTGCTACAAAGTTAGACAGGTTTATATTTCCAAAGTCTAAAACCTGGCTAAGCTGAAACACAAAATGAATGGCTCAATTTATCTTTTTTTGGCAACGAACGCTACGTATTCGGTTTATTCGTATCTGACAATAATATATCTCGCTGTCTAACCTAAAAAAGTTTTGCAGTGTAAATATGGCTGTGTTTATTGCATGAAATGTAAAAATGTCGGTTTTAAACCAGTCAAGGACGGTTAATGTTTACCCGGGGGTTGAGGGTTCCGTGTTGAACCTTCCAGTTTTAATGTCATAAAAGTATGTAGGTTAAGTGACACACTGTTTGAGTTGCCTACTACTTTTTTATACGATGTTATTAAAATTATTCATGTTTCTACATTTTTTGTGAAATGTTTAATGTTTGTACTAAAATACGAGTGTACGTATGTATATCATTTTCTTTTTCCCTTAGAATAATTACATGAATTCTGCTTATTTTGTTCACCTTCCTTAATTTTATTCTTAGTTTATTGAGAACTATATAATACTTATCTAGCTAGCTAGTTCCTTGCGAATTGTGTTTTATTTAAAATATTTGCATACTACGATATGGCGAAATGTATCTTAGTATTTCATTTTATTATACCATCTTTAGTATTTATGACATTTTAGGCAAAAATATGTATTAATAAATAGAAGTCGCAGGGCTTCGCTCTCGCCGTTCTTTATTTGGCCATTTCTTAGCTCCTATTTGCCATACCGTGGTTTTATACTTATAGCCTATGTTACTCAATGATAATGTAGCTTTCTAACGGCAGAAGATTTTTTTAAATCGATCCAGTTGTTTTTAGTTTATTCTTTACATATAAAAAAACAAATCTTTCCTCTTTATAATATTAGTACCTATAGAGTATAGATTTATTATTATTGGTCTGCAACCCTTTGATGAAAATGTTCAACAATTTCTTTGAAAATAACTAAACAAAAGTGTCTTTTTAGAACTAAATATAATTCAATTGTTACAGCAAGCATTGTGTGGGTTAGCTCAAAGGTTTTTCTTTTTCCGAGACTATTCGTCGTGGTTCGTTGTCAGCCGGTCATTTATAACACCCTCTATTCACATCGGCGATCCGTCCATCTATCAGCTACCACATTGTTACTATTTGTGCGAGGATTTCAAAACTTATATTTAGTGGGATAAAATTGGTGACCGTTTTATTTGAGGGAGTTTATGAGCAAATTAAATGAGTTGGGCATTCTTAGAATGTAAAATTAATTGTTTACTTCGATAGAATATTGTTTTTATTAGAGAAGAATTTAATATAAATAATAATAACCATTTTTTAAAAAGAGCGGCGTGAGTTTCTTTCTTCTTCTCATAGCTCCACCTCGTTAGCGAACTGGCCGTAGGCAAATTTGCTCACACTACTTTTCGTATAAACTGTTACATTCTTGACTTGTGACATTCATAAGTGTTGCTTTGTAACCTAGATGAATAAACAAGATTTCATTTCATTTAATTTCATGAACTTACTTATTCATAAGTAATTAACTACATATAAATATAGTGCATTCATATGTAGGAGGGTAGGTATTGCTCTACGGTAAGTCTCATTAATTCATTATAAATTGGTAACTACTTACCTAAAATGACTTCTTTTTGATTTTCTTAAACTAATAACAACCGAAAAATTTCTATAGTCGCAACAATACAAATTTTGAAATTGCCATCTATCGTAACATACTGGAACTCAGAACAACATCACTATGCCGTCACTACGTCGTCGTTCGTATACTCGTAGCTGTCTACAAACCAACACTTAGCGGTGTAATCCACCAGATGGCAGCAGACGTTATAAAGTTACTTTATGAACACAAAGATGGCACCACTGATTACATTATTGTAGAAACGCATTCGTTTATAGTTTAATACATAACTTTAGTGCATATTTTATCCTATTTGTCACAGTTTATTATTACAAGATACGACAGTTTATTTAATAAATTTTCCGTAAGCTCAATTATCATCATCATCATCATCATCTCAACCCATAAACGTCCCACTACTGGGCAGGGGTCTCCTCCAAAGAATGTGGAGGGAATTTAGCCTACTATACCACGCTGGCCAGACGGGTCGGTATAGGGTTGGTTTCAAATTTTCCTTTTCTCGCAGTGCTCTTGTCTGTATAAGGTTACTCCCTTAGGTACGATTCAGACCAACCGGCTCGCATCGGCCCGCGCCGGGCGGCATTTTACAATACGTTAAAGAACATTGAAATGTATCAACAGTAATTACAGTTCATATTTGCATGCAACTTACGCATAGTTACCTCCGTCGGCATCCCGCGACGCGTCGCGACGGCCGACCGGCTCCGACCGGCTCCGACCGGCTGCCGTCGGGTCCGCTCGGAGCCGGTCGGCCGTGTGTCGTACGGAGATTACGGTGCAGCAACAGCTAGCGAATCATTCAAGTTGTGTTCTTCAAGCGATATTTTAAATAATATTTCACTTTACGTATACGCGGCGCAAAGAGAGCGGCACTTCAGGGCGCTTGCAGTGCGTACGGATTCCAGCGGACGCTGTCGGCTGCCGCGGCACGCGTACGGCTCCGTTCCGATGCGGCGCGACGCGAGCCGGTTGGTCTGAATCGTACCTAAGTCGCCTTTTACGACACCCACGGGTAGAGATGGGGTAGTGACATTATGTATTCTTAATCCGTCACTACACGGATAAAGGTAAGCTCAATTATATACCCCAAATTACATGTGCATGCACCATGGACGTAAAAAAACGTCCATGGCATGCGCCTGTTAAACCCAAAATAGGAAGGGTAAGGTTAACCCGTCTATTGTTTTATTTTTTCTTAAATAACTAATAAATTCTGTTCCAGGTAATAAATGGGTTATCGGCCAAACTATCTAAGAGATTATTTTAACAATTGATAAATGTATTTAGAACAAAAGAGTCCAAAGTCAAAGATTGTTTATTTTCCCACAATTTACTATCAGTTTCTGAGTTCACAACGGGTTAGTACTGATAGTCGACTGTCGAACACAAAGCCTTGCTACCTGCCTCTATCAGTTCTACTTTACAACTGTCTGATAACAGCTGTCTGCAAATCTTTTAAAGCTTATTCTCACATTTTAGTTACGATTTTTGACTATTGTTCTGAGATAACCGAACCCATTAAAGTATTGTGCATACAAAAAATATCTTTAAAGGGTGTAAATTGAGGGTATGAAGTAAACTAATTACTTAGTATAAGTAGGATTATGATAATTTACAACACCTTTTGTATACCTACCGAGCTTTATATGGCCCCTAGTCAGCAACAAAAACTGCTGCACGTTTCAATTTTTTATAAAATAATAATGTACATAATATCTGTATTAATCATATCTTAAAAATTATACACAACTAACCTATTCAAAAAAAAAGAACCAGATACTCTATTCACAGGAATTTCAAATAAATAGAATATCTGATTGAGTTCAGATTTCTGAGGAAACGTACCCAAAATGTTAGTCACATTACAGCGTTGGATGGCAAGGCTAATGCGTTACCCTAGGTAGGGGCCAGCCTTTGGGTCACGTGATACCTCAGAAATGGAAAAAAGTTGTTCTAACAGTATTTCAGTAGTGTTTTCTTTTCGCTAATGAGTATGTCTCCGAGATCATTGAAGCAAGGCAAAAGCCGTGTGCCAACTTATATCAGACTGCCTTGCTTAGGATGCCAGTACTTTCATAGAGATTTCACCCCTAACACTATTAGCAATAAAAAGAAACGTAGTACAAAAAAGATAAATGATTGAATAGATAGTTGTTTAAACTAAATGCGATAAGAAAAAGAAACGGCTCAACAAGTGACCGTTTAACATGAACATTCGCTCCCCGGCAATGTTTCCAAACAAACAATAATATCTAAAGCAATATCAGCTCGGCTCGTGATTGAAATAGAAAGTACTTAGTTACATACAGATACTACATTTCATTATACAGATTACCTGTTAAACGCTTATCTCTACAATTTATTACTTATCTGTATACTGAAAGAGAAAACGCAAAAATTGAAACTGGACTTTGTTCTTGAACTAATTAAGTCCACGGTTGTTTAATGTGAAGCATTGAACTTAGAAATAGCTGATTTAGTTTTATGTGTAACAACACGTGTGTAATTCTTCCATTTCTCTTCGAGTTAATTTAATATCTAAACTAAAATTTTGTTTGTTTTTTTTGTTTGTTTAAACGCTAGGATCTCAGGAACTAATGGTTCGATTTGAAAAATTCTTTAATGTTGGATAGCCCATTTATCGAGGAAGGTTATAAGCTATATAACATCACGCTACGGGCAATAGAAGCTCAGCAGTGGCTAAATAGAGAAATACGGGAGCGAAGCCCCGCGTGACTTCTAGCTTTTGAATAAAAGTATTACAAGTACCTACTACTTGTGCGAGAAATTCCATCAAAAAGACTTTCTTTCTTTTCGCTTTTAGTTCACTTAACCCTAAAATGGCAAATAACTTTTTCATAATATTTAATGTTACTTTTCCATACATAATTGCACTGAGAAACCTGCATACGAAAATGTTGCCTCTAGGCATTATTACCGCTGATAAGTCAACTTAGCAATACAAAGGGGCCGTGGATGACATATAGGAGAAAACGTGGAACACTGACACCAATCTCAGATACGAACCTCTGATTTGACCCGAAGCATTCTTATAAGGAATCCTTCCGTTAGTCACTCGCCATCGATTACGGTTGCCCCAACCAACCTACAGCTACGGCCTACGATAGTACTATTAGCTATTCTGTGATACAACAACATAATGCAACGTTCAATACACAATTTTCGCAAAACCCATGACCTCGAAACTAATTGAATCATGTATACAAGTTCACTCAATTTATAGGTAAATCTTAAATTTAATTACGTTAACAGCTATTTTACTGTTTTGTTTCTATTAAAATCCATTAACAAGAGTAACGGACATATTTATTTCCGATTGTTTTGAAAAGTTTATTAATAAGACTAAAGGCTAATAAATTCAGTGTTGCAAATATACAATAATTCACTTTGAGCCCGATATAGTAATAAATTAAGTTGTTACGATATTTGTATTCTTAGTAAAGCCATCATAACTCATATATACCCAAAGCAATAAACGTGAAATTTCTTTATAGTTTGTTGAAAAAGGCAATTCGTTATGGATTTATTGGCAACCCTAAATTTTGCCCTCTAATCGCCATACCTATACGTTATCTTTGGAGGATCCAAAGGTATCATTCAAAGTCGCCGAGTGAATATACGCGTGTTTGACTTATATCTGCGAGGGTATCTAAAATAGAGAGTCCAACTCCATAACAGTAAAGTTCTGTTTTTACGGCGCCAACGTTCCCCTTGCAGTTTAGAGAGTGACTCACTGATTCTATGTCAGTTTAACTGTACTATTCACTGACTTTTATTTCACTACAAACCGAAAAACAATTGGTAGAAACTACGAATGTCAAGTGCAACTTAAAAAATGAAACGCTCTAGATCTTACATATAATTTTATTCTCATTCATTAAAGTGGCAATTAAAGTATTTTTTTTATTGTCGGTTAGATTTATGTGATGTATGGGAACGAACCCACGCGAAATCTTTGACAATTGAATGGGAAAGGACTTTGATTGAAGTAGATTGAGGCAAACGTTAGAGAGTTCAAAAGTTCAACATTACATAACATTACAAATTTATTATATGTTCTAGAAGTTCTTAAATGGTAAAGAAACTGCGTATGTATAGCGGGACACAATCTGCAATTTATTATTGTCAGATGCTCTCGTTCAACAGACAGGTCAACTGAACGGCGAGTCCACATCGGGCATCAACTCGATCACTTTTTAGGCTGAACACATCAATCAACTTATGTATTGCTTTTGTGTTTCGATAGTGATTTGAAAGATAGTGATAACCGGATACTTAACCCCATATGACCTACAAAACTAAATTGACACTAGTTTCGAAATAGGCTAAGTGTTATTGCAATTATTGCCTCAATTGCGTGTAATAAACTTTCAATTAATTAGAACCTCGCGATTTCATTAGCGATCGAATTCGTAAAGGTGTAAAAATGATTAATTGAGCATGATATTCTTGATATATTGTCTATGAACACACACATGCTTAACTAGGTATTTACTAAACATGTGATTAGAGTTTTCATTTCTGAAAACTTAATAAGCCTTAGACGTAAAACTTTTAGCTAACATTAGACTGCCGAAATGACAAACAGATGAGTGCTGAAGATAAACATCACATAGCATCACGTGTCTTCTCCGGAGGGGTAGGCAGAAGAGATGACCACCATTTCACCCGTTATGTTTGGTCCCATGTAGGTAAGAGGGGCAAGCCTTTTGCCATTATGCGGGCACATTACCAAACGTCGAGCTGACATTGAGATTTACAAAACAGAAGAACCCAATAATGTTTTATCCGACCCGGGTATTCAACTCGGGGCCTCTTCCGAAGCAGTCATACACACACACACGGTCACTCAGAAGTAGTCCTGATGAAGATATCCTACCCTAAAAGAGAGAAACCTGAGAGTAGTAAAATAAAATTTCAGTAAAAATAAACTACCTAGTAAAGAAACATTTCTTCCAACAAAAGGAGCCGATAACGTCAGACAGATGATAATGAATTCATTACGGAACTGTACACTATACCATCAATCAAAAATACTTGATACTTACATATCTGCCGACATAATAAAAATATATTATGAAGAAGACATGAATACACTGAGCTCGTTATAATTATCTACCGTGGCTCAAGATAACTGAATGAGATTAGTCAGTGAGAAAATATGTGGGTTAATATTTGTGCAGTTTGTGTCTTACCGTTGACCTTTCACCTATTATGATAACTCCTGTTCTGTTTGAACTATAAATAAATGATAGATTAGAATATAGTGGAGTTTGGACGTGTGGAGTGAACGGCAGCCAATGGCCAAGCCTTCGCGGCCTTCACGTCAGCTGTCCCACCCACAAGTATTGAGTCATTGTCGACGTCGCCCACCATCTCTCTGTTACTCCCGACATTAGCATAATCTTTTGTATTAATGTTAACGGCTTCCACGACCTTGATGCCTTAATTCCATTAATTATATCAGCCAATGTCACTCTTATTTGTCAATGTAATAGTCTATTCGTTTTAAAAGAATATGACCTCTGTTAACAGTTTACTAGAACCGTTAATGTCTATATCTCACGTATGAATGTACAGCTTCCTTATTTTCAGAATTTAAAAATAACTATTTCGAGCTAGTGTTCGTTCTAATATGAAGGCAATTTATTCCGCGACGATTCAACGACATGACTTATGATGTCAACAGTCATGCCTTGAATATATTTGGCCGTTGGAAACGATTCTGCGTATTCATTGTACCTACCTACTCAACCACAAAAAAAAATAGGAAACGTTTAAGATTCCTTTTCAACTGGATTCTTTTGTTTTTATTTTCTCTCTTACAATCATGTTGCTCACTCTATACTTGAGATGAAGATATACGTCAGTGAGGTCCTGTACTTAAAATCGGCGTGACTAGTGACCACACACCGTGAAGCATGCATTAGCTAAATAAGTGCTTACTCACGTCGCACCCACAAAAGGGTGTTATTGAACTACATCTTGATTTGGCGCACCTGATTGGAAAAGCAAGGAGTAAGTGTGTTACAAAACTGCGCTTATATTACAGTTTATACAGGGGATCCTGTCCGGTTTTACGACGTCCGGAGTCAAGTCAATGGACGGTGAGGCTCCAAAATTAGCCAGTGCGAATGCTAACCACGTGAGCAGCACGAATGGGCCCGCCGATGCCCGGTGAGATAATCATTGCATTTTAAGGTGTATAAACACGTATAGACACTTGCCCGAGGTGTTTTTATACCCGAAAACGTTTAATTTTTTGACCATTAATTGATATTTGGATATAAATATAAATAAATAAACTGTGGCAACCGAGGTTTATGAAGATTACTCTATGGATCACAAATCAAGTAACCACAGAAAACTGTCACAATTAGAAAATTTATGTTGTATGATATGCCACATATTTATGTGACTGCAGTCCTTGTATCTTAGAATGTATATGTTTGCCAAACATGAGTTTTAAATTCGGAAAATGTCTAGGTCGAACATCACGCGAATTAAGAATGTAACATGAAGCGTGTGAAATCATAGCAGGCTTTAATCATCATTGATGAGTTCCTCGTGGCAGATTATATAGTGTACATTGCCCCTGAGGCAGACGGCATGCTGTGTGCGCCTGCGCCGATGTTCGGGGGGAAAGGGAGGGGGGCGCTACCCGTGACTCACTCGACGGATTCCATGTCAATGTAGCGCCGTTGAACTTGCAATTATAATACACTTCGTCGCGCAACTTAATTGGTGATACGGTTTCTCATAATGACTGAAATTAAATCGGTCTCAATTATACAATTTAACATTCAATCCGCCCCGTTATTACATGTAGAGCACGTAATCATTGGATACATTCAGATCTTATTTAATTATACGTTTAACGAAGCTTCTTGAGGAAATTACTCTTAGCTAACCAAAAGTAACATTCAAATATGAATAATAACCATTACCCTGAATGAACAATAATTCAAATCATAGCAGTACATGTTACGTAGTTCCGCCCTTTCGGAATGACACACGCTTCAATTGAAATCGGTTTGTAGCACGTCTAAAGGTACATTACGTCATAAAGGCAATCAGAATGCAAAAAACGTGCAAGCCAATCCGATACCAACAAGTCTATCATCTGTCAAAGCAATGAGAAGGTTCGTATGAACTGTTTTCTACTTCAGCTGGTGTTACGAAACAACGGTAATATTATTCAACAATTAGGCGACAATTTGATGAGGTGCGATAACTACAGTGAGAGTGTTCGATACAGTTTTCACCAGACCATGACGAGTTGACGACTTGTCGGATATCTTATTAAAATTCTTGTTAATCGAACACTAATTTCATATCGATATATCGACGAACAAGCGAAATCTGTCGAAAGCCGCCCACGCCAATCAATCAAAACAAACATCAATTTCCGTGTGAATCTAGACTGCGAAATTATAATTTTTATGATGCCATTACATAATCTGCAAAAAAGTGGTTATAAATTCCATGGTTGAGATTATTAGAATTTCTTTTTAATCAAAATGAAAGGTGTTCTGTCTAATTGAGGCTCATAAACTGTTAATAGACTCATCATATGGTGCTTAGTATTAAACCGAAACAGTAGTAGATCTGATCAATCATTTTCTCTCCGAGACGTATTTAACTTTCATAGTACCTACTTTCACGGCTGTAATGACGAATGAGATTGTTTGCTCAAGTAAGTCTGACCAGTTTTTCTGTATAAACGAAAGAGCTCAGCGCTACGCGTAACGTATCGATAATTATAGAAACTGGAATTAACCTTACTCGATTGTCGTAATAGTTATTGCTCTCACGCATTGTTTGGAGGCCTTTTTCAATAAAATTGCTCTTATACGGTTTCCATTCCGTTTAGCTAATATCAAACATTCCTAATGAAATAGCTTAATAAATCAAAGCGCGTTAAAATCAGTAATCATGAACATAAAATCAAGCAATTATTAGTTTTGCTGCCAACCAAACAAAACGAAACTGAAAAATCTGAGAAAGATTCGTTTTTATATCAGCAAAACAAATGTATCAATAAAAACAACTAAGTACTCATCAATGGATTTATAGTTGTTATTAAAGAATGAAAAGAAATGTCTCGATGGTCTTGGATACTTTAAAACGAAGTGGTAAACATATTTATATTCTTGTTACAAGTACATATTTGAAAGTACAAAGATATTTTGATAAATACAACGATTGTTCATTCGATGATCTTATCAAGAACCCAAGATCTAAGGCAGACTTATAATTTGAAAATTGGTGAAAAAATATTTCTGTTTCTTGTGTAATAGTAACGATATTAAACTTTTGGACGGTATCGTCATATATAAATGACAGATTTATGTCCAAACATGAATAATTAATTATTAGATGATAATTACAAAAAAGTATCCAGAGATAAAGTTCTTTACTTTGGTTATTGAGCTGTTGCGCGCAGCTTTTAAACTGTAAGTGAAAATCACTAGCTATCTTTTTTGCTTTTACTTGTTTAATTATATAATTACTAGATTTTAAAGGTTAATAAATTTATTTTTAGCTATAGGTCCCGGAACTGCACTTAGGGTAAGGTTGCCTATATTGTACCAGTTAACAAACTTTACAAGCTATTACAAAAACTATTTAACTTAAGAGGATTATATTACTAGAAATAAAAAGGTTGTACTATTGGTGTTCATTTTTTATTACTAGAAAATGAGGAAATTTAAAAAGAAAGACGACAATTCAAGTTTTAAAAAAAGTCTGAAAAAGTACAATTTGGGAAACCGGTTTCCTTAATTGTACCACAGGTATCCTAAATTGTACTTCATGGTCGAAATGAGATTCAAGTGCCTCTTATTATCTGAAATCAGCGTTACCGTTTTAGGTTAATATTTATAAAAAATATTATCCATAAAGGTATTGAATATTGAGTAGTTTAACAGTGTTTGGAATGCCATTTTTTCCGCAGTGTCATAACTAGTCATAAGCCAGTTTTTAAACATCTTTATTGTGGGTCCAAACATAAGCTTTTCCATGTTTAACAAATGTGACACAAGCTCTTGTTCAAGTTCATCGTGAAAAACAGTTAGCCTACCCTTGGATATGGTATATTCATTCACATACTTGCTCAAACTTGATAAACGTCTCTAAAGTGGATTTAGGTAGGTAGGTATATTGAACATGCGTGAACTCGTGAATTCCCATGGATTTCTTTTCAAACAATCTAAGGCTTTTTCTAAGTCATCTGGCGTCAATATAAATACGTTTAATCCACTCCAAGCATCTGAAAACATTTCAATCTAGTTAACAATCAAGTTGAAGAACCACCATACATCTCAAATTGTACCGGTACATTTTAGGAGTAACCTACCTGGTACAAGTTAGGCAACACTAAGTTTTATTTTCATGTGAGCCGGCATCATAACCTGGAAATGCTAAACATAAAACTATATTCTCTAAAAAGTACACTAATATGCCTACTTTCCAAACACATATATAATAGCTGCGGTTTACTTACCGTTGCCACAAGAAATCCTTAGGTAAACATCCATAAAATACGATCAGAACGCTGTAATAATTATTTTTGTTTACTACACTTCACTCTTTTGTGTCATTGAATCCAAAATGGCAGCGATTGCTTCATGTTGGTAGCACTGCTTTTTAGAGTAGCCAATTTAAAACTAAACATTACGGTTTGGTAGATTTTGATGCGGTACAATTTACGAACTGGTCCAATTAGTGCAACTCCACCCTACGTGAATACCATAAAATTCACTTTCCTTCTTGATACAGTTTTTATAAATAAACACAATCGTTAACATATTCATTTAATAATTCAATTCAATTTAATTACATTTTTATAACAGTTTATATGTAACCAAACATTCATAACGTTAGATCAAAACGCTAAACGATTACGTTCACAAAAAGTGCCATGGTCTCATTACAGTGCGGTAAGACGAGACCGTCTTCTGCCAAGCGGAACGTTGAAGGTGTTAAAACAATTCGAACGGATCATGTTTTTCTTGTTTTTTTATGATCTGAATTTGGAAACTATGAATCATTATGAAACGTATTATATATACATTTTTTATATCGCTTGAATCAGCTCAATGGACAAGAATTATCACAAAGTGGAGCCTAAAGAGGTAAGATTCAATGGTTTTTGGCCGGAGCATAGAACAACAGTATATATCCTGGTTTTTAGCCGGAGTATCCTTATACGCCCAACGTGCCTACGCATGAAGATCGATGCAACGATAGGAACCTATATCTATAGGCTAGGGAAAAAAAATACTATTCGCAATTGCCATAATCGATTCCTTGGTTTTGATAAAGTCTGGTCACTCAAATTTATTATTATTATTTAAATTAATTTAGTCAACAAGTGCCTCCAATTATGCTTGCATGTCAGCCTGAATGAGCCAACATGTCCCGGGAAGTACCTACTACCCTCACACAGTAAGGCCCAATTCCTTCCCTTAATGCCCTTCCTTTTCCTCCTTATTTCTTACCTCTTTTCTTTTCGTTAAGCAGTGGATTGGTTGTATTTTCTTTACATTTTTAGGAAATGCTAAGAGAACATAGTCATATCCAAGGGCGAGAGTTACCACTTACCACAAGACCGCATGAGCGTCTGCCACTTCATAAAGTAACATGCACGTTGCATATGATATTTCTTCATCCGGATTGGAATAGGTATGTTTCGAATTTTCCTTTTCTTGCAATGCTCTTATCTGCTTAAAGTTACTCCCCTAGTCGCCTTGTACGACACCCACGGGTTGAAATGGGGTAGTGACATTATGTATTCTTAATCCGTCACTACACGGATAAAAACACTGATTTGGTGATTGAAAATAATCGTCAATACCATGTTTAGTTATCATCAAATTTATTATTACAAGCAAGAACATAATTCGAAACAATGAGTTACCGCTAAACGTTAAACAACCTGTCCCTTTCAATCACGACGAATCGTAATTGTATACATCGTTTGGGCTAGATACGTCAATCACTTGACTATGAAAGCGTTATGGAATTACTGTTTTAGATGCAATAGTACTGGATATCACCTTGCCGGTTTATTAAATCGCTTTATAAATAATATTATTTATATACCTATAAGTGTATATAGTTTAAGTGGATAATTTTGTCCTTTCACGAAAGAATATATATATACAGGGGAATGAATTAGATACTTATTTCTAGTTTTAGGGTAGTATAAAAAAGGAATGTAAGTAGTATTTTTAACCAATATAGGCTATTTTAGGATTAATGTTACGTTGCCGCTTATTATCTTGGTTTTTATAAGTATTTTCAGGAAAAATGTTGCTGTTCTTATATCGTGAATTCCGTAAAACATCTGAATTGTATAACTGGCACAATTTCACTTGTTTATAAACAAGCAATAGAAAAACCAGAAACATGTTTACAACCAACAATAATACTTGAAAATGTTCTAAAATTATTTTAAATGGCAGTTGTCTAGACATGTTTTCTAAAGACAAGTCGTACACTCACCTCGTAGTTTCATAAATATCAAGATAAATATTTATTTCATACGTAAAAAGGTCTGTGGGTGTTGAAAAAGGCAACTAACGGTTGTGGATTCACCCACATGTTTGACTATCATGTCGATCATGAATCCAAAAGCTATCAATAATCCACCTAACAGCTAAAAACAAAACAACTTCTAGATATATTTAACGATAAAAAGCAACGGAAAATTTAATCTATTGAAGGAACTTGAATCATTGAAAACAACTTCTGTATGGTGTAGCAAAAATTCAAAATCTTTCTGAAATAAAATAAATACCAAAAAAATAGTACGGAACCTGAAGATGTTTAATAGTTTTTGAACTAAACGAGGGAGTGGTTCGTTTTGTCAATAATGTCATGATAATCAGGGCAAACAATTTTTAAATTAAATTTAATAATATCACTTGTAGTAATGGATTTACCTGTTGATGACATTCACGACGTATGATAAATTGACATTATTGAGTGCTTGATACGAATCGTGGTTCTATCATAAATACGTTTTATTTTCGTATTTGCATTATTGTTGAAATTGGATGTAGAATAAACAATAAAAACATTTGATTAACATGATTTAAAGGTAGGGTTTTAGAATCCTGTTAATAATACAAAGGCGGCTGGTAATTGGTTTTAACATTTTCGTAATATTCTCTAAATATGTGTGGCTATGCGTTACAATAGAACAAAACTCAAACATGATAGAAAATCTTTAAAGTTTAATATTTTCTCCGACAACTCTCTAACTACTAACTCACTTGACATAAAATTGGACACTGTAATTATACTATTTGGCTCTTAATTACTTAAACATAAAGTTGTTTTTTGAATGATTTTGATAGACAGAAGTTTTCATGCACATTAATGCTTACGAGTACCTCGCTGTACTGTCGCTGAAATTCAGATATCAACGTCAACAAGTCCGTGTATATAGTTTTGAAAATGTTTTGATGGCGCTGACTGAAATGGCGAAAAATAATATTTTGACAATGTATAACAAAATTAAGTTCTTGCTCACGGCTAAGGTTGACGACGGCAGTATATAAATCTGATATTTAAATGTAAAAATAACATTACGCATCCGTGACTAATACTTTTCAAGGAGCTGTGAGCTGTTCCAACGTCTGGCTCACAGTCAATGATCTTGACTTCCAAATATTTGATACACAACTATTTTTGTAATTTACTATATTTATCTTTTTACTCTAATTCTTAAACAAAAGCAAATATAAATTAAAAAATATATTTATTAAATTAAAAAATATTATATTATTATTGACAGTAGAGGCGTAACTATACCACCTGGTGCCCGTGGCAAATTCTTATGATGGGGCCCTATCAGTAAGAATCATCACGTTGTACTTAGTTAAATTTTAATAATCCATTTAAGATGTGCTTTAAAATCCTTAATAATTAACTTGAATTTGTATTATGGTCTCTAGTTGTCTCACTTTAATAGATTTTAAGCACTTACTTAAAAAAAGTAATTTTTGAAGTAAAATATTGTTTATATAAGTCAGGTACATTGTTAAAAATTTACTTCTGAGCTCGGGGCTTCTTAGGCCGGGGCCCTCTTGGGTCGGGGGCCCGTGGCATTTTGCCAGCCCTACCACCCTATAGTTACGCCACTGATTGACAGGCCTGTTGGTCTAGTGGTTAGTGACCCTGATTGCAAAGCCAGGACAAATCTTTGTGTGATGAGCATAAAGGTTTGTTCTGTGTTTGGGTGTAATTTATTTATAATATGTATGTATTTACAAAAAAAATGTATTTAAGTAGTATATCAGTTGTTTAGTACCATAACACAAACAAATATATTTGCTTACTTTGGGACTAAATGGCGCTGTATGAATGTGGTAGAATGTTATATCTACACTAATATTATAAAGAGGAAAACTTTGTTTGGTTGTAATGAATGGGCTCAAAAACTACTGGACCGTTTTTAAAATTTTTTTCACCATTCAAAAGCTATATTATCCGCGAGTAACATAGGCTAAATTTTATTTTGTAAAAAAATAGGGTTCCGTAAGATATTTGGTTTTTTCGGACACAAGGTGTAAAAAATCAACCAGAAAAGTTACTTATTTTGCGTACGCTGCCTAAACTATAAAAGATACTATAACTATAAAATGTTCTAATTAATTGTAGATCTTATAAATATCTAAAAAAAAGTCCGCGATACACTATACCTATCTATGTCGAGTGAGGCACAACAACCATTTTTTTATTTAAAAATCTTTGACCTGGGAATCATTTTGCTGACCGTGTCTTTTCTGGGTAGGCTTTTTGCAGCGGTAACCGACATCCACGCGGGCAGAGCCGCGAGCGACCGCTAGTATATTATATTACCTATTATATTTGCTTGATTCAAAAAGTGAGTCAAGTAAAGTGTAAAAGTGTGTTTACTTATTAATTTTTACGCATTCAATTACGGAGAAAGCGGCAAAGAGCCAAGAAATGTATACGACTGTGACTATATCTGTTTCCAAATAACACCTTTATGGATTGACCATGAATCCTTGAATATTTCTCGTGTTATTATATCCTTTGATCTCGATTATTATCGCGTATGATACGCATGAATCACTATACCAATCTGGTACTGTTTTAAACGCATTGAGTAGGTACCTACCAATTAGAAATCCATATAAAATTGTAATTGAGATCAGTTCTACAATTTATCCGTGACGAAAGAAATAACCAGCACTGATCCGCAAAATCCTGAAATTACGACATCGACCTAATCGTCGCGCATGATTCCAACGTTAATTCATAGCGCGGCAATTAAAAGGTTTTTATGTGTTCATTATCTAGTGTCATTCTTAGTCTATTTTTTTTAATAGTAAATAGTGACAGCAATTAAGTTTTATAGACTCGTTTAGATGAGTTAGTGGAGGTAGTAGGTTCGGCGTCGTCCGGCGGACGCTGGCACGATGCGACCGTGTCGGACGTCCCGGTAATGTGCGCAACACAAACGCATACGCCCGGAAACCACAGGTTCGCAGAAGCGCCGAGCGTGTAAATATTATTGCGTCGAACCCAGTGCCTCTCCTTAATAACGTGGCGAAACGCAGGCCGCGGTAAACATTCCACGGTACCGCTACACGATGAGATATTGGCAGGTTTTTGACCGGTACACATACTTATGCACAAGAATTTTCTTTGTCCGACCCGTTAAACATCAAAATATGAAAGTGAAATATTTCGGCATTTCTTTAATATAAAATACTCTTTAAAATTAACAGCGCTTTTACATAACAGCTACAGCTGCAGCATGACTTTACTATCCCGAGATCTAACGATGAGTCAGTATAACACGTGATTTAAAACTTATTACGGTGAAAAGAACACAAAATATTTTAACGAAAACTGGGCCAAAATAAGCGTTTCTACGAAAAACTGGCAGTAGATTTAACGGTACTTTGTAGAGACAGTCCACGGTTCATTTCATACGTTTATGCTGTCAAACGTGATATTTGTTCCTGTGTGAACTGAAAAGGCAAGCATCTCTAAACAATCTAAAAATCTATTTAAGTAACGTTTATGAAACCACTGCAATAAAGTTAGATCTCAAACGAAAATAGTGTCTTTTCTTGAAACAATAATTGCAGTGAACGTAAGTACACCATATGAAATTTCTAATGGTTAGTTTGACGTTCAAAGCAATATGTCTTCATGCGTTTCCTCGGAACAAGTGAAGGTATACACATATCTAGACAATGAGGGATGTGTTCATGTGTCGTGTGTCGACACTTTGCCGACAAAGGAACGAGGCACGAGACTATTTGTCAGTCATACCCACACAATCATGTCTGTCTCCGACGCACATACAAATGAGATGAAGAAAGCTTATGCAGGATGTGTAGTACAAAAAGACTTGTGTCCAAAGTCAACAAAATCCTCTAACCCTTCAATACTTGCTGCTCGCCGAGTTTGCTCATAATATTAAGAGTAATTAAATACTAAATTTTTTTTTCACTGATAACACAAATTACTTTTTCTTAAACTCACATAGTAGATAAACTTGAATAAGCAGGCCTAAATAAATGCTATGATTTATATTTTCTTATAGAGAAAGTGATTTTTTATGATGAATGCAATAGTAAAAATGTATCATACATATGCATCTTCGTATAGGGAGAGCGAGCAATAAAGCTGATTTAAGGGCTTATAAATTAAACACCTTTCTTTTTAACTTTCTTTAGACACGCCTATCAAAAGCAAGTATTAGTTAATGATCTACAACCATTCATTATGCGTAGAGGTCAAATGTAATATTTTTTTTATAATTTATATTGATTTTTACTTTAATAACGCTTTAGATCTTGCATAATAGTCCAAGTAACATACCATAATACATTCATGGTTGGTTTAATGTCTACAACACACACTAGGATTATATTCTGTGATAAAGCTTTTTAAACAGCGATAAAAATCAGTAGTGAAATAGACTTAAAAAAAAAAATCATATCAAAGCGAAAGATAGATAAATAAATAATAATATATGCATAGCCTCCTAGCCCTGAACAAAAAGGGTGTTACAAATACACAATTTGCCGCAAATATTATGGCTCAATTTGTGGCAATATTAAATTTTTGGACGTTTAATTTTCACAAACTGATTTTTTAGTATTGACTGTTAAAAATTCGGTTAGTCGCATAATTTCCACATAATATTGTCGAAGTGTGGTGTTGGCACCGGACAGTTCTTGCCAATGAGTCACCATCGAGTCGAGGTCAAGAGCACGCCGTGCCGCCCGACTACCTGATGAGCTTAGCGCTTGCCACAAATCAACCTCTACAAGCTCCATAATACATAATCGTACTTTTATTCATCACTTCTTTAAATCACAAACGGAAATGTACTTCAATTTGGTACGCATAAACAATAATTTAAATTATACAACTTAACTGGCCATTCGGTTAATATTATAAAACATAGAGTTAGCAAAAATAAAAGTTTGTTTGTTTGGTTAAACGCTAGGATCTCAGAAAGTACTGGTCCGATTTGAGAAATTCTTTTTGTATTGGATAGCCCATTTATCGAGAAAAGTTATAAGACTATATAACATCACGCTACGGCAAATAAGAGCTGAGCAGTGTCTTAATAAACAACGTCGGGAGCGAAGCCTCACGTGATTTTTTCTAGTAGGTATAAAGTTATGTATCTTAATTTTTTTGTTTTTTTTTAATTCGTCGTTTTCTATGCTTTGTAGTTCCTGGGATAAACACGTTGAGTTTTGATATTGTGAATATTGTTAACCTATCACCACTATAGTCAGCCTATTGTATTGAAATCTAAGTGTCGTACGCGTTGTAAATGTAATGATGTAAGTACAAATATTTCAATGACAAGGAAGTTAAATAAAACAACATTCCAAGTGTACCACACGTGTGCTACAATCAACAGATACCCTTTCCTATGATCTATAACGTTGGTATTTATATGTCAGAGCTAAGATATATAAAAATCAACAAAGAAATTATCTTGAACTTTACGATTGAAAGATATTGCGTAGACTATCACTTATTTCTTATTAACCGGTCACGCTCGCGTATAATCGCATATTGACTTAAGGACAAACCGGCCACGGATTTTCTCACGATAGTCAAGTGTGATCTTTATATCAATAGAGCGGAGCAGTGAGCAGCAGACGGTCCGCCCACGCTGGCACTCGCGCCTCGAGCCCACACTCACACGTGACCAACGGACAAGAACGCCATTCTTAACTTATTATTGTACGACCACTTCGAACAGAGATCGAGTACCCTCACCGTTCGCCGTGAGGAATGCTTCATGGTTAAAGCATCGCTGAAGATTTGCATTACTGTCATTCCCATCCGTCTCGCATGTTGCCTCAATGGTCTACAATTATTGTGAATGGTTTCGTTGATATTACAAAGCTTCGAAATACCATTACTTGTAATCACAGAAATCGGCATTTTCTTCAAGTGAGAAATTATAGGTTTAGACGTGTACCCCGTGTACCGATAATGAATACATCATTTAACAGTAATAATGCACTTAACGAGTATCTCAGTATGTGAAGAGTGTGGCATTATTGAGTGGTTTGATGAGTCTACCGATGTCTTCGTAGAAATAATTTGATCGGTAATTGTAGCTGCTATTTGATTGATCAAAGCGCTTTATTTGATATCGTTGATTGCTTCGAACATCATATACTTGGTCGTTTTCTTGCACATAATCAAAACAATACTTGCATCTTATGTAATAAAACATTGCATATTTAACAACAAAGATAAGCTCTTCAAAAATGAAATGTTGTCATGATGAAATGTAACTAACTCAACATACTGTTATGACAAAAGTATAGGTTTATCTGCACGAGAACATCGGTTCTTCGCTAGGTACTTACAACAAACTGAATGTCGTTGCAGATTATTTATGTTATGATGGAGTTACGCCACGGTACGTAACGCGGCGATTGTATCACTATGTTACTGTGCTACGGAAAGTAAGATTTGTATTGGGAGATCTACGAAAGAGTTGTTGGGAGTTGGGCAGTGCGGCTCGTTAGGTGCGTCGTTAAAATTTGAATGGTTTTTTACGGCACGGGCCGAGACAACAAACCTGTATGCGCAGGAGGATCGACCACACACCTTGCGTATCATAGTGTATCACTATACTACCATCTATATGCATAACGTAACGTACATTTCATAAAACTGTGATTCAAAGAAAACGTTAAAAAAACAGACTTTGTACTTAACGTCAGCAAGAGTAGAAATATTTACGTTTCGATGTTTGTTATTTCAGCCATCTGTTGAAATTAACAGTTAACAACATTGCGAAAATCACTTGAATGGAATGTTTTTCGTAAAAGCTTTTAATATTATGATTATATAAATACTGAGCTCGTGTCAACTGTGGAACCTCATTAAATCTTCATCACACGTTATGAAAATAAGCTGCAAACGCAACAAGTCACTTTCAAATATATTAGGTTACTTATCTTTACAAATAATTAATATAGCCTAACTTGTCTATAAATGAGAAGTAATTATGCTACAAGTGCTAAGTCTAGTACAATATAATTAGTGTTATTGATTCACTAATTATCACGTACAAAACATTTGCTAAATACCACAGCTAAATTCATTTATTTTAAACGAAGCATAGTTATCCACACGACCATAAAACTGTTCTAAATATAGAACTTCCAACAAAAAAATGACAATCTGTTTCTAAAACTGTTACAGTTCGAGTATTACCAACAGGGTTATAGATAAAGCGTTGGATTTGTAATGTTGTGGTCCAAATGTGGGGCGAATACACAACGATAACACCAAACTTTATCGTATAGATAAGTTTAGCAAAATATTACAACAGATACGATATCGTTTATAGTGTTACTATGTAATATTTTTTTGTACCACCAAGGTAGCTAACAGGAATGATTAGGGAATGTAATACTGAAAGGAAAAAGGTTGAAGGAAAAACAAGACACGAAAAGGGTATAAGAAAAAAAAAATTATTGAGTCTTTTATCAGAATGACATACAGCTTGAAATTAAGAAATTCACAATAAGAAAGCTTGTAATATTTTAGGAACTAAATGTTGTAACCAATGAAACAAACTATGAAAAAAAACGACTATTCTATTACAGTAAATACATAATCATTAACTTCAAGTTTACAACTCCGATCTTCTTGTGTCATCACATTGTCTGTGGTTAAAATTTTAATAGCTCTATCTATTGCACATTTAAAACATCATTAGCAAAAACATTTTTGTGTAATCACGATCACGATAATCTAAAATCAGTATTGATTTTCACGCAACGTATGCTAGGAATGTCATTACAAACATAAACATACCACCCACGGTTCGATCACGTTTCATACAGTACTGATGAAATGCCAGAAATTTTGCAAAGCATGCCGCGGTTCACACACTTTCGCTGAGACAGTTTGGAGTCGCTCCATGTGGGTCTCATCGCCAGTGAAACAAGACCTTTCAATTTATGGACACAATACATTATGCTTACAAAAAATTATGTTGTAAAAGAGCCGGTGTAGATCACATTATAATGGCTGAATGCATACGATATTACAGGCTCTTGGCGGGCCACCCAAGTAGTTCGCGGTCGACTCTCTCGTTTATTTCCTACAATCTTATCTTGCTTTAATGATTGGTAAGGGTACAACCATGAATTTCTGTACTTTGTTCAACATGCATTCTACAGGGTCAGTAAAAAAATTAACGTGGTTATTTTTCACTACACAATTACATGGTTTAAAAAAATGAATGAATTTCCCTCAATTAAATTTCATATCGTATTCACCTTTCTTGTCATTATTTATTAGCAACTTTATTTATTTAGTTTAATTATACAATCTCGCTACATATTAATGTGTAAGTTGAAGTCTGACTTCATGTACCTATGTATTTTATTATTTACAGAAAGAACTTCAGCACCCAAGTGAAGGTAGAGAAGAACTAAATCGTGTTATTTCACAATAAGAAATGTACTTAATGTTGTAAGTTTTACTTGTTTTTATAAAACCCACAGTCTCAAGAATATTTCTGGTTTAACGTTTATTTATTTCGACATATAAATTCAAGAGTTATCATGCAAAAATATTTATTGTACACTTGAAAGGTTGTTCAGGCTCGTCAACTTGACATTACGCAACTTCTCGTAACCATGACCTTTCAGAAGTCCAATCGAGCTCCTGGTTTACCTACCCGTAGCTATTAATATCTTTAGTACCACATTGTTAAAACAATATTGACAAAACAAACATAACAATGACGCAAACTTACACACTTTACATTTTCTCGACATTTTTGGTCTAATCCACAATAGACATTTCATGCATCGTCCCTATAGGATATGCTAAAATACCTCCTGCATTGACAATATCAACATAATATTTGGAAAGCCGGAATAAGCTCACAAGACTCACGTCATTCATTTCTGTGCATATTTAAAAACAAACATACGATGTTATGACGCCCTCATAACTTTTGATCCACATAAGAATTCATTGACAAAAATCAAGAGAAATTTAATTAATTTAAGTAATCAAATATCTTTCTCACAACTAATTGTATCGCGGTACTTGTTATTCCGAGAAATACGATTAATAAATGAGTGTACTTATTGAAAAAACTTCAGTGCGTAGTTGGGTAATTTATGCAGCTATTTTTAGCTTTGAATAGACAAGCTGTTCTTTGATTATTCCTGGAGCAAATTAAACGCAATGGTGTTGCAGGTTTCTAATTTCGGTACTGAAACCTGTCATAATTATACACTTATGGACACATAATATTATGTGTTTTGACAAATGACTGAGCATTAAATTGCTTTGCAAATCGTCGATCATGTGGTCGGCCTTGCGTGTTGATTCTGCTTAATTGTGGTGTAGCACCTACCACAGGAAAAAAGTTATTGCTTTAATAAATTAGTTATTTCATAAACACTATAACTCATATTATAATGTTTTTAATTATATACTAATAATCATTATATTATAATAAATATAATGTATAAATGTAGAATATGTATAACACATTATATACTTATTATTTGTTTAATTATCACACTGATATCTACCGGTTCTTTGTGTTTAAACAATAAATACATTAGTATGACAACTTACAGGCTTCTTATGGGCATGGAATGCAGCAGCAATTCGCATCGAGTTATTTTGTTATCTATCTACTATATTACAGCAAGTGAATATTGCGTCAGAAGTCGTAAGAAGTTTGTACGCCAATAACGGCGACGTTCCTCTCACTCAATCAGGGTTACCACGATTAAAACTTTGTTAATGATAATGCTTAGTAACTAACAAAAGTTCTACCTCTAAAACAGGTTTTTGCAAACTCTTGGATTTAATTTCACAATTCAAGTTCGCTACAGTACGGTACGTTGCCGATTTCATTGTTTTTTCCACTCAATCAGTTAACATCTGCTAGAAGGGAACCTAAATAGATTGAGATTAGCAAACACATGAGTCACTGGCCGAATTTCCATTTGAACGAATTGAATATCTTTATATAGTGAATATTTTATATATTTTTCATTTGTAACCTAGAATAAAAGTACATGCGAAAAATTTAAATGCATTGTAACAAAATGTATATTTGAAACAAACCAGTGGTCACTACAACGTTTACCTTGTATCTTTGTTGTTTGCCGCGCTCTACATTTCGCGGTACATACACATTTGACAACCCTATTTGGCAATATTGAGTTGAGCATTTAGCATATATACAACAAGCAAGTAATCTGTACCTACGCTCACATTTGCTTTATGAATGTAAATATTCAATTTGCAATAAACTAACTGACATTCGCCAGTGACTACTTAGCACTTTTCGTAATGCTTCTACAGTCTTTTGCAATAGGCTAACCGTTCTCACAATAAAATTAAACGGTTTGTAAATAAAGAAGTTAGTAACGAACATTCATCTTTTTTACCGGTCATTAAGTGAAGTAGACGATTTTATCTGTTTAAGGTCGCAAAATCCACCTTGGTCAAAGTCAACTAACTGCATAAACTTTTTGTCACTTCCGCGGCCATTTGCAAACCCAAATTTTTACCTTGACGAAAGCCATTATTATATTATTATGATCAGAAATCCGCACTCCTACTCAGAATTAAGTTCACAGTGATTTCTTTAATCATGTAATTTACAAAACGACCCAAATACAAAAGAAAAGTGAAACTGTGGGTCATTACCACAGTTGATTGATGCGGTGTCATTCAATAAAGTACATTTCTACATGAAAGAGATTTATGTTACACGATGTTAAAGTGATATTTTTAAACCGTACTAAATTTATGAATGTTCTACTTTAGGTACTTGCAGTGAGTTGACAGGCTAACGGGTTATGAAGAGACATGCTCGAGTATCAGGTGGAATTTGAACCAAAAGTGTTATGTTGCGAATGCGACCGTTGTACGAGCGATGAATATTTACGCAACAAGTCAGTCGAGAGTGACAATAATTTACTGCCGACCTCGACCTTGCCGCAGAGTGCTCCCACTGATTGCCGAATGCAAACCGCGCAAAATCCACAATAAAACACGCCATTTCCAAGCACCCACATGCACCATTTTGTTGTTTCACAAACTGGGACGCGCACGATGTAAATTTTGATAGCCTTTACTTTTATAGCCACAGGTTTTAGTTTAAGGTCGTCCTGTTCTCGTGTGTTATTATTATTGGTTAAATATATTTTGATTTGCGAATTAATTAATGAGCAATAATACCATAAGTGTAATGTAAGAATAATCAAAGTGAATGCCGCTGTGATGTAAAGTTCCCATGGTGGAGACAAAAGAGGGTGTACCGAATAGGAACATGTTGAAAGCGAGTTTTTGTGGCCTCGAAGCAGTATATTGGTACAAGTGAACCTTTAACTGTATGTCGTATGATAGATAGCGAAATTATGTATTGTGAACGAGGTATAATTTGTCACAGCGAGCGATAGGATCAGTTGTATAGCTTCCACCGGCTCTCGCACAAATTAATTGCTTCACCAGAATTAAATGTTATTGTGTCAAGGCTACAACAGCTTTATTTAATTTTGTTTATGAATAGACGACCTATATTTTAAAGTACGCTTTATTTATTATTTTAATTTGTAAAATTGTTGTCTCTACGATTCGTGCTATTATTTTCAGAGTTATAAAGGATAATGATTTTTAGGAGGATGAACAACATTTGAAAGCGGAGTGTTTGATTTACACCGTCCTGTCTTAGTTACTATAAAATTATACCCTTCCGAGATTTAATAACTGAGCCCTGTGTACATTTATGCACGATTTTATCGGTCTGTAGATGCTCTTTCTAATTTTGCTTATGAAATGGAATACATTAAATATGATTGAATTTAAATAAATATTATAATCATTCGTAAGAAGTTTATGAATATGAGGCGCGAGAGGGAAGGTAAATTGCCCAATCCGGCTAGGTAAAATAGGTACCTAGGTACCTATCTAAAACTGTGTTTGTGTTTTTACTAATAAGAAATTTTACTAAAAGTACACAGATTGCCTTTAAGGCAAACTAGGCACTAGGCATTTGCGTAAAGTAAAAAAAAGCCAATCAAATGCGAGTCGGACTCGCGCACTGAGAGCTCCGTACGAACGCCGAACGTGCAAATTTTTATGTTTAATATGTAAGATATTAGTGAGAACGGGATTGCTATAAGTTAGAATAAAAATTAATAAATATATAATAAGTTAATTAAACAGTAGCTAAGAAACGTAATTTTTCAATCTATCAACGTTTATGCCCATGACGAGAATTTCACAAAAGATAAAGTTTTATGTGGGTAGTAAACTATTTCCAATGCTTTCTTACACCATTTTTCATAACAGAAACAATACATCTAAAGTTCCGCCTACTTGCAGTCATGTTGATAATATCTTTTTAACATGAAATATTAAAAAGTTATATTAACTCCCATCTTCTCCGACAAACCACATAAAAAGGTTAACGTTTCTATTTATTTAAATCTGTTAATGTTTTGCAAGCTGGCTTTCTATTAACAGGCTATCGGTATTATCAGACATTTTTAAATTAATTATAAAATTATTAATATTGAGATAAGTTACCGTTTTTTATGTATTCCTCGAACAGCACCCAGTCGAATAGCACCTGCGCAAATTGCACCTGATATATTCCTCGAAGAGCACTTACCAACATTTTTGCAACTTGATATTCGTAAGAAATAAACCAAATTTACAAACAAAAATATTGGTTAGTGCTGTTTGAGGAACATTTTAGGTGCGATTCGCGTATGTGCTATTCGACTGGGTGCTGTTCGATAAATGCTTCTGTTTTGATGTTAATGATTTATACATTTTATCTATGACGATAAATATCTATTTTAAGTTTTCGGTAAAAAATAACAAACTGTATTACAAACAAATTAAATTCATGAACACAGAGTCCGAACAATACTAGAGCTGCTATCTATGGTGCACACAAATCGTTACCTAACTTCAGTAACGCACATACTCTAACAGTATTTGATATCCTTAGTTTACGTTACATTATTTTCATAAATTAATGAGAATATAAATTAAAAAGTTAGTATACTTACCTAATTGACGGAAAAGAGTTTCATTGTCAATTGCCATGCTCCACCAATTAAATAGATCAGAAGTCGAGGTGACAAGCTTAGGAAACCATTAGTCTAAAAATAGAAGCTAAACAAGCTAAACGAAATGCGTGCTAACGAGTAACCATTGTCGAACAACTCGTAACACACCTACACGACAATTAAACACTCTTTATTAAACTTGTTACGTCACCTGAAGATATCACCGGAACTTATGTAACTGTTGAAAGTGGACCTGTCAGCGAACACCATCTTAAACAATTGACGCATCATCGACACCAACCATTTCATAAAGAAAGGACAAAAAGCGGTTCGGATATTTACAGAAAGTTGTCGCAAGAACAGGAGGCATCGCATTCGCTTTCAACGATCGAGTACGAAAGTACTGTATTGTACTATCCGGTTTTCTGACCTTGGTACAAAGCAACAGAAACAAAATAACTTATCGTACAAGCGTGACTTCGCTATATAGAGCACAAAAAGAAACCACTTGCGAATTTTTTTAGCGAACTAATCTCGAGACGTCTGATCTAGTGAAAGTTAACTAGTTGCTTTACAGTACAAATATGAATAACTACTCACTTATTACTTCTCTATTTCAATTAACTAAGCAAGTAGCTCAGATGAGGCAACCCCTCGGGGCACAGGTCTAAAAACATTCAATGTTTTCAATTAATTTCGTCAGATGCTGCATAACGCATATTAATCAATATACCTAATTGTTTATCTTCAATCATACACACATATTTTGCAAACGGCCCATCATCAGCACATTATTGTTGGCACCATTTCTCTGAAAGAAACAAAGATAAATATATCCATCAGTCAGTTATAAATACCAACACGTTTAAATAAACGCTTGCTATATTTTCACCTAGACTGGATATGTTCCGTGAATGTTAGTTTCTAACACTTAAGATAAACCAACTAATAGTCCAATTAGAGGCAAACATCTTTACACAAATGTACGAATCGTGGAATTGCCTTCACGAGTGGAGCGATGTCGGCGCTGAGATGGCTCGGTGCAGTTATGATAGTCGCGCTAACGTTTCACACTACGATGTTGAGTTGGTTTCACATAGAAATCAAGTTACTGCGATAATTATCGATTCAATTTATTACCTGAGCCATAAAATCTGAGAGGTCGATGACCGAAATTAAAAATGTATAGCGATGCTCGCTCACCATTCAATGGAGAATAACGCCTAGAGCCTTTTAAGCGACCGAAGGCGGAGTCCAACAATTTCTCTAAACTTTACGTCTTCGGAGTTATGTAACATTCAATTACGTGCCCGTAATGGGTATATCTTTGACAAATTATCAGCGGCCGCTCCAATGTTGGGACAATGCGAACTTTCCTGGAACCTCATCATCATATAATAAGTCTATCAATCAACGAGATTATTCTATTACAAACATGCTTGCATTCAAATTAGCGGAGCGTGACCGTCGTCACACAACAATACGTGCACGGCGGTCCCCTCGGCTGAGGCACTTTCACTGCGGTCTTATCTGCAGCATGAGGCCCGGAGGTGGCTGGCCGGATGCTCAGGCGCTCGAGCCACGCGGAACCCACGCTGTTCGCACCCGCCACCCGCACCCACCACTACCTACTGACCAACGACCATTACATAAACCTCCAACAGGATGACGTTGTTACAATATTTCCACATTTCTTTGCCTACCTACCTTTACGTCCATTTAACTAGACTTCCGTATTTTTAAAGCGATTCATGCAAAAAATGCCTGCGACTCGTTGTCTTAGTGATGTTTTGTTGTCTGTTGTTTTAGATTTCAGAAGTGCCGTTGTTATCTGTTTTAGATAACATAGCATTTTTAAGTAATTTTTTCTCTCGCATAACTAAGAAAAAACTAGGAAAGATATCCTTCTCTGGAATTGAGGCGTGTACATATAAAGTTGGACAGCTAATCGATCATCAATGGCACAAAACGTCCTTCAACTACATTACAACGTAAGACAAATCGCACACGTTACATAACAGAGAAGCAAAACGTGAGGATAGTTTGAGTATTGGGGTCATAGTGTCACCATCATTTTGAATATAGATTTCTCAGGGTCTTAACAGTAAAAACCTGGATTACGTCTGCTGCTTGCACAAACTAGTTACTTTGAAATTACAACATATTTTTGAAGGGATCTGTTCCGAAGAACCGATAACTTAAATATGAATAAGATTGCGAGTAAGAATTCAAGAGAGCTTTCCGTTAAATCTGAAAGTCATAGCTTCGATATGTGTGAGCTGAAGAAATAAACTTTAGGTAGGATTAGGATATTGTCTCAGGACTTAAAACATATTATGCATCGTTTTTTTTTATAATAATGCGATCATATTCATGCTTCGTGTAAAATGTAACGTTAGACAATAAATGTAATTCACCAATGTATAGCTCAACGTTTTGTGTTCACATGAGTACACTTTGTATGCCATACTCGTCGCAGCCCGTTAACCCTTATCTACATTACATGCGGCGACCACACAGACCACCGTTATGACTACAATCAGATCTTGGAGACCTTAAACTTTAATGTCTTTTGCCAAAACATGTTTAGTACCGGTCGTTTTGATCTTCTTCCGGTAACAACCTTGTCTAAACTACATTGTATTCGGCATTATTTGGAGCAACCAGGAAATAAAAGAGAAGAGCGCACTAAATTGCTTAATATAAACAATTTTGTGTTAGATGGTTGTGGGATGGAACAAAATATTATAATAAGCAGTCGATGAAACAAGAAACAAACATATTAAACTTAATAGAACATAATAATATGCTTATTTCAAAACTAATGCCTTTAATTGGCGATGACGACATGGCGTCGTGAATTCAAATCCCAAAAAAAGTTACATAGATGAAGTAAAATTGTTTATTTGGACTTTGATCATAAAACTTGTTGCAGTATCTGTCATTGCCATTGCCAGTATTAAGTTGTGTGTGTGTGAGAGTGAGAGATAACCTTTTTTATCAAGTTATAGTTTTAATACGATTTATTAATGGAACGAATCACGTTACTAAAGAAAGAAAGAAATACATTTATTCACCACATTTGTGTGACTGTGTACTAGAAATGTAAATTTTGTTTTCTTGTGGTTTTCTCCAAAAAGTCAGAAACAATTTGTAACGAGCGTTTTTATTATGTATCTGATTAGATGACAAATTTATATGATTCAGTTTACATCTACACTAATGTAATATCATTTGAAAACTCTCTCAGTTTATTCTTCAGCGCTATAAAATATAGACGACTATAGAGTTTAAATACCCATTTAAACGGTACACGCAGCATCGAGACGATTTTAGCCTTTGTCTTACTTGCCTAGACAAACAGAGATGGTGTGAAACTCACTTAGCTCCAATTGCATCGTGTACCTAAATAGCGATAGCGTTTAATGTTATCGGCCAAGCTATAAAAATAACAAGTAGCTTATATACACATTGTAAAGACAATCGTGCCTTATTCCAATTGTTTCCCGGTATTTATATACAATATTATCGATACAATACCCTTTAATACAAATACAATGTTCACCGCGCTAAAATCACAACACCGTATATCGAGATCGACTTATTGGATTACGTTAAACGACAATTCGACCGGTAAGCCTTTGTTCCGCAGGTCAAGGAAACCTCTAAAGCACTCACAACCGCAATTTATAACGCAGCCAAACGATAATCGTTTTATCTAACTGTAATTCTAAATACTGAATGTGCATCTCACGCTCCATCGACGACACTTTATATATACGTATTCAGTTCCATCGACCTGGATTCTCAACGAAGAATACCAATAGCTCAGCCAATACATAGAATTAATAGACTGAATCACGTCTCGTAATAGTTAGGTTTCTGTGTCGTCTGTTATGTTCATGAATATGACGTAATTCCTACATAAAATCTTTTCAATAGTAGGTACTTGCTTCAAGATAAACAGACTATACTAGGATGTTCACTATATGCACCTAATTCATTTACTAACGACAAACAGTAGCTTGTTACGACACTGCACTGTTACGACTATCACCGACATTGACTAGACGAGATAGGTGGCTACTTCAGCATAGTGCGTGATAAATATCAGTCGAGAACTCGAGAGCATTTCGATCGCCATTTCTCCAATTTGTTAGTCATGCAAACGTGTACAGAGCAATCTTATTAACTTATCGTTCTTCATTATCTAGAAATTACACGCAATGAAAAATAAACAGTTTTTTGCCATCTCACATTCACTATTCAACAACCAATCATTTCCAAGACACCTTTGAGCTTACTGCCTCACACTCGTACTTACAACATATTAAAGATATTTTAATTAATTATAACCGGATTTGTGATAAGAGAGCTCATACATCGTTGATAATTTGACATGTATTGACATGAAGGAAGATAGTACAGGCAGGGGCAGGTAGACAGTAGGTGGCAGAGGCTGAGGCTAGAAAGCTAATGCGTTGTTACGTCCAGCCGTTACGGCACCCACCGCCACCTGCACCACATACCATCACCTAAGTATGAAGAATATTATAATTTTAAATAACAGTCATAATCGAGGCATTGAACTTGCTTCCATAGACGAAAGAGTGATTAATCCAGAATACTTTCACTCGAGTCGGCCAGTTATCGTGCGAGTGAATTTGACTATGAAAATTACAATAATTAAGAGAATTGTATGGACAGTGAGTCAGCTCGCGATGCTCGATAAGAACCCGCCAGTGTCATCGGCAGGCGATTGTATGCTATGAACTTTCGATCGGTGATTCTTTGTAAGTACAGAAAGAAAGCGGACATTTTCTTTTACATAATGACTCTGATCATAATTCGCACGATACTCATGGGAGCGTACACTAAACGGATTTCTATTCTACGTCCATTCGGTCGGTTAGCTTAGAGAGTTTAGAGACAATAACTTATGTTTCGCAATAGTATACAAACTGAGCATGACACTGTAAACTCGATAATAGTGTTACGGAATATTCGCAAATTCTCAACACAAAAGCGGCGTCAGCGTAGCTTTGTGTTTGGGTCATAAGCTCGCTAGCAACATCCTGGTGACAAGATTATAATATTATGTCCATGAACTAGAAATTCTATTCAAACTATTTTGTATCCTAATGTCATTGCTCTACCTATTGTTATTATTGATGTTGGTTTTCCGAATAAAATCAACAAAATAGCGTCACGCGTCACGCCTATCAATCTAACCCATTAATGTTCTAAGATTAGCTAGCCTAGCTACCTATCTCCCTTATGGTAGGCAAAAATATATCACACTCACTTTTCGCTAGATGTGTTAGGTTAGGTGTTCTTTCGACCGGACGCGACGAGTCCCACATAAAAGTCTAGTGTGGGCGATACGCGTAATCAATTCCCATCTATAAAGAAAAAATTAGACCGCCACGTAATAAGGGACTTACCGTAAAAATACAAAGATTACACATTATCTACATACCTATTATTATCTATTTAGTAATCATAGTTTTGTGAAGATAATATTTCATCACAAAAGTCGGCTTTTTACTAAAGTTTAGTGAGGCGAGAAAAGAATCACTAATCATTTCCCTTATCGCCTTCCTCATTAATAAAAATTAGAAATAAAAGTGATTAAAAACGCTATTAGTCATATTTATGAATCAAGCCACACCTCTGAACGTTTAGTTGGAGTGCATTATTAAAGCATAAATTAAAAAGTTCGATTGGCCGGTAAATTGTACGCATAGAAGGGTTACGTAACGATTTGTCATGTAAATCACCAGTAATTACTGTAAATGAAATAGTAGGTAGGTATAGTAATATCAACAGGTTGGCCTAAGGCTTTTATATTCAATAAAGTATTACGTAATCTGAGCATCGTATCGGTTCAAAAAGTTAATTCTATAGGTACTCTACAAATATTTTTAATTTTGCTCCATAACGAGAATCAATATTGTGATCAATTCCCATGCTGGTTTCCAACTTGATAGATGATGCCCTTTAAATGTCATTACCTACTACCATTGAAGGGTTCAAATATACCTATAACAAGAAGAAATAGATCGAATTTCATAGCATTATACCATTGTCATTGTCATTGTCAACTGTGGGACATTAATGGGTTGCTGATAAATACCATTGTCTCCATAGCAGAAATTATTTGGTTTTATCAACAATCCTAGAAATACAGATATAATCATTAGATAAAATCTTTTAAATTAGCTGAACAATTAAACGAATATATTTCAACAACAAAGATTGGATTAAACAATTACCATAGCGAAATAGCACTTAACTGTACCGGTTAAATTACATAAGGTCTGTAGGTATATCAACAACACTAATCAAACCGTCGCGTCGCGTCGTCGTCGCGTTAAAGCGACTAACCAAATACCTATATGATATATTATCACATTATTACATAATATCTTCGATAAAGGTGACGGTGCTCTAAAAAGGTAACAACAAAGTAGGTGCATTGACCTCCGCCCCTAACGTCGAGCGTTACCGATTGATAAGGCAGGTTAAATGGGCCGTGCCACCATGTCAAACCATAACAATGCCTCTCTATTGATACACGGTATTCAATTCGCTAATGCCCCCTTAATTGGTTCACTGATTTATCTGAAAATAGCCGGAATTGCCGGACTAAATTGAAATTAAATATCTGATTTACTTTGCTACAAATAAACTTTTGCCGCTGTAGTAATTCTCTATATTTTTAATGTTAATAATAACACTTGGAAATTATTTTCTAAGATTTTAATTAATAAAACACAGTCTTGAAGATACTGATTTTAATTAAATTAGTATCTTCAAGACTATGTTTTTAAATTATGAAACGGGACAAAATTCACATCGCAAGTTTAACTGTAGTGTTTTCATTTTAAAATCTAATACTATAATGTATCATATTTAATTTGACAAAATATAGTAGATTTATGTGAAAATTGAAACAATGAAAATGTGAGCATAATAGTACATTATGATACAAGTGCGGTAAGTTGATAATTACAGCCGAGGCGATATTGCTAGCCCGAGCCGCAGGCGAGGGCTACAAGAAAGCAGAGGCTGTAATTATCAAACCGCACGTGTGTCATACGACGTTTTATAACATATTTGCGAGGAAATAAATAAAATTCGGATTTTCTTAGAAAAAAACAAATACAGCGAAAAGAAATAGCGCGCGGAATTATTTTTACTTCTCACAAATTATCGATGCGCGCGCGTCAGCGCTTTTTTTTAAGGCAAAAACACAAAAACAGCCAGTATTACTAATAAAGTAAATTAATATTTTTGTGTTTTAGTACAGATAAATGGTTGTAATTTATGGTCTAAATTAATTAAATTAAAGAATTAAATGTTTATTTTATATAATTATATCATAATTATTTTATCTACCAAAGTTAATTAATTTTATTCATAAAATTTTGACCTCTTTTCTGACATAAAAACTCTCTGCTAAGATTTAAAAAAATAGGTACCGTTCGTTACGTACGGAGCCCCTTGATAGTATGTGAGCATGAGAAGCCGTGCAATTTACTTTACATTACCGCACTAGTGCGTAATGAGATACATTACAACACTGAAATTGGTGAAATAAGAGACCCTTTACGAGCAAATATGTTATAATAGTACATTATGATACAAGTGCGGTAAGTTGATAATTACAGCCGAGGCGATATTGCTAGCCCGAGCTGCAGGCGAGGGCTACAAGAAAGCAGAGGCTGTAATTATCAAACCGCACGTGTGTCATACGACGTTTTATAACATATTTGCGAGGAAATAAATAAAATTCGGACTTTCTTAGAAAAAAACAAATACAGCGAAAAGAAATAGCGCGCGGAATTATTTTTACTTGTCACAATTTATCGATGCGCGCGCATCAACGCTTTTTTTTTAAGGCAAAAACAAAAACAGCCAGTATTACTAATAAAGTAAATTAATATTTTTGTGTTTGAGTACAGATAAATGGTTGTAATTTATGGTCTAAATTAATTAAATTAAAGAATTAAATGTTTATTTTATATAATTATATCATAATTATTTTATCTACCAAAGTTACTTAATTAATTTTATTCATAAAATGTTGACCACTTTTTTGACATAAAAACTCTTTGCTAAGATTTAAAAAAAATACCGTTCGTTACGTACGGAGCCCCTTGATTATTAGTATGTGAGCATGAGAAGCCGTGCAATTTACTTTACATTACCGCACTAGTGCGTAATGAGATACATTACAACACTGAAATTAGTGAAATAAGAGACCCTTTACGAGCAAATATGTTATAAATATTATAACAGTACGGCATCGTCAAGATATAAAACGCCGTGTTTGTAGAGTATCTAACTAGGCAGGTAGAGCCTCTACAACATTAGTCGTAGGTAATCCTTTTTGATTTTAAATCAGTTTCTAATTTCTTGCTAACTCATCAATGTTATTTTTAGATTTGAAACACATGAAGTAGTACATGAAACAAAATGCCGCCACTCAACCGACTGATAAGTCATCGTCTGCTGCCGAAATCTTGGGACAATATGGACATAAAAAGTTTACAAAAAATAATGCTCATGCGTGTTTCCATTGCTTACCTTACAAAACAGTCTAATAAAATACATATTTGTACGTTTAATGCATAGGTATTATATTCATTCAAATAATTAAATTAATTTATACTTATTATTGTTATTGTTTTATGATGATGATGATGATACACACATGATAAATTACCATTTTGTAAAATGAAATACTACCATACATTTATTATTTGTAAAGTGATCATTTAAGCACTGAACAATTTTTGTTAAAATATCAATCTATGACAAATACATGACTCTACCGTAGTAGTCAACTGGTTGTAACTAAATCATATCAGTTTCCGTCTTTCAGATCTTTTTCAAAATCTCCAAATGTCTATTCAATTCTTTAGTTCGATATCTTTGAGTAATTTGGAGTTGAAACTCTTCGACCGTAGGGACTACGGACCAAGTGCTCACCAATTTAATAGTGAAATTTGTGAGCGTGTTAGTGTTACTAAGACTTCACATGACCCAAAGACTAGCCTTTACCTTGGACTTGCCATCCAACGTTGTGATGTGGGGTCCTGTAGGCTTTTAGGTACCTACCTTTTAAAATTCCTATTGAATATTTAAATAGAATAACCAATTTTTTATATCTGTACAGAATATTTCGGTAGGTTCATCACCAGAATAACGACAGAATATTACAGTATAGAAATAATCGTATACCTACAAGGAGTGTTATGGTAAAAAACATCATGAGTGGTTGTAGAGTTTGAATCGACGGAAGTCGCCGGCACGACGCGATATATTATTTTGAGCGAGGCGCGTCGAGCATGCGACTTGTAAAGGTATAAATAAAATAGTCCCATACTGCTGGCACTTGATTTTAGTAATATAGATTGCAAGAACGTTACTTCCTTTTTTAAGTAACCTTAACTACTTCAGGGAGAATGCCCAATTAATTAATTATTCGTCTTGTATCTAACAACGCGACTCTGGACAAGTTCTCAACGTAGGTATCCAAATTGTACAGGTACTTATACAAACGGGAAAAAAACTATACAATATCGTCTTTCTTTCTTAAACAGAATATTGGTGTTCCCTAACAAAGACCGCATATTATTGATGTCAATATGCAAATCCAACAAACGCTAAAGAATATTTTAAATTCTAGTCGGTAGATAGTTACCGTACATTAGTGGGTAAATGTCCTAAAAACACCAAATTTGTTTTGGATGAAAAGCGGAACGTAAAGTAATAACGGTAAAGATACATGAATACATAAATAACAAGCTCGTGCACTTCAGAGGCTTAATTATCTTCTGAATACAAAGTAAGGAATTTAAGTTATAGGTAGGTACCTAGGTATTCTTTTTTGGGGATAGGGGTAGATCTACAAGATGGATATATTGTATGATGGTTTGAGGGCTTATTTTTAAATTATATTTAGATCACTAGAAGAGAAGAAAGTGTTATATTCTATAAAATTCAGCTGATTAACTAAGACTTAGTGCTAAGCTTCATATAGAATGGTACCTCATTGAATAAATAAATGCATAAAGTAACAGACACGTCTATTATGTGTCTCTTTAGTTTAAAGCTTGTTCGGCAGTTAGACATGTTGACAAACGGTGAAATATTATCCAACCAGGCAGGTACCTACCATTAGCATTTATCCTTGGACCGAAATAGAAAGGATATCCGTTCGAACTGTGTGAACTTCGTTAGATACTGATAGGTTTGTTGTTACAAGAAAATATTTCACCCAACTATAGTTATTGTTCAATAGTAGGTTACCTACCTCCTATTGGTATTCTTTAATTAAATCACTAAGTACTTACATATTTTTTTTTAAAAGTCCTCCGCCGCGCCGTAAACTCAAGAACTACTGAACGGATTTTCATGCAGTTTTCAACAATAGAATTAGTTTATTACCTAAGTACTTAGATACCATACGGGTATTAAATTATAAATCTATACTAATTAATACATATTATAAAGCTGAAGAGTTTGTTTGTTTGGTTTCTTTTGGTGTTAGATAGCGCATTTATCGAGGAAGGCTATAAGCTATATAAACATTACGCTACTACCTAATGGAGTTGAGTAGGGGCCAAACGAAGGTCCAACGGGCACCAGTTAGTATTCTCTATGTTTTCTTTTAATAGGTAGTCTGAATGTTTCTAATCGGCATTTGCCAAAAAGTAAATTCCCATTCAAAATATTATCATTCATTCATTAGTTCCCTGTAAAACTATCAATATTGGAATAGAAATATCCGGTTCCAATGTCGAGTTGAACTCAAGGACGCACCCAAACCACACCCTATTTCCGTTCTATGAATTGGGGTAAAGTTTATTGTTACTTATAGAGAAAAAACAGAAGCAGCTGATGATGTCTATCCTCTCACGGACAGAACTGTTTGGTCGATACGTTCAGCGAACAGGTAAATAGATCGTAAGTAAGTATTCGCTGTATATCTATCATGATTAATGTAATCGCCAATTACTTTGTAAACTGTTTAAAGCGAGGTCAGACTTAAAGTTCGCAGAATCCCTTCCCAGTTTGCCGGTAGAAAGGTACAGAGCACTATGATCAAGTTGTCGCATTAACACTTCACTTTCCCTACAACCCAGAATTTAAGGCATTTACTCATCTGCCGGCAAACTACCAGTAATTATAGGCCTAAAGGGGTTGTTATCTGGTCTCTGTAATGATAAAGGAGAAACTTGCCGCACTCCTTGATAGATCGCTAACGAAGGATCACTTTCACGAAAATTAACAGAAAGTTGGTCGTGCGAATTTTCGTATTTTCGAAAATATGCAATGAAGCAAATTAAATAATATGGCTGACGGCGAAGGCCAACCACTGCACATAGCGCGTGCTTTCATCAACAAAACAGCTGCTTGTTTATATTGCTGTTCGCGCATGCCGCGTTCCTGTCCAGCCAACTCGCCGGTCCACTTCAACGATATTGGTTCGACAAGATGCATACGGTGCATACCTATGTAGGTGAGTTAATGTTATGTGCAGTGGATCGCACGATAGGTAGTACCTATAGGTAGGTACTTACATATTATTTATTTAGCTAGCTACTTGTACCTAGTTTGGTACCTACCTACATCTATAATATATCCACGGAGATACTAATAGGTATAATAGGTACCTTTTCCTACCTATAAGTAGGTACTTAAAGATTTAAGAATTTTTTCACATTTTTTATGTAAATGGTAGGATTAAATTAATATTTTTGGTAGATAGGTAGGTAGATATAGGTACCTATTGCTTTATATTTAGGTACAGCATATTTATTACTACCGAACGAACGTATACGAACGCATGCAGCAATATACAGCATCAAGCATGCAGGTTCGAAATAAAATAAAATGAACGTAACGTAATAATGAAATGACTTGCGACGAGACGAGGCGGGAAGGATAGGGGGCGCGGTAGAAGCGGTCGCATGCCCCCCTACCCGCCTGCACACCCGCACAGACCTCGCAGTCAAGCGAGAGGCGACAGCTAGCCAGCTGCGCGTCTTGCTTTTCGGATTTTGCGGTGCGATCGACGTTTCTTTCTTATTTTGTTGTTATTTATAAAAAGTTATCAAGTGTTTAAAACAAAGTACGCGTGTGAACTTTACATTTTTAACACTGAATTCTGACAGAACCTGTGAACGTTACAGTGCAGTAGGACTGTTTTATGTGCTCGATACATGGATACCAGTGTCTTTTGTCTGTAAAACAGTGGATTATACGAGAGGTGGTGGTATTTAGTTGTTCAGTACGTTATTGTCGGATCTTATGCCCGTGGACCCTACAGTGTGACCAGTGATTGTTGTCGTGGCCGGTTTGCAGTGAGGAAACTTTCCAAACGTGCATAAAACAGTGGGTAATGCTTTCCTAGCGAATGCGGGCCCTGCCTGCACGCATTCCGTGGGGAAGCAAGTGCCGGCAATAAGCATTTTACGGTGAGTAAAGCGCGTTCAAGTTCATCGTACTTTGACCTAAAAATATGACAACGAATGACAACGCCTCTTGACCACACCAGTGTCAAATGTCAAGACATTATTGTACTAAAAAAATTACGTACGTTAAAACAAATGTATCGAATATAGCTAAGCGTAAATTAGGTAGGTATCTATTAACCAAATAATAAACAAATATAGCTATCGTTTTTTACAATCTGATTCTGGTCTCATTCAGTGAACTGCACGTAATTTTAAAGCGACAAGTCGTTTACAATACTGGTGCTAACAACTAACAAGTGGTTGGTCTCATTTATTGAATAACAATAGAGTTAGTGGTAGTAGTTAGGCAACACCCCTACTGTGTCATTGTTATTTTAAATGTTATAATAAATTTTGCATGTTACATTAGTAGGTACATACTTAATATTGAGAAAAAAACAAGACTTATATTGATTGCCTTTTTAAAAATTAAGATGCAAACTCTTGTTTCTCTGTATTACAAGGCACTAAATTTTTATTGATGATAAATCAGTCAAATGCTTGTCGATGCATAGGTACTTTACAATAATTAAAACTAAACCAGTTTAAAGGTACACATTGTCCTATGACTTGATGATATGATGGCAAGAAATAGTAAGCAAAGGAGATAGTACAAGTAGGAAGCAATAGGTAAATTTATCCTTAGCATTGTGTCAGTAATTGATAGTTTAATAGTCATTTCTAAAGACTAATGGGAAATAGTACTTTATCATTATCAGCCCAATGACGTCCACTACACAGACCTCACCTAATTTCCGCCACAGCATAAATAAAAAAAATAGTTACACAAAATTCCTAATAACATGCTATTAATATTAATGGCACTGGACATCACCAGAAATTTAATATTCATATTTTTTACTATTACTTAAGTAACAACTATAAAAAGTATCAATATTGTTAAAATATATGTTATAGCAATAATCATGTTACTTTCAGCTCATTTTCCAGTAGATAATTGAACTGAATTAAGCACTCTAAAACTCATTAATGTAGTTAATGAATACTAGTAATTTAAAATTACTATTAATACAAATGACTGCATGTTTACTGCAAATAACTAGAATAATTGCCAACAAGGCCACTTTGTGCTAGATAACTACTAGAAAAAACTAGGTATGTTTTTGCCTATGACATGACCTAATGCAGACTTTTTATCACAACCTTCATGGGAAGAGGATTGGCTTTCAGTATAAACATAAACAGTAGATAAAATACTAAACATACCTTTTTATGCATAGTTAAACAGATAGGTACTATAGCTGTTATAATGTGAGCTTCAAATTGCTTAGTGCACTTAGGATTATAATTAACCAATAATTAATAATAATTAGATAGTTGAAATTATAATGAGTTATTTATAATTCTATGATAACTTAACACTAAAAATGTATGATTAAGTTTCATATTGAATCCTTATTACAATTTTATGTACCTACCCTAATATTTATTTATCACAAACTGACACACCAATTACAAACAGACACACCAATTACAAACAGACACACCAATTTTGTATAGATAACATAGTATCACACCTTTTTCTCCGAAGGGGTAGGCAGAGGTAATGTTTGGTCCCATGAAATAGGGGGCGAGCTTATTGTCATCAACTGGAAACATTTGTTTTCTAAACTCCAGAAAAATCTCAATACTTACTGGAATTTCATGATAGAAAATCCCGATACCATTTTCACCCAACACGGGATTCGAACCTAGGACCTCTAACAAAGCAATTGTTTAAGACTTCACACTGCGCCACTGAGGCAGTTAAATAATTTTATTATGTATACATGAATAATAAAAAAAAATCTAAAGAAAATTAACTATAAAATTATCCCTGGGACTAATTATCTCATTAGAATTACCTACCTAGTTGACTTGAATGGCATAAGCATTAATAAAATAATAGTCAAAAATACCTTTATAATGGTCATTAAAGACATTAAACAAATTATGTATGTGGCTTTTTATTAACTATAATTTATTTAAGTAATTGCAAATTAGACATCTTATTAAATAATATGTTAATTGAGGGTTCATGCCCATTACGTATTATGTATCAAAAGCTGCCATTATAAACATTCAAAGCTAAACAGCTTATCATCAGATGATAATTTCTGTAATTTGCACCATAATTTCATTAGTATAAAGTTAAAAAATGGCTAATAAACCACTTATTGACTAAACATGTGATATTTTTTGCCTACTCTTTGATACCTAAAAATCTATAAGAATTAATGTAAAATGCTTTAATGGCCCTTTCAAATAAAAATGTTCACTCCCTATCACTCTATCTTAAACCCCCATCTCTCAACATTTGAAACTTGAAACACTTGAAAAGGAACATTTGATAAACCACAATGTAAGCAGATGCTATTTCTGTCACTTTTAAAGTCACACCATATGTTCAGCACTTCGTAATGATATTTGTATTTCTCACTTTTTTTATTTTCAAACATGCTGTACATCAAAAAGAAAAGACCAGTTACTCATTTCTTTATAACTGTAATTAGAAAGAGTAAAACAAAATGTTTAATTATGAGACTAATAATTTTAGATGTCAGAGATAAACAAGTCATTATAAAATCTTTTACATAACACAGAATGATGAAGCAGTTGTGCCAAAAGGTAAGTGTAATCACACTCATTTGGTATGGTATTGTCTTTCATATTTTTTTGAATTCATTTGCTATCACTTGATTTAGATTTTCTTAAATGTCTTGCATCTCTAGAAGACTAGAGATTTATAATGAAAAATGGTGATAGCGATTTAAATTGCTTAAGTATAATGTGCTTTATCAGTGACTAGCTCCCGGCCGCGGCTTTGGCCGCGTGATATGTAGTTAATAAAATTATAAACCTTCCTCGTTCTATCCATTAATATCTAAAAATGCATCAAAATCTGTTGCATTGCTTAAGAGAGAAAAGAGTAGGTACATGTATACAGCAAGAAGCAACTTTTTTTTATATATTACCTATGTACTTAAAGATAGTTAATTTGCTACTAGGCAATAATACCCAGAATATATATAATAGTGAATATGTTCAGCTATACTGAGTTGCTAAATATTACTTCATAAGTGACAATTTTATCAAACATTTCATTAAAATGATTATAATAGGTAGATAGTTGAACCTTGGGAAGAGACAAAGCCTTAGTACTAATTCAAAGTATTAAGTAATATCACCCTTTTCATAATAAGATGCATTATTGTTAAGTACAACACACAATACTTGTGTCTACATAATAATAAATTTATGGAATAAAGAATTCTGTTATTACATTACACTATGTAAGAAAATCCTTACATCATTGTTTGTAAAACACTTGGAATACTTAGTTAACTATTTCAATCTGAATTGTTTCTTCCAATTACTAGGTCATCTATATATAATATATGATTATGTTTAGTATTTGTACTATTCTCTATCACTATTTCTCTATCGCAATTTCATATTTTAAATATTAAATAACTTATTAATTCGACTGACATTTGATTGAATTGCACCAGTACTGATCGTGGCCTCTTTAGTATTGTAATATAATATGTTACATAGACCCCTTTTTAAAACGACTAAATAAACATTATTGTGATACATTTAATCTAGCATTATATATTTAATCAATACATGTATTATGGGTCCCCGAGACGATCAAGTGACTTGATCAAGTCTACGTGATTGAAGCGAATATTGATCGTTTACTGCGTTGACTTGACGATACCGTCAAGCGGTCTACGACTTGATCGCTATTGACAGAAATTTTGATTGACGTCACTTGATGCGCTTACGCTTGACGGAACATGACAAGTTTTTTCCATATTCAACTGCAACATCGAAGATGTCGGACAAGGAACAGGACCTAGACGAGGCCTTATAGGTACCATTCCTTACACCATCGCCTTTTTTTTTTTAATAGATACCGCTAGAGTAATGGCAAGAAATGCCATATCTGCGTTGGAAATCATTTTTGACTTGGGCACAGCACAGATCGCGATCGGTAGGCGACTGTGGCGTGCGTGGACTTCACGCCACCTCCAATAGTCGTCAAGTCTCACATCAAGTGAAACCGTCAATCACGTAAGACTTGTCAAGTGCACTTGATCGTCTCCGGGACCCGTAATGCATAATATTGTGGTATTTTAGAATAGTATGGATACTTAATTTAATTTCCGTAGGTAGTATTGTTTTAATGATTGGAATGAAATTGTTATTTATTTAATAATATTATAATATAGCTGATGTATTTTTTTTTATAAATAATAACCTTGTGGAGAACTTACACAACTGTACTTAGTTTATATTAAAGAAGTTTTTTATTCACACTGACTAATTCCTTTCTGGTTGATTTGCCAATTGCTTTTGGTACATGTAACATTTTGTGTTGTTACTTGATGTACCTACTAAGTGTTTATTTATTTTCAATTTGTCATCATTAAGCTGGGCTTTTGACTGTTTCTAATTGAGAGTCTGTAGCTTTTTTCTTTGATACAAACAAATAACTGCTCAATACAGTTTTGAAAGAAGTGATGAAATCTAATTTATCACATAAGCAAGCAAGTATGATTTGTATAGGTACATTTAAAAAAAAATTAATTTAGGTTAAGCTAGTTACGAAAGTTATACTTTAGCCTGTGTTCTAGCTTAGATATAAGTCTCTACATTGTATAATAAAATAAAATTAATGTAAATAGCTCAGAGAAAATTACACCTTCAAACTGTAGGAAGATTGGTTTGATAAATCTAAAACTTTTGTTTTTTGAATAGACCAAACTGTCTGTGGTAAAATAGACGGTGGTTTTTTCCTGTTTAATAACACAGCTTGAACTGCCTCGGTGGTGCAGCGGAAATGTATGCGATTGCTGCACAAGAGCTCCTAAGTTCGATTTCCTGTTCAAGAAAAAGCGATAGGGTTTTCCTGTCATAAAATTTTCAGTCATCAATCAATCAGCCCGAATTTTATAAGTGTGCTCGGTGAATGACAATAACGCCTATTACAAAAGACCTAAGTTAACTGTCAAACATCTTCTGTCCTCTCATTTTATCTCTTTGGTGGAATCCGCGTTAAAAGATAGTTTTATGGATAATAGAAGTTTAAACGATGCAAAACCTTCGCTCATTATTCGTGCGTAAATACCAAAGGAAATGTACATTATGTATGAATTCTATTATACTTTACGATTCTTGTTGGCGATAAAGCCAGTTAACACATCACTAAACTAAAATTATTATATATTATGTTGTGATCTTTGGCCAGACCTGTGGCTTCTGATGACGCCATCCTAAGTGTTTCTACATATTCATGATGTTGTTCCTGCTTATCTGTTTTATTACTTCCACTGTGTACCTGTACATGGAGCACTCATGTTTGTGTAAGGTTCCATTGCTGAATAATGTTCTGCCTACGTATATTATGATTTTTAATTTGCCTAGTCAGTAACAAATAACAATCAACAACGTTGGTCCATTCATTTCAAATAAACTAGTATCAGCTTAGAGAAATGGACGACCAAGATTGCATAGTTAACTAGTAGCGGTTAAAGTGATCTCCTCACCATTAACACCGTTCATGCAGTTTCGTGGGTTCGATTCCTATAGCTACGAGACAGATATTTGTGACTCGTAGAATTGTTTCGAGTTTTGGGTGTACTTTTGATTTTGTTTGTTAAGTCCTCGGCAGCACAGAGCATGAGGCAGGGAGATTACTTTTTTTAAATTCCTTCAACTCAAGTCCTACGTTCATGCAATGCTCTATGCCAGCATTTCCCAAAATATGGGGTTTTGAGGGGGCCTTTTAAAATAAAATTGACTAGCGAAACAAGATTGGGATTTCATTGTTCGTCGTACCTAACTAAAATTAAAATTAATTCAAAGTTACATCGACAAACATTCTTCTCTCATAAGTCTTCTAGATAGGTACAATCCATAAAATAATGAGATACTCTAGTCTGGGAAGTGAAAATCGTATGAACTTATAATCTCGTCAACACAGTTAGTTCAATGAATTCGTTCTTAAAGTTCCGTAACACGCAGTTAATTGTTCCCCAGGTACGTGCGTACTTATACGTTTAAATTCCTTTGTTCCGAGATGAAGTATCCAGTGACTAACTCTAAGCACATTATAAATATTGGCTCGGCTGTACGGTATATACTCTTATGGCATAGTTTTAACAATTTATAAGACCATTAAATGTTATTTTAAGTATCCGCTGTTAATTTTCGTGTTAGTTATGGGTTTAGGAGGTAACAGCTTAGTAGGTCAATCAAACCGAATCAAATTATTTATGTGTGTGAAAAGGTGAATGACATGGATTTATTATACCATCAATAATAGTAGGCCCTCGTATTCAACCGTGAAATTGTGTGTAAATTAATTAATTATACAGGAATTCGAGGTACCTACCTAGTTCCTATTCGTTATTGATTTTTGCTCTGTAAATAAGCTGGTATGAAATTCAAGAATTGTGTATAAGTATTCAAAACATTAGATTGTCCAATAATTTCTTCTACAATCATTCATAACATATCCAATAATATGCGGGTCTATTATTATTATCAACCTGTATTGTAGACTATAGATTGCCATCAAGAATTGCAAATACGAAGAAAAAACCCAACAAAGTTTTCAGTAGAAGTTAATTTGAGCTATTTTTAGCAAAATAATGAGATTTCCTCACACAAACAACATACACTAATATCACGTACGTTGTTATTTGTAAATAACAGCCTCCTCCATCAGTATATTCTTGGTAAAACGAGCCAAAACATTCTGGTTACGTGGAATGAAGATGCTCTTTATGTGTTATTCTCTAATTTGAGCAAGATTTGACGATAGCATTCATAAGAAAATGTGTACATTCACTATTATTAACAGTTCCTTGCTTTTGTGTTTATATTTGCCTTTCATTACTCTATTCAATTACTCCCTTTGCTTCCTTTATTAGCACATCCAACCTCTGTTTCACCAAACTCTTGCGAAAACTTAATTACTTATTCGTAGAGACCTATTGGTCTTCACTTCATAATTAAGATGCAATTTATTTTCTCAATAGCTAATGTAGAGTTCTGTACAACTAGCTGGCTACAACCTATCTTTCTCGCGTATTAATCCTATTAATTTCTATTTTAATTACCATAAGTACATATTTGCTCAGTTTTATTAGCTTCTAAATAGGTACTTTTAAATGGAAATCTTTTAAAAGCGAAGTCGTAAAATCAACTGAGTATGACGAACTAACGGCTAATAATGTATCTCAGTCTCATAGCCACACAATATTCGACAACAGTACCTTCTAAAAATATGTAACTTATGTAAGTTAATTTAATTTAACTTACATCTCAATGCACCAAACTAAAGAATATTATTCCAATTTTTGAGAACGGATGTGGTTAAGATGGTACGTCGTGTATCTAACTGTTTTGAAAAACTTAAAGTATAAATACGGGGACAGATAGACAGAAGGACAAAAAGATTATCAAGATGACCTCAAAATACAGTAAAATACTTAAACGAACGAGTAAATACAATAAGCGATAGTCAGGTCTGCCAAACGGAAAATCCAATTATGTACATATACCTATATAGTCTTTATAAATACTTAAAAAGAGATAGTTAAGTTTGCTTAACGGAAAATCCAGTTACGTAAAATATATAGTCCTAATTAGGCTAAAATTTAGTAATTAACCAATAAATGGTGAAAAACTTTCAAATCCCATAAACATACGCTCTATGCAGTTCAAACTTTTTCCTCTGTTAAACCACAATGTTTTGAAGAGTAATTGCAAAACGGGTGGCCTTCTTACGTAACTGTTACTCATAGAAATGATAAGCAATAATTATGTGTAATTGTGGTGTGTGCAGAGAAACGAGCGGTGCGGGTGGCGGGGCGGCCAGCGGTGGGCTGCTGGCCATGAACGCCACCCAGGTGCAATGCGAGCCCCACGACTCCGTCGTACTCATTAAATGTAAGTAACACCCACTCATGTTACTGACCAAACTTAGGGCTCAAGCACACTACTTACATTTACAATACAAATCAACATTACATTCCACAGAAAGTTACATAAATAACTTTTGTTTTCATGCAGAAAGTAGCTAATGTGCTTGAGCCGATAATTTCGGTCGAAAAACATTAACTATGCTGTCCTTTTGATATTGCAATTTTTTTATCATATAATATGTGTATTTTTCATAGGGAATCGAATTCTGCCACAAGACTACGTACCGATTTCAGTGAGTATTTTGGGTTAAATATGCTGATTATAAAAAGTATCCCGGGTTAATTACATTAGTAGTACCCACGCTAGATGGACTTTAGTTATTATTTAGTAAATCCCCTATTCTTAGCCATACATTACTCAACGTAGTAGTTGTTTAAGAGCTGCTAAACGCGCGTGTTGCTGACTCACGCTTGAAGATACGCAGACGACAATATGTCTCTTGTTTTAGACTTGAATTTATAACTATTGCGAATGCGCGGTACGCTAAAATTACTAGTAATGTATTTGCTACACAGGTTCTTAAAATGTTGAATGCTTGGGTATAATTTCTTTAATGTGTTAACTCAGACTAATGTGGTTCTTTCAGCCTTATAAAAAGAGAGTTTATCTCTCTATTAAAAAAAAAAGGTAAACTGTTCTAGCTAAAAATTATATATAACAGCCTTTCAAACAGTTGTGTTCAATAGTTGTAGAAAAGAAAACTGCCATAGTACAAGTGTTTAGTACCTACTTGATTAAAATTAAACTAAGCAGCTTGTCTGTATATATATATACCTTTAGTATTTATGAATTCATAAACAATTGTTTCTCATGCCCAGCATGCTATCACGTCATGCTGTTACAAAAATATTTCGCTCAATAATGTTGATTCGAATCCATTTATCGTTCGTCAGTCGAGCTAATACTGAATTAATCAACTCACTCGCCGTAGATTCATTGGCCTCATTGCAATATGCTTTTGTATATTTTTGGACCGGTGTACTGAGACTGCGTCAACAGTGTTCTTTTTGTTGGCACGACTATTTTATCGTATACGAGTATACGTGTTGATTATTTGATACATGTGTCATGAAAGCATGGCAGACGTATTTATATAAACGTAGTCTCTAAACGTAGTGTAATGTTATTGTTGTCGTGTTATACATCGTTATCGACGCATCATTGAACTAATGATACTATTTTGTTTGATTTCAAGGTCGTGATTTTAAAATATGAAACTTATTGCCCAATAGAAAATTGCTAATAGTTAACAAGAACTTAATAAATATAAACAATAATAATAATAATATTCTACCACATTCATACAGCGCCACCTAGTCCCAAATTAAGCAATTATATTTGCTTGTGTTATGGGTACTAAACAACTGATATACATTTTTTATATACACCCAGACATAGATATATTACACCCAGACACAGAACAAACCTTTATACTCATCACACAACGATTTGTCCTGGGTGGGGATCGAACCTACAACCTCCGGCTTAGCAGTCAGGGTCACTAACCACTAGACCAACAGGCCAACAACATTCCTGTAATAAAGATAATATTGTAAACAAAGAAAATTTCTTTTGTTACTTGATACATCGACAGCCATGAAATGCGGTTGCATAGCATGGCATCCTAATATCAACTATCATAACATAATCTATGCACAAAGCACAAATCCCGAAACCTACCTATTGTCTAGAATAGTTAGGATAAATTGAATACTAGTGTATTGCTTTATCAATGTCAACATACTTATTCATGCGTATTTTATTAGCGCTACGTTCTAAATACTGCTGACTTTAGGATTCTAAATAATATTTGGTGTAGTATCGCTTACATATTTTATAATGTACTAGCGGACCCGACAGACGTTGTCCTGCATGATATACCAATCGATTGCAGCGCCTGCATCTGCTGGATTTATTTGTGAATCTAAACCATACTCGAATCCACTTGAACACATACACAAAAATTCATTCAAATCGGTTCAGTCGTTTAGGAGGAGTTCACTGTCAACTCACGTACAGAAGAATTTATATATATAAAGATAAGGGCCTATTTCACCACGTGGTGATAACCTATCCAAAACTAAAGTGACAAATTTTATATGAAAAATCTTCTGATAGTAGACATTAGACACTTATCAGCATGTAGTGAAACTAGACCTTAATACTAATTTTAGTTTCAAGTTAATCGTTGTACATGCAAACTTCGGCGAACTATGAGTGCTTAGAAAATAAGTGTGACAGTTATCAGCAACTGGTGGAACTAGGCCTTATAATAAATACTACAGCGCTTGACACACAGTTGTAATCTTGCGTTCCAATTCCAACAGAGGTGACCTTGGATGCTATCCGCGTAGTTTGTATGAAATTTGGATTTAGGTACATCTGCTGCCTAGATGGGTGGCATCAGGCATGGCATCTCATGATTACATACACCTCTGTTGGAACGCAAGATTACAACCATGTGGCACTCGCATAAGTTTAGTTTCAAGTAATCGTTATTCCTGCAAACTTCGGCGAACTATATGAGTGCTTAGAAAATAGGTGTGGATTTGTTGATAGTAAATAAATCATTATCGCCATGTACGTACATGGCGTTTTACTCACGTTCAAAAATTATATTACTTCCATTCACTGAATTACGACCTGTGTTAGGTAAAACAGAACAACTTAATCTGAACCTAACCACAAATGACGTAATTCCTATATAGCCTATGACACGCAAACGATCAAAACGAATCTATAAACAGTGAGTGTTATGTCAGCATCCGTTCAGTCATTATGTACTGGGTAAATTTAGTCACTGCAATGATAACCGTGTTCATTCATGAACTGGTAAATTTATAATTGTTCCTTCTTGTTAAAGTTGAGGAAGAATTGGCAATAGTTACACTATAATGCGGAAGTGTTCTTTGATTGATAGCTATTGGCACTAAACTTGAAAGAGAGTTTAGACAGTGCGTGATATATCTTTATTGTTTACTAGAGGAACACATATGTAATAATATGTATGTCTAGATTCTTGTGATAATCATCTTGTGTACAAAATGAAAAATGTGTGTAAAATGAAGTCCTTTAATAATAAAGGACTTCATTTTACCAACTCCAGTGCGATCATTTGGTTTCTTATTTCTTTTTTATCTTTCTTCGGTACCTATTTAAATAAAACGGCAAAACACTCCTATTTGTCAAACATTCTTTGTTTAACATGTCAGCTACACAAAAACGAACATAAACGCGAAAACACATTCTACTTAATCTCTTCACATCTCGTACCATTGTCACATCCATCTAATATTCCTTTCTGTGCTTGCCATTTCTAGAAATAGTACCAATTGTGTCTATTTCCGTCTCTGAAAGTTCCCCCGTTGCGCTACCGCCGATGCGCTCAATTGATGCGGGAGGCGCACATATTTACAATTAGCTTCGTTTGTGTGTCTGATAATAATAATTGCTGGACATAAGCCAATGTTAGTATTAATTTTTCAACATGGCGCTTGAGTGGTAGGCTCGGCAATTGCCACAACCATCCGCAATTATGTTAATCCGGGTTAGTTTTGAAGGGACTGTGCAACAGGGTGCACGTTGAGCGATGCATTTGTTAATTTGTGAGAGTTATGTGACAAAGTCGTGTTATAATCAGGAATGTGATGTTGTGAGACAATGCAGTTTACGTTGGTAATCGTTGTAAACAAAGTCAAGCTATGTCCGGTCACGGAGGAGCCGTTGAAACCAATCGGTAACTAACTGATTATATCACTAATATCTACGCTTTTGAAAATGATACTCATGCAAACATTTCTTTTGTTCAGAAGTACCTGGCTATACTTCCTTAGATTTGAAGCTAAATCCACACCCATATGAACAAAGAGCAAGCCATTAATGTCCCACTGCTGGGCTCCTCTATCTAAAGAGCTGAAAGGGTTTAGGCCATAATCCACACACGCTGGCCTAGTGCGGCTAGACATATAGTACGTAACAAAGTTTTAGATTTGGAAAGATATTGGTCTTTTAAATTTAGGTATTGACGACTACCTGTGTCCGCGACTTTGTTCGCGTGGACAAATCTTCTCCGAAATTCTTTCTAAAAGAAAGCTAAAGTAGCCTAAGCACATAACAAAGATAGTAAGATACTATCTTTATTTTGTGGCCTAAGTTACTTCTTGTGACATTAACTACCCCGCCAATAAAACTACCGTCGAAAGCGGTTTAATCGTTGTGGAGTTTTACCTCAAAAAAACAGACAGACGGGCAGACAGACAAACATTTTGAAAAATGTGTTTTTGTTATAAATCATTACGGCTGTCAACAATATGTCTCAATGATGATATCAAATACTAGGGTCGCGTGGGGCATCGCTCCCAACATTATTTATTTGTCCACTGCTCAGCTCCTATTGGCCGTAGTGATGTTATATAGCCTCTAACCTTCCTCGATAAATAGGCTATCCAACAGTAAAAGAATTTTTTAAATCGGACCAGTAGCCTGAGATCCTAGCGTTCACACAATCAAACTCTTCAGCTTTTTAAACGACTTCAAAAAAGGAGGAGGTTATATGTTCGGCTGTATGTATTTTTTTTAATGTTAGTATAGACAAAATGTGTTAAATATAATGTAGGCATATGTTTTTAGATATTGTAGATAAAACAGCTACATCCATGTGAGTCGTGTTTGAATTCAGCAATGACCTAATTAGTAATTATTTCTAGTGGATCTATTACACTGTGAGTGACCTTAATGCTACTTATATTACATTTTTTACCGAGTTTGGCTTTGACCTCACTTATAATGTTTGGTTCTTTTTCGTTTTAAAGCTGAATGGGAAGCAGCCCAGCAATCGTCTAAAATGATTGATTTTAATTTATGTCATTCAAATTGTCAGCTTATTAACCTAACTATGTATGTAACCGCCATAACAAGCATACTCAATTAAAATAAATAACAAATAAGGTTACATGAACAAATATTATTTTACCAAACACGTGCAACGTTTTCAAAGCTCTCAACGAAGTGAACTAAAAATAATATTTACTAACAGCGAACATTCTCATGCTTTTAGATTATATCTAGCCAAATCTAGCGGCTGCAAACATTTTGGCAAATAATATGTTTAACCTAGAATTATAATCGCTGTGAATCATAACGAGCTAAATATTAATAGGGACCTAAATAAAGCGAACGATATTACTGCCGTTAGTCCAATAGGTGTCGGCCAATCACACCAGCTGGATTCCATGTGTGGCAACACAACGCTATATTGTAAGTGACATTCTTAACCATCTGAATAAACGTAATTGAACAATTTCTATCAACCCATTGCCCTTATCTACTACTTGTAACTTGTTGCTGGACAAATTCGAGTCACAATTGACCGCATAGGCTAATCATTGTTGTTTTGTTTTCATTCATGATGCATTGTTTTGTTTATTGAGTGTTTCCGAAATTACAGGAAAATTTAATATAATAATACTTTCAATAATAATTTGTAATTTAATTACTCATTCATAATGATAGCGCTTCCTGTAATAACCTGAGCAATATTCCTATGAGTGATCCATTGACGTCAAACGATGTCTGCGGAATAATTCACAAAGGAATTGGTTGCAGAATATACCCATATACATTATTCCCTCACCATGCGTCAGAAATTATGTCAAGCACATAATAGCTGGATGGAAACGCTTGGCTGCAACGCCCTATTTGTTGCATTCTTATCTCAAACTTGTAATATGGCCGTATGAATCATAATATCTAGGCGGCCTAACAATGAGCCCGACTGACGGGGCGCGCCGAGCGGCTCCTAAGATCTAGACATTCTTGATACTGATATTGTACTGACCGGACATAAATCGAATCTTGTTATGGACCTGCAATTTCGTTAGTTACTTGTATCAGATAAACCCATCTAATGAGGTTATCGGAGCTTTACCTACTTACCAAATTTGGATTGAATGGCCTCGATGGCGCAGCGGTGGTAGTGTATACAATCGATGCGCAAGAGGGTGATGTTCCCGGAAAATGGTATTGGGTTTTTCTGTCATATAATAGCAACCCATTAATATCCCACAGCTGAGCACGAATCCCCACTCGTCTATCTAGGTAGATGAGAGGGTTGGTCGGTTCTGTCATATAATTCTCAGTAACAACAGTCCGTAATTTAGAAATTTATTCTGTAAATTGGCTCGCCCCTTTTACATGGGAACTAACCTTGTTGGCGAAATGGGGAGTAATGCACCTCTGCTTACTACACCTTTTGGTAAAAAAAGTGTGACGCTATGTAAATGGCCCGTCAGTTCACCGGATGGCCGTCAGATGCAAAAGTTCACCTATAGAATAGGTGACCATTCTGATATCGTCTGGCGAACTGTTAAGTTATCAGTTTTGATTTCAATTTTCAACTGTTAAAATTAAATGTTGATGGTTGACTATGAATGCGTTTGCATGAATATATCTTTGATGGTAAAAAAATCTCAGCTTAATTATAGAACTCCATTTCGTGTTGCTATTAAGTTGCCTACATAAACTCTTAACGGTATTTTTTTGCTGAAAATAGAATACAGTCTGTGAAAATACAAAATGTATAATAATGACCATGACGGTTGAATAATAAATCGGCCTACAATAAGTGGGTCATTTGCGTATAGACATTGTTTAAATAATAGATATCTAACATTCCAATAATTATCTCTATTATTATTGTAAATACGTACTTAATTACTTTCTTTTACGATTTGTATTACTGACCCACTGACTCGGCGGCCTCAAGGGCCTTAGCACACGCTACTTTTAGCACCAGCAATCGATTTTGCTACTGCATCGCGTTTTGGCGATTCGCTGCGTTCTATCGCAGTATTAAAATCTTGCATTTTTAGCAATTCTGTCGCCGCATTTAACTTCTAATAAGTTTTAATTAAAAAATCTTTTCTTATATACATTGGAGTCAAGACAGACGAATCTAGCCCAAACTGGCTGGTATACCGTCATGATATAATAGACTTCCCATGGCCACCTTACAACTCCATCATCAGATCAGCTCCATTTCATAAAAATATTGTATTGTCATTCAATTTATGTATGCATGCAATGAAAATTCTTCTCAATCGGTTGAGGAAAACTAAGTACTTTAAAATTCAGTTGCAAGATTAGATCCGAACATTGCCAAGTTAATAAAAAGTGACTAAATTGACGAAGTCAAAAGCCTGCGAGGACCTTAAGAGGTGCTAGGTTCAATTTCTGTGTCGGTTAACAACGGCATTAAGTTAAGCTTTGCTATATTGAAATTCCCAGAATCATCCTGAAGTCTAGAAACGGTTAATGGTAACAGGGTCAACCCTACATGGCATCAAATATAGCTGGTGCGAAATTTGGATGTGATATAAAGTCTGTCTACCCCTTCGGGAAAATGCGTAATTTTATGTTATACCCACTGACTGGACATTATTGTATTTTGTCTTTTGATATCCTTGTACATGTTTATTTAAGTGATACTGATAACTGTTCTTAACAATGGGATTTGTTATAAAGGCCTCAGTAAAATATAAAACGTATGGGAGGTCATCATCGTTCAGGATGCAGCAGACATCTTAATTTCGTCCGCGCAGTTAACAAGATAACAATATTGACTGAAGTAAGGTTGCCACAACTGTCTATTAGATTTATAACATATTTTTTAAGCTATAATTTAAATCATAAAAAGTAAACACATGGCTTGTATAAGACTTGAAAATCAATTTAAATTATAACATTATAAAATATATAGTTATCATAAATAGCAATTTAAAAACAGATATCGGCTATAATTATACGCTGCTGTATTTTAAATAATTGAAGCTTGATGTGTGCAAATTAACGCCCCTTCCATTAACCCAGAAACAATATGCTAATCTAAACTGTGCTATCTCTAAAACACATTACAGTTCATTATATGTATGAACAATACAAAAAATACACAAACCAACACTGCAAATATAATTTAATATCCATTAAAACGGTCATTTGTAGGTCGACAACCCTGGACTGTGGCGAGACACCTACGAATTAAAAAGTATCTTAAGCAGTGGTTCTTAATTGGTGTTCCGTGGACCACTGATGATCCCTGAAGGCTCCCAAAGTAAAGGAGGCCGCTTGATTAAGCCTGAATATAATTGAAATGAAAAAGCAATTGCTTTTTGCTTTTTTATACCGCGATGGATACAGGACATTTTGGCGCTTTTGATGAAAAAAAAATAGATAAATATTTTGAATGCAAGCAAACACCGACTTTTTTGTAATCCCTAGAAAATATAAAAAAAAATATCGGATGGTCCTTCATCTCTAAAAGGTTATAAACCACTGATCAAAAGTAACAACAATCTTGGTATATCAAACTTTTAGTTAGTACTACACCATGTTCATTGAGTAGTTCTCACTTCCACTCAGTTAGTATGTGATCATAGTGATGTCGACACGTGGCAGCCGTTAATTGTTTTTATTGTGATAAAAACTAAACAATATAAATTTCAATCCGTGTTGAAATTATGTGCATAGTTATCTTGTTTGTTTGTTCATTGTGCAGTGCTCGCTACCGTGTTATTAAATAAATGAAGAACCTTGATCCCGTGACAGAGGGCAAAATTACGTAACAGTTTTGTGATGGATGTCCGACGCGAAACGATGAAGCCTGCTAAAAAGTGTGATAAAATAACTAAAATTAAACACAAGTTGATAAAGAGGCACAAACTAAGTAGGTAGTTATTACTTGTTTAATTTGTCACGTTCAATATCAAGATAATAATAAAAGTGTAGGTTTAAAATTGTTCCAAGTCTCGTGTTAGATTTGATCGAGTTTACAAAACGTGGTCGCCACAATCGACTCCCACACATTTCTTCAAGGCCTCTAATCCAATTAATTGGCGTTTCGTCTAGCTACAATAGACGACTTCAGAAGGATGTTTGCATCAAAAATATTTTTAGTGGATTTCTCCAGTCGTACATTGCCTATTTCACGCAGATTTAACTTTGGATAATCGTTGATACGTCGTAAATTGATTCTAACAAAAAACACTTACATTTATTCATATTGTTTAGTATTACTATTCGCAATTTATGTGTATGCTAAGTCGCAAATCGACGAACAATGTAAAATTTATCTATGGAAATTAGCCCCGATTTTTTTGTCATTATTCAATTACGAAACAATTAGCCAAGGTTAAACAAATGTTTATCCAACAAATAATAGTTACTACTTGCTATAATATGTCTTCAATTGTAATACTTTCGATAAGAACTCGTATGCTTTATCAGTAAGTAGCCTGTTATGAAAGATCACATTGTTACTAGTAAATTGTGATTAAATGTTCTTAGAAATGTAATCAGTTCTTATAACCGTATCGTTTTGAAGTTAACATACCTAATTATTATAAATCTGGAAGTATCTGACATACAAACACTATTTGGTACCTATTTAACTTTAGTTAGTGTTTGATTGTATGTATTTGTTTAAGAGGGTTCATACAGAAATCGATGAAATCAAGAGATTTCCACGTTCGCTACAGAATATGTCTTTATATGTAGCGAAGTAATTTTTGGCATACATAGACAACAGTTTTCTTGTCTAAAAAGTGTATTAAGAAAAACAGACTATTATTAGTATTTTAGTTAGAACAGTTCTTTCGCACAGCGTTTTAAGAAATTCTACGAAACAAGCCTACTTTCAGATTCGCCAGGGACTAAAGTAATTGAAATTCATAGAAAAAAAAGCTTGTTTTAAGGTCTACATATAGTCCTTTAGTTAGTGTATTGAAAAAATATTAGAAATATTCATTTTTTTATAACTAAAACTTAAAAACTAAAATTCTCAAAAACGTTGAACTTTGATCAAGTTTGATGAGAATTTTGGTACACTATATGTGTTTAAAAAGTCGATTTTTTTACATTTAATTATAAAGCAAGATGTTGTCATTCATAAATGTCCATAATATTTTCGAAATCCCTTTAGAAATATTTTAAAATGATTTTTGAAAAGAGCCTAAAAACGCCTTATATTTCGGCGCACAGGCCGTGAGAAATCAGTACCGGCTGAGGCCTTCTAGAGAGAGGACGTAACGCTTTGCTTCCCGCGCTACCGGTCCGATGTTTACGTAATATTTGTATATTTCAAGAGAGTTCAATACCAGTTGATACTTTGTTATGGAATTTTTTTTTAATTAAAGATCAAATTATTAACTTTGCTGCTTTTGGGCTGATGGGCTCGAAAATCGATATCTGATGATCCCATTAGTCACTTGGCATAGTTCTGAAGTCAAAATTGTAAAAATGCCCGCCATCTTCAACTTTGTTGTTTTTGGGCTGAGTGATACCGAAATCGATATCTGACTATCCCATTGCTCATTGGGCATAGTTCTGAAGTCAAAATTGTAAAAATGCCCGCCATCTTGAACTTTGTTGTTTTTTTGCTGAGTGATACCAAAATCGATATTTGACGATCCCATTGGTCACTGGGCATAGTTCTGAAGTAAAATTGTAAAAATGCCAGCCATCTTCAACTTTGTTCTTTTTGGGTTGAGTGATACCGAAATCGATATCTGACTATCCCATTGCTCATTGGGCATAGTTCTGAAGTCAAAATGGTAAAAATGCCCGCCATCTTGAACTTTGTTGTTTTTGGGCTGAGTGATACCAAAATCGATATTTGACAATCGCATTGGTCACTGGCCATAGTTCTGAAGTCAAAATAGTAAAAACGCCCACCATCTTGAACTTTGTTGTTTTTGGGCTGAGTGATACCGAAATCGATATCTGACTATCCCATTACTCATTGGGCATAGTTCTGAAGTCAAAATTATAAAAATGCCCGCCATCTTGAACTTTGTTGTTTTTGGGCTGAGTGATACCGAAATCGATATCTGACTATCCCATTACTCATTGGGCATAGTTCTGAAGTCAAAATTGTAAAAATGCCCGCCATCTTGAACTTGGTTGTTTTTGGGCTGAGTGATACCAAAATCGATATTTGACGATCCCATTGGTTACTGGCCATAGTTCTGAAGTCAAAATAGTAAAAACGCCCACCATCTTGAACTTTGTTGTTTTTGGGCTGAGTGATATCGAAATCGATATTTGACGATCCCATTGGTCACTGGGCAAAGTTCTGAAGTCAAAATTGTAAAAATGCCCGCCATCTTGAACTTTTTATTTTTTGGGCTGAGTGATACCGAAATCGATATCTGACTATCCCATTACTCATTGGGCATAGTTCTGAAGTCAAAATTGTAAAAATGCCCGCCATCTTGAACTTTTTATTTTTTGGGCTGAGTGATACCAAAATCGATATTTGATGATCCCATTGGTTACTGGCCATAGTTCTGAAGTCAAAATAGTAAAAACGCCCACCATCTTGAACTTTGTTGTTTTTGGGCTGAGTGATACCGAAATCGATATCTGACTATCCTATTACTCATTGGGCATAGTTCTGAAGTCAAAATTGTAAAAATGCCCGCCATCTTGAACTTTGTTGTTTTTGGGCTGGGTGATACCAAAATCGATATTTGACGATCCCATTGGTCACTGGGCATAATTCTGAAGTCAAAATTGAAAAAGGCCCGCCATCTTCAACTTTGTTGTTTTTGGGCTGAGTGATACCAAAATCGATATTTGACGATCCCATTGGTCACTGGGCAAAGTTCTGAAGTCAAAATTGTAAAAATGCCCGCCATCTTGAACTTTTTATTTTTTGGGCTGAGTGATACCGAAATCGATATCTGACTATCCCATTACTCATTGGGCATAGTTCTGAAGTCAAAATTGTAAAAATGCCCGCCATCTTGAACTTTGTTGTTTTTTTGCTGAGTGATACCAAAATCGATATTTGACGATCCCATTGGTCACTGGGCATAGTTCTGAAGTAAAATTGTAAAAATGCCAGCCATCTTCAACTTTGTTCTTTTTGGGTTGAGTGATACCGAAATCGATATCTGACTATCCCATTGCTCATTGGGCATAGTTCTGAAGTCAAAATTGTAAAAATGCCCGCCATCTTGAACTTTTTATTTTTTGGGCTGAGTGATACCAAAATCGATATTTGATGATCCCATTGGTCACTGGCCATAGTTCTGAAGTCAAAATAGTAAAAACGCCCACCATCTTGAACTTTGTTGTTTTTGGGCTGAGTGATACCGAAATCGATATCTGACTATCCCATTACTCATTGGGCATAGTTCTGAAGTCAAAATTGTAAAAATGCCCGCCATCTTGAACTTTGTTGTTTTTGGACTGAGTGATACCAAAATCGATATTTGACGATCCCATTGGTCACTGGGCATAATTCTGAAGTCAAAATTGAAAAAGGCCCGCCATCTTCAACTTTGTTGTTTTTGGGCTGAGTGATACCAAAATCGATTTTTGACGATCCCATTGGTCACTGGGCATAGTTCTGAAGTCAAAATTGTAAAAATGCCCGCCATCTTGAACTTTGTTGTTTTTGGGCTGAGTGATACCAAAATCGATATTTGACGATCCCATTGGTCACTGGGCATAGTTCTGAAGTCAAGTAGTCAGTAATCGATTTTGGTGTCAATCAGGCCAAAAGCAACTAAGTTCAAGATGGCGAGCATTTTTACAATTTTGACTTCAGAACTATGTCCAGTGACCAATGGGATCGTCAGATATTAATTTTGGTATCACTCAGCCCAAAAACTACAAAGTTCAAGATGGCGGGCATTTTTACAATTTTGACATCAAAACTATGCCCAGTGACCAATGGGATTATCAGATATCGATTTTGGAGTCAATCAGCCCAAAAACAACAAAGTTCAAGATGGTGGGCGTTTTTACTATTTTGACTTCAGAACTAGGCCCAGTGACCAATGGGATAGTCAGATATCGATTTTGGTATCAATCAGCCCAAAAACAACAAAGTTCAAGATGGTGGGCATTTTTACAATTTTGACTTCAGAACTAGGCCCAGTGACCAATGGGATCGTCAGATATCAATTTTGGTATCACCCAGCCCAAAAACAACAAAGTTCAAGATGGCGGGCATTTTTATAATTTTGATTTCAGAACTATGCCCAGTGACCAATGGGATCGTCAAATATCGATTTTGGTATCACTCAGCCCAAAAACAACAAGGTTCAAGATGGCGGGCATTTTTACAATTTTGACTTCAGAACTATGCCCAGTGATCAGTGGGATTGTCAGATATCGATTTTGGAGTCGATCAGCCCAAAAACAACAAAGTTCAATGTGGCGGACATATTCACCACTTTGACCTCAAATAGTCATATTCATCATCATCATCATCATATAGCCGCAATTATTATTGAGAAATTAATTGTTAGTCTAATATAAAATTAATTGTATTTTCTTTCTTTCTAATAAAATTGTATTTTAATTGTTTATAGAATACAATACGATTAATTACAATTAATTATTGATTAATTTAATTCGAAATTTTATCCTATCCAACTTTAACAAAATACGAGGTTAAAAAATACCAAACTCACTAGTACGCGCTATATTGTTGTACCACACAGCATTAGAGAAGTGTGCATGTTTCGGCTCTGTGTGCGTGATTTAAAAACCTATTTGCGAGCAACTTGAAAATGTATGAACCCTCTTAATATCCTTACTTATGTAGATGGTACTGATACTTAGAATGCAAATTTTTTTGGCGGGTTATAAATGAATTTTTGGTTTCATTGTATTTATTTACACAAAGATTAGTGAATGAACACAGTACTGAACTGACACAGTAATGTTCTAAATCATTCATTCCCTTACTGTTTTTTGTAGCTTTGGTTAAATTAGATTTGTATCGGCATTATGTATGAATAATACGCTCCACATTCAAGCTGTGAAAAGGCGAATGACTAATCAAAATTATTCTTACTCGTTCGGAACTATAATACTATTCAAATATTTTACTGACCATGAATTTAGAGCTAAAACGCTCACGCCTTTTCGCAGTATGAGCGTGTATGTTGTATGTAGAGCGGGGTTACAATTTTATTTTGTTTTAGCCCTCGATGCAAAAAGAGGGCTATTACAAGTTTGAAGTGTCTGTGTGTCTGTACTCTGTGGCATCGTAGCTCCTAAATGAATCGGCCGATTTTGATTCGTTTTTTGTTTTGTTTGAAAGGTGACATGATTGTGATGGTTCTTATACATGTATAATCAAAATCGGTCTAGCCGTTTCATGGACATCTTATCTGAAACTTATTTGACAGATTTTTGACACATTTTTATATTTTTTTTTTTTTGCATAACATAGGTTATCAATTAGATAATTATCTGGCAGTAGTGAAACCGGGCCTCAGAATACTTTTTTTTTTTCAACAGTCATGAAAACCATTTGCCTATTATTCCAAAATACACAACATAGTTGTTCCAAGTAGTTTTCATGTCAAAGAAAGTAACACTTTTGTATATTTAAAGCTTTCACTAGTAAAATACCTCATTAGTTATGTTACTATGTGTTTGAACTGTTATGTTACTGTGTGTTTTAATAGTATAATAATGTTTGTACAGATGAGCATCGATCGGCGGGCGGCAGTTGGGAGGAGCCTGTGAGCGCCGTGCGGAACGCACCGCTCAGGCGGTCGCAGAGACTCAACTCGACCCTGGACACCAGGTAATGTACATACTAAGAGCAATAACGACGCTTGCATCTTTGCACCGAACCGCCCTTTTCTGTGAGCGTATCGAATCGTCGTTTTCGCCGCGTACGATGTACGGCCACAGTACCCACACTCGCGTACTCGCTCTAGAAAAAATTGAAAAGTCAGGGGAAAAAAAGGTAATTCGATGGTATTTATGTATGGAAATCTCAATAAATGGCCGATAAAATGGTGCAATAGCCGTATAAACTCTGCAGGAATGTGAAGTTAACAATGAGCGTTATGAAAACAAATAAAAATGTATGACTATACCGCAAAATATACTTAAACCAAATAACCACAGACTATTCACCTCCTGACTCATCCAAACAGGTGTATTATTTTATTAAATTAGTATCCAATAACGGGATATTGTGGTCAGTAAATAGTTTGTAGATACTCGTTATTCCAAATTGTACTATTTACTATACATTTATGAGAGCGAGAAATAAGGTTATCTTGATCCTTAAAACTTAAAATTAAAGAAGGAAAGGTACGCGTTCTCACAAACGACTTATAATTATTTTATTGCTGAAGACTAAAGGTTTCTAAGTTGCTATTTTTCTCCACCTATTAGATATTTACGCTAACAATTCTGTTAGAAAACTGTATTCACCAACAGTTATCATTCCACAATTTAATGTTTATAAGCCAAGGCTTCCCCCTATCCAATACGTTTTTCCACTAAACCTTGTTTATAATAATAATATTGTACTAGAATGTGCGTGATTGTTTTATGAAGTTTTCACGGAAGGTTATCGTTTAACGGAAATCGTATAACTCAACTGAGAGCAAGTACCATTGTTGCACTCTATGGAACAAATTAGCAACCTCACATTGTACTCTATATTTACTTCTTGGTAATACTAAGTGCAATTTATGTGCAATCAAATTTTATAGCTATTAGGTATATGTAGACCTACAGATGACGAGAGACAAGTCTCTGGTCATCTCTGTGACGTCAGCAAGTCTACAAGTAATAGATAAATTCGATCTTAGAGACAATGATCTGTATAGCTGAGTTTGAAGAGCACTGAAACAAGTCCCGTAGCAGAGAAATTATTTTATTATTGTGCGGCATTTATGTAAAATATTTAACTAAAGCAAAGTTAAAATGTATTTATATTTAATTTAAACGAAATCTAAACCTTATAGAGGTCATGTGATTTTTTCTTAAAAGAAGACTGTCTGCATCAACCACGTCATTACGAGTGCTATAAGGGGTCAAACCTTAATTTTCGATGAGTAATCATCGTAGCGATCCCGTGACTAATTTATTGTTACAACACACTCGGGTAAATCCAGAATGGTTAACAATATGCCATTAGTTTATAAATATTAATTGTAATTTCAGTATCGTAGTAATCGCAACAGCTAGGCAATACCTAATCACTTGTATAAAGTCAATGTCGCAGCTGTAACGAAATAATGTAACGCAATGCTAATGAAGCAATCATTGAATAGGTGGTAACACAAAGTTCAATATTATAAAATGTATGTTGTACACTGTAATAAAACGATAGCCGTTTTGTTCATGTCAGAACTAAGTGTGATTGATCGTAGCTTCAGAATTAGAACCAATTCTCGTCTTTTAGGAGGGTGCATGTTTAAAACGCACACTTGGCAGTAAGTGACGCACTCAGAGACGTCAATTATTAGTAATCTGTCATTAACACAATTTTTTCATTGAATAATCGTCTTTAGAGGTATAGATTTAAGGATTACACGTTTTTACTAAATGAGCTTTAAAGTTAAGTAACGTCTCTCTGAGTACGGCAATTTAGGTTAAAGGCAAAAATCTCTAAACTTCAAAGTTTTTCTAAATATGCGTTAAGTAATATATGACTTGTAAACAGCGTAATTATTAGTATTACGCTGGATATATAACCAAATAAAAAACAATCTATCAACTAATCATTGGTAACCTTTACATTCAGTTGCTTCCGGATAGTTTAAATTAAAATAATTTCGTAATATATAGGCTGATTGAAATTATCTACGCTAAATTATTAAGACTCATTACGACGTAAAGTCGGGTGCATCATCATCATCATATCAGCCCAACGACGTCCACTGTTGAACATAGGCCTCACCTAATTTCCGCGACAACGAGCGATTTTGTGCCGCCCGCATCCAATGGCCAAGTCGGGCCAAGTCGGTCGCATACTTTTGAAAAATCTTACGTTACTATTAATATTATCGTATGAGAAAGTTAAACTACCCTAACAATGGGGCTCATTAGAAGGTGGACTGTCGCGGTCGCTCAGCGAGCCATGGAAAGGAGCTCGGTGTTCGAGTCCCTGAGAGATGGACCGACGACCTGGTAAAGGTTGCAGTTGATCGTTGGATGCAGACGGCACAAAGTCGCTCGCTGTGCCGGAGGTTACGTGAGGCCTATATCCAGTAGTGGACGTCATTGGGCTGATATGATGATGATGATGCGAAGTTAGAATGGATGTTTATTACTCAATAATGCCAAAACGGCTGCAGGGATCTGTATAAAATTTAGAACATTGATAAATTCTAGTTTGGAATAGTACATGTTCTGTTGTGTAAATGTGTTACTTTCTACATACATAGCACGCTGGTGGAAACTAGTATTGACTAAATTATTTGCATAGTATTCGTACAACAAAGTTCGTTTGTGTGTTCAAACTATACTTCATGCATTATATATAATAAGGCATGAGTCCACGATGTTCATGGTATGAAATTGCGTATAGCTATATTATTATGCAGTGTTGACAGTTGGTGATTGTCGCTTGCTAGTATAGGACTTCCCGTCGCGACACGGTGTGGTCCAGTCCCGGCTGAACAATTAGCGAGCGCTCAGCGCCGAGTCAATTAACACGAATTTCCTGTGTTCAAACTCCAGAGGCCAACAGAGGGCACTGCCTCCCGACAAAATGATCATTCATGCTTTAGCGGATACCGTCTATTGTCTCTTAAGATCTGGAACTCAATGTTACATGTAATTTTATTAGAATTGCGAATCGCGATATAATTCTAAACAGTAACTTTAAACTTTCTTTCGTCAGCAAAATATTAAATTATTCAGCAACCTTAATTGTTGGATCAAATGCTCACTAGTTTGCAAAACATGCGTAAGTAATAATATCCACCAAGTCAAAGTCCATTTATCATTAAATAGACAAGTCCCATAGTAAACAAACACCTTTAGGTGTACAAGATACATACGACCTCGAAAGAATTGTAAAATTACATATTCTCGTACAGTTGTTACTTTATTGCGTAATGAATTAGCCATACTTCATAGTTTAATACCTTCAACCACGCATATCCCAGGCTGCTAGGTTATTAAAACCGCAGTTAGCACAGTCCGACTTATGACATTCATCACATACGTTTAAGTAGATAATGTTAAAAATAATGTCAAGGGTTTTACATGGCTGCGATTTGTGTGTGTCGTGGAGATAATGCCAGGTCAGCTTGGAACTGTCAACCTTCCCAAGACTGACAGTTCCAAGCTGACCTGACTATTGACTCATACAATTTTAAATTATAATCAGGACTTTCTATTGAAGCTGAACTAATCCTATTGCTCTTTATCGTTATATTAAATAATTTAATAGAATTTAGTTTGCGCTTAGGAACAGTCCTTTGAAACAAAATACACCGTTTTTTATTACAGTTCCCGAAGTCCTCATTTTGTGCATTATACGGCCAATTAGACAGCAGGTGTCCTCCAACCCCGTTTCTTGAGAAAACATCGCGTGGTCGGAAATAATATGTTTAGTAATGATCCTACGGTGAAAGCTAAAACAAAGCATTTTAATTCTTTGTGTACATAATCGCCTGCTGAGAATGATACTTAGCCGAAGCTAAAAGGCGGTGTACCATAGACAAAATATTGAGCAAACTATTTACCAAGAACTAATATTTTTTTATGTTATCTATATTATCTAAGACGGTATGGCGCTGAGAAATTCTCTCATCATGCGCTCACAGCGTATCTTCATCAAGTTGTCTGTTTTTAAATGTCCATCAACAGAAAATATTATACGCTATACAAGTATTTAATAGTTTTCTTGTAAAAATTGAGTTATTATTGTATCCAATTAATATCTAACGAGTCTCGATACGTGGTACAATGTATATTACTAAACTAAATAATAACTTTACAACTAGCTTATTTATTATTAAACTTTTTGGTGGGTATCCAACCAATCTATAACGCAATTCATTAACATTGATTGTTTTGTCATTGACTAGAGTTTTTATTTTCTCTAATTGAGGTCAAATGCCTGTTAGCTTTACAACTCGTGATGAAGGAGGAAATAACTTTTTCTGTTATGTGTTTTGTTAATTACCTACCTACAAAATATATATTTGGGCAATAAAATCAATCTATGAAATTATGGAGTTTAAAAGCAGAACTTACAGTTAGGTATAGATGGTTATATATGTTCGCTAATAAAATTGATAACTACACCTTTTCTTAAAGTCTAAATAGGTAGGTAAGTGAAGAACAAGAATATTTAGAATATCTTTGTTAGGTATTGACTTAAATAAAAATAGTTATTTTTTTAAATCTGAAAGTCAATTAGTAAAAAACCGTCATCCCGGTCTCATAGAACTGTTGTGTGTTTATCTTCAGTTTATTAACTTCACCCAATTTAGTCAGGCCACCGAACACCTGTTGCCTTCTCCTAATACGGAAGTAGATCGTTATCCTTATATTTTTTGTACCCAGATTATTTATTTCTTTAAATAAAGTTTCAAATAACGGTCTTCGAACCAAATATTATATTCGTAAACAAGATATTGGACTTTGATTCTTATATCCATCACTGTATCATTGAAAATCAATATCACCATACTGGTGCATGGATGGCATTCTCAGATAATTATGATCAACATTTGTACAATAATATTAACTTTGACAATATTCATATGAAAATTTCATATGAATATTGTCAAAGTTAATATTATTGTACCAATCGTTTTCAAGTCAGTCAAATACATATTCCAAATTCTGTTACAGTAGACTATCAGACATAGCGTCATGTAAAACTTTATAAAAGTAAATTAGATAACCATTTCAAATATCATCACGTAAAAGATGAGTGTTCAGACGTTTACGCTATACCTGGAACATGTCATAACATATTATATGTGGTACATGGCAATGCGACCACTCGGCCACGGTTAGGAATTTTGAATTAATGCAGTGTTTTTCATTCCTCTGTTATACGCGACCTCTTTACAAGTTTAATAATTCTGACGAGCCCCTGAAGCTATCAACAAAATAAACTTGATTACACGTCAATAATAATAGAACCGTGTCTTGACTTTTTTTTATAAAAATACTAAATTTGTATATTATTGTAATAAACTAGACTATACCTAGTGTATTGGACCTAGACACATTTACAAAATACCTAGCTGTAGCTAGAGGTTGTGAGTTAATGATACACAATTTAAAAAAATACATACTTGGTGAAACAGAAATTCTACGTGAACCGTGGGACCACAGAAAAAAACTATGTTTGTAGTTAACATCTAACAGGTGTCACTGTGCTGAGCGGAAAGACATTATGTGATGTGACATAACCATTAGCAACAACCTGTGATTACATATTCCACTTGGATACACTTCAAACTTCTTCCGGCGATCGTTCGATCAACTTGTTTTCGTTCACGTTATAAACGTTTGTTCAACAATATAAATAAAGTATATTTCCCACATTTATTTTCTGATAAGTATATAATAGGTATTGTGATATGGATTTATATACTACTAGTTAATTAGCAGCTTAACTCAAGTGGTGATTCGATAACTAAACTATGTCCTACACTGTTTTTGTGATAAATCACAGTTCCATTTAGCCTGTATCATCCCACTCCAGCGCAAAGTCCCATGACTTCCATTATGGTTAATCCGAGGCCATTGCGGATCAGTGTTTGGAGTATTGGTCCAACTCATCGCGCCATCTTTTCCAAGGTCTGCTGCGGATTCGTCTGTTTGCTATCCCAGGCACGAGGCCACAAGCAGCCTTTCTCAATAAACTCTATATCATTGTCATCAGTCTGTACACGTCCGCTATAGGACAAATGCTAGCTAATAACCATTCCAATCTAGATTTTCCCAGATAGAACTGATAGTTCCTGAGATAGCCTTTCAAACAAATTATTCAGCTTTAAAGTTCCATAGTCGTATCGCATATTTCAAAGTTCACAATCATAAAAACAGTCAAAATCCTAAAACATGATTCGTAAGTACATACTTAGTAAGCCTATGTAATTTATTATTGAAGTATATAAATTATGTGGTTTTTATTACCCATATTATTACCATATTAATATGTAAATTACAAAACAAACTTTATAATAATGTATAGTTACTTTGTGGTATTGACAGTACCTATGCAATAAGTATGGATTGGATGTTTATAATTAAGAGACAGGTCATTGCAACGTTCAGATAAGGTGTGTAGACAGTCAGTCGTCTGTTGTACTTAATACTACTTCATCGCTTATTTTATATATATTTTCCATATTTTATTATAGTATTCAATAGCGCCATTGTTCATACGACCTTTGCTAGCTACGAATTCAATTTCGATTTTAATTACGAATAAATATGTCTAAACTTATTTATTGTGTCTTGTTTATGACCGTTTGTGTACTGGTTGAATCTAAAACATAAATTGTATTCAATGTTTAGACTTAGCTGACCTAGAATGGCAATGATTGCTTATTATGTAACTGCGTATTAACCAGGAATTTATTGTATAAAGAAATTTATAAAAGGTCGGTATTTGCTTATCGGTCCGCGCAAGTCATAAAGCGAATGGATAGGGTTACTATAGAACAATAAACTGCCGAGCGTGTTGTTATTCTGTAACGACGTAACGCAACTGTGACAGCTTTAGCATTCTATAAATATACAGTTGCTATGGCAATATTGGCCGTGGGACCTGTAAACGCATTGATCGATTGACTAGGGCCTGTATTCTAGCAGTCGATTTCTCGCAATCGATTCATATTACGGTTAGAATAACACTTTATTTATGTTACACATGTTTTATACATGTAAATATTACAATTGTAATCTATGGCACCAATGAGAAGTTGAAAACGTATACTACTCTTACTTATTTCTTCAGTCACTTGTTTTTTTATACAGCATTGAGTGTTGTCAGTAGTTAGCCTGGACAACTTAGAGATTTTGTTTATTGGTGCGTTATACTCTTGTCAGAGTGGTCGTGTTCGCCCTGCAGTAGTTATTCGACAGAGCAGATGTAGGTACTCTATACGTGTATTCTACCAATCTTTGATTATCACCTCATTATTATTATTAATTTTATGTGCTACTTTTTATCTTATAACTTCCGTACTTTTCCTCTTAACCCTATAAACGGTGTCAACGCTAAGAAATCATGGTTTCGCTTGCTCTTGGTGTTGACCCCAGCCCGTGGTCAGATCACAATTGCTAACTTATTATCTGTGCATTATAATCTATCGATCTTTAACCTACGGTTATTTATTGCTTATATGACTTTAATTGTGGCAAACGACTGCGCCTCGACGTTTACGACGTCGCGATATAATTTGTTACTGAATAAGTATTAGGTGATTTAGGCCCTGTTCACTACTGACTGATATGTTTCTGATAAACAATCTGAGACTTAAGTGACACATTATATGAAAAATAAGGCAATATTCTGTTAACTTAGTTTAGAATCGGATATCAGAAAATTAACTGGGACCGGTGAAACAAGACCTCAAATCGGAAGCTAGCAAATCATACTTTACTATCACAGCCACTTTGAATGAATCAGTGTGAAATTACTGTTACTGTCGGCCTACTTCATCTCACTGCTGGGCAACTTCCCCCTTCATGATTACCATACCCATAATTAGATAAACATCTAACAGCGAAAGAAACTATTCAGAATCAGACCAAATAGATTCAAGGATCGTCATCTACCATCCATGATAAGTTCCAAAGTACTGAACGTGTGTATTATTAACTTTACTGACGCCGAGGAAAATTTTATTTACTCCTATTTAATTAAACTACAATCTCTAATGAGAATCGTACACTCGTTAAAGGCAACTTTGACCTGGTGCCTAGCGGTTCAACTGATGACTGCAACTGTAGATACTTAAACACGATTAGCACAAACAGATTTGCCATTTGGCTTTACGAAATCTGACGTCATCTCGTGAAAAGTACACTTTGTATTGAGTAGTGTTTGTTTTTGCATTCACAAGTTTAGGTGGACGTACATAATTATATACTTTATCATTTATACACGTGTCAAGGCAATTTTGAATAAATAGGAAATCATCGTTATTCTAAAAATATCTTTGCGCAATTGGTACTGATAAATGGCGTCCATAGTGCGCTCTTTTTAATCAAGACAATTTAGTGATTTAGCTCTAATGGGTTTTTTGACTTCTGTAACATTGTCTCTTGTCTGATATGACCATATTGTTTGTGGTCAAATGCCAGAACATATAAGCACACACACATTAAGCTCATCACATGATTTTATATTGTCTTCCATATTCTCAAATAATAGAAGATACCAATAAGTAACATTTGCATTCGAAGCAGCTCTTTACTATGAGTGACATAATACATCTATTATATTTTACAAGTTATAAATTGTTGTAGATTATCTATTGCAACCGGAGTTATTTTGTTCGCTAGCTGAAACAATAGGCAACCTTGGTATGCATAGATTTTTTGCTCCACCTTGCAGTATGATGGAGAAAGAATCAAGCACTACAAACGCCTTTGCATAGACATAATTCCCTCGAGCAAAACCCGACAACGATTCATAATAAAAATTACATTACGCAGATTACTTTGAGTTAAGCAACCGCAAAGACAATATTTTGTATTTCATCACATTACCAAATAAGAACTAATGTATTCGCGACTTGAACTCATACATAAAACATTCAATAAATATTTTATAACCGTTGCTACATTGTCAGCTTAACCTTCAACTGATTCTTTGTTTAGTATTTAGCTTAAGTAATTGATCTATTGTCGATTTATTGCCAACTGTCGATTGTTTGACGAGATGACAGCTTCGCATCAAATGATATTCGTTACCGGTTATTAGAATAATGTCATTATAATGATTGGATTCTTAAAACGTATTTCCGCTGATCATTCAAACGTGTTGAATGCTTAACGGAAATTCGTTAGGAGCAGCGACCGACACCCAGGTAATTGCTTTTATTTTATATCATAGATAATTACAGTTAATATGTTATACTTAATTTAAATTACGCAACTATAACATAACGATTGTAATACAGAAAGTTATTGAGTGGGGCAGAAAGTCAACTATCTGTTCAGTTCAAGTTTCCATGACTAGTTTCACTGTAATTATTGTTTTCTAACATTAAATAAGTGTCTTCCGTGTTCGCTAATAGTCAATATCCTTGACATTGCGTCAACAAAAACTAAGTTAATACAAACTTATTTAATTCCAGTAAAGATTTGTGCGATTACCTCTAGCGGGTTTAGATGCCGACAAAGAAGTTTTAGACTTTAATGTTTATGTTAATTTTTGGATTTTTGAAAATCATGTAAATGCCGTCATGTAATGATAACTATCTCACACATAGGTATGCGTCAACAACCACAGCATATTTAAGTTGTCAGAGATCATGAAAATAGCGATTTATATTCGTTGTCATTGAAAACTTTCGATAGATTCGAAAACAATTTGCATTTCTGAAAATTTGTAATTATTTTTATTGTGATAAATATAGAAAGGCATTGTAATACTCAATAAACCATGCTCGTTCAAGTGTCACAATTACGACTAGTCAAAATAATTGCTTTTAATATTTCATGTGCATGCCTGTGCAGGCATAGTCCAGTTTATTAAGCCCCTAACTTCTCATATTGCGTTACTTTTAACCATAAAATAATATGAGCGACGTGCTAATTTAACGATTTCCTGTGACCACCCAGGAGCAGTGGTCAGTTGCGCAACACGCTGAGCCGCGCTCGGGAGCTGTGCGAGCGATGGCGCAGCGGTGGTGCGACGCCGTCTCCGCCCGCGCCGCCGCCCGACGACGAAGGTGGAGGACGACTGGCGCGCTGGTTCAGCGTCAGAAGGGGCTCCTCGCACCAGTACGATATGCATCCACATGAGACCGATAAGATGCCCAAATTGCCTGAGGTAAAATTCCAGCATCTTACGAGAATCAGCTCATTGTCGTAAAAGAACTACTGATTTTATTTTTAATTGTATTTAAGAGGTTTAATTTGCTGTTAGTTGTAGGCGACACAATGTCGCTCTTGGCGGAAATTAGGTGAGGCATGTGTCCAGCAGTGGGCTATGATAACGATTCGATATGAGCTTTATTAATAATACTAGTGTTGGTTCCCAGTTTAAATTGAATTGCTACTCAAAGTAATTCTTGTTGGAACATGTTTTATAACAGTCGCTTTACTTCAGATGCTATTAAGTCTGTTTTCTTTTTCTACCTTAAATTACTAGTCTTAGATTAATCGAAAAAAGACGATGTGTTTGCGTCATTTGTAGGACCACACACCTTATGACCTGAATGGGATATCTACAATAGCACGAGGTGCACAAAGACCACCTACTTAGATCAGTAATTATGTTTGTATCCACGAAGTCATCTTCACGATAAGTATTGACTTTACTGAATGAACTCTTCAATGAATGATTGCACACAGAAGGAATGCAATAAAGTAGCAGGAAAGATAGCGTTTCCCTGCCTAGTGACATTTATCGGAAATTAGCTACATAACGAACTAGTACTTGAATAGTCTAAGCCTTTGACATTATTTATTATATGGATAATTGAATATAGTGTGTATGATTCACAATTATGTATATTTGAGATGATTCATGATCAGGTCATTGAGTAGTCAGTCAACAACAAACCGCAGTAACTACACGGTCGTATTTGTAGTGCGCGTCTCCACGCCCGCGCCGCGCCGCCCGCAACCTCTTGTCGCGGAGGTCTTAACTCACTAAACAAATATTCTATTTTAACATGTGATATAATGATGTCAGATTGGTACCCGATCAGCTACCATATTGGATTCATGTACACGATAGTAATTTTCTTATTTCAGTTTATTTTTAGTGGGACGACGTACATAACGTGTGATTCGTAAATGTCAAAAGTTAATTCAATGCCAGTGCGCTTCTCGACGACGCCGTAACCATGTTTTGTCCGTTTTGTATGAAGCTCCTACATGATAAGGCTCAATATTCGTTGACAAGTTTTAACGTAAGTCACGTGCTCGGTTGAGTGTTACTTTTGACGTTTACGTTTTATAATAAAGACAGTGGTTCCGATGACGCGATTTGTGACGCGATTAGACCGCAAGGCGACTCTCATGTGCGTGAATTTGTGTTCACAACGGGCGGGAATCGTCCTCCAAACGCGAGTTACAACCGCGTTGAATAATCACGCAAGTTATTTCTGTGCATTTAACACGGGTCCGAATAGCGTCATCGGAAACTGGAAACGAAACGAGTCTGTTTCTGGAACGGAACGTGTAAAGTGTAGTGTATTGAGTGTACAATGTTCTGTGATGTTTTCAGCTGGAGGAGGACCTGTTCTCATGTGGGGGAGAGGTCCGTGGCGGTCGCGTACCGCCGCCCTCGCTGGGAATACCACCAGACACCCTGACACCGGTGCAATTGCGACGGAGGCATGTCGTCGCTGCTATTATACATAGCGAGAACTCATACGTATCCACCTTGCAGAGGCTCATCCATGTAAGTTTATATTGAAATATCTAATATTTACTGTAGGTGACGGCAAACAACTGTTGTAGTCTGACACAACGAACACAAAACGTGATTCAATTATACACCTTTATTAACTCACATGGATATTTCTAGACACTTGAGTATATTTCGTACTACATTCTTGCAAATGAATTAGTTCATGTAAAATGTAATTAGTTGTTATTCTTGTCAAGTGATTTATTTTCAAGATGTTGCATAATCTTGTTTTGTCTCACTCTTTCATTGTTTCTCTCTTAGCAGTGCATATATACAAACATATAAGTAATTTAACATCTGTTACAGTATATACTTATTCCATTGTTATGTTTATGTACTAGTGCACAAGTATAGAAATTATGATGGATGTCAATAAGCAAAGAATGAGATTATATGACATCACTTGGCCGTGTAATGGGCAGACTCATTGGCACTTAACAAAGAGTCTGAACTTGTGCTACATACTTGCTATGTCACAAATAATGCTCGTAATATCCCGCGACCACATTTACGCATATATTCAGTATTATTTTATATTTACCTAGTAAGTAAAGGAAAACTGATTCTTCAGTTTTGGTTTTCTGTGCGTAATCTCCGGACCAGCAAGTTTCATAAAGCTATTATACTCTGATGACCACAACCACTATGCTACGAGTGACAATGACTTAGAATTGTATTCTAAGTACGAAGCCTTCGTCATATCATCTAGATTTATAAATAGAGATTACCTACCTCTTCTATGGTTATTAATGTTATGTTATGTTTACATCAACTCGCCATTGACCTCTACCGTGACAGACGCCAGTAATGTTTGCAAATAAACGAAAAAGGAGCAATTTTTATCTTAGTCAAATAAACGATCTTTTTCCATAGAAGGAGTCGGCTCGGCACGTTCAAATATTTGCTTGAGGCAATTATGGTCAGCCGAAATAAGAGTGTCAACAGGCATCTCGTTAATAGTGGTTACAGTAAACAAACCGGTTACACTATCATAGTACTACATACTACGTACCCGCAATGTTTGAATAACATACGCTGACATTTCTCATGACTCTGGTGAAATTCGTGATCGGGAAGGAAGCACGTTTAGATTGATGGCATAATAGCCAACGCTATTATAATACTACTAGCGGTTTCTTACGAGTTTGCCCGTTAAATACAATGTAAGCAAACAATGTAATACACTACCAATCGAATAACTATTGAATTGCAATATTTTCCAACCTCATGTTGTTTAAGTGACTTTAGATTACAGTAATAGAAGTCTTTTAAGACGTAGTACATTATGTAATAGGTAATAATATAACGGGCGTTAGCAATTCTTAACCCAATGGTCAAGGTCATCGACCCAGAAGCGCATACCTACAGAGCACAAGTGTGAAAAGTTCGACCATTGAACTTCCAACTCGCAAACCAGTTGATTTTCTTCAAATTTCTCAATGCTTGCTAAAGTACTTACATACAAATATTTTTCTGCTATAATTTTCATTTCATTCTTTACATATGATGACGCAACACATTTGAAAAATCAAATTATAAATATCCAAATTTTCTATTGCATATTTAATGATTTTATTTGTATCAGATATCGGTATTTGGTAGCAATATCAACAGTTTTTATTACATAGAGCAATCTACTTCCTAGTATACCCGGTAACCTAAATATGATGCTCTCGATTTACTCAGCTGAAGCTTTTTTTTATAATAATAATAATAACTTTATTTCTCCAAAAAAGTATAGATACACTATCTTACAAAACCTTAATCCAGAAGTTCATTTGCTTACAATAACCTGTATCTTAAAAGTCAGTGTACTTTCGCCTTGTAAAACACATACAAAGGAAAAAGCTTCAGCTAAAGTTTGACATGTGTTGTTGATTTTAAACTTTACGACAAACAGACGACACAAATTTACATTTTAAAATTTACGTTTATACATCATAATAATGTCAGTTCCCATTACGCAACGGCCAAGAAAATAGATGCAAGCAATATGACCATAGATAGTGTTGTAGTCGAGGTATACTAGTAGACAGGGCACTTAATTAAATAGTAAATGGTTGCAGAACTGTATGTTAGCACCCGTGTCTGTTTATTAATGAGATTACTAGTTCTGAAAGTAGTCTAAGGGGTTAAATGGAGTAGATACTGTTTGCAACACACCAAGACGCCTACAGCGATGATGCAGGAGAAGACGTGAAATGTTTTAGAGAATTTTTATATATTTGGAATGGCCCAACGAGGATGTCTACGTATACTGATAAGGACAAGAGGTTCCGATTTCCATTGCTGGGTCGGGGAAAAACGGTTTTAGGTTTGCCTGCCATGGAAATCTGGAGTCCGGAAATATGTCAGGTTAATCAAATAGCTGGCGAAATATGTTGAAATGATGAGAGTGATGACCCTTTGGGAAAAAAGTTGATGATTTATATGTATCGCAATTAAGATTAAACTTACATATACATACATATAGATCACGCCTCTGTCCCAACAGAGGGGTAGACAGAGACCATTTCCTTCCACTTGCTACGATTGAAAGATTAAACTTCGGCATAATAAATGTAATTTTGAGTCAATTAGCGGCTTATGAGACATGTCGCTCTCTTAAAATTTTGCCCGCGGGCGAGTTACTATACAAAAATATAAATTATAATATGATTACATAATAATATAGATGCAACTTGCTAAAGCGGTGGTTATATTTTATTTCACTCTGTACTTGAAAAAATTAACACACAATTTATGATTTTTTTGCCTGTGTCCCGACGAAAGTAAATCTCCAAAGAGAAAACATAAGTTTAGATACTCACATGTATTGTAAATATTAACATGCGATTGACTGAATTTATCACTGTGAGTTATTGTTCAAAATTTGCAACAAACAAAGAAGTTAACTTTCTCTAAACAACAGTATTTAGCATTTATTTTCGCAACTTTCTTTTTGACTGAAACCCGATGTTTACTGCGGTTTATCTTTGAGCAAGTAAATGCAGCAACATAGGGAAGCAGAAGTCGCATTGGCTACGTCAAATCACAACTTAAAACATATGTAAATACAAACCTGTCTGGTCCACTTCTGTATTGTTTCGCCCACAATTCACATGCCATAGATTAGCATATTAGGAAGTGGGACAATTTGAATAGACACTATTTGCAAGCTGTATAGACGAGGTCGCCCCTCTGTAATGAATATGACGACGAGTGGACTGTGTTTAATGCGGTAAATTGGACCTTTTGTTTGTCTGTTCAGTTGCATGGAACATTTCTAATGAATCCGTCGAATATGATTGTTGTTAATGAATGAATCATGCACGCTGGGCACTCAGTTGTCAATTTACTCGTGTTAGAAAGCTAAAGTAACGTAGTAGAAATTTAGTAAAATTTGTAGTGTAAGTTTTCAAAATGAAATTTCCTTAGGTATAGCGTTTCTATGTATATGTTAACGGAATTGTATATAATCCGCCATTGTATACAATTCCTAGGAAATGTATGCAATTCCTAAAATCGCACGGAAATGTGTCAAATAAATTATCATCATCATCATTACAATACAACCCATAAATGTCCCATTACTGGGCACGGGTCTCCTGCAAACATTTTGGAGGGAATTTAGCCTACTATACCACGCTGGCCAGACGAGTTGGTAAAGGGTTTTGTATCAAATTTTCCTTTTCTCGCAGTGCTCTTGTCTGCTTAAGGTTACTCTCTTAGTCGCCTTGTACCGCTTGTACGACACCCACGGGTTGAAATGGGGTAGTGACATTATGTATTCTTAATCCGTCACTACACGGACATTAAATAGTTTTTGAAATAATATTTTATACATATCTTAAACAGCTTTGGAATTGTATACAATTCCTAGATTTTATACATTTCCGGTAACATATAATATACACGATCTAATTTAGCTATTACTAGCTTCTACCTGCCTGTATGTCGGTAAACAGCCTATTGGCCTATATGCTATTCCAAACTATAATATAACATTATGAGAGAAGTAAATTGTTTGATTGTTTAAGGATTTATATGAATTTTCATCATCATATCAGCCCATGGACGTCCACTGTTAGACATAGGCCTCATCTAATTTCCGCCACAGCGAGCGACAAGAAAACGAAATTGTGCAAAATTCATGCATTTTTATTTTCATATCAATAGTTAAGAATATCTGCCTTGGTGATGCAGCGGGAGTATAACTCCTGTAGGTAGTATTTCCAGGATGAGCAAAAACGGTATCGGTTTTTCTTGAAACTTACAGTATCAGCCCGAAATTGCCCAGCCAATAGTCTCACCCGCTATGTTTAATAGTTGAGAGGGCCGAAGTCTATATGCTGTGCTCATTATACTTACATAAAACTCGCCGGCAGAAATGAGTCCATTAAATAACATAAAAAGTAAAACATACTGTACAACTTGTTTACATGTCATCATCCCTATCTTATTTATACACATAAACTTTATATAATATTTATAATGTTATAATATAAAAAGACATCGTAAACGAGGTTTGTAAACAGATAATAATATAATATGACTAAGAAATAATGTTATTGACTGTTGCTTTTTAAGTTGTACAACTTTCCTCAAGTGGTGAAGCGATGTATTAAAATTTACCAATGACGTCTGATTTTGTTTTAACATAAAATATTAATTTTGCGATTTACCGGCTTCACCTGTGTGATATGTTGGTAAAAAGTAGCCTATGTCTTTCTCCAGGCCTTAAACTATATCTATGTGAAATTTCATAAAGATCGGTGCAGTAGTTGTGAAAGCGGAACAAACAGAGCTACTTTCGTATTTATAATATTAGTAAGGATAAGTATTTAGGTTAAAACTTTTCCTTATTTCTTAGAATTGTTTTCAGTGACTTAAACTTATAATAATCCTTAACCTACTTTCATTTGCCCATTGATTTCACGACCGATTCATGTGAACATAATGATCTTAATGAGTGAGTTGCAAAGATTCTACAGCAAAGACTGGCCTTGCGTATATTGTAATTATGTCTTGGGTTATGTTTGGAACTTTTACTAACATCGTTGCTTCTTCGGCCTAGAGCAATAATATTTAATTCAGCCTATTACCTAACACAATTTCTTTAGTGTTATTGCTTATTGCCTATTATTGATTTAATACCGGATTGATTCGCTCGGCTGTGTCTAATGACAGACTCGCCTTTGAAATTGGTACTAGTTTCGCAGAGCAATAAAAACTGCTGCACATTTTGGGTGAAACCGCAGATTCCTTGAATAGTGTCTATCAGACGGTCCACATAGAATTTTTACCGTGTTTTGAAGTTGCATGAAAATTGTCACAATTATGACATACGATTGCAGCTAGTTACTGCACACAATATCATGCTGTTAAAGGTTACTTTTGAGTGCCATACCTTAGTGACATACGATTAAAAATTAAAAATACGTTAGTTGGCATATTTTATCTCATTCTAAGTAAAGATTACCTAATAATGAATATTTAGACATTATAATATAGGTTGTATGTCATGTTTGTAACTAAATGACATAATAGTTTTAAATTCATACTGAACGTAATCATAATCTGAAGGACATCACGCAAGAAGTAAAACAATGCGAATACACATTTATCTTAACAAGAAATCATGAGTTGTTTGAAATATAACTTACGTGAACTGAACGGAATTCTCCTTATTTTACCTTTGTCGATGTGTTTGTAGATGTAGTATGTATAGGGTTGCCAGGCCCAAATATAGAAAGAGACACAGATTTATATTTAGCCACACATTTTGAAGCATCCAATGGAAGCAAACAGTTGTAAACAACTGTAAAATAAAAATATATTTTCTTTTAAAAAAGAAAATATCTTTTTATTTTTATATTTACTACTGTTGTTATTTGAGACTTACGCTTTTCTTATTTATTCTCTATTCTTGTTGTAAATCGAATCGAATCGTTACCATGCTGGGACCCTGTCGCGCACTACAAAGACAATTTTCAAGGAGAGATAATTATATTATGCTACCAACTTAATATGAATCTTCTGGCGGGGTTGACCAAAAACGTAACAACAGCCGGAAAAGCCAGACTTGTATAAACTTGCCAGGACCCTATTGTAAAACGTGACAACCCTATGTATGAAATAAGAGTCGCGGAAGCAGTCTTGTTGTTTCTGCATTATGTACACTGCTTCTTGTGGACACACTCCTTACAAGGTCCACGTTAGATCACAATTTACATTCAATAACTGCTATATTAAGAAGTGACGCAACTTACGATCGTTTTATAAGAGTTTTTATAACCTCCTTGTTACCAGAGTGACAAACGACGAGTGCTTAGCATTGCACTGTTAGATTTGATTTTGTTTTGTAACTCGGTGTATTTATTTATATAAGACCAACATCTAATTATATGGTCTTTATCATACTTTAAAATATACAGAAGAAGCCTATCATGGTCTATCTATATTAAATCTCGAATTTTACATTTGACTTGATTTTATATCGTTGTCCAATAAAAGAATATAATTTTTATTAAATATACCTTTAACATCTAAATGGACTAAGTAGAATGTGAAGATTCCGGTTAGGCTCTCTGAGTACGTTTATTTTTTCCCATAGAAGTAGGTTGTATGCTGCTGTCCGTTAAAGTCTCTTGTCTAAGTCGCAGAGAGCCCTTAGACAAGAGACTCTCTGAGACTTAGGGTCGTTTAAGGCCGGCACACCAGATGCGTAAGGGTAGACATGCACCTGCCACTGACAGAACTGGGCCTACGCATTAAGTCTACATTTGTCGCGCAAGGGTACGTCTCATACAGTTCTATATATTTAAACTCAGTGGTACGTGTACGTTTACGCTTACGCATCCGGTGCGCCCAGCCTCTTAGATAACGGAGAGCAGTATTTAAAAAAGCCTAACTTTTAAATTCTGCTCTGGATTGTAGCGACTCGTTGGTCGTGCTCTTGAGATGTGCGTACAGCTTGTTTGCGTTTAACGGTATAAAAATTATGTAGGAATTTATTCATATAAAGAGAAATCGTAAATCACTCGTAAATGGTCAAATAAATGACGGCAACTGACTACAATGTTACGTATAATGACAGTGATTACGTTATATTACATGCATCTCAGGGGCAAAGCTTTTTATTACTCATGTTTATGTATTAACTTCTACAACGAATACCTATATAAATAAAACTATCGTCACGGCTGTAGTTTGCCACAGACGTAGAAAAATACACTTAATTATCATGAATAATAAGACTGCAATAAACTTATCATAGTCGTAGAATTATTCTGTTTAAAAAATTAACTGAAAATATTATTCTGCTCCATGTATGTAGTAGCTCGATAAAGTTCTTAGAACTTGAATTATAATCGCTGTAGATTTAATTCTTATAATTTGATAACAATACTTGAAATTCATTTCAACATTGACAAGACCATATCAAATCTTGCAAACTGTGTTGATAATATGATTGTTTCTACAGGAGCATGATCTCTTAATGTATATTGAATATATAGATGACGATCACAAAATTACACATATGAATAAGTATCAGCAGCTACCCATGTAAAGCCTTGTCAAGAAGACCTATGTTATGACGTAACGAATTTTGAATGTGCTATTTCAGACATGATCTATGTAGCAAATTTTATATAAGTCCTTTCAGCCGTTCTGGCGTAATTTAGTAACAAACAACCAATCATCCCAACGTTTGCATTTATAATAGTATAAGAATTATAGTTCTACACTTCCACAGAGCATTATGTAATTATAGATTATCAAGTGTCAAATTAATGTTACTTCACTTGTCAGCTGTCATTTTTGCAAAATTATCATAGACAACTATTTATTATTTACCTTGTATATGTTTTTATGTATTTTCTTATTAAAACTATAAATATCTATTTATTAAAATATTATTTAATTTAATTAGTAAATGTGACGTATGATGTCCGTCCCAACCACACAGGGTCCTAACAGAATACCAGCGCTATCTTGATATTATTATATTTCAAGGTCGGTCCCAACTCAGCTATTGCTGAGTTGGGACCATTTTTGTTTCTCATAAATAGTAATAAGTAATTTCATCTACTTTATTGTAATTATGTTTAAGTGAGACCAAAATAAATTATTTTTCTTTCTTTCTTTCTTCTTTCAATTTTAACATGTTGTCATCAGGACTACAAGAAGCCATTGGAAGAGAGTAGCCCAGCGATATTGAACGCGAGCAAGATCCAGACGCTGTTTCACCGACTGCCCGACATCTTGCAGTGCCATCTACACTTCCGCACCGCGCTCGCTGACTGCGCGCGTACGTGGGACCGCGATGAAAAAATAGGTACGTAACACTCCACTTGGTACTTGTACACAAAATCCAAACAGGGCAGGCAACCTGGATAAAACCAAGATTATGTTCAACGAACATGTCATGCCGACGCCGACGGATCGATTCTCGAAGTTGTTCAAGAGTATGTCTACCTCGGACAAGTTATCCAGCTTGGTAGAAACAACTTCGAGAAAGAAATTGATCGCAGGCAGGGTCCGGCTGGGTTGGGCAGCATAATATGGCAAACTACGTTGAGTTTTCTCTTCGCCACTGCCGCAATGCCCGAAGACCAAAGTCATCAATCAATGCGTCCTACCTGTTATGACATACGGTGCCGAGACATGGATACTCACTGTAGGAGTGTTATGGCGCGTGTTGGTATGTCCAGCAGTGGACTGCAATAGGCTGAGATGATGATGATAATGATGAGGCAACCTGGGCTATTGCCCATTGCGACAGAAATGATGGGCGACAAAATCTGGAAACATCCTATATCTCAAATAACATGCTTTTGCCTTTCATTGATTTTAAAGGACGCCAGATATGTTTTTTGTCCAAAGCAGCGAAAGGGGAGTGAGTTAGATAAGGTGTTACATAAAAGCCAGCGTGGTAAATTTTTTGTTAGAATCGTTAAGATATTATGCGCCAAAACACCGATATACGAAAATGTGACATATGGTAAAAATAATAAAAACACATTTAGTTTGTCGATTACATACGACCGCTGTGTGTTGCAAACATTGGTTCATTCTATGTATGTATGTATATGGCCTATGTCTTACGTTTTCAGAATGTATGTCAATAACTGAGGCATTGGAACGGATGCGGGTTGTGATATTGAAAATTTAGCACACGTAACATATTTGTTCGAATCGGAATTACCCGTATTTGCGAATGATAATGTAAAACCTAATAATAAAAAATCTATACTTGATATTGTAGTTTGTTTTTTTTTAACGCTAGGATCTCAGAAACTACTGAGTAGTTAGGTTGTACCAGTTCTAGCTCACTATCCAGAATCCGTCTGGCTCACTAGCTCACTATTCTCGAGTCGACAAAAATTAAAAAAAAAAAAAAAAAAAAAAAAAAAAAAAAAAAAAAAAAAAAAGGTTTTGCCATGCTCTGATCACGAATCTGCGGTCCGTTTTTGTCTAGGATGTGTGGTTTCAGAGATGTGGAAATCAATTAAGAAGAGTATCTAATCGATATCTAATCCCGCACCCTCATTAACGTTTCTTTTGTTCTCCTATTTCCTATTATCTATTGTTTCTGGTAGACCCTCATTAGCATTCTTATCTATTACTCATTGTAAGCCCTTATTATCACTGCTATTGTTTAAGAACTTCCATGCTATTCTGAATCATCAATAAAACACATTCCTTCATTTCTACATTTTTATTGCTTATTAAAATATGAATGAAACATCTGATCCACTAAAATATCATTGTATACTGTGTTCTCTGTAAATATGTTCGTAAAACTACGCATTGAACACCCCCTGAAACTTATATAGCAAATACATTAAGCAATATTCGCCGCAAACTGATGTCCACTCATTCTGAATTCTATCCACATTCCAGTCCCATCTTTTACAATTCCTTCTTAAAAAGTCGAGATGATATCGTGTAGGTGCACGCCCATATGAATCAAAATATTGACCAATACCATTCGTATCGACATGTAAAGCTATCCAATGTGAGCCTGGTTTATCATCCGTATCCAAATTGCATATTGTGTACATAGGTACATGAGTGTAAATGGGTAGTCTATTAGCAGCATACACATTATATTCTAGACTGGGGTGAATCTTTTTCAGATGTTGTTGTACATCTAGTGTATCCATGATATTACCAATCTATTCAATGGCTAACATAGGAATGATCAATTATAGTCACTTGTTACGACTTGTATTAAATGTCATTCGCTTGTGGAGATTTTGTATGATTTATCTGTGCAATGCACTACGCATTACGAAAGAATGCGAGATAAGTTTGTTAGTTCAAATTTACTATCGGTTGCACTGAGGAAATGCTTTAGATAAGATAGAACTATATAAGACCGAGTGGAGGCAGAGCCATCAGTCATTCTATGGTCTCGTTTGACCGCAGTGAATCGATATATCAATACTAAGTGTGTGCTACTTCAACGCAACAATAGTCATGGACGTAAGTGTTATAATATTTTATTGAAAAACTTACTTTTCTTTATGTTGTTGATTCCTTACGTGTGTGTGATTAAGTGTAATTATGTGATTGATATTAACATGATAACTGTGTTGCAGAAAACATTCAGCTTCATAGACAATGAAGAAAATACCTATAAACAGTATTACTACCCGCCACTCTCCCCTAATCGCGAAGAAGAGAGTGATGACATCGTTATTAATAACACAGGCGATGGGGGAAAAAGGAAATCGCAGTCGATTGACCATTTTTTTGAAGTGGAACCTAAAATAAAGAGGAAGAAGTGGTTGTCGTCAACCGTGGCACGAGCCGCTAGAGGTGGTGTATCATACATTTCTACTAATTCTGACGACGGAGACCAAGCGACGCATCTCATAAAAATAGAAGTGTACGATGTGAAAAAGCTATGCAAGGTTCCAACTACTGATCATTGGAAACATGCTACCACGAGGATTAAATATTATGTTGGGAATAATAGGGATAGCATCTACGACAACACAAACGCCCTCGTATACAATATTACAAAGACAATAGCAGAAAGTGAAAAAGTGAAAAAATACTTTTTCAACAATGACAGTCATTAGCTGATCATTACTGAATGTGATTCTGATAACATAAATTACTTTTGTGTACTCATTAGATTCAAGGATTGCGTCTTGCGATACTGGGAGAAACACGAGAGCAGAAGGAAGAGATGAGTGTGGTATACGTGAACAGAACTTGTCATTGAATAGCAAAACTACAACACTGAGTGGAGAAGAAAAAGAGAAGAATATGCAGTATCCAAGAGCTGAATATCCATTCTTCAGTTCAAAAGCTAGACGGTTGCTCAGTTTCGAACACTGGCCTCTCCTTTTGCGACAGAAGCCTGAAGATCTCGCAGAAGCTGGTTTCTTTTATACCGGCCATGGAGACAGGACCAAATGTTTCCATTGTGGTGGTGGTTTAAAAAATTGGGAAGATGATGATGATCCTTGGCAGCAACATATTCAGTGGTTTAGTCAGTGCGCTTATGTAAAGTTTAAATTTCAACAGCGTTTTGTGTAAGATGAAAGGTGTATAAAGAAATAAAAAATAGTATATTTGATACAATTTGTTTTATTTAATTTAATAATGTTTTCCCATAGTTACATAGGTACACATTTAAACATGCATTACACATAAATCTAATACACAACACACATTATAACCTTAACTACTGTAATCTACAGTAATATTTCTGTTTTTATCTATTTCAAATTTTGCTCGAAGAAATGTTGTGATGAAAGATATAGATGATCTCTGGCAAGCAGATTTAATTGACATGCAGTCTGTTTCTCAAGAAAATAAGAAAATGGTAATATATTCTTACAATTATTGACACATTTTCAAAATATGGATGGGCTTTTCCTATCAAGAATAAAAGTCAAGATTTTATATGTGACACTTTCAAAACCTTGTTTGTTAAGGGACGTATACCTAAAAATTTACAAACTGATAATGGTACAGAGTTTTACAACAATAAATTCAAAAAGCTAATGAAATTTTATAATATCAACCATTATTCGACATTTTCGATAAAAAAAGCTTCAATAGTTGAACGATTTATCAGAACATTAAAATCAAATTTATATAAAACATTTAGTTTAAAAGGCAACTACAAGTGGATAGATAATACCCTCAATGATATTATTAATAAATATAATCATACATACCACCGAACCATTAATGAAATGCCAGCAAAAGTAAATAATAACAATAAAACAAACATATTAGAAAGATATAATAATATTAAATCAGAAAATAAGGGTACTCTTACAAGAAAGTTTAATGTTGGTGATTTTGTCCGTATTAGTAAATATAAAGGAACATTTGAAAAAGGATACACCCCTAACTGGTCAACCAAAATATTCAAAATCAGTAAAATACAAAATACAATACCTGTAACTTATTTAATACAAGATACAATCAGAGGCCAGCCTATTTTAGGAGCATTTTATGTGCAAGAACTTCAAAAGACTAAACATCCTAACGTTTATCTCGTTGAAAAGATCCTAAGAAGAAAAGGAAATATGATTTTAGTAAAATGGTTAGGTTTACCTTCCAATGAAAACAGCTGGATACATAAATCAAATATATTATAAGAAACAAACTATTTGTCACTGTTTTACATATATGCATATTAGAACAATGTTTATCGAGACCCTTGTTGTCTGGAAGAAATCAATATTAGCGATACGACCGCTCATTGACACTGTTCTTGTATTTTGTAAGAAATCTATGTTACTATGGAGCACACAAAATAATATTCTATCTATCATAAAATACCTTGGTTCTAAAGTACACTATAATTATGATAATATACAACTATCTGTGCAATGCACTACGCATTACGAAAGAATGTGAGATAAGTTTGTTAGTTCAAATTTACTATCGGTTGCACTGAGGAAATGCTTTAGATAAGATAGAACTATATAAGACCGAGTGGAGGCAGAGCCATCAGTCATGTATTAGTTTTCAAGTGCACTCGTTATTGCTTTATAATTAATGATCGACTTGTGGAATATAAACCTTTGAGTAATATAGTACGAAGATTATCATGACTTCCATCGTAGATGTCCAAGGATTTAAAACAGAAGAAAATGAGTTCATAGTAAAAGAAATAGCTATCCTATATGAAAATAAATTGCAGATATTTTTGATAAAACCACCATTTCCATTTCATGAATTGACTGAACGGGAAAAGAAACAGGTGAACTGGATTGAACGTAATAGAAAGATATATTGGAGTGAAGGATTTATAACATATTCAAAGTGTCAGTGTTTGATAACAGATATATTAAAAGATAAATGTATATATGCTAAAGGTTTAGAAAAAGTGTCGTGGATGAAATGTATTTTGAAAAATAATAATATAATTAATATAGAAGACAAAGGTTGTCCAAGTTTGTTAAGTCTGTATAATGAGTATAAATATTCTAAAGATGTGTATAATTGTATTTATCATGATTCTGTTTGTGCTTTGAAAAATATTTTATGTTTAAATAAATGGTTCTTAAATTACAATAAACAATTTTATCAGTATAAGTTGTTTTATTCTTAACAAAATAAAAATATTATTTCCCCTCCCAAACACCTACTATTCTACTAAACGTTTATATGTAACTAACAACACTTATTACTCTTCATTACACTTTCATAAATATTTGCATCTAGTACCTTGGAAACAAGCTTCAAACATTGAAAATGCATCAAAACAAATACGAACCTCATTATGAAATGTATCATACCAATAAGATGCGTTTATTTTCATTTAACTTTTATTGGGTTACCGCTAATTCACATAAAATATTAATAACAGAAATGGCTGACGCTGGATTTTTTTATTGTGGAAATGGAATAAATGATGAAACTGCATGTTTTTCTTGTGGAGGAATTATTAAAGATTGGGAGGCGCCTGCATCACTCACCTCGCTTCGCTCGGTTCGCAATGCAGGCGCCCCAATACTGCTAGGATCTGTTTAAGCGGGGTGATTCTGTCTAACACAAATAACACTGGTTAGACTACAGCTGTCAACAGATTTTTAAATTTTTAGTTTTCATAGAGACATTCAACACGTAATTCGTTCCTTTTACGGCATTCAAAAAAATACATTTGGGATAATGAATAGCATGTTGCATCCAAGGATCGTTATAAATCTCCCAATCTTTAATAATTCCTCCACAAGAAAAACATGCAGTTTCATCATTTATTCCATTTCCACAATAAAAAAATCCAGCGTCAGCCATTTCTGTTATTAATATTTTATGTGAATTAGCGGTAACCCAATAAAAGTTAAATGAAAATAAACGCATCTTATTGGTATGATACATTTCATAATGAGGTTCGTATTTGTTTTGATGCATTTTCAATGTTTGAAGCTTGTTTCCAAGGTACTAGATGCAAATATTTATGAAAGTGTAATGAAGAGTAATAAGTGTTGTTAGTTACATATAAACGTTTAGTAGAATAGTAGGTGTTTGGGAGGGGAAATAATATTTTTATTTTGTTAAGAATAAAACAACTTATACTGATAAAATTGTTTATTGTAATTTAAGAACCATTTATTTAAACATAAAATATTTTTCAAAGCACAAACAGAATCATGATAAATACAATTATACACATCTTTAGAATATTTATACTCATTATACAGACTTAACAAACTTGGACAACCTTTGTCTTCTATATTAATTATATTATTATTTTTCAAAATACATTTCATCCACGACACTTTTTCTAAACCTTTAGCATATATACATTTATCTTTTAATATATCTGTTATCAAACACTGACACTTTGAATATGTTATAAATCCTTCACTCCAATATATCTTTCTATTACGTTCAATCCAGTTCACCTGTTTCTTTTCCCGTTCAGTCAATTCATGAAATGGAAATGGTGGTTTTATCAAAAATATCTGCAATTTATTTTCATATAGGATAGCTATTTCTTTTACTATGAACTCATTTTCTTCTGTTTTAAATCCTTGGACATCTACGATGGAAGTCATGATAATCTTCGTACTATATTACTCAAAGGTTTATATTCCACAAGTCGATCATTAATTATAAAGCAATAACGAGTGCACTTGAAAACTAATACATGACTGATGGCTCTGCCTCCACTCGGTCTTATATAGTTCTATCTTATCTAAAGCATTTCCTCAGTGCAACCGATAGTAAATTTGAACTAACAAACTTATCTCACATTCTTTCGTAATGCGTAGTGCATTGCACAGATAGTTGTATATTATCATAATTATAGTGTACTTTAGAACCAAGGTATTTTATGATAGATAGAATATTATTTTGTGTGCTCCATAGTAACATAGATTTCTTACAAAATACAAGAACAGTGTCAATGAGCGGTCGTATCGCTAATAGTGATTTCTTCCAGACAACAAGGGTCTCGATAAACATTGTTCTAATATGCATATATGTAAAACAGTGACAAATAGTTTGTTTCTTATAATATATTTGATTTATGTATCCAGCTGTTTTCATTGGAAGGTAAACCTAACCATTTTACTAAAATCATATTTCCTTTTCTTCTTAGGATCTTTTCAACGAGATAAACGTTAGGATGTTTAGTCTTTTGAAGTTCTTGCACATAAAATGCTCCTAAAATAGGCTGGCCTCTGATTGTATCTTGTATTAAATAAGTTACAGGTATTGTATTTTGTATTTTACTGATTTTGAATATTTTGGTTGACCAGTTAGGGGTGTATCCTTTTTCAAATGTTCCTTTATATTTACTAATACGGACAAAATCACCAACATTAAACTTTCTTGTAAGAGTACCCTTATTTTCTGATTTAATATTATTATATCTTTCTAATATGTTTGTTTTATTGTTATTATTTACTTTTGCTGGCATTTCATTAATGGTTCGGTGGTATGTATGATTATATTTATTAATAATATCATTGAGGGTATTATCTATCCACTTGTAGTTGCCTTTTAAACTAAATGTTTTATATAAATTTGATTTTAATGTTCTGATAAATCGTTCAACTATTGAAGCTTTTTTTATCGAAAATGTCGAATAATGGTTGATATTATAAAATTTCATTAGCTTTTTGAATTTATTGTTGTAAAACTCTGTACCATTATCAGTTTGTAAATTTTTAGGTATACGTCCCTTAACAAAGAAGGTTTTGAAAGTGTCACATATAAAATCTTGACTTTTATTCTTGATAGGAAAAGCCCATCCATATTTTGAAAATGTGTCAATAATTGTAAGAATATATTTCATTTTCTTATTTTCTTGAGAAACAGACTGCATGTCAATTAAATCTGCTTGCCAGAGATCATCTATATCTTTCATCACAACACTTCTTCGAGGAAAATTGACTCTAACATTTTTATGAATTTCATTTACCACATCCGCTTTACTCATGTTGATTATTTTTATTACTCTTTTTGAGTTTTATGTCTGCGCTGCGTATTGACACAAATTTTTTTAATTTTTTTTTTAACATTCAGTATGAATAAGGTAAAGATAAACGTTAGGATGTTTAGTCTTTTGAAGTTCTTGCACATAAAATGCTCCTAAAATAGGCTGGCCTCTGATTGTATCTTGTATTAAATAAGTTACAGGTATTGTATTTTGTATTTTACTGATTTTGAATATTTCGGTTGACCAGTTAGGGGTGTATCCTTTTTCAAATGTTCCTTTATATTTACTAATACGGACAAAATCACCAACATTAAACTTTCTTGTAAGAGTACCCTTATTTTCTGATTTAATATTATTATATCTTTCTAATATGTTTGTTTTATTGTTATTATTTACTTTTGCTGGCATTTCATTAATGGCTCGGTGGTGTGTATGATTATATTTATTAATAATATCATTGAGGGTATTATCTATCCACTTGTAGTTGCCTTTTAAACTAAATGTTTTATATAAATTTGATTTTAATGTTCTGATAAATCGTTCAACTATTGAAGCTTTTTTTATCGAAAATGTCGAATAATGGTTGATATTATAAAATTTCATTAGCTTTTTGAATTTATTGTTGTAAAACTCTGTACCATTATCAGTTTGTAAATTTTTAGGTATACGTCCCTTAACAAACAAGGTTTTGAAAGTGTCACATATAAAATCTTGACTTTTATTCTTGATAGGAAAAGCCCATCCATATTTTGAAAATGTGTCAATAATTGTAAGAATATATTACCATTTTCTTATTTTCTTGAGAAACAGACTGCATGTCAATTAAATCTGCTTGCCAGAGATCATCTATATCTTTCATCACAACATTTCTTCGAGCAAAATTTGAAATAGATAAAAACAGAAATATTACTGTAGATTACAGTAGTTAAGGTTATAATGTGTGTTGTGTATTAGATTTATGTGTAATGCATGTTTAAATGTGTACCTATGTAACTATGGGAAAACATTATTAAATTAAATAAAACAAATTGTATCAAATATACTATTTTTTATTTCTTTATACACCTTTCATCTTACACAAAACGCTGTTGAAATTTAAACTTTACATAAGCGCACTGACTAAACCACTGAATATGTTGCTGCCAAGGATCATCATCATCTTCCCAATTTTTTAAACCACCACCACAATGGAAACATTTGGTCCTGTCTCCATGGCCGGTATAAAAGAAACCAGCTTCTGCGAGATCTTCAGGCTTCTGTCGCAAAAGGAGAGGCCAGTGTTCGAAACTGAGCAACCGTCTAGCTTTTGAACTGAAGAATGGATATTCAGCTCTTGGATACTGCATATTCTTCTCTTTTTCTTCTCCACTCAGTGTTGTAGTTTTGCTATTCAATGACAAGTTCTGTTCACGTATACCACACTCATCTCTTCCTTCTGCTCTCGTGTTTCTCCCAGTATCGCAAGACGCAATCCTTGAATCTAATGAGTACACAAAAGTAATTTATGTTATCAGAATCACATTCAGTAATGATCAGCTAATGACTGTCATTGTTGAAAAAGTATTTTTTCACTTTTTCACTTTCTGCTATTGTCTTTGTAATATTGTATACGAGGGCGTTTGTGTTGTCGTAGATGCTATCCCTATTATTCCCAACATAATATTTAATCCTCGTGGTAGCATGTTTCCAATGATCAGTAGTTGGAACCTTGCATAGCTTTTTCACATCGTACACTTCTATTTTTATGAGATGCGTCGCTTGGTCTCCGTCGTCAGAATTAGTAGAAATGTATGATACACCACCTCTAGCGGCTCGTGCCACGGTTGACGACAACCACTTCTTCCTCTTTATTTTAGGTTCCACTTCAAAAAAATGGTCAATCGACTGCGATTTCCTTTTTCCCCCATCGCCTGTGTTATTAATAACGATGTCATCACTCTCTTCTTCGCGATTAGGGGAGAGTGGCGGGTAGTAATACTGTTTATAGGTATTTTCTTCATTGTCTATGAAGCTGAATGTTTTCTGCAACACAGTTATCATGTTAATATCAATCACATAATTACACTTAATCACACACACGTAAGGAATCAACAACATAAAGAAAAGTAAGTTTTTCAATAAAATATTATAACACTTACGTCCATGACTATTGTTGCGTTGAAGTAGCACACACTTAGTATTGATATATCGATTCACTGCGGTCAAACGAGACCATAGAATGACTGATGGCTCTGCCTCCACTCGGTCTTATATAGTTCTATCTTATCTAAAGCATTTCCTCAGTGCAACCGATAGTAAATTTGAACTAACAAACTTATCTCGCATTCTTTCGTAATGCGTAGTGCATTGCACAGATAAATCATACAAAATCTCCACAAGCGAATGACATTTAATACAAGTCGTAACAAGTGACTATAATTGATCATTCCTATGTTAGCCATTGAATAGATTGGTAATATCATGGATACACTAGATGTACAACAACATCTGAAAAAGATTCACCCCAGTCTAGAATATAATGTGTATGCTGCTAATAGACTACCCATTTACACTCATGTACCTATGTACACAATATGCAATTTGGATACGGATGATAAACCAGGCTCACATTGGATAGCTTTACATGTCGATACGAATGGTATTGGTCAATATTTTGATTCATATGGGCGTGCACCTACACGATATCATCTCGACTTTTTAAGAAGGAATTGTAAAAGATGGGACTGGAATGTGGATAGAATTCAGAATGAGTGGACATCAGTTTGCGGCGAATATTGCTTAATGTATTTGCTATATAAGTTTCAGGGGGTGTTCAATGCGTAGTTTTACGAACATATTTACAGAGAACACAGTATACAATGATATTTTAGTGGATCAGATGTTTCATTCATATTTTAATAAGCAATAAAAATGTAGAAATGAAGGAATGTGTTTTATTGATGATTCAGAATAGCATGGAAGTTCTTAAACAATAGCAGTGATAATAAGGGCTTACAATGAGTAATAGATAAGAATGCTAATGAGGGTCTACCAGAAACAATAGATAATAGGAAATAGGAGAACAAAAGAAACGTTAATGAGGGTGCGGGATTAGATATCGATTAGATACTCTTCTTAATTGATTTCCACATCTCTGAAACCACACATCCTAGACAAAAACGGACCGCAGATTCGTGATCAGAGCATGGCAAAACCTTTTTTTTTTTTTTTTTTTTTTTTTTTTTTTTTTTTTTTTTTTTTAATTTTTGTCGACTCGAGAATAGTGAGCTAGTGAGCCAGACGGATTCTGGATAGTGAGCTAGAACTGGTACAACCTAACTACTAATAACATAAGTACGCGTAGTAGTTAGGTTGTACCAGTTCTAGCTCACTATCCAGAATCCGTCTGGCTCACTAGCTCACTATTCTCGAGTCGACAAAAATTAAAAAAAAAAAAAAAAAAAAAAAAAAAAAAAAAAAAAAAAAAAAGGTTTTGCCATGCTCTGATCACGAATCTGCGGTCCGTTTTTGTCTAGGATGTGTGGTTTCAGAGATGTGGAAATCAATTAAGAAGAGTATCTAATCGATATCTAATCCCGCACCCTCATTAACGTTTCTTTTGTTCTCCTATTTCCTATTATCTATTGTTTCTGGTAGACCCTCATTAGCATTCTTATCTATTACTCATTGTAAGCCCTTATTATCACTGCTATTGTTTAAGAACTTCCATGCTATTCTGAATCATCAATAAAACACATTCCTTCATTTCTACATTTTTATTGCTTATTAAAATATGAATGAAACATCTGATCCACTAAAATATCATTGTATACTGTGTTCTCTGTAAATATGTTCGTAAAACTACGCATTGAACACCCCCTGAAACTTATATAGCAAATACATTAAGCAATATTCGCCGCAAACTGATGTCCACTCATTCTGAATTCTATCCACATTCCAGTCCCATCTTTTACAATTCCTTCTTAAAAAGTCGAGATGATATCGTGTAGGTGCACGCCCATATGAATCAAAATATTGACCAATACCATTCGTATCGACATGTAAAGCTATCCAATGTGAGCCTGGTTTATCATCCGTATCCAAATTGCATATTGTGTACATAGGTACATGAGTGTAAATGGGTAGTCTATTAGCAGCATACACATTATATTCTAGACTGGGGTGAATCTTTTTCAGATGTTGTTGTACATCTAGTGTATCCATGATATTACCAATCTATTCAATGGCTAACATAGGAATGATCAATTATAGTCACTTGTTACGACTTGTATTAAATGTCATTCGCTTGTGGAGATTTTGTATGATTTATCTGTGCAATGCACTACGCATTACGAAAGAATGCGAGATAAGTTTGTTAGTTCAAATTTACTATCGGTTGCACTGAGGAAATGCTTTAGATAAGATAGAACTATATAAGACCGAGTGGAGGCAGAGCCATCAGTCATTCTATGGTCTCGTTTGACCGCAGTGAATCGATATATCAATACTAAGTGTGTGCTACTTCAACGCAACAATAGTCATGGACGTAAGTGTTATAATATTTTATTGAAAAACTTACTTTTCTTTATGTTGTTGATTCCTTACGTGTGTGTGATTAAGTGTAATTATGTGATTGATATTAACATGATAACTGTGTTGCAGAAAACATTCAGCTTCATAGACAATGAAGAAAATACCTATAAACAGTATTACTACCCGCCACTCTCCCCTAATCGCGAAGAAGAGAGTGATGACATCGTTATTAATAACACAGGCGATGGGGGAAAAAGGAAATCGCAGTCGATTGACCATTTTTTTGAAGTGGAACCTAAAATAAAGAGGAAGAAGTGGTTGTCGTCAACCGTGGCACGAGCCGCTAGAGGTGGTGTATCATACATTTCTACTAATTCTGACGACGGAGACCAAGCGACGCATCTCATAAAAATAGAAGTGTACGATGTGAAAAAGCTATGCAAGGTTCCAACTACTGATCATTGGAAACATGCTACCACGAGGATTAAATATTATGTTGGGAATAATAGGGATAGCATCTACGACAACACAAACGCCCTCGTATACAATATTACAAAGACAATAGCAGAAAGTGAAAAAGTGAAAAAATACTTTTTCAACAATGACAGTCATTAGCTGATCATTACTGAATGTGATTCTGATAACATAAATTACTTTTGTGTACTCATTAGATTCAAGGATTGCGTCTTGCGATACTGGGAGAAACACGAGAGCAGAAGGAAGAGATGAGTGTGGTATACGTGAACAGAACTTGTCATTGAATAGCAAAACTACAACATCTGAAAAAGATTCACCCCAGTCTAGAATATAATGTGTATGCTGCTAATAGACTACCCATTTACACTCATGTACCTATGTACACAATATGCAATTTGGATACGGATGATAAACCAGGCTCACATTGGATAGCTTTACATGTCGATACGAATGGTATTGGTCAATATTTTGATTCATATGGGCGTGCACCTACACGATATCATCTCGACTTTTTAAGAAGGAATTGTAAAAGATGGGACTGGAATGTGGATAGAATTCAGAATGAGTGGACATCAGTTTGCGGCGAATATTGCTTAATGTATTTGCTATATAAGTTTCAGGGGTGTTCAATGCGTAGTTTTACGAACATATTTACAGAGAACACAGTATACAATGATATTTTAGTGGATCAGATGTTTCATTCATATTTTAATAAGCAATAAAAATGTAGAAATGAAGGAATGTGTTTTATTGATGATTCAGAATAGCATGGAAGTTCTTAAACAATAGCAGTGATAATAAGGGCTTACAATGAGTAATAGATAAGAATGCTAATGAGGGTCTACCAGAAACAATAGATAATAGGAAATAGGAGAACAAAAGAAACGTTAATGAGGGTGCGGGATTAGATATCGATTAGATACTCTTCTTAATTGATTTCCACATCTCTGAAACCACACATCCTAGTTTTACGAACATATTTACAGAGAACACAGTATACAATGATATTTTAGTGAATCAGATGTTTCATTCATATTTTAATAAGCAATAAAAATGTAGAAATGAAGGAATGTGTTTTATTGATGATTCAGAATAGCATGGAAGTTCTTAAACAATAGCAGTGATAATAAGAGCTTACAATGAGTAATAGATAAGAATGCTAATGAGGGTCTACCAGAAACAATAGATAATAGGAAATAGGAGAACAAAAGAAACGTTAATGAGGGTGCGGGATTAGATATCGATTAGATACTCTTCTTAATTGATTTCCACATCTCTGAAACCACACATCCTAGACAAAAACGGACCGCAGATTCGTGATCAGAGCATGGCAAAACCTTTTTTTTTTTTTTTTTTTTTTTTTTTTTTTTTTTTTTTTTTTTTTTTTTTTTTTTTTTTTTTTTAGTTTTTGTCGACTCGAGAATAGTGAGCTAGTGAGCCAGACGGATTCTGGATAGTGAGCTAGAACTGGTACAACCTAACTACTCTACTGGTTCAATTTGAAAAATTCTTTTAGTATTGGATAGCCTATTTATCGAGGAAGGTTATAGGCTATATAACATCAAGCTACGGCCAATAGGAGCTGAGCAGTGGCCAAATTAAGAACGACGGGAGCGAAGCCCCGCGCGACTTCTAGTACTTGATAATATTAAAGTCGGAATAAGTAAAAACACAAATCATCAATTTGTAATTTGTATTGAACGTTAGTAGCGCTGATCCATACATCAACAAAAAACTGAAGGATGTAAGCAACTTGTGAATAGTTAAAGAAATATCGCTTAGGTGTAAATTAATGATAGTCAGCACTTTACACAAGTTAATGGTCCGTTACAAAGTCTGCAGTAACACAATGTTTATTCATTAGGTAATTCCGTGTTTTGTATAAAACGATCTCACGCTGCATACATGGTTATTAAGCATAAGATATAATAATAATATTCTACCACATTCCGACACAGAACAAACCTTTATGCTCGTCACACAAAGATTTGTCCTGGGTGGGGATCGAACCCACGACCTCCGGCTTAGCAGTCAGGGTCACTAACCACTAGACCAACAGGCCAGTCAAATATAATACTCATGTCAATACAAATAAATGTATCTTTATCCAGGCGAGGTCTTCCTCAACGCGTTCTCAAAAGCTGTGGTGCTGGATGTGTATTCGGACTTCATCAACAACTTCTCCGTTGCCATGGAGCTTGCCAAGATGGAGTCTAAACGCAAGTCGGCTCTGGCTGACTTCTTCAAGGTGAAGCAGATCAGCGCTCACGACCGACTGTCCTTCTTCGGACTTATGGTCAAACCCGTACAACGGTTTCCACAGTTCATCATGTTCCTTCAGGTGTGTACATTAATATTGATTAGCTGTTAGATTAATGATTTATTATTAGTTATAGTTGCGTGTTTTGAATTATATAGATTGCTGGGAAAATTCTTAGTCCACCTGTTTGGATTAAATAAGTAGGTATATATTTATTAATCATCCTTAACTACGCTGTTCATATTACTATTTTAAAATATATTACTGAATGTTAATTTGTAATTTAGATTTTATCAATTTTTGAATTTTATTTTAATATATTTATTCCGTTACTAACTGTTGCCTCTTACTCCACCTGCAATAATTTTGTATGTGAATGTTTTTTTTTTTCTATTAAATTTATTTATTAAGATTTTTCGAATCACGCATTTCAATATTCTGTAATGTATCTATATTTTGTATACTATTACAGGACTTATTAAAACACACACCACCGGGTCACTCGGATCGCGTCTCGCTACAGCGTGCTCTGACGAGGCTAGAGGCACTAGCCGACGCTCTCAACGAGAGGAAGCGAGACGCTGAACGTACACAGGTATAAACGATATAATATAATTATAGTCATAATCATATTATTCAGCCGTAGAACCTCCACTGTTATTCATAAGCTTCCCCAAAAGAATTTCCAACAATATCGGTTGTATGAGTCCCCAAAGGATTTTCAACAATACCGGTTGTATGCGGTTTATCCAGCAAGCCGCATTCAATACCATGTCTCATCTATTATTTTTCCAGCATCTTGTTACATAATGTGGGTTTTAAGTTATTTGTTTATTATCAAGAAGATATCATACTTCATGTTACACATATTATGTATAGTATGTAGTATACGCCACACTATGGCATATTTATAATGATTGACGTTCAAGGCTTGGCGAACGACGAAATCTAATGTCATATTAATTTAATAATTATTAATATTTATAATTATTATTATTTATTTTATATTTAATTTAATGTTATATTAATTTTCAATCAGGCGAAAAGGAGCCACTATGCTAAAAAAAAAAAATATTTACACAAAATAAAATTGCTAATCACTACGAACTTATGGAAAAATAAATGACAGCCATTTGATCTTATTTGTGGAGACCGCAATAAAACTCAAAAAAAAACCTTCATTTTCTTGCACCGCCCGCGATGTTTGTCGATAAAAAAAAGCATAATAATATATTATGTCCTATTTCAGACTACAATATAAGTGCAAATTTTCAAATAGATTCTCAGCCGTTCTGGTGTCATTGAGTGACAAACATTCATCCATTCTAACTTTTAACTTTTGCATTTATAATATCAGTATAGGTTATGGTGTTAAGGTTGTTGGTGCACTTGAATAAGTATTTTTTTTTGTATACAGGCTTTCCGCGCAGCTCTTCGGCGGCTGACGCGCGGCGGAGTGGCGGGCGCGGGAGGTGCGGGGGGCGCGGCGAGGTTCGGCGCCGCGAGGTTACTCGCTTCAAGAGCTGACAAGAGACATCTGCTAAGACAGGACGACTTAGTGCAATTGGTGCGTTAAACATAACTAATACTGGATTAATAAACTTCTATACTGGATCGACAAAAAAAGACTATCAGATAGTCTATAGTAGTGAACTGCGGGACATTTGCCTTTTTTACAGGTAGAAGGAGTAGGCAGAGACTATTTCCTTCCACTTGCTATGATTTTGACATACATCTTTGGCTTTTTCAACATTCAGCAGTCTTTTCATGCATTCTCGCCGGTTGAGGGTACTTCTGACATGTCCCTTCTTTTTTTTTAGTCTTCAGAAAATATAAATTGTTCTATATTTATAGGAATTCAACCAATCGGGTGGTCTGACGAAGTGCAAGCCCCGTCGGTTGTTGTTATTGAATGACTTGGTGGTATGTGTGTCGGTGGGCGCGGGCAGCGACGACGCCGAGCGACTCGGCCTCAAGTGGGCGCACCCCGTGCAGGACGTCGAGGTGCTGGACACTGGCACCTCGCCTACGCTCAGCAGGGTGCTCGCACAAGGTAAAGAATTTACTATTTATCAGTCACTAGCTTCCGCCCGCTGCTTCGCCCGCGTGGTATGTATTTTATACCTATAAACCTTCCTCTTGAATCAGTCTATCTATTAAAAAAAACCGCATCAAAATCCGGTGCGTAGTTTTAAAGATTTAAGCATACATAGGGATATAGGGACAGAGAAAGTGACTTTGTTTTATACTAAGTAGTGACCGAAAACAAAACCATCTTCATCATGAATATGCTCCAATTACAAACTACTGGTTAGCAGCTACTCTTATCGAAGGTCGATAGAACGTCTTTAGAAAAAGTGGAGGTACAATCTTCGGGGGCAATTGTCTTTAATGAATATGATACAACTGAGAAAATGAGTTTTTTAAAACATTTTACCCAAAGAGATAATTTTAAATGAAATTATTCATCCACTTTCATGATGTTTGTAAGTTATATCAAATATATGAGAGATGATACGAGTGATTGCTATATTTCCAGGTATGAACCGCAGCGGTAGTCTCCGTTCGAACTCGAGCGGTACAACGAACACGTCCACGGGCGACTCTTTGTGTAGCGAAATGTCGTCACTCATGCATGACTACGAGACTGTGTCACGTATGGCGGACTTGGCCGCCTCACTGCGGACGCCTTACCCTGAACTGGCGCCGGAGACCTTCAGGTCACTGCTGCAGACCATACAGAGGAGTATACAGGTAATTGTTGCCTTCTTTTTGTAGAATCAAAAGTGAAACTTATTTGTTACTTTTTCTATTTAAGTTAGTATCCACTTTTTCCTCCTTAGAAGAACTTTTCATTTTGAAAATTGGCCCGGCCGTGTTCAGTTACATTTAATCATTTATTTTTATTTATTTATAAAGATTAATAAATTAATTGTTTAGCAACCTGTTCAACTGCTCAATACGCTCGTGTATGGAAATATTTTATCGTAAACTCTAAGTTCATCATTTCAAACCATAAACATCCCACTGTTGAGCACGGGTTTCAAGGAATGTGGAAGTAATTTAGCCTACTATACAACGCTGGCTAGACGAGGTATAGGGTTTGTTTCGAATTTACCTTTTCTTGCTGTGCTTGTCTGCATAAAGTTACTCCCTTAGTCGCCTTGTACGAAACCCACTATTGGAATGGGTTAGTGACATTATGTATTCTTAATTCGTCACTACACGGATTTCTAAGTTAAATATTTATGTTAATAATTGGTGATAATTACAGAAAAAAGACGACGAGATGGCGTGGATGGACTCGTGCTGCCTCCAGCTCACGATGCGCGGTCGCGAGGAGCCGCTGACGTTCCGCGCGGCCGAGCCCGGCGCGCGCCTCGCCTGGGCCACCGAGCTGCGCCTCGCACAGCTCGCGCAGGCCTCCGCCAACTCGCCCGCCTGGCGCCTGCCCACGCACCAGCCGCACCACAACATGCCGCTGTTTGTAGCCGCCGCGCCCGTCTACTCGTCCAAACAACTCACCGAGGTATGTCACCGTCACAATACATCATACATAAGCCTTACCTAACCTCCGTCACAGCGAGCGACTTTGTGCTGTCTTTCGCCTTTCTAATACGTGGCCGCCACTCGAGAAATATTTTCCCTCATCGGCCATGTTCCTCGAGCTATGTGGCCTGCCCACTGCCACTTTGGCGATGCGAACACAACTTTACTTTAACTTTCAAATTTATAATATTAGTAGGATTGTTATTGATCATGTTCAATATAATAGTTGAAAAACCAATGTGCTAATATTTCAGCCTGACGTATGGTTGATTTGTAAATATTATGTACATACTTACCTCAGCTTCTGTGGCGCGGCGGTAGTGACACGGTTTCTGACGTCTCGGGTTCGATCCCCTGGTCAGAACAAATGTTTGTATGATCTGCAAATGTTTTTTTCGAAGTTTTCTATGTATAATAATAATATGTATACATACAGACATGTAGATCACGCCTCTTTCCCAACAGAGGGGTAGGCAGAGACCATTTCCTTCCTATAATATGTATGTACCTAAAAACATATATATATGTTTATCTGTTGTCAAGATCCCATTCAATAAGCTTAAATTAGCTTACTTTAGACTAGATGGCGCTGTATAAAAAAAATGTCTAAAAAAATTGATGATCCCCTTAGGTGCGCTGCGGTTGTTTCTACACGATGTTGGGCGGCGGGCGCGGCGCGTCGCTGCGGCGCGCTCGCTCGCTGCTGTGGGTGTGCGCGGGCGGCGGCGCCGACAGTCACGTGGCGGTACTCACGCACCGCGCCGCCAAGCTCAAGACACTCGTCACCTTAGATCTACCCGACACCAAGGTAACAATCTCACTCTTCTATGTAATCATTTTGTACTCTTATTAATTAGTATAGATTGTCACCGTGGCGTAACAGTTAAGGCGATCGCGCCGTGCCGAGTGACGTGAACTCAATTCCCACTCGAGACATGTGTGGTTCATAGATATTTGTTTTGAGTCTAGGTGGACTTTGTGTCCGTTGATTGATGAGAAGCATACGTTTGTAAAATCCCCCACGACGCAGGGCTTATTACATAGTGCGGGCGTTATCTTTTAAATGAATATATTGGGTGTAAGTAGTTCCCTTTCGGTACCAAAAACTGATGATCGTGCTACCGATCTTTCTTTCTTAAACCGAAGTCTGAACAATACTTATATTTATTTCATAGAACAAATTTTAACCGAGACTGTAACATGTTCAAACCTTTCCAGGTAACCTCGATGGAGTATGCTCGTGGTGTAAAAATGGTGACGACGTTATGCGGCGACACTGTTTGGCTCGGCACCGAAGATAGAAAAATTATTATATTTTCTGCAATCGAGCCCGAAAAACAAGAGAAATTGACTGAAGTACCGACGATTGCAGCTATAACGCAGATACGTTTTCATTGTGACGCGATGTTTGTAGGACTTTCGAACGGTCGCGTCTCTGTGTATAGGAGAAATCATGACGACTCTTGGGCTCTACAGGAGCCGCTTGCAATAGAACTAGGTGACAAACCAGTCCACTGCGTACTACCGGTGGATGGTATTATCTATGCGACGTGCGCTCGACGTGTTTTTGCGATAAACGCTCTTACAGCCGAAATAATGCGCATACTAGAACTTAAAGGTGATGGCGACAGATCCGTCAAGTATCTGGCACATTCAGGCGTCGGCCTCTGGACTGCGTTTTCAGATTCGACTTACGTGAGCTTATATCACGCAGAAACTTTTGAACATCTTCAGAATATTGACATTGCCGCTGATGTGGCGAAAACTATCGGCGCAAGAGAGGGGAGCAAACCAGCACACATATCCGCCTTGCTCGCAAGCCAAGGCTTGTTATGGGTCGGTACCACGGCGGGAGTCACTGTCACTGTCCCACTACCAAAACTAGAAGGTCTTCCATTAATCGGTGGACATATCGTAGCATCGTATCACGCGCACGCCGGTCCTGTATCGTTCTTGCTCTCACTTCTACCCGAAAACAGAGATGTAGACGTCAATACGGTGCGCAGGAACCTTTCTAATGCCCGCACTCTTGCGGGAACTGTCACTCTACATGAGTTTAAGGAAGAAAACGGCAAAGAGGACCATGAAAAGCCAAAACTCGAAAGACGGACGTCGGAAGACGCCAGTCCGTACCGACCTCAGCGTGTCCAATCAGCCGTAGTACGACGGAAGAAACCTGGTGACGTACGATTGAGTAAAACTCTGCCAAAATGTGCGAACCTTAATGCATGTGATGTATACGGGCTATACGGAGACCTTATGTTCGTTAAAGACTGCGTCGGTGAGGCGGACGTTAGTGGATCCGGAGGTGAAACGTTACGACGAAGTGATCCGGAGTTAGCTGCTATTCCGTTCCGTGTGAGTACACTGGATAGACGATTACGAATGCGTGCCGGACGACCGCGGTCACTCGACCTGTCTAGTTGGTCGGTGGACTCGCGCGCCTCCAGTCTATGTACATCATCAGGAAGTGAAGAGTCCATGGCTCTCCGCGGCGTCTCCAGAACCAGTTCAGGTGCATCAGGTGCTGCTGCCCTGGCTCCCGTCGCAGTCTCAACGCCCGACTCGAGTTCAGGCAAGTCCAGTATTTCTGACAGGTCGTTGAAAGCTGAAGTGGTAGGAGCGGAGGTGCGAGCAGAAGCAAGGAATGCAGCTCGCAGCTTACGCGGAGCTGACTACGTGGTAGGTGAGAGTGCGGTGCGCCGATCCGTACTGACCGTGGTAGGTGGACGCGGCTACGTGGACTGGCGGCAGACGGCGGACGCCGCTGAACGTCCCGCCCCCGCAGCAGACCCTAACCCGAAAGATGCTCATCTCATTCTCTGGGAGATGAGATTGTGACCCTCTGTCGGACGAGAATCTCGACCTACCGCTTGATTAGTATTACGACGGATGCTGTGTTTCTGATCAGCGATTTACGTGTCATATTAAATTCGTCAATAGCCTGTATATATAGAGCTAGTACGTAACCTTTAGGATAATAAACGTAAGTTACGAATACGCCGATATTTGAACACAAGCATGTCTGTTGTTAGCTTAGCACACATATTCGATGTGTGTCATACATTTGTAAATTATGCAAAGCTTTAAATTATTTTTTGAAGTTGGGCCTTCTGATCCGCTGGCGTACCTATACATTGGTTTTTATTCACTTAAGAAGTGGTGCATTAATTTTGTGATCAACTATTAAATGTTATTAAAAATCATTAATGTTATATAAATGGTGCATTATATTGTAACTGTATATATTTAACGTCACGTGATGACAGTGCCTAAATGTTTATGAAAGTTATTTGAGCTTATAGTTCACGAACCGTAGCCAAACTGTCCTCTAAATACTATTATATCGAAATGCCAGTACATACTATTTGCGCCTTATTTGTTTCTTTTATAATCCATAAAACAAGCTATGTTTTAGTGAATTCTAAATAAACCGGACCAAAGTGATAGTCACTGTGCGACTTAGCTTACCTCAGGAATTGTCGTACATTATGTAGTTATTGCATTAGTTGTTATTTTTATATAAGTACGAGAGTAACTAAGATACTTGTAAAATCATTTACTGCAGACCTTTCGAGTAACAAATTGATTTGAAGATAAACATCTAGTGCATATCTTTGTGATTGGTTTATATTTAAATATGGTACTAAATTCATAAACAATTCCAAATTTAAAATTTTAACAAACCGCCTTTGTTTTAGAATATTTTGTATTTATCTAAAAAATTGATATCAGTACATAAAATTCCAGTAACATATAATTAGTTTGTGTCAATTTTAACAATACTAATTATATTATTAATTTTGAATGTAAATTGGTTTGCATAAAGATTAACAATAACATATTAATAAGGTGGCCTTAATACTTTAAAATTTCCAGTGTATAATTTGTATAGCATTTGTTTAAGCTTTATTGTTAGACATATTAATGTCGCTTTAAGAATTAGACTGATTTAGCTAAGCGTTAAAATGTACTGTTAATTGAATATTTAGAAATTAAGTTGAACGACTCTTTCTGTGCACTTTGTAATGCTGGTGCTTTACTGTGTTGTGGCAGAAATTGCACAATTTTAAAATCGAACGAAAATTTTCACAACCAAACATTTGAACTAAACCTTAAGTGTATATAGTTATATTCAATGTTATTTGTCAAAAACCTGTTGTTAAACTGTTTGTCTCGTTTCTATTTTGTCAAGTTTTTCTCTTTTTTTGTCAGATTATATAGTTATTTTCTTCCCAGCGAATGTTTTTTCTCAATAGTTGATTTATCATACCGATTCTATTAAAGTTAATTGTTACTGTTCTCGGTCAGTAATCTCACAAAACAAGCATTTGTTTTGAACGCCCAAAGAATTTGATATTAAGTCAGGCATTACAGTTTTTAGCTGGAATCACGGGAAAATTTTATGTGCCAAAATGTAAAATATCTGATATCTACATATGTATTTTGTGTACATAATATATGTACATAGCCCAGAGATATTATATATCACATTTTATGACATGCCTTTCATGTCTCATGTATTCATGCCTAGCACAAAATAGAGTGAGTGCAAAATGTGATACATGGGAAATGAAATGCCTCAATATATAATAATTTATGTAAATACTGGAAAATGAAAGAAAATCTCGAATAAACAAGTTTTTGTTTATGTGTTGAAAACAATTGAAAATTATTTATGCTGCAAAACGTCACAAGTGTACTTTTGTGTAAATAAATTTTAAGTTTATACATATACACACTGTATTCATTGTTTTATTTTTAATAAACCTCCGGTATGCAAATCTTTTGAAAAAACTTTGTGCCATTTATGTCATAAGACTTACCATCTGCTAAGGCTCAATTCATACTAGCGCAGAGTAGAAGCTTCAATCTGAAACTTAACATAGCAAATTCCGCTTCTTCGCCGTAGTCAAACTGGTTTGACTATGAGGCATTATGTTTCCTCGTGGTCAAACTTGTCTAACGACCCTCCCTAAGTGCAAGCTTAGAGAAAGGCTGCCCTCTCCCAGTGTTTAACATTGTATTGGGTTGTGAACAAAGTACTAGGCTAGCATAGCCTTGTAGTTGGTTGTTATAAAAGTATATACATTAACCCTTTGAATGCCAGAGACGTCTATAAACGTAAAATGAATATGTGCTCACCACGCCAATGACGGCATGGCACGTCAAAAATGGTGTTTAAAAGCTTGGCGCTCAAGGCACAGATTAGATAATAGTTACTACGTAACAGATACATCACTCCCATACAAAAGCGAAAATACCTACGTTATGTTAGCCTACAAAAACGAACAAACGACTGCAAGAAGAAACGTATTCTACGCACATGCGCCGAGTCGAGATTCCCGCGTACACCGCGTGAGTCCGTCATCGAGCAAAATCATTAGGGTTGTACAAAGAACATGAATGAAAACAACATGGCTGAAGTGAAACTTAAATTTTCTTATTTATGTTTAGTTTATGTACAATTAATGCAATGAAGTGAATGCGAGGTAAGCAGTTAACTTAAAACTTCTAATTTCACATCGAAATCAGACTTTAGTCAAGATTAGCCGCCAAACAATGCGTGGCAACTTTTTTATTTAAACCCGTCAAGTACCTTCGGAGATTAGCGTGTACAAACATCCAAACAGACAAAACATTTGAATATCGTCGTATTGTATTCTGTTACTATTTTTACTTATATTAGTTTTGTTAAATATATTCAATGTACACACAATCAAGTTAATGTCTGATTCCGACTCGCGCTTGACCAGTTTGTTTTAAGAACTCCACGCCACGCGAACTCGATCGTAATAGATAGATAGACAAACTCGAAAACGACTCGATAATGTAGGTAATGAAATACAAACTGCATTTATTTCTGTAAGACCGCACTAAACTTTCTCGTAAATTTTAAAGAAAGAGTACCTACACACGAAACATTTTAAAATTACTAGGTACTACTAACTAACTAAAGCCAGCTGAAATACGTACCTACTTTCAAATAACGTAACGTACCTTTCTTCATCTTTCGTCAATGAAAAAAAAGACATTTTTTTATTTTTCTTTTGTCTATAACATCCAACAACTTCACAATAATTAACCATCGTGTTGTTAGTCAAAACTTAATATAGGTACCTACGTAGTGTACGAAAATATCGTTAGTATCACAGAGTACATTATGCGTTTTGAGCGGGAAACGTGCTGTGTGCGCTCTCAGTGTCGCGTGCGGCAGCCCTCTGGCGATTTGGCTCAGTTGTGAGCTCTACATAGCGGTAGGCACATAGCGCGTGACCTTGAGTGAGTGACGGAGGCCTGCTCAAGGCACGGCGATACCGATTTGACGTGGCGGTCAAAAGGTTAATGTAAGCCCTCGATATAATATAGTACTAGGATAACAGAAGCGCGAACAAAGTACTAGGCTAGCATAAGCTTGTAGGCTCCCGCCGGACCACCGTAGGAGGTTGTTGTAAAAGTATATACATACAACACACCAACATAATTTTATAGATATTTAGAAATCTCTTCTACGCTTCTGTTATCCTAGTACGATATTATAACGCGTATCGACGTTCATTGTCAATAAGCCCACGATATAATATAGTACTAGGATAACAGAAGCGTGCAAGAAATTTCTAAACCTTTATAAGTAGTATTATGTATATACTTTTATACAACCTCCTACAAGCTTATGCTAGCCTTTAGACTAGCGGTTTAGAAAGGAGACCCTTGCCCAGCAATGGGACATTTATAGGTTAATAGTATGTATTTTATTCTGGTTACCAGGGGTAACTAAATGGAACATGCATCTCTGATGTCATTTAAAGGTAGCTTAAATGACATCAGAGATGCATGTTCCATGTGATGAAGTAGTTGGAATGGAATGAGTGCGGTCGAGTACGTATGTCAAAAAATAAACCAAAATTGAGTGCTATTTATGTATTTTGTTAGTTACAGTGTTATTGTTATTGTACTAAGTCGCCGGATGGTGTTCTGGTTTGTAAAGTTAAGGTATACCTGAAACAATGAATAAGATTTGCAATCAATTGACTGACAACAATTTATTAAAGAATATCGCGTAATACGCGCTAATCTCCGGTATTACTGACTCGAATTGAAAAATCCTTTAGTGTTAGATAGCCTACTTATTATAAAATCAAGCCAGGACCAATAGGAGCTGAGTTATGGCCAAACAAGGATCCACGGGAGATAAACCCCGGATAACAGTTAGTTTTATAATAAAATGGACCGATGATGATACCTATTCCTTAAAAGAGTACTAACGATAGCGTCGCTTGCATTCTTTCAAGGCCTCGTTGTAAGCTTGACATTCTTCCAAATGTTCATGGTTAGCGGCACAACTTAAGAATTGAGATATTTCGTAAGCACACGGACCGTCTGGTTCACGATTTAAATCGTAATTTTGTGGTAACGCCTGCATTACTTCGCTTCGCCGATTGCCGCCAAATAAACCTGTTATAGCTTGACCCGCCACGTGACCCTGATAAATAATTAAAATAGGTTACTTAAGTACAAAAATATCGGGTTATTTATTCCTCTAATCCCCATTGAAAATAGCCATCAAGGGATCTGTGGACTTTTCTTCCACAAATCCCCATTATGAGCTTGGAGAGGCGGTAGGGATTTATGATAGAAAGATTGACAAGTTCCCTTTGATAGGGATTATTGGAATTACCCCGAGTACAGCTCCCTACATATAGTTATATACAGTTATACTCTTGCGTTCCAACAGAGGTGACCTTGGTGAGAGCTTGGTTGCCATCCGCGTAGTTTGTATGAAATTTTGATTACATCTGCTGGCTAGATAGGTGGCACTGGCATCTCATGATTACAACCTAGTGGCACATGCTTTAGTGTGAACTTTTGGAATATACCTATTTGATGCATACCATTGTCGTGCCTACAGCGACGCCTCCTGCAACTGACGCCGCATCCCTGAACATTGATCGTCCAGGAGTAGTGGCCGTAGGAGGGTGATGTGGTGCAGATGGTGCATGGCTTGAATACCCTCTACCGTGATATGGTGGTGATGATGGTGGCGGTGACTTCCTACAACGCCAAATTATAATTAATAAAATTTAAGGCATTTCAAAGACCAAATAGTAAGATAAGAATTAACTCTAACGAGTTTTTCCCAAGGGACTACAGCATGGGGTTCTTCAAAAAAGGAGTGAATAGGTTTCTTAAGGGTCGGCAACGCGCTCGTGATGCCCCTGGTGTTGCAGGCGCCCATAGGCTACGGTAACCGCTTACCATCAGGCGGACCGTACGTCTGTTTGCCACCGTGGTATAAAAAAAAAAAACTGACCAAAAAATTTTGCGTACGAGAAATTAGGGGGTTTTTTATATTTTATAGGTAGGTACATAAATAATGCCTAAACTGGCATCTATCTAAAGTAGCATAGTTAGCATACATAGAGAAAAAAATATCTAAATTAACTACTACATAACTAACTTTAACATTTCAGAGTGAATTAGCAATTAGAATTAGAATTTCGATAAATTTATCAAATGATCATACAGTTAATTATAGCCATTTTGGATCAAGACTGGACTGGATATAAATAAAACTATAGAATTAAAGTGCAATATTTTATTTCATGTTCCGTTGTATCGGCAGATCGGTTCTCCAGTTTGAAGTTTTGTGTGCCATTTTGTGGTAGGTTACGGAATACCTGCAACAAAATTAAAAATGATATTAGGCTTTTAAGTAGATATGAATACATATATTAATTTACGAGATGACCATCAATATAGGGACATTTCAACGACAGAATTTCTTTCACGAATGTTCTCAACCAACCTATCTAAAACAGGGGATGTAAGATAATTTACAAATAGTAGGTAGGTAGCAGTGGCGTAACAATTTAAAATGCATCAGGCCCCTGACCTAAAAAGGCCCCGGACCGAGAAGCCGCGAACATAAAAGTAATCTAACATAAATTTTATAGAAAAAAGGGAAAACATTAAAAGTTAGTATATAGGTAGGTACTAACATTTACCTACTGTTTTCCTTTTTTCTTGAATTTGATCTTTTTAACCTAAGAGGCCCTATTTGCTGAATTCGCCACAGGCAGATTGTCTAGTTACGCCGCTGTTATCTAAGTAAGTAAACACAAACATACGGTTTCGCCGCTTGCATTCTTTTACAGCATCGCCTAATTGTTTACACACTTGCAAGTCCTCGTTCATTGAGGCGCATTGCAAAAACTGCGATATTTCATAGGCGCACGGGCCCTCTGGTTGTCGATTGTAGTCGTAGTCACTCGGTAAAGTTTGTTGTATTTCTCGTTCATATCTATTACCTCTTCCAAATAAACTACCTATAGCTTGTCCAGCCATATTTCCCTGGAAACAAAGAGCTTTTGATAAACAAGTTCAACAAGTAGAATCTTTCAAGCTTCAAAATAAAGATTGAAAGATTTCTTTAATGAGAGATTTTGAATCTGGGGTAAAATAAGCGCTCATTACCGGCCTGCGGCCTATAGGTACCTTTGGCTCGCTAGTTCATTGGCGTACAGTCCTACCAGCCGTTTTACACGCCAATGGATCACCCTCTTTACGCTATAGCGCTAGTGCGGTGGTGTTCTAAGAAAAATATTGAATGGTTTCGTGGGTAAGAATATGGAGCTTACTCCATATTAAAAAACGTTTTTTACAAATCGATGAAATATTGTTTTAAATACCTAAGCCGTGTAGTGACGGAATAAGAATACATAATGTTACTACCTCATCTGAACCCGTGGGTGTCGTGAAAAGCGACTAAGGGAATAACCAGACAAGAGCACTGCAAGTAAAGGAAAATTCGAAACAAACCCTATATCAACTGTGGCCAGCGTGGTATAGTAGGCTAAATTCCCTCCATATTTTTTGGAGGAGTACCGTGCCCAGCAGTGGGACGTTTATGGGTTGAAATGATGAATGATTATACCAGCGCCCTGATTCTGAGCTGTCGGAATATTTTCGGCCGGAAATGTCAGTTTAATTAGAGTTAAAAAACATTATGTTACAGAAATAGATAGTTGTAGGAAAAAATGTTATATTAATCAGTTTTTAATTTCTTACATGGTAGACAACTTTATAACATTAAATAACTTAAGCCATAAAATAAAAATACATCGTACTAAGATTCGAAACAGATTACGATCCGGGAGCAATCCGACGAGTCAGAAGCAGGGGGCTGAACCGCTAACCGGAAAATAATTAGGTAGTAACTTATATATCGCTAGGTGGAGCCACTTGTGAAGTACAAGTAGTAGTCGTAATTATATCTTGAGCATTAGGTACCTATGTACTTATATTAAAAAATATTTCTTACCACTGTAGTTCCCACAGTGACACCTCCTGCAATTGCTGCTGCGTCTCTAAACATCGAACGCCGAGGGGGCTGGACATGCATGGGAGGAGCATGTGCGGGTGCATGTTGGTATCTATTGGAGTAACCCGGAGAACTGCTGCAGTGTCGCAAGGTATTTTAATTAGTGATGATATCACGAATTTTGTTTGAGAGGGATTCTTGGGGCCAACACACACTTTAGCTTATATAAATTGAGATTGAACAATTTGAATGTGCTGGTTATATTTCTTTCAAAAAGTGGTCCAGAATTAAAACAAAGTGTGGTTGTTTGGTTTGTATATTTAACATTATTGTTCTAGAGTTACGTATCATAATAACAAATTGATTTAATGAAATTAAAATTCTACATCACAATAAAACATCTTAAAAAATAAAAGCACTAACAATTTGCTAAACTGCTAAGGAAATCCCATTTCCTTAACCCCATAGGTATTCATTACTATGAAGGTGTCTAGTGTTAATTCACATTATATTGTAAAAACAATAGAAAATAAGATAAGATCTAATAAATAGTACTTTTGTATAACAAAGACATTGAATTTGGTAAGTAATTTCTATTGATACACCTTCTAAATATTATGGCAATGATTAGATGTGGTTATTAATTTTGCACTGACGAAGTGCCTCATTAAAGCCCTCACACAGGGTCAGGTCATGTTGTTGTTGAGCACACTCAATGAACTGCTTAATCTCCCAAGCGCAAGGTCCTTGAGGTTGCTGATTCTGGTACTGACTAAGTGCTTGTGGTGCAGGCTGAGCTGCAACTTGCTGTTGCTGCTGTGCTGGCTCACTGCTACTACCTCCGCTAAACATACCAGTTAAAGCACTACCAGCCACATGACCCTGCAAACAAAAACAAGTGTTACAATCAAACCAATAATTAGTCAGTGAACGCTTTTAAAAATAATAGACAGTAAACAATAATTTCAAAGTGGATGCCAATATTGAAACATGCAATCACAATATTTATTGTGCAAAATATCAACTGATGTAAACAAAAAGTAATGCGTCATGATACGTCACGTTAACCATGTGACCCTTGGTAATCACTTGAAGTTGTGCCAATTTTAATTCTAACCATAAAAAGAAGTATTACGAATATTTTGTCAAGTTTATAGTTGAACGCAATTCGCGATAAGTAAAGGTTAAAGTCAAAGCAATTTGTTTTTATTACGTAATAATATGACATACCACTGCTGATCCGACGGCTACACCACCAGCGGTAGCTGCCATCTGACCAAACATAGACGGCTGCTGAGGTTGAGCCATCGCTGGGGCTGCGGCAGATGGCGGAGCACGAGCAGGCACAGAGCTCGGAGGAGCGGCCCTAAAATAAAAACAACTCGTTAGGTTATATCAGCATGATGAAACAATTAATGTTTCTATAATTAAACAAGTACTTACCGTCGCGGAGGCGGGGGTGGAGCAGGAGCTGATCGTCCACGTCGAGGCATTTTCAAAAATTACTTTTTATAGTTTTAATTTCTCGAAATACGGTGCTATATGATCAACACTTTCAATGAAACTGACACTTGTCAAAACGTACAAGACCAACTGAAGAACAATAAACTTTCTAGAAATTTTAAAATTAGAACGTGAGACGCTATCTCGTTCCATAATCAAACTGAAGAGGTTTGTTAGACAGAGACAACAATATAGGTACGTCCACAGAGAAGACAATGGGTGTACCAACATAAGGTAAAAAACAAAACGTTCGCATTTTTGTAATTTCAATTTTATTTGAAAATAATATTTAATAAATATTGTTATTAATATATTCTTTCACTGAAATATATAAAACTAAAAAGGAAAGGGTAAAAAGGAAACACTTTGATGAACATCCAGAATTATAAATTACTATATTACCATTAATATAAAAACTATGCAATAAACTTTTAACGCCTTACAGACAATTTAACACACACAAGCATAGGCCCGCACAATGAAGGGTAACAAACAACCTATCTGTATCCTTTAGCTTCGTCTGCGGGCGTGTACTACAAAGCAGTGTGTTCATAAGCCTTCTAAATTTACAAAACAAGAACAACCATCATTTTTCTTTTTCCTAATTATTATGCCCTAGAAATTTCCCGGGCCAATATATCAATCAAATCATCGGGCCTGCCCCCTGATTCTAAGCCGTCCGAAAGTTTTACGATCGGGAACTGATGACACAAGGCAGGAACTCGATCGGACGGAAACAAAAATCCGAACGTATTAAAGTAGTAGAAAATAGCTTTCTACTACTTTAATACGTTCGGACTTTAATACGTAGTATCAAATAAAAAAATTGTATTTATTTCTTTTTACAAATAAATGTAATGGCTATGACCTAATAAGACCAAAACGTAAATTAGTATTTACTATTGTTTTAATATAAAACATTTATTTTTCTTAGACTAATAGTTTGATAGTAGGTAACATTGTAAACGCTGCTTCGCAAACGTCAACGAGGTAAATATTTGGAGCTTACTTAGTTTTGAATAATTATGACTGTAAGTACTGTAACATATTTCTTTTTTTAATAGTTTCATGTTGTTTTTATCGGGATTGATTGTGTAAATTTTAATAGTACTATTTAGTTTCATGCTGGTTCATGAAGTCCTTGCACGAGGGCGACTCATAAGCCCTTTATTTCAATATAATGTTCCTCGGAAGTTGTATCCGGCGCAAAATTGTTGGCTGGATCTTTTGCCACAATTAATGTCATCTATATGTCAAAAGTTTCCCATTTTAGGATTTCTGAATTGCCTTTAGGCTCCCGCCACCTAAACCTTGCCACTTGGATACGGAAAGGGCAGTTTCCGACGTCTTAGAATCACCCCCCTGGTGGTACTTCTGATACCCCACTAACGGATAAGGGTTTCAACCTCTCAAGGATTCATTTTAACTAAAATCATTATAAATTATAAAACATAATATTTACCCACGTCCCCCACCGCCCCCGCCACGGCCTCCTCTACGCATGTTGTTTTGCAAAATGGAATAAAACGGAAATAAAATTTAATGTTTTAGCACTTCATGTTTTCTTGTTGTGAAACCACAAACTATAGTGTCACGTATAATCTATGACACAAACAATAAATCGTGTTTTGTTTTATTTAGTATTTATTTTTATTAACGGACAGTATGTATTGTATTAAGAAGTACTTATGAGAATGGTCCAGAATCACTGACCTGTTATGACCTGTATAATTTAAATTGTGTTATTATTACAGGTCTCGAATGCTTCCTCACGGTATTCAGGGTCATGTTTATTACATTATACATGGTGTTCCTCCAGAACACCAGTCAGTTATAGAGATCCAGCAGTACAGTCAAATCTTAAAAACGTCGATCACTTGACCGATGATCCGTCGGCGTATTCCCGATAAGAAAAGTGAGCACCTGACCGATCTTCCGTCGGTTTTGAAAGGAGCCTTCACCATCATCATTGTATATTGGAGGTCAATAGTTATTCAGAGGAAAACGGAACCAGGAATAGAAACTTATAATTTCTGTTTCCTTAGAATATTTCATTTAGATTTCTTTACAAAATGTCACTACTCCATTTCAACCCGTGGGTGTTGACAACGGACGTAACCAAAAACTGAAGAGCACGGCGAGAAAAGGAAAATTCGAAACAAACAATAGGACGTTACGTTTGGCGGCCAGTACCAAGTACAGACGTATATTAAACACTTTTTATTATTATATGTCTGTGGTACCAAGGAACTTAGGAGCAAGGAACTTAAATAGGAGTTTAAAGTTCCTTGCTTATGAGATATAATATGTTATTCCTTAGCCAGTACACGCTCATGCAAATGTCAGTCAAAACCATCAGTCATGAATTAAGTTTGAATGTCAATAATTTTCATACTGCACTTGCGAAGGCGCAAACACATTTCAGTGGAATGGCGTGCGCGTGGCGCGCCAGAGAAGCCCCCCTGGCGCATATCGGTTTTATAGATTTTATAATGGCAGCGAGTAGGGACATATTTGAATGTCGTGTCGTGTCGTGACTCGTGTCTCTAAGCATATTAAACGTATGAAACCGACATATGCACCAGGGGCAACTCTGGCGCACCACGCCACACAACGCCACAATATGAGTAATGTGTCCACGCATTACACGATATATTCATATTCATTCATCAGTCACAGCCGTGACTGTGGATAAACTGACTGCAAAACCTACCGTGTAAAATGGGGGCAAAAAATACCGCCTATGGGTTGTGTAATGAATGTGATGATGATGATGATGACGTGCGGCGCGGCGCGGAGCAATGAGATGCTGAGATGCGGCGCCGCCCGCCGCGTCTCCGCCGTGCGTGCCGCGCCGCCCCTGGCTGCCCGTACCGCGTTCGCTCCGTTCACGATCGCACGACTCTCACTACAGTCACTACTATTACTATTGAACGACTTAGCAGCACTATTTCATTCAATGAAGAATGCAATGAATGTAGTGTGAAGCCTATCTGTTCAGTCAAGTTTTGATATCTGTGGTTAGTTATTGTGACTTTGTGACCGCGTGATCGTAGCTGTCGTGATTTTCAATTGTGTGTCTTTAATTTTCATAGAATTTTGAGTGAAAATGGGCGATATTCAAGCCGGTCTAAACTTTAATGTATTCCTCGTAGCAGGGTTTACAATTTTATTCTGTGTAATATTACATTATGTATACAATATCGTTTTTAAAACCAAGAAAAAGCAAGCACTAAAAGAAGTTGAGTGCGATACAGGTAAGTTTTACGTTATAAAAATATCTGGAATATAAGCTTATAGGAACTAATGTAAAGTTTTATTAGAAACAAATGAGAATTGCATTTGCACCGAACGTAATTCAAAGCACACTAAATTTAGCTGGAGAAATCTTTTGCGGTTTTTGTATCCGATGTGAACGGACTAACTGAATAACTGTACTTAACCGTATCTGAAGAATGCAGCTGACATACTAATCTTCGAATAGCTATATTTTTACTTTTCAATAAATATTATCGATAGGCTAAATTATGTTTAATTTTGATATAATATTTCTAATCGAAAATGCTTGCAAGACGACCATGGTTCATGGTTTTAATAAACGTATATATTTGTTAAGTACCATGGTAAACTAATACTTAAAAAAGATATCAAATTGAATACATACCTATTTTAGTTCAGTATAAACTTATCTTTAATTATTAAAAGTCTATAAGTGTATGTTAATTACCATTTATTTGGAAAGTAATAAATTTGTGTTAAAAAGTAGGTGTATAATTTTCCCGCCAAAATATAATAAAGTACCTAAGATATGTTTATTTCAAATATTATTAACATTTATTTATTTGTGGACTCATAGTTAACACAACATAATAAATTAGTGCTAAAGTATTTTAAAAGAGTTATGTGGATTTTATATTGGCAATTTTAATATGTATAATAGTTACCACAACTTGGAACAAAAAGTACAGACCCTTAAGTTTACTATCAATTTTTTTATTATCATAAATTTAGCAATAATCACTGAGTAAATAAAAATGTATGGCAGCACCTGAGATTAATAAGTTAAGTCAATTAATAAGTTTTAATTTTTAAGACTAATAAGTTAGGAACCTACTTATATTAAATCCATGAACTTAGAATATTAATAAGTAAGTAATTAAAGGTCATATCTTAGTGCTGTGATAAAGACTTTTTAAATGAATTTTGTTGTTGTTTTCAATAAATCGGTCTGACATTCACCATGCTAATGTGGCAGTTCATTATGTTTTAATCCACCGTAACATGACACTAAACATCTGAATAAATATTGTTGAATGAAAGAAATATTATTAGACAGAGCTTGGTAGTTTGATAGTAAGACTGGATTTATGTATTAACTGAATAATTTATACCAACAAATGTTTATTGTCATTTTATTTACAACTAGCATTACTTAACTAAATCTTTATTAACAATCTTCTGTCAGAATAAGACACAATGTAGTCATTTTAACTTGCTTTTTGATGTTAAAATTAGTATTCAATTAAATAAATACTTATAAACATATACTTTTTTAATACTTACTTATTTTTATTCCATTTTTTTAACTTAATAAATGGTTCATAAGCAGCTAATTCTATATTGACTGTCCATATGGATCTTACAGCATACTCTAAGTTCATAGACCCCTATACATAAACTGGAAATAGTCTATTAAGCTAGTTCATTGTATACTAAATAAACGTCTGTTGTATTAGAACAGACCCTGATAAATTACTGATAAAGTAAAATAATAATGTGTTATAAAACAGTACTCATATTATAAGTGGGATATTGTTTTAGAACACATTTATAGGGTCTAATTGACTTTGAATGTATGTTAAGAATAAAGACAATATTTAGTTATAAAAGGCACTTTCAATACTTTTACAGATTTATTTCAGTGTGCAGCTTGGTTGTCACACTTTCTCTTATAACTTAAAGTGAACAGTAACTTACGTAAGCTTAATATCTTACTTTCGATACTTAAAAATAAAAAAATATTTTTACATTTTCGCATTTAGTACCAGTGTTTTTGTATCGCGTAATAACAATATCTGAATGACTATACAATTGTTTTTACCCATGGATTGCGATTGCTATGCCGCGTGTGCGGTGATTGTAACTGATAGTAAATTACCTATACAATAACACTGAATCGTAATGTAATCTACCTACTAACAACGGCGACGTTTGCAACGCTAAAAATAGTCTAACCGATTTTACCGAACTGCAGATGGTTTTGTATCTATACACTCTTTCTAAGGCCATCTGCCGCCAGCTGCTTCGCAATGTGATTGCAAAACATAACCCTCCTTCCTTTGTCAGTTAGATAAAAAAGTAAGTGATACAATAGAAAATAGAAACTGACTTTCGCATAATCCGTAAGATCTTTCTCAGTTTTCGTCGTGTTTGACAACGTGAGTTCTTATTGTAATATACAGTAGCTAACTCAAAAAAATTACCGACAATAGGTTTGTCTTTAATTTTTTTCACACGAAAAATTTATTTGTTTTCATTCACGGAAAAATAAACTCATTATCTATGCTTTGCACTGAATACTATAACTAATTCTCAACTTACATAAATCTGGAATTAGTTTCACGCGAAACAGTCTATAATATATGTATATCTAAATTATTTTTAAAGTCGATATTGACGAACAATTTTTATATCCGACTAATCGTGAATCATATTATGTAGAACCTTTATCAGGTTAGGGTTTAATAGACGTCGCGCGGGGCTTAGTTCCCGTCGTTCTTTATTTTTCCACTCAGCTCCTGTTGACCGTAGCGTGATGTTCTTAGAGCCTTCCACGATAAATGGGCTATCCAACACTAAAAGATTTTTTCAAACCGGACCAGTATTTCCTGAGGTTTGCGCGTTTAACCAAAGTAACAAACTTTTCAGCTTTATAATATTAGAATAGATTAACATTTTTACTACATACTTAGTCAGAATACCTAATATTCCTTGAAAAGTTTGACGAATTTATTATTACGCTTCAGGAGAATGATTGACACTTAATCGTCAACATAATAACGTTACTTACGTATTTACTAAGTCTAAGGCATAGTAAATCTAAATATAGCATGAGTTTGAAACGCATGAAGCCTTCTTTTATGTATACCAATACGTTTAGCGAGTTCACGCCTCCACAATAGTGACCAACTAACATCATCTTCTCTCATTCCTAAATCAACGGAAGATAAAGAATATTGACGTACCATTTGTAAAAACACGTAAATATAACATGTAGGATCTGTCTACATCACGTAAAATATCAGCTAGTCTTCATAGCTAAGCCCGTTAGTCATACTCATAACGGTATTCTTTTAAGCGTCTTGTCATCTTACTTCAATTTAAAACCATTATCTAGCTCTCTATATTAATTTTATTCAGATTCGTCATCATTTTTAAACCGTTATGTGAGTATTCTACCGCGGTCAAAATTTAATTTACAAAGATATTATGATCAAGTTTTCCCGCGCAAGTTATTTCTTGACAGTGGAATTTCAAGATTTTTAATGACGCCTAACACAAATGTCTTGTTTTGAATTAAGTTTTGATTTGGTCGAGAATGCGCAGGCTGGTCACGGCAATATTAGAAAAATACTAACTTGTCTTGTAAACATCTTTCCTATATGTACTTAAATAATAATTTTAAAACAAAACTTCAAACCCTACAACAGAATAATACATTCTAAGTGTGAGAATCACTTACATTTTATGAAAACAAGACCTATTCATCTTTTGTCATTGGAAGAACCGTAGAGTGCAAGAATCTTAAGTTCGTTAGCCTTTATAACCAGTGAGAACCGCCTGCTTTTATATATAATTTAATCACTAATACCTATTCGTGTTTTAGGAGCACCTGTCGATGAACAACGAAATGCTGAAACAACCGCAACTGAAACCCGTGTCAGCGGGAAATCTAAGAAACGCGCAGTTTGGAAAGGAAAATCCGAATTCAGTCATCCATGGTTACTGAAGAATCTCAAGGGTCACCCTGGCACCGTTTTACTAGTAGACTTCTCTGCGAATGGCAAGTTTATGGCCGCTACCTGTGATGGTAAGTTACCTTACATTTCATTTATGTAACTAATAAACATTCGGTGTTATGAATGTACGTTAATTATTCCAGAAATAATAATGGCCACTCATTTTCATACATGAAAAACCATATTTAAATCGCAAATTATGTTAACGAAAAGCTTGAGTTGTTATAAAGTCTAGCGAAACGTTTATGCTGGTGTATTTATTTAAATATTTGAATACTAATTAAATTAAATTTATCGCGAAAGATGGGGCCATTATTACAATGATTTGTGCGTACCAACTTACCAAGAAAGTGTAACTGTAGTTCAGAATAATAGTAGTTTATAAATGTTAATGCTATAATCTGCATATTGTCCGCTTTCTTGGTTCATCGTGTAAAGATAATATACGACATTAATGAATAAGTAATACTAAATCTAGTGACTCAAACGAAATAATTACAAATAGTTCCTAAACTACATAATAATTACTTCTAATTATATTTTTAAACAATTGTTTTATATATAATATGCAATATTGTTTGATTATATGGCATAATCGCAATAATTTTCTCTGTCTGATTTGGTAGTACTTACATCATTTTCTTGTAATGGCTGCATCTAAATTTCATCAAGCTATAAATAATTTAATTGATTCTATAATTTTATAAATAACAAGCGGTGAAACTAGACATCGCGATGTTTATTTACGTTTTATCCTTAAATTTAAAATTAATGTTTTTTTTTGGTGAAGTTGAGATGCTCGTTATTTTAACAATATTTGTAAATAATTGGGCATACTGATCTCATACCTAATACTAAAATTAGTTTATTGATCTTATTTATTGAGGCAAATAATCTGTAGCGAATTCTTAAATGTTGAGACCAGTATGAACCACCTTTATCGATAGTAGCTTATCGTGCAGCCATTAGATAAATAAACAAGATTTGTTGGAGTAGGTTTTAATTTATAGATGGATATAAATTTCCGGGATGTCGGTGGCTTTGACTATGGTCGTTTAATGGCTGGACGAGGAAGCGACGCGCTCGTGGTTCCGCCCAAGACCTCGCGCGTTTTTGTCCCACTTCGCTACGCCACTGTTATGTGTAATTTGGAGGTCCGCCGGTCGAAGTCGCTCCCAAGGCTGTTTGCACTCTGAAACTATCCAGAATAACTCATAAACACATAAAAAAAATTTTGCATCTAACATTGCATAATGTACGACGCTATCAGATTTCCCAATCAAGTGAAAGGCGTTTATAGAAGCTGATTACAACTTCCAATTCGCAAGTCATAGCATAATGTTCAGAATATAATCGAATCTTGTTAATAGGACACTAATTGATTAGGAATGCTCTAGTAACTTCCCCGTGCTTCTTTTTAAGAGGCAGATAAAGATGATTTTCTGCGTAGTTTTTGTTTTTCATATCTTGACAACGGCAATCTAATCAATCACTTATTTAATTTATTGTTTACTTCTAATAATATAATATACAATAACATACACATTTGCTGATTTACAGATAAGTAAATTAATAATTAATTACTATAAATTATACAAAACATAGGTAGATTCCGAAGATTCTAGTATTTTATTAACTAAAATTATTTGCATCTTGTTTTCTTTTATTTATAGATTTAATGTTAGTCATTAACCAAGTAAAAAAAAACAATTTAACATAATGAAATAGGTAGATGGTCACCTGCGACTAGCAATGCTCTACATATGACAATTATTTTGGAATGATATTATTATTTTCTGTTCGTATGTGTATCCTGTCCGCCGTTTTGTTATTCGATGAAGAGTAACTTTATTTCATTCTCATGCATTTCTTGAAATGTAATTGAATCCACACCATACAATCGTATCATTTGTAATTTCTACACAAACATGCAATTACATAATGCTTTAGTCAAGCAGTTCGTCGTGAATAATTTCCTATACCTATCCAATATTATGCAGGTATTCTAGGTATTTTCAGTATGTATTTTTAATATAACTTACTGAAAATTTAAAATAAATTTTATTAAGATATTTTGTGTTTACGAACGTTATTGTTGATTGGCACATTCAATTTGAACTAGGAACAAATATTGAAGGTCAATTTAAATGTTATATTGCCATAAACATTATTATAATACATCCAACTCGTTTTCATTACATCTTAATCATTATTAATTGCGTTCATAAAATCATTAAATAAATCATGGAAATAAATGACGATACATGGGCGTGTAGAGCAGTGCAAAAATTATGTTCGTGTTCTAGTTGTAACCATTTGTGGCAGTCGGCGACGACGGCCGAGTGGCCGGTAGCCGGCAGGGCTGCGGTGACGCGCCGCGATAAGCCTCCGCTAACCGGAATGATTGCCGTGATAGCGGGGTCGCTCACCTCGCCAAAACGTCTACGACCCTGTTCCGCAGGCTTTGTTTACAACTATTAATTAGATCGACCTATTAAAAACAGCTCGCATGATTTGTATGTCACGAATTAGAATCATGAATGGTTTTGTCAAAAGAGCCCTCATTGTAATTCGCCACAGTTGTACTCTGATTGAGCACTTTAGATTTCAAGTGTACATTTTATCTTATCAATTTGTTCTTAGTGTAACAATGATGATAGTCTAAATCCTCTGGAGTTGCCATGACTTTCATCAATTGGATACTAAAGTATGTACGACTGAAACGTAGTAGTAGGAGTACTACTATTTTTATGCTCAGAAGTGGTCACATGTGTTGGCAAGAAGCTAATTGCATAATTTCAACACGCAATGACAAGAGACTGAATAATGATGAGCCGGCCGGCTACACAGTAGAGTTGTAGCCGGCCGGCGCGGTCCGCCCGGTAGCCATAGAGCGGAAGCACACAGGAGGTAATGCAAAATATCGTAGTTTGATTGATTGTATAATCCGAGCGTTAGCAAACCGAATGATAGGTCCTATTGATAGTAATCTTTATAGTAAATATTATTGTATAGCGATGAAAGTCTATGAAATATGTCTTGCGGCTCCCATTTTGTGTAATGTTCAAGAATTTCCTCGACATTATCGTTAAGATCTTTTGAATTATTTCTCGTTATACGATTGAATTTTCTTGATATACTTAGTTAACACTACTATACTAAATATTGCTGTTCAATTTATAATGTAACTGTGATATTGACAACATGGGTCGTGATCGTCGTTTCCGGACCCACGAGAACATTATCTGTAAGCCGTGACTAAAATAATGTATCTATGTATGTTCTTTATTATAAATATAAACAATCCTAGTTTAAACACGGAACTAAAACTATATATTTTAATTAGCATATCACGGGACTTCTTCTAAATCAGGTTTTGTAAAATTGGTTGTAACATAAACATAGCAAATTAGTTTCAACTTATTAATAATCGGAATATCTGATTAAATGATCATCAGACGCGGAAACTTCTTAAAGCTTTTGTAACTTAGTACCCATATAATAATATCATAATAATATGAACACTACAAAAATATCAATCAAAGATTAGGCCGCAAAATGTACAAGAAAATGGTTCAAGCATTTCCATATCGAAAATTCGAAATCTATTTGTTTTTAGATCGTCTCTACGAAAAAGTAGAATCTACGCCAATGCCAATGGAGATCGATGATAGTAATCAGTCATTCGCAGATATTATAAATCTAAATTAGTAGCGGAACAATAGATAATGTTTTGTGGACAGTTACAAGTACAAAATAAAAATGTCGTTATGGTTGGTGGACGTGGAAGCGAGGACGAACGCCCTAGGTCGCTCCATGGTCACGCTTCACGCGTCATCGAGCCTTGTATAAGCTACACCTGATCCGTGACTGCCTCGTGAGCTGTGTAAACTAATCGCAGGATACGTAATGAAACTGAACCCTTGATAAATCCAAGATTACCTATCATTTTCTACTTACACTTGTTTCGAGATGACAATTTGTTATTTTATTGAGACTGGAAGAAACCGGCTAGAGTGTTTGTAAAAATCCGCCCCAGGATAGAGCCAATCCAAAGCGCTTATAGGACACGACAGTAAATGTACCAAAGATCTGCTTCAATTCAGTGACAAGACAAGAAGTATATTGTAAACTAAACTACCAGATGTTTAAACTCAACCTGAGCCGGTCCAAAATGTGCAGATTCTGCCAAGAGTCAGAGGAGACTGCAATGCATCTCCTCTGCTCATGTGGGCCACTCATACACAAAAGAAGCATCCATTTAGGACAACATTAGGTACAACCTGATGAGTTATAGTCTAATCTAAAAATGATTCATGTTTATTTTACGCTAATACAGTCAGCTTACATATAACTACATCAGTTATGAAATGAATAGTATAATCATAGGTATTATGCTAATTCCATCAAGATTAAAATAAATCAATTAGATTTTCAACATAATTATCTATCATTCAGTATGCCTGTTATAATAATATTTTTATGTCCATTGCCGTTTAGCAAGGCATACGATAATATAAATAAAATAAAATTTTCCGTACAACAACATGGCATACAATAATAACTTGACGCTCTTCTTTGACTTTGATGTTTGATGATCTCTTTATCATTGAAAATGCTTCATTTTGGGTGCATTGTGATCAAAAAGGTGTTTTTAATATTTCAATAACTTCGTTAACTTCACTTTAAGCCTTCATTGTAATAGTGGTTGTTTTACTCACAGATATGTAGGCACGCAGTAGTGTAGTATTTTTCTAAAATTCACCGCAAAAATGCTTCTAAACAAGTGCGTGTTGGCTCGAAAATATCATCAGTCATCAATAACAATAGTCATAAGTGACTTAGTCTTAAAATAGACGAAGCATCACGCCGTTGTCATCCATGAATAACCACCATGTAATTCTTTCAAATTATTTGCTCTACGCACATAATACATATACAACAATTTGTGTATGTATGTACAATTGTACATGGTATTCGTACTTGTATTAGATATACTTGTCATATTAAATATTATCTGTATAATATAATTACGTTAACATCTAAAATATACGAAGATTTTTTTGCGCGAATAAACGCAAATTTAAAGTAATTGATGATAAGAATTATTATCTCGTGGTCGCTTATTTTCTGGCCTTGGTTTACTTTAAACGCTTCCTTGTTACGGGCGCTCTTTTTTTTTTTGCGCAAATAAACTAAATATGTGATGTAATAAATAGGAGCTACATTTATTTTTTAAAAGACAACGCGCTATAAAGCACACAAATATTTTTTCTCGTGTGGGAATCAAACGCACGTCACTCGACACAACGATGTAAGTGGCATGGCGACCACTTTAACCGCTACGACACGGTGACAGTGAAAAATACGTGTTTGTGCAACTATAGATTTTCATTTGTCTAAATCATGTTAAGGATATGAAATTCCAAATCTGAATGCGGACACAGATATATGAAAAATATTATACCAATTTTGGTTATTAAATTATTTCAGATTATCCGATGGTATCGGTTCGGATATCAGATTTTATAAGAATTCCTTAGAATATCATTCAAACTTTTATATCGGATTCGGTTACGGTTTTGGGTAGATTTTTATTTCGGATTTTCGATATTTTTGATTACGGTTACGGAGTTCCATAATATCGCTGGTCTGGATACACTCTAATAGTAACCTTTAATTATTACGAGTTATTAAATTATTTCTGTAAAAATATCTACTTTTTAAGTAGCTAGAGTGACGCCATTCGTTTTGTAAATATTATGTACGTACATAATTTTCTTACATCAGTTTGTTGTTGTGAACAAATATAAGAGACCCTTGACCGATTTTTTCAAATATCCTTAACTTACATAATAATCATATTTTGCGAAATTTGAAGGTATTATTGAGAAAGCAAACTGCAGTACGATTATATTATTTAAAATTTTGTCAGTCATGAAGCCATGATACTTTGAACAATGATGTCTATACAAATAAATAAAATTGAAGTGTCTTTGTGTACTTTGTAATATATTATTTTTACTTTATAAGATTTAACATAACAGTCTAAGCTGTTCTGTTAAATCTTATAAAGCTTAAAACTTAGAACAAAACAGCTTAGAACAAAAACATACTTAGTATAATTTTTGTCTGTCTGTTTGAGGTAAACTATTAAACTACTGAGCCGATTTCGACGTGACTTTTACTGGCAGATAGCTAATGCCACATCGAGTAACTAGGCTACTTTGATTTTGGATAAAAAAAACAGTTCCGTGAAAAAATAATAATTAAAATCGCACTCCAACGAAGTTTTTTCTCCACTGCCAGTCTTTAATAAATACATATCTATGAAACATATTTTTTTTATAAATTCAATTATTTATGCAAATATTTAAGTTTAAAAATACGATCTAAAGTGATCTTTTATTTATATCTAAAGTGTCTACTTGTTATCTAAAGTGATACTTAATTCATACGCAAAGTTCATACTTCATATTCTAAATAATAATCAGCGTTTAAACGTTTAAAAATAACATATTGATGTCTACCTATTAATAGGTTCATAATATATTATATGTGCATATAACAGCCAGTTAATTGTTTGTACTTGCAAATATACTAAGTTTAATAACAAACATTACATAATAGTACACACGCCAGTTGTCAGTACACCTAACTATGTATAGTTTCATAAAATTCTTTCTTTCCATTTATATCGTGACCGTGTTATGTATTTATGTTATTCAAGTTTCGTAATGAACTTATTGGTAGTTTATTCCTTGTTTTTGCTGCACATGCACACGCGATAACTCTGTAACACTATAGTCGATACATCGATTGCCTTCAACGAGTTGTATGAAATCTGTTGAAAGGAAGGTGCGTAAGTGAATCTTTGAGAATAGAAATCTGTTTGGCAAGACAGTCCGTCAGCGATGACTTAACAAAATCTTTTATGGTTACACTAACAAATTCAAAGAGTACATGAATACAATGGGCTATTAAATTATACGACTGCTTGCATGGCCGACTTGTCTCGGCAGAGTCGAGATGTCGCCGGCCTCTGAAACTCAGTCGTTTATTACTGTCGTGATAGATACTAAATCTAATCTACCTCCTTGCACAGGCTTCTGCGTGACATTGGTGACATCGAATTCATTTTCTTAGGGCACAAAGTACTCGATTACTTTAACTAATGTCATGACATAACCGTTGCTCGTTTTGTTTCAGTATCTTATGTATGTATGTAGATATAGGTAGGTACAATACATATCATGAATATGTATTGTTAATATTTTTTTGTTTGTCAGAGAAAGTGCGCTACCAATATGTATTACTCTTTAATTCGTTGTGATTTATCTGCCGTATTAAATATCGTAGGATGATTTGATGTTTCGCGAAACTCCTAGGGATTTTGCGAAAATACCGATATATTTAGACAATGGTCAAAACATGTTTCAATTTGAATAAGATAAAGTTTAACTACTAGGGACTTGAACTATTAAATAGTAAAACTCAAAACATCAACTTTTCAGTTATTAATTTGGTAAAAATTCCATTGAATAGGTATCTACAGTATAAAATTCGTTGGATCACTTGTTTGCTCCACAAAAATAGCATAATTTTGATTACTTTAACGTATTCTGTAGCTAATTAAAGTTACCTTGGTGATGTTGTTGTATTATTTCTTTGAAGAATCTCTGTGTTTATACCCTATCCTAATTATTTAGCATTTTCCAGGTAAGGTCGGAAATATATCACTCTTAATTATATTATTTATTACAAATTAAATGTGGGTATATTTCATTTCATAATGACAAAGTTTTAGTGCATAATAAATATTTAGTTGACGGGTTAATCTTCATAACAACTATTAAAATAAGGCATTTAGCTAAACAACATTAGCTTGATATGGCAATTTTGTTCTAATCCAACAAAATCTAGATTCATTAGATTCAAAACTGGAGGACTGCCTTGACATCAGCGCTTGGTATCATCTAATAGCGCAATTACTACTCAGTAAATTCTTGTTAACTGATGTATAAAACAAGTTGAATTACGACTTAAATAGCTGTACTATTAAATATTAATATTTTCATCGTTAACCTCCACTGAAAATGCCTTCTGGTTTACATAAATCTATAAAAATGAAGATTGACTTAACCTTGCTTCTTATTTGTTACCGTCACAGACATTTACAGAAACACACACTTGTGAATAATGATAATAATATGTTATTTAATAATAATTAGTTTTCGTATTATTTCGTTTGGATATTATGACTGCCAGTTGTAAAATTGTAACCATGTTTTCGGTAAAGAATTACATATTTTACGTAATTAAAGACGTGGAAAAAGGTGTGCCCAAATATCACAACAAATATTCTAAGCTAACTAAAGCCAAGAAAAACCGGACTTACCCTATTTTCCGAAAGATAACAGAGATATCCCCCGCTAGCTACGCAAAAATATATTACATTATCTTACTGATAATATAATAACAATAACGACTGATTACGGTGTCTACGTAAAAAAACATCTAGACATTCATGACGTTTCTACGAACTTGGTAATGTAAATTACTATTAATTTATCAGAATCTGGAACTTTCTCTGCATTTCACGATAGCACAATCGTTAGGTTATTTGAATTGTAAGCGCGGATTGCAGGAATTAATTTCACTATTGTTTCTATTTTTGTTTATTTGACAAAAATTTATTAGTTATGTTATTCCTACTCATATGACTCACAAAAAATCTTTCATTTTTGCTTCGTAGGTTTTTATAAATATTTTTATTGTAACTTATTCTCCGAAATGATTCTTATGTTGGCGTGGTAATTGTATTGCATGCAAATATTACAAGATGAAATTATGAAGGCGTTTTTAAATCAAATTAACACGCATGTAGTCATGGCTAATAAACGGCCACCTATTTTATTTATACAATTTTATACATAAAAAAATATTACAATATAAATCGGAATTATTAGGCTTGTTTACAAAGCTAATAAGGGACTTTTATTTAGAGAACGTAATCGCACACAAACGTATCTCTTCAGTTGCTTACTAGTCTACTTTTGTGTGGGTATATAACATAATAAAAGATAACAAAAATATAATAAAAGAAAGAAAAATAAATTATAAGTTGATGTTTGCAGGGTGTTGGTAACGTCGTGGGAAACTTCAACTTACGTATATTAATTTCTTAAGTGATTGTTGATTAAGTTACATAAGTTTTATCAAATTAAGATAGCTCCACCGGTAATGTGATAAGTTTCTGATCAAGTGATCACACAGCATTAACATTACAAACGATAAAAGATTACAAACGTGCTTCCTGAACACTTAACGCTCTTCGTGTTACCAGCCATTGATAACACCAGTTAATTGTGATGTAACATCGTAATTACTTAGAACTTGTACCTTTTATGTGCAAAGTAAACATGTGGCTATTAAAATTGTCATTTACTTTGTTAGTCTGGATATGAAATAATACATTATTATACTAATTTCTTTGTTTATCCATCTGTGGTATTTCTGTGTAGTATTAAGCTATTCATTGATAAATAATTTAATTACAAATATACATGCATAGCCACGTGCACGTCTTAAGTTAATTATCACACATTCAATACATCTATTGTTAAACAAAGCAGATTATTAATTAATCAAAATACATATTTAATAATAAAACATATATGCTTGTAAAATTATTTACTGTGTCCATAGCGCTGCGGAAAGTGTGTACGATTTCTGCGCATGAGCTCTCGCGTTCGACCCTAGAGCCGGGCAATATGGAATTGGTCTCTTGTCTTGGAATTATCAGTAGTCCCGAAGCCTGGAAATGTGAGGCTTATCCGCAGTAACAGTTCAGCAATAATCCCTTAGGGTCGTGAGTCATGACTAAATTATGATCACATGAACCATTCAGACAGCTCTTTTAGTATAATTTCACTGAAACTTCATCAGGTTTTATCCTTTGAAGACCTAACGATACCGTTACATAACATTTAACAGCCTTATTGCATAACTTAGTAACGTTAGTCTATGTATTAGGAATATAAGCCGCTCGCTCGTAAAAGTAATCAGATCATATAGCTATATCACTAAACTTTCCATTTACTGAGTTATAATTCGCGTAACTGCACCGTTTAGAAAATAGAAGTTCTATTAAATAATGCATCCACTAGCTGCTATAAAACACACAACAGAAAGTTAGAAGCTTCCTTTAGGCCTATTCGTGTAAACAACTCCAATCTAATCGTAAGATGGATTCGTATGAAATCGTGGAAATGTATTTTTTTTTTAAATAATAGAACGATTGTTAATTATATCATGCTTCCTTTCATAGTTTTTTATCAGATCATTGAATCATACTGCATCATATCACATTACAACACCGATAAAGTGTTTTTTTTTTCATCCAGTTTCCTGAGACGTTTACATCATTGAAAATTGTTGTGTAGTTTCTAGGAAAGCTTGTAATTACGTCACGTAAATGCAACATGCGTATGTACATAAATTTTATGTGTACTTTAGAGAAATGCTGAATGAATATTTTTTGGCATCTTTCATTGTTATTGCGAGGCACTCGTAGCATTCTGGTATTTAGATGTTCGTTACAATCATTCAGGTTAAGCAACGTCCGGCAATGTCAGTACATGATGGGTGACAGTTTGTGGCAATTTGATTTTTGAGCGTCTCCGTGATTCAGGAAGCACGTAAAGCCGTTGGTCCCTGTTATCACTTAATGTGGTAAGTAGTCGTTAAGTCATGTTGGAAGCCTTCTGGGCGACTTGATAAATTCGAACTATAAAATATGCCTCAAATCGATATTATTATTCGATAAATAGATTCTTATTATTTCAATGTGAGATTTTTTTTACTTAATGGTTTTAAAATATATAGGCGCTATTTTTTGCTGCCTCAGTGGCACAGCGGGCGTGTGTACGACTGCTGCAGGATTCGAACCCCGGGTGTCGGGCTAAAATGGTTTTGAGCTTTTCTGCCTTGAAATTCTCAGTAGCAGTAAGAACGGAGTCCGGAAATCGGAATAGGTCCTATTCTCCTTCTTCTGTCGCTTTCTGCATTACTGAAGGTTGTGTCCGATGTAGAAGTCCGGCGCCACTTTTGATGTAATTATTTTCGATATTTGTCTGTTTTCGGGATGTCTTAGGGCGGGATTAAAGGGGAAACCTGTCAGAGCCTCAATTTGATCAGACCAGCAGACAGATGTTCGTCTGCGATATGCCTTTGCCTTCCACTTTGCCAATTTATCAGAAGACATTCGAGGTTGTTCGGGTCTATGCGTACTATGTGACCAAAATAGCCAAGATTTTTTTAAACAAGTTTTCGATAGCCGCGTTTTGATTAAGAATCGGCAATGAAAGCGTAAGAAATAAACGTATAATTTGCAAAGCAAATGTTTCCTTATATTTAGTAAATATAAAAATATGAGCTAAATATATAAGTTCTGGAAATCACACACCGTACTTTGGCTATAAGCCGATTGAGATTATCCTTTTAGTTTTCCTTCAACATGTACAGCTTATTCTATATAGTTCATTATTTAATCATTGTTCTAATTTAGAAGAACGTGTTTATATAGTTCTTATGTACAAATATTTAGTACACGCGATCGTGTTTTATTTGTTCTCTTCATTGATATATTTATTATATTTTAATAAATAAATGGTTCTCCCACATTATAACACTCTTGTTTTTAATCATAGTGTATTTACTATTATAAAATAAAAATAATAAGGACGATTAAATTGCCTTTTTTAAATTGAACTTAATACTTTAGCCACAATATTTAAAAAAACATGACCCTCCTTTTTGGCAGTCGGGTAAAAATACATAAATTGTGAAAAACTCTATATATCATCATATCTCTTGTTACTATTTCTTATATTATCTCTTATTAGTTACTTAGGTTGGACTTTAAGGTTTGCTGTACTGTAACATTTTAGTTTTTTTATGTTTTGAATAGAAACTTTATTTGAGACAAAATAATAAATAAAATTAATTTAAAATATTTTTCAAATCGGAACAGTTCATCCAAACAAACAAACTTCAGCTTTATAATATTACCATAGATTAAGTCATTGAAAACACATTTACTTGGTAATTGAAAAATCATGCCTAATAGCAATATTAGAATCTGTTTAAAATTAACGTTTGGCAACAGTTTTGATTTTGTTCTAAATTGTATTTATTGTGTCAAATAATAATAGTCCGGGATCCCTGGTCCAATTTTTTTTTAATTACTAACAAGCTAATTTTTCATGAGTAGTTTCATTTCGATGAGACGCCCAACAATTTCGTATTCCAAAAGTTTGATTGTGGGAGCTAACAGACGTAGCAAAGGTATACCGGACCGGGAAAGAAATACCGGGAAAACGTACCACGCAATTTGTAGGACAATATGACTGTTCAATTACATAAATATTAAGTAAGTAAATAAAAAATATGGTCCTACAAAATCAATGGTTTGATCGAAGGAGGGGAACCTTCCAACTTGTATCGATAACGAGGTCATCAAAAATGATTAATCAAAAAAAAAATTGGACCAGGGATCCCGTACTATAATAAAAATATTTGTCTCGACTTATTGGCATTATTTTAATAAAATACTCTTTAGGAACGATACTTAGTTAGCAATGCGAGTGCTGCGAATTACCGTAATCATATTATTATTATAAGTAAGTAAGTCATAAGTAATTTATTTCATAACAAAATAATTTGTGTTGAAATGTCTTACATCTAATTACAATTAAAATCTAATTAATTAATAATGTTAATATCATTTACTAGCAAAATAATAATCTGAACACAATAAAATAATTCAATCAACATAGAACACTATATTTATAACACCATCATAATAAAAATTTAAATAATATAATCAATTGCACGACAAAAACATAATATATATTAATTTAGCAACATACTTATTATAAATTTACTATTTTAGCCCAACTCTTCAACACTGTAATAGCATTTTTCCAGCAGGTAGTCTTTTAATTTATTGTTAAAGATGGTGGCACTAATTATACCTTTGAACTCTACAGGAAGTTTGTTGAAAATATGTATAGCCTGCACCTTAGCACTATGATGAACCACGTTTAGTTTTGGTAGTACCACACTTTTCAGATCTTTTCTGCGTGTGCTCATCCTTAATGCTCTTTCTTCTTTAGTCTCAAACTTATCCAAATTTTTTACCAAATTAGTTAGGAGTACTAAAATGTAGAGACATGGAACAGTCAAAATTTTTAAGTTTCTAAAATGATCTCTACACGATGTTGTCTGGTCAATTCGTAGCATTGTTCTTAGTGCCCGTTTCTGCATAACAAAAGCCGAACTAATATTATACTTATAACTATTTCCCCAGAGCAAGATGCTATATCTGAGTCTAGATTCGACAAGTGCAAAGTATACAGTCCTCAGGTGCTTAATTTGTAAATCGTCGCGCACACTTCGAATTGCATAGCAAGCGGATCCCAATGCACTATTGACTGCTGATAATTCTGCTTTCCAGTTTAATAAATAATCTATCTGAACCCCTAACAATTTTATTTTTTCAACTACATCTACTTTGACCGATGCCGAACCAACTTCAATGCTTTCTATGTTTTTAATTGTATTTTTAAATAACATACACTTTGTTTTTTTTACATTTAGTTTTAAATAGTTGACGGAGAACCAGTGTTCAAAAGCAGATAATGCACTATTTACTTTGAGCTGTAAAGTGGTTATATCTCCAGCTGAAATTATCGCATTTGTGTCATCTGCGAATATGACGACGTTTGTATCTGATGTGACCCTGCGTATGTACTCATCAAGGTCGTTTAGGAAGATGATAAAAAATATAGGTCCAAGCACCGATCCTTGAGGTACCCCTTCCGTTACTGATGTAGGTGCAGATTTGTGGATTATTTCTCTTCCTTCTATTACTGTTTTTATTTCAATGTATTGCTGTCTGTTTGTAAGATAGGATTGAAACAATTTTAAAACATTGTCTCTCACACCATAGTGATCGAGTTTTTTGATGAGCAATTGATGATTAACAGTATTAAAAGCAGAACTTAGATCCAGAAAGAGCCCTGCTACCTTCTGTTTTTCATTTAGTTTAAGTACTATATCATTTAGTAATATATTAAAAAATAAATTCCGTTGAGGCACGCACAAACAAATATTTTGCAAATTTCACGTAATCTAAACTATAACAGTAATCTTTGTTTATTACTATAAGCAAATATCTACATACTTATCAACAATAGTTTGTAAAAAATAATAACCTATGAACCACAATTATGGAATTTTCTGTTATTCAATAAATTCCATGGGTTTACAATAAAAATAATACCAAATATTTCTTTTAGAATCATTAAAAAATTTGTACATCAAGGTTTACCTGGAGAACCTTGCTTTTTATGTTATTTTTTTATTTCTATAATTATATTTTACTCAGTGTTGGTTAAATTGTCTCATCTTGTTTCTGTATAAGACCGTCGGTTAGTGAGTGGTACGAATACAGGTTTGTGTAACTATATATGTGGTTACAGTCATTGTCTTTATGAGATCAGCGATGACGGTGCCTCTAAGGTCATCGCATAGACATAGGCCTCGCCGACGATATGTATGTAGTTTGTTTTCATTCCCTACAGTCTGAACAATTAATGCTTTTAAGAGCTTATTTACACTTGATCAGGGTCATAACAATTAACTTTGAATGCATTTTCGTAAGATCTTGTTTCATTTTCAACTTTTGTGCATCTTGAACTTGTCGAAAAGTGTTTTACACGGAATTGAACAGAACATTTGAATATTTTCATGATGTTTTTCAATATGACAGCTTAATCTACAAAATATATTAAAATCTGTGAGATACCAGTCTTTATCTGTCGGTTTCATTAGTTACTTAGGTTGGACTTCCTTAAAACCCCAAATATATCTGACGATATAAATTACAATTTCATGTTTTCAGGTTGATATAGTACTTATGTCATATTAGTTACATAGATAAAATGTAATTATATACTCGTAATCATTTGTTTATTTTGATGTTTTGAGGTTACTCATATCAGTTTCGATATCTTTCGTCCCAGAATCTTTAAGCTTCATCAACAATACGCAGTATGCGAATCAGAAATATTGATTACAGTATGTATCGATAAACAAAAAATTTGCGCCGTATATGAAATACAAAGGAATTAGACTACAGTGTCAAAAATAGTTTCAATAGTTTTTTTTAGCATAGTTGCAAGAGACGCACTTATTATTACCTAAATATTTCTTGGTAACTGACGGAGTTTACTCTCCCACAGTTTTACTATCCCAAAGTCAACGTAGCGCAAATTTACGATTACTGGTATTATATTCGGGAATTCTCTAACAATATTCATTAAAATTGTATGTTTTTTTTTTGTATTCAAAGTGTATGTCTGATCCACCAACCCGCATTAGGCGAGCGTGTGTGGATTATGGCCTAACCCCTCTCAGCTCTCTAGAAAGAGGAGAGGAGACCCGAGCCCAGCAGTGGGACATTAATGGGTTGCTGATGATGATGATAATGCATTCAAAATTACGATATATAGTTACTGGATACAACAGTCTGTAAATTGTTGGATTTCTCTTAATCATCAGTCCAAAGATTGCAATGTTACTTTACTTTCATTGTTTGGTTTTTAAGTCTACAAAAGATTAGATGACAAAACCAAGTCAGCATCATCACAAAGACAAAACTCTTCTCATTTGTATGTATTACCAGAGTATGACCTTCCATTGTTAGTTAGTTTAAATAGGAGGTGTTTAGTACGCGGACATGTTAATTTAACTTACATGAACAATGATACCGGTGATGCTGCACAAGCGTAACTTGAAAGCGAAAGGTGATATTTTGTAAAGTTTTGTGGATAAAGCGGATATAGCAATAAGTCGGTGTCGCTCAGCGGACCTTTGAGCGACACAGACTTGTTGTTATAAACGAAATTATAGTGTCGAGACTATTTTGTGCCAATATCTACACGATAAGCAAGTAATAAATTATTTATACATTTTTAAATATATTATAGTAGTTTATGCAATATAAAAACACGAGAGTCTGTTTATCGATAATAGATTGACTCGAGTGTTTTAATACCTAAGTTATATGCAGTTTCATACACTACTTTATATTCACTCATAGGAAAAATTGAAATTAAACAAAGTAGGTAGGTTACAAGGAAGGAAGTAATGCGTGCGCCATTTTTTTCACAGTTCGAACTGCGCATGCGCGCGCCTTTTTTTTCATATTCAGCCTAAAATCAAAAAAAGATAGCGGTACTATAATAACTTTTATTTTTAATTTTATGTATATGCGTTTATAAAGTGCGTCTGTAGGTATAGAACCGTCTTTGAATTCGTAATTCGAATTTTTCGATTTGAGTGTAGATGAACATATAAGTATAATATTTTGTAAACATAACTTGTGATATAATTCTAAAGTCGGATAAAGTGATATAATGTATGCGCGCGGCGCTCCGGACTACTTTCTCTTGAATTCGGTCGCGAAAGTTGTCTCACCGCGCACTTTCTATTATAGTTCAGTACGAGTGGTGTGTCTTATAACCAAACAATGTAAATATTTTACATTTCTGTTAACTTATTATTTACTTTTGTGATTTTTATAACATACTTATCGTTTGAATGATAAATCAAGTAACAAGTATGCGGCCCTTGATTAAGAAATGTAGTACTATGCGATAATTATCAAATATCAATGATAAACTTTATCATTCACACTAATTCAATAATAAAGATAGCTATGCATGACATAATATCGATGATGGAGATATACATATAATTCATGACTAATTTTTGGCCTACAATTGGCCACCAAGTAAACAATCTACGTACCATCGATAAGCTTCCATGAAAACATTTGATTGCGCGCACCTATAATAAAATATTTCCTTAATGTTGGCACTGATTAACGGTCTGATGCTGGAAAGCTAAGTGAAATGCCTAGAAGGCTACTATTAGCTAGGTATAGAGCGAGACAAACTACCAAGTAGAGCCACTTTCACCTTCGTTTCATCTCAACTTTGTGCTTGAAATTTATGCAAAAAACTGAATGATATTTTCAATATGTTGTAATAATAGTACCTATTTATAGAAAAAGAAATTGCATCATTATACAAATAAATACATTTGTAACAGTTGTATTTAATCAAGTATCGTGAGTTACGGTAATGTTCTACTTTGCCAATCTTATGTTGTGCACTTACCTATCGTTGTACTAAACCACGTGGTGTTATTTTAATATCGGTCTAGTTGCGTTGTTATGAAGCGCGTACCTACCACGCGGTGCGAGTAAATACTACATAGTAGGTTCATAATAAGGTTTATTTTATTTAGCATATCGCTATGTACTCAATGAACTTAATCTTTATTGCCATAACAACGTACTATCTCCCAAGATCTGTTTCTACCGGTGCGGAGCGTTAGGTGCAAGTGTTTCTTTTCCACAATATCTGTTTGTGAAAAAAATATAAACATTACGAGATATTTAGTACCTAAGGTTAATGTTGTTAAGTGTCAAAAGCAGTATTAATGAATAAAAAAGTTATATTTCTTTTGTCAGTTTACTGCCATCTAGTTGTTCACTGTGGATTCACGCAGTGTTGATACTTGGTTGTAATTCGAGACGCGAGCTGTAGATGGCGCTGCGTTGAAGTCTAAAGTTCGAAAATATATTATTTTGTGATTTGTTTACATACAACGTTTGAATTGTTTGTTTGTCTTGTGACGTATTGTTATTTACTATTTTTATATATTTAAAAATGCATGTAATAAAAAGGTAGGTGTTATCATTATGAGCATTATATCAGACTAGCTCTGTTTATGTATTAAATTCTATTATTTCAACTGTAAAATGCCAGTTACTTTGCAAATCCAAGGGCGATAGATTTTAGAAAAACTAGGAAAATAGTAAACGCCGTCGTCTTTTGTCTCCAAATAGCGGCGTCACCCCAAGAGTGCGGAAGGTCCTCGGTTGTAACCTTGATTTCATGCACATTTACACAGACGGCTTAAATTTTAGATTTATTGTATTCTGTTCTTATGGTGTGACAAGAACCTAGAACTTTGACGTTAACGTCTCCGTTTATAGTTACGTACAAAATTAATTACAAACAGCCCAAGAAGATTACATCATTTTGTCATTAATTTGCTGTCGTCTAGATGTCACATTCGGCGCTAAAAAGTAAGGAACTTTGTTCAGCAATTTTCTTATTGTGACAATAAGCTAAAGTAAGTACAAATTAATACTGTCAATTAGCTTTCTGTACATTATGTCTTTTTTAGGGCTCCGTAGCCAAAAGCCAAAAAACAACTCGATGTATATTGATGAAATTTGGATAATAGGTGTCTTGTGTGGGCCGCTACTAGGTTTGATAGTTAAAATAATAAAAATAAATATTTTTAAGGGGGGCATCCATATATGACAGAAGTTTTTTTTTTCATCAAACATTTACGTGTGGAACATACTTCGACAGATTTTTTAAAAACACTTTAAATATTCTAAGAATATTTTTTGATAAGGTAAATATTTCCGGAAATAAACGCTCCAAAAGTAGCATAAATTGTGTCTCCCCACATATTTTCTAAATCGTAAAATCTAAAAATCTGATAAAAATCACAAAAATAACGCTTAGTAAATACTTTCAACCAATTGATGAAAACATGATAGTATATATAATACAGTTTTTGAGTTATTGCCGAAAAACTGCACTTCTCAACAAAAGGACGTAAACAAACTAAGTTTAAACTTAGTTGGCAATACTTATTATATTAAAAATTATCTTAACGCACGCCCTAATAATTATAATCAGTCTTATGTCAGTAAAATAAAATACGTTTAATGTTTTCATATTAATTTATTTTATCTGACATTTAGTTATAAAACTGGAGAAATCCGGACATAATCAACCTCCTTAGAGCTTATTATTATTATGTAACGTTTATCCAGGTCACCTCGGTTCTTTCAGACGATACATTTTATCGAAATTTACAAGTCACTGATAGATGTTATCGAGTTCCTTGTTTTTTATTAGGTATTATGAATATGAATTAATTAAGCTTATGTCCATGTCGTTATAGATTAAGAATACGTAGTGTGACTACCCCATTTCAACCCGTGGGCGTAACCATATGTAGTCAAGTGCACTGCAAGAAAAGAAAATTTCGAAATAAAACCCTATACCAACCTGTCGGGCCAGCGTGGTGTAGTAGGCTAAATTCCCTCTACAATGTTTGGAGGAGACTGGTGCCCAGCAGTGGGAAGTTTATGGGTTCTAATGATGATGATGATGATGAAGCTCATGCAACCGACATTGTTAACTAATTTAAAACAAAACAGATACTTAAATAGTCTTAACTCCAATAATTGGGAACATTGATAGACTGGTTTCCCTAACTTCGTAGGATTAAATGAACTTAAAAATCTGTTTGCGAAACACAAGCCCTTAACAGCTCATGTAAAGAGTTCAAAATAAAATGATTAGATCATTATTATGTTGTGTAAATTGGTAGGTAATAGTTAAGCTGAATGCATGATACCGATTACCGAATATACCTCTGGAGAATTTCCGAGGAATCTTCGGTATCAGCCCACGTTGGAGTCGTATCCGATACTGTACGCAAGATTAGACTTTATGTCATTGGGCCTAATAATACAGAAGCAGGCATGATGTTGATACTTAATTAATACCTAAATATTTATTATGAGTTACTGTTTTACTACGTATTAATTTTGAATCTACATATTTCATGAAAATATCATCAGCAAATTTTCACTGTTTAGTCCCACGACCCTTTCGTCCCACAGAATGTGGGTTTATTTTCTCATTCAGTGATTCTTTCCATTGACAAGTCACAAAATGTCGTCGTGGGAGGAAACAGGCTGGAGTGATATCAATTAAATTTATTTATACGTACTTACCTTCTTAGTTAATATGTTATTTCTTAACTAGGTATTATGATATTGCAAGACGTGTGAAGATTTCTGTCGGCTTGTCTATCAACGGTGACAATGATTTGCCAAACAAGCTTATTTTCTCATACTGTTTACGTAAAACTGCTGAACCGAATCACGTATGATATTGCTAACTATGAATGACGCTAATGAAATTATCTCAAAGCACTAACCACAAGCAAACATCGGTCTGTGACATCAGCCAACATAAACATACGTTGCATTAAACTAGTTTTTTTTTAAATAATACATTGACATTTAGGAAATATCGTAGGTTTTTGAACTCTGTATAATATATATTATGAAACTGGTTTTTTATTCGTGCCTGGGAATTATTGACTTGTATTGGTAAAGTATATCTTTTAATAATTGCATGTTTATTATTTAGTGTAGTGTTTTTACTAATTATTAGGTATAAGCAATTATTATATTTTTTATTCCCGTTTACACAAGCTATACCAACGACTTTATGGACCATCGAAAATGCACATGACAGAATTTTGTGTAACATAATGATTAAAACGCTAAGCTTTATCTTATTAACACTGGTGATGGTATATAATTAAGATCTTATAATATTTTTATATGTAAATATTAAGACTGGCTTGTTTTACACTATGAGTCGTAAAGTGTAATAGTTTTCTTGTCAAACACGTATGATTAAGCTGGACAGAGTACGTGCTATACTGTTAGGTAACGATATGCGAAATTTAAACCGTCTACTTAAAACAGTTTAAAGATTTGTTTTCAATGTCATTGAAATGTTATGAAAAAATAGGGTTTTTGCAATGAATTACGAAGGTCGGGCCTTCGTCCACGTTCACTGGTTGTGTCATAGATTTTCTACGCTTACCTTTTAGTTAAGAAGTGTATAAATACAATAGAAGATTAATGCGAATGTAGATGCCATCAAAAGATATTGCGAATTCATAGAAAGTTGGAATAAACTTTAGAGACACTGTTCCATAAGTTATTCGATTATATAGCGATTTATGAATCTAATATATATCTTTAAAACGTAAATCTAATAATATCTAGTCTATATCTGGAGCCTATTTATATTATATATATATAATATAAATAGCATTGTATAACCTAGTAGCCTACAGTATAATCCGTATTGAATTTTAGTTTATAACTCATTTAAATTAAAATATTAACTCATTTAAATAATAAATTTCAACCCTAAGGACTTGGCTATGTGTATCAAATTGGAAAAATATGAATAGCGGTTACCTAAAGACGTAGAGACAGGCATTGTGGGCAGAAAGAATGAGTAGATACGTAATATATACTAAATTATATGTATAGGTACGAGTATCCGTGTTCGTTCGAAATTTGGGAGATTCGGTTGTCCGGGTAATCGAGAATAAACTGATTATTGGCAGTTTAAAGCCAAGTTACATCAAATTAATAGACTAGGTGCCTAGGTATACATCATAAATTATGAAAATGGAGAACATACGATACTTTCGTTGTACATAGGCATTTATTGTTTTCGACTTTAAAGAGCGAAACAACAAAATAGTTTAGGTACAGATTGTATTGACCTAATATTTTTCACTAGATGATAAGAAAAACAAACAATTTCCTACGTACGTATTATTGAATCTAAAACATGATAATGACACTAACTGGTGTATTAGTTAGATTGTCATCATCATCAGCAACCCATTAAGTCCCACTGCTGGGTTCGGGTTTCCTCTCTTCTGTCAAGAGAGCTGAGAGAGTTTACGCCATAATCCACTCACGCTGGCCTAGTGCAGGTTGGTGGATCAGACATACTCATAGAATTTCTTCTAGGGTATGTGGGTTTCCTCACGATGTTTTCCTTCACCGTTAGCAGATGGTAAGTCACTTGACTAGTACATATAAATTCCACAAAGTGGAATCCACATTGGTATTGCCGCACAGTGTAACGAATGTATGGGAGAAACATAAAAAAATCATAAGTTCAATGTAACGGCATATTATAATTTGTAAACTATAAAAGTCTGTTCTATAACTATGCCCCTCTTCCCAGTTACAAACTAAGAAACCATTAAAACCATTTTAAAATAACTTAGTATAAAACGTTTGTTTGTCTGTCAGGGTTCTTAAACAGATGTTATACGAGTTACTTACAGTGAGTAAGATAGGACGCTCTTTAAAAATATTTAAAATAAAAAACAAAATTTAAAATTTTGAAAAATAACCACGATGTAAACAGTACAAAAGAAGAAACGAAACATATAAAAAGGTTTAAATAATTTAATTATAAATCCCCGACGAAAAGAAAATACCTAAGTAGTGTAAAAACAATCCCAAGAAAATTCGTCGGGCCCTTATCCATTCAGCCACCATCGCTTTAATTAGATTAACTAGCAGTTAATAAATAAGGGCGATGAAACATTAAAACACGTAGTCCTTAGGCATTCAACTCTTAACAGTTACGAATCACCGTTTTCAAATTTTATCAACGATTGCTATCTTGTATTTTTGTTACGTATCAAATGAAAACTAGCTGTTTGATTAACACCTATCGTTTCCCTAATGAGCAATATTTTCATAGTATCGTAATCAGAAACGTTTTCAAGAAAAATATTCTTTAATGCAGGCAATAAGAGCTGTGACTGTTCTTAGTGATGTGCATTTTAGTGTTTTTATGCAATATAAGACTTAAATAATATATAAAATATTAAAATATTATTGCCATGTAATATAACATACTAGCTGCAATTATTTAATGGACAGAATATAAATACTAGTTTCTGAAAGCCTGTTTATATTAAAATAAACTGTTTTGATTAGACCATTCTGTCAATTTTCGTTATGTCAACCGTCAGAATATTTTAGGTTACACAAGATTTGAGAAACTCAATTTGATATAACTTTTACAATTTGACATAGTTGATAATTTAGTTTGACTATAGTTTGAACAATCTATTGGAATCAGTCTGTCCAAATCTATGATTTTCGGAAAAATTTTAACATAATTTTGTGCAATAATTACTATAGTGTAAGAAAAATGTTAAATCAAAAAAATACTTATATAAATTAAGTAAGGCCCCTAGCCCTTATTGGGTAAATTTGTTTTATATATTATGTGTGTACGAGTGTATAAATACCTACTTGGACAGTATTTATTTTAATTTGCTGTAATAGTTGGAAATGTATTTTTTTTATATCGTAATCCTGCCAATTTGAAGCATTACATAATTTTCACGTAGGCATTATTTCATAATATCGGTAAAGTGATGTTGTAATAAGATCCCTTTGGGGACACGGAACGTTATTCAACAAAACTTACAATAAAATTCTGACAGTTCTTTAATCTATGGTTATCTATATTTTATTGTCTATACATAAAATTCTCTCTACAAAAGAATTTAGTCGTTTCTTTGTATTGAGAAAACTTACCTAGGTAATTAAAATAGCGTCGTAGCGTTTCTGAAGAACAATGCCTGTACTATTATATAGGAAGCAGGAAAATATCTCGATGGTAGTTACATCCTAAGGAGTGTCTTTATAATGTACCGTTTTAAATTTTTATTTTATTTATACATCTATTAAAAATTGCTGCTAGGTATGGCGCTTGTCTGTGTAGTGATGGATTATGAATACATAACGTCATCGTCACTACCCCATTTCAACCCGTGGCTGTCGTACATGGCGATTATGGGACTTTGTTTGGAGGAGACCTGTGCCCAGCAGTAGCACATTAAATTATGGGTTGTAATGGTGATGGCGCTATGTTATATATTCTCAACTAAGAATAAATTATTCTGTTAAAGAAATACCTCATAGATATTATTGTTCTTGAACGTAGTTTACTACTACTATGTACTAAAGTGTGTCATTAATAAAAACATTATGATTCATAGAGAATACCCTTACTACGTTTATGATTTAACCTAAATAAATTGACGTCATTATTAATAGATAAGTAATTATATGCGTTCAATTTTCAATCAATACAATAAAAATTTACTACAGCTATTATGTGTATTACGTGTTATATCTAATGGCTCATAGTTGTTCTAAGTATGACGTCTATAGATTAAACTTCGTGACTGGTAGTCTAACGTTATTAGACACCACCCGATAAGCTCTCCATTGTACTCGGTATCATAATGTGACAACTATTTGCTAGTTCATTATCAAATAGTTAAGCTAACTAATTAGTATAATTGCCAGTTTGTCAACTACTTATTTCCAATTCAACCTTCGTGAATTTAATCCTTCGATTATCTTATAAACTTTAAAGGTAAATAAGGTTAAGGGGCACATTTATATGTGTAAATATTTAAACCATAGAGCAAATATTTTGCAAGACTATTGTCTCAGCAGTTGACAGTAAGTAGGTACGTTCAGAAACAATTATTGTAGTGTAGGATTATGTACCAAGGTATACTTGTACGACACTTGTTGCGTAACCTATTGTGTACTGGTATTAAAGTGAATTAATGATATCTACATTGTAAAGTTATATTTTTAATCTGTCCCCTAAATAGGTCAGACAACAGTACAATAGCTTAATGGGAGTGATAAGCAACGTCAGATCGTGTTTTTATTTCATTTCCTCTTCGACCTAGAAATTTAATACGAGATTTGAACTATGAATTGAAAACGATAAAAAGCAATTTAGAAACATTCATGTAAGCCTGTAGGCCAGTCAATGAATGATTTTGAAGGGAAATGTCGAAAGCAGAAACTTTGACTTAGGAGCTTTGTTTGGACTAGTTAGGAGAAAGCAAAAAACCTAAAAACGGGACCTTCTTTGTGCTCCCCCCCCCTCTCGGGCTGTTAAGACGACTAAGGACTTTTAGTATGTTTATCTCCTAACTAGTCTAAACAAAGTTCCTAAGACAAAGTTTCTGCTTTCGACATTTCCCTCCACAGTACCATTTCGAGCACTCATTTACTAGACTACTGTAAATTGTAGTCTATAATGTTCACCCGTTGTAATTTTTTGTGTACTCAGATTACCGTTACTCGTCAAATCTTGTCTTAGATTTCTCTCATACTTTTGTTTGCAAATTTCTCGAACTTACTCGAAACTGTTTGTCGAAATAGCTAAGTTTGCATAAGGCCACGGCCGCCGAAATCGCGTCACCGCCTATTTCAATAGGCAATACTAGCTTCTAAGCAACCAGCTGTTATTGAATTTATTTTATTAACTTTATGCATATTCGTACATTTAATTTATTGTCAGATTAACACTTTCAGTCGGTACCTTTACAAATACAACATAAGTAAACCTTTTCCCTATCACCAGATTATCGTTATTACGTTTTGGGATAGCCTGTATATTAAATTTTTAAGTATTTTTTTTAAACATAATCAGATAGTTGATAATTATATTATTGTTACGTCGTAGTTGCCTCATCTTAATTCCTCTTTATATTATACGTAGGCTCTTAAAATCGTCTAAATAATAAAAGAGGAGTGTACCTACAAAAGGTTCCGTGTAGTGACGGATTAAGAATACATAATGTCACTACCCCATCTCAGCCCATGGGTGTCGTAGAAGGCGACTAAGGGAGTGACCTTATTCAGACAAGAGCACTGCGAGAAAAGGAAAATTCGAAACAAACCCTATACCAACCCGTCTGGCCAGCGTGGTATAGTAGGCTAAATTCTCTCCACATTCTTTGGAAGAGACCCGTGCCCAGCAGTGGGACATTTATGGGTTGAGATGATGTACCTACAAAATAGGTATTCAAATAGTAAGTACCAAAAGTAGATCTTCATTAAATAAAATTGTGTTAAATTGCTCTAACAGTCCCGTAGCAACGTTTGAATGTTTGCATTTGTAATTTTTATCTAATTTAGAAGCTGGGCCGTGCCGTTATTTCAGTGGTCTGTTTTAGTACATTGTCAAAACAACAATAATGTATTATGTTATAAACGGCACTACGTTCGTGTAAATTTTGACTCTCATTGGCATTCATGACACAAATTAAAAACTGAGAACAAAAGAGTCGTCTGTTCCGTTACTTCCGTTAACGTCATCCTGCACTCCATTCAGATGCTGAATAAATACAGATATCCATAGCGATGCTGTTTCTGACGCCAGTTGGCAAGGGCCTGCATCCGATACAAATTTGCTTTATTGATTTATAACTAAAAATAAAATATGATTTTAATATTATGCAAGTTTTTATCATTAGTAAGAAATGTGAATCAGTTGCCAGATTACTTTGTCATACGTGCAAAAAAGATCAACAACTTAATATGACGAACTGAATGAAGATTGATATTGCTTAATCTATTGATGATTAATATTTCAAATACTTACGTATGTATTTTATTATGTTTTGTAAAGATCAATTTATTGCAGGAAATAGTTTTCCTTCCCCTACATATAAACAAACGTCTATAAAACGCGTGAATTGACGCATTATTTCATAGAATTATTGAGCTGTCAGCAGATATAATTATGGTTCAAAACAAAACATTGTTCATTTATTTTTGTCCGTTTATGAATGGCGAATCTGTTTCATTTTGACCCCGGGTTTAATTTTGATCAAGGGTAGAGCTAGAATTGAAAATATTTTTATTCATCATTTTATGGTATTATTAATATGTCATTTTTTGGGTACCAAAAACCTACTTACATAAATATCATGCTTAGGTCTAAACTTCAAATTATACTATATCATTTATCACAATTATCACCTCATCAGAGACATTTTTGACAGCTGAAGTATTCAAAACTAGACCTAGACATTATATATTAAAAATATTGTTGCGAGTCGTAAATTTGCGCACGGTTTTTTTTAAATTACCAGACCTTCTTCATTACATTTATAGCAGTTTGCATAACACTACGTATACGGGTACTGCAGCTTGGTGTTTCCGTTTAGAAACCAGCGGTTTAAATTATTAGGCAACGGCGGCGTCTAGCGCCTCGTATTCACATGGCATGTTCAAGGGTAGCCTATTCAAAAAGCTAATTATCACCTAATTTATAATAGCTACTTAGAAATCACTGCCAATGATGTTTGGCTTTTTAGAATACTCACATATGCATATTTTATAGCGTAGAGGTAGTATTTCTTAATCGTCTGTTCGTGACGTCTATTATTATATCATTCGAGTTGTTTTGCAATTTTCCTTGTATCGTCGAGGTCCGGTAATTCCTTTGGTACGTACATCAGACAATTTTCCGGCGAGAATCACATGGCGTCTATGACATGATACAAATATGATTTCGATCAAACATCCTGTTCATGAAACAAGATACTCGGTGAGAATATTACCAACTTGTCTCATTAATAAATTACTGACTCCACGCAATAACGCTTGAGGATCGAGTTCCTACTGTTGCGGCGTGATCACTCTGGTTACAAATACAGTCATAGAATATAAGACAAGTTCATAATGATAACAGGTATATTATGTATTGACAAGCAAGTATACAATTGTGCGTTTTGTTTTGATTATTAAATTTATTGCATTTAGCACTGCGTCACGAGATTACGAGATTTATTAGAATAATGTTATTGAGTACATATTATTATTTAAAACTAAATAAAAACTATCTACTTACATCTACAAGTACTATTTAGAATACTATGAATAAAATAATAATAATACAAAAAAAGATCCTTTTCTTTCAAAAGAGAACAGGATTAACGAACAACACTATTGTGTCATTGTATCTATTTTAGAAAAAAAGGAAAAAAAAACGAGATCCATTTCATTAAAATCTTAAGTTATTGCCTTTCAGGAGAGTTTAAGACAAGGTAATCCAAAACAAAAAATCTTGGTTCTTGGATGTCTAGTTTAAGCTGTTTGTTTTATCCGTTAGTCAGTTAAAATATATTTATGACGCATTTTGTCCTTCTGTGTCGGTTAGTATGCATTACCAACACTATTTTAGGTATTTTGCTACTACATTACAATAGGTATTTACTAATTAAGGTCAGTTGAGTCTAACCTAAAGTTCGCACAGCGATTATTTAGTATTCTTTGATATGAAAATGTGTAATACCGAATAAAACAGAACTTTTCCTAGTCATTCGGCGCCGCCACCAACGTGTATATTTTTGAAAGATACAACCTTCGCACTAAGTTTTACACATATCCTAAACAAATGACCCATGACCTCGCGATTTTTCTTATAGCAAAACAATGTTATTATTATTTATTTTACTTTACGGTGTTCGATCATTATTGTAAATCTCTTGGGAAGGCCTTATATCCAACAGTGGAAGTATGACGTCATTATCATTTATTTTTACAATTATATATTTATTAATTTATTTATTCCGGAAGGAACATTGCTTAATTCAATAATAACCAGTTCATTTGATACAAAAGCTAAAGATGTTTCTATGGTGTAAATTAATATTATTCTTACTGGGTGTTATCCTAATACATTCGGTACCGACTTATGACTAACCTGCATGTTATTGTGTCCAAAGTCACAATGCAAAAATGATTAATATCGATCAAGTTCAGATTTGTCAGCAGCATATTATATAACCGGTAATAGTTTTTGCGTACACAAAAACGATTTACTTAGATAAGTTTTTGCCGGTTGACTAAAAAGTTTAGCTATAAAAACATAACAAGTAGTAAATACGTACCAATTAAGGTCTTCAACAGAATCAGACTGGACAGACGATAGCTAACAACATAAAATAAAGTTGAATATTGGGCAACTGAAAAATTATTGATAATAATGTCTTTCTTAAGAGAAAAGGATTAACGAACAAAACTTGTCATTGTATCATTATGGAAAAACAGGCGTCACATGAATATTATTGTTAGGGAAAATACACGCGGAAATCATGTACCTTATAAATAACGTCACACTCCAGAAAGGGTTTTCCTTATTAGACATATTACACATAACACACCATTTAAATTTTTTTGCTCCGGCTCTAATATGTAGATTGTTAGTTTGGCCACCGTGACGGTTACTTGTTACTTTAGTTGCCCCCCTGCCAAAGCCATTTCTCTTATCAACACCTTCCTATAAAATAACCCACATTTGGACATATTTTTTGATCCGTTAGGCCAGACAATGAGAAATGTACTTAGTTATTTTAATATTATTATTATTAATAAAAATTAAACTGTTCTAAATAATAATAAAGTTAGTAGTAAGGATATATATATTTTTATTTGTTAAAGTTCTGTATAATTCTATCGTGTTAAATTGTTTTTTGTTATTTTTATTATAATTATTCTTGGCTTTATAATTTCAATTTAGTTAGTTGTTAGTTATAATAGTTACGTCTAATATAAAATATAACTGTCTTGATTTAACAGCTGTAAACTTATATTTTTATGAAATAAATAAATAATTATGAAATACTTGTTTATAATAACGAAGGTACACTTAGATTGTCAAGTCCAAGTCACTCTCTGAGATTGAAGGTACCAATTAGTACCACTATATATATTAATAATAATAATCGTTTATTTATTTTCTCCACACATCTATATTCGATGACAATTTTTTTCTGCACTTATAATAAATAGATAGGTAGGTGATTGCGATTAATGAGGTTTTCTATATATATTTAACAATAGTTTAACTTGAGCCCTTTAGGTCACTGAGCTTTTCGGTCTTTGATCTTTATGTGCCTACGTTATGAGTTCATTCACTTGAATCTCTGAACTTGACGATCGCATCAACCTTACGACCTCCCGACGGCGACGTCTCATTTTCAAGGCTGAGTTCAGTACTCTCCTGCCAAGATATTTTCGAGCTCAAAACCGGCTTACTAATTCGTGTTACAGTAATTTATTAATGTATTACAAATACAACAGGACATCAAGAAATACGATATAGTTATTTTTGCCCACGGTTTTATACAAATGAAGCAAATATGCGTAGGGCCCGCGTGACAGAAACAGTTATCGTAGTCTACTTTTATGTAGACGTTAAATACCAAGCAAATAATTTAGCAGTTGGCGATCATAACATGCGACACATAGTCACAAAGTTCTGTTTTTGCGTAACTCCATAAAAATAGTACAATAAGTTTTAAATATTTTTTATTTCTTTTTTATTTTTTACCTAAAACGCTGTAATAAAACAAGTAAATAATTATAAAATTATAATAACTCGACTGCAACAATCAACGCACTAAAAAGATAAAAAAAATGTTTGTAATGAATATTCCTGATTAAATTTAAATATAATGTATATATTTGTAATTTCCATTTGATTCCTTTTATTTTGATACCGTACTCGATACGTTTGATTAAAAAAAAATTTTTCTCCTAACAATTTGGCGCCAAAAGTCCGCCGTTTTCTTTCTTAGCCTATCTAAGGATACTTGGGTTTTTTGAGACGAATGTAACGAAACCTCAACAGTCGAAATCCCTCCAGCCATTTGGAAGAAACGTGGGAATAAAGAAATTTACAAACATACAAGATACGCGCGAAAAACAATACCCGTCCTGGCAGTCGGGTTAAATATTGTACTACGATAGTGTCCAGTTTTACATTGAGTGCTAATATAATAACATAATTTTAAATCTACAAATCTGACGTAACCGGGTATTCATCGACTGATATACATATCAAATCATAAGACCTAAGTTAGCACAGTTGTCTGTATTACTCATTGTTGCATTTCCAATTTTGCCATATTTTCTATACAAAAAAAAATCACCTATTAACATAAGTAGGTTGAGTCATTTTCGAATCCATTACCAGACACGAAGGCAAGGATATTAATAGATAAGTTTTGACACTAGTGAAATAGCTGAAAACAATTTAAGGTTTACGTTTTAAATAGGCTCTACAATATCAACATGTTAGAATGCGAAAAGTGATGATTTTCGATGAAAAGAGGTGAAATACTAAAGAATCTATGATATCAAAATGTGTAAAACAGTAACGTGACTGGCTGACTGACAGACAACGCACAGCCTAAACCTAAAATTTGTCGAATATATTTGCTGAATACCCAAGACGACAACTAAGGAAGTAATTTTCAAAATTCATTGTCGGGGACGTTTATTACTAACAGTTAGGTATCTAATTTGAAATTCAACGCTTTGGATATCAAATCAATCAATTAAATTCAGCCTACTGCAGTCTTTGCTGCATAGGCATCTTCTAGCACGCGCCATAAAACTCGGTCCTCCGCCTCCCGCATCCAGGTAGTCCCTGCGATCGTTTTCAGGTCGTTTAAATAGAATCAACCCCTAAAGTGGGGCGATGCCAGAAATTTCAAGATTCGCGCTTTTTAAAACACAGCTATAAATATGTGTAAACGTCAAAATCAACTCACACGAAGTCGCGAGCTAATGCTAGTCCGAATTCTTTTGTGTTCAATTTATTACGAAATATTACCAAACAATATTTAAATACTTATAGTAGGTAGGTACTGCATTTGCGCGCATCATTTAATTTTTTTATGTGCATTTTGTTTTATAATTATCCGCCACGTCGCGTCGATCGTGATATTCAAGTGGATGGCATTGTACTCTTCTATAAATTAGCGCAAAGCAATTTACATATGACGACAACATCGACGGCTCGACGCTCATGGTCTAACAAGGCCGATGACCGCCATACTGAACGTTTACTTCAAGTTAGCCGTCTGGCATAAAATAACTGATCACAGACGTATCGCCAATACCCTGCTTGCAATTATTCTTTTCACTCTTTCGGAGTATTTTTTAAACCTTCCAAGTAGGTACACACAGTACATTCGATTTACTTAGTTTAGTAGGAGCTTTGAGAATATCATGATAACAAAATGATAAATAACGACCATGTAGTAGATAGGTACCTATCATAACTATTTGAATAGTATTATTCATTAAAGATCTGCATACTACATTACATGTCATATTGATGAAAGTGAAAGATATCGAAATAGAAGTGCAGAACATACATATAGCAAACTAAGGTGTGAGATTTTTAGCGAATTGGATATTGACATAACAAATATTGAAAGTGTTTTCTTTGAGTTTTCGCATTAAACACTTGCTAGTACAATCTTAACGGGATTACGTTTTATTTTACACGATTTACATTGTTCAGAATGTCAAACAAATGTAACTTTGTCGTGATTACGCATAGGCTCAGCTGTACTTGAAAAAAGTACAATAGCTACCAGGAAATCGCAGATTGTGTCCAATCAATTATAAAATTAAGAATTGAAAGTAAAAACATTTTTTGTGATACCAAAAAGCGATTAGGCAGTTTTTCACCTGAACAGCAAAACTAGTACTTTTTTTTACAAACGAAAAAGATCATTACAAAAACTGCTCAATTAAATGTTGTTTCCCTCCAGGTAACTACGAAGGTCGTGAACTGCCAGGAACACGAAAAACCAAATAATAGTACCAACGGTAGTCAATTTACCGGTTAAGTAATGATAATAATTGCGTAAACAGAAAAAAAAATTGTCAAATGTGTACATAATTTGATTCATTCTTCCTGATTACACAGTTTAGTCGAAGGATTTACCTATTCAAATGTTTTGTAACTCTTTTGTAAGTTTGGCCGTTAAATCAAGACCATTATATTGCTATTGTGTTGTCTTTATTAACATAGTTGATCTTTAGTTGATTATGTGACAAACGTTGGAGTAAACTCGTACGTTGGCACCAAGCCGAGCGAGCATTCCGCCCCGACTCGACTCGGTCAACCCGATGGCGCGTGTCGGCGCCTCGTTCGTCCTCCACCTTGAAATTTTATTGATCACAGCTAAAAATAAGAAAACGACCCGCTACAAATGTATGTATTTGTAATAAACCCACTTTGTGAACGTTCTCAATGAACCTACGTCACACCGGGACCGGTGGCAGTTAGTTACTTTGATACTATACAATTTATCAAGTTTCCTCTTTAAAATATATTAAGAAGAAGTATAATGTGCGAATGTGAAGTGAAACTAATGAAAGTAAGTCATAAATGGTATAAGTTTATCTTGTGTACCAACATCAATATACAAACCTCTACCATAGTTAAATATAAACATGCATTTGTTTGTGTAACACAATTGCAACCAACGTATGTAAAATTACAGCTTCATATCCAAATTAACCCTAAGTCTACTGGTATCTTGGTTCAAGATTTAACCTGAATAATAGTTGAAGCCTAAGGTTGGCATTAAAACTGATTTATTGAAATATAGTTTGAGCACAATAACCACAACTGATATCTCTACGTGCCTTTTTAAGGATGAAGACGCTCAACTCAAAAGACATTAGCAAGCCTATATTCGGTGACCGCAATGTAGTTTGCTTAACCTCATTACGCAACAAGCTTGTCAATAAGCACTTCATATTACTCACTCCACATTTAGGATAACGTAAAGAGAGTATCTTTAAATAAACATTAATGATATTGAAGTAGTTCCTTCGTACTGCGCAGTTTGTATAGATAAGCGGTCAGTGTAGGAAACTGGGGTTCCTGCAGTCGAATGATTGCAGTCAGCGACCTGTCTGGGCGAAATTAACGACGTATTTATTCTATTTATGGACAGACCTACATTTTTCTTTTGAATGGTGGAATGGAATTATTCCCTCAGACTAAGACTGGAGCAAACGTCTCTTCTGTTTTAATGTAGGTTGTGAGGATGGTGCATAGGTTATTAACTAGTAGGTGTAAAAAACGACCATTTTTGAGTACTGAATTTCCGAAACAACTTAATTCGCTGGTGGGTTTCAATGCTTTTTTAAGAAAATAAATAACGAAGTCAAACTTCATGTATAGCTGTCAATTTATTTGACTGACGGTTATTTATGATGGTTATATTGTGGTTGATGGGGCAAGATGATTACGAAAAGAAATTCCATGGTTAAAATTTTACATTTTAAGGTATTTGTGGCCTTGCCTTCGGCAGTGCCACTAATAGTTATGGGAAATTTAAGCCCCTTTTTAGCACCTAAACTTATGCAAATAAGCCTGTTACTTACAACCTTCACAGGTAATTTTTTTTGTTTTTTCATTGTCTGTAGTCTTATTTTATTAGGCAGTTTCGGCATAACACTGACTAGTTATTATTTTTCATAGTCTGTACCTAAGTATACTGAGGTCAGTCTCGAATCATAAAACATAACAATATTTGCATAGTATATACTTAACATTGACGGTGGATCAATACTCTTTCATAAAGTAAATATTCTGTTATTCTTGAAATATTAAACCCACCCAGATGTTACTTTTCACACTGACAGTTAATTATGTACATAATATTAAGAATTACGTATTAGTGTTGTTAGTAGAGCGACGAAAAACACGATCAAAAATCATAAATCTAAAGATGAGAATTGTTATGTAGGTACAGCAATTAATTTAATTTATATAAGTATTATTTTGTGTGAAGCACAAAAACTGTTTAAAAGTATATTCTTATTTAAATAATTTTATATAAGCACCTATTTGGATGGCCCTGGTGCGATTTCTGAATCGTAACGCAGTATTTCGACAATGTAAGGTTGTGGATAAATATATTAAATAACAAAAATAAAGAGTTTAAGCAAAATTGCGCACAGGATTAACACATAATTCAATCACTAACATTGACATGAAACTATTGCAAACATTTGCATTAATTAAATGGTATGTTATTAGAAAATTAAAATCTACATACAATGCGATTCCTTAAACCACGAAGTGACCGCAAAGCTAAAAGCTGTGAACTCGTTAAACACTTCGGAATAACCTGCAACGTGATTCGCGTCACGCGTTTTGGCGATGTGAACTCTCCAGGAACCTTTTTAACATAGTTTTCCGTATTTCTGAGAAAAGCATTAATTAAAAATAAGAAAAATACCTGAAACCCCGAAACGTTAAGCAATGTTCTTCAACTGCGGCTGTTGCTGAGTTTCGTCACGTTGCATGGCAGTTAAGAGTTTACGCCCTTAAAGAACAATACATAAATCATACGAGTTATTGTTAATAACGCTAAATCGTTTATACACGATTACTTCTTTTAAGTATTGGTAGACGTTAGGCGATCATTAACAGTCGTCCTTGAGTTTTCAAACGGCAATCGAGTCTCATTTATCTTTGACTTTGATGAGGTTGAAAGGCATTGTACGATAAAAGACTAAACCTACACGTAATGTAGGTGGAAATATGAAGGCTGGTAAGCCTAAATACATTTCAAAGAACATATCTATTACGCTATTTTTATTCAAGCTTTACTTTAAAAAAAAATATTGATTTGAAATTAGCTATATAATTTCAAAGTATGTTTTAAAAGATACATGAAATATACGAACAATGTAATGTTGAGAGCATTGTGGTGTTGTGACAAAGACAATACAAAATCAACGACACAATAATATGCTTGTCTCGTATGTGGCAGCACATATGAACCACAGATTGACGACAAAGTTGGACGTGCCCCGAAAACGTTATTTTTCCGGTTTGTTGCAAACTAGTTTCGTCTTGTTTAAACGACCGTTACTTCAATAGTCCTTATTAGCGTCAACATTAGCCGTGTAGTGATTTAAACCATTCAATGTTATTCGAAATTTATTTTAGACACCAAAATTTCTATATTTATCTGTGAGGATCCTTTCATTCCTAGTATGTTCTTTATTTGAAGTCTCTGCAATTTGAGAATATACTTGTTTTCCTTTGTTCTAGTTTTGTGTGAATCAGTTTTGACATAAATTTATTGTCCTCTTTTAATTATTGGTAATTTATTAGTCATATGTATTTTCTTGACGAGTTTGCAAATTTGCCAAAGGTAATATGATAAGCTTATTCATACTAATATGGTTCTTTGCCGTGAGCCATTCATGCAGTTGAGTTAGTCACTGACTACGCAAGCTCCTTGACCTACTTGCATACTTGCAGTTGCGTGACAGTGGTCAGCAGCTGATGATGAACAACTTTCACCAAAACATTGTGCTGCGATGTTATCGTGTCTGTAGCTTTGTTGTCATTTTGTGACCCACAAAGAGAACGTCAATGTTTTGAATACATACAAACGGACAAACAATTTTGATTGTTATAAAACAATGAAAATACATTCAAATTGATGACCGTATTTTTTATTTATTTTAATTATGGTAATTATACAGTAAATTATTATATTACTTCTTAATTATTTTGCTTACGAAACTGTTTAATGTTATGAACGTAACAAAAACAAAAAGTCGTGTTGAAAGTTTTAAACTGGTCGTGATGTAACAGGTTCATTGGTTACGAATTAGCCAAAAACACGGTGTTGTTAACAATAAAATATTCAACTTTATGGTTTTCGTAATTCGTTTCCATAGATGGTTTTGTGTTAAAATTCACTTTTAATTATGTTATGATTACTTCGTCAAGCTTTTCTTAAGATAACAGCTTTAATACTTCGCTCGATTTCACTTTTAGTGTGACCACATAACTTGGTTGTTTCGTATTCAATTTAATTATAGTTAAACGGAGGTGCTGCACGACGTTATGGCAATATTTCACGGACAGCCAAGAAATTAAATATCTGCAGTAATCATTGACTATAGGTAATGTTTTATTGTCAAGGTCTTGTAACGTTAACATAGGTAACTGAAATTTAAGTTCCGGTAATACTCATCGGTCGCCCTGGCCCACTGACCGCGATCGCGAGTAGAACAACAGAAGTAGGCGTTTACGTTTATTATAGCAGAGAGACATGTCGTGGACCGCCACTTATTCTATTTATACAGTTCTCTTATAACGGATATTACACTACCGTTGTATCAAGTAAATCTGAGTATAACACGACTAGTTCAACGGTTTAGAGAACGCCTTCAGCGCGCGTTATCTATTGTCGTATTTGTGGTACAGTCGCACGTAACATAAACACACTTAGCTAAGTACGAGACTAACGATAACTATGAGCAAATTACATATCTTTAATCTCATTTAATGAACCTATTAAATAATTATGAACAAATTCAGTTATCGCTTCGTAATTTATTATCTTTTAAAATAGTTTAAGTTCTTTGAAATTGACTGTTTTTCGGACTGATTTTTGGAATCTTTCTTCTTCTTTTCGATACGTGAAAATAGAATCTTATTTAAATTCAAACGATCACCTTAAATATGTAACCGTATTCTCGCGCGTGTAAAAAATGTCGAATTGCCAACATTCGTATATAATCTGTTCATTTGCATATTCTAAAGCACACACCCACAAAGAAGAGCATAATGATTTCAAACATCGTAGTAGATCGTCCTACATTTATATAAGTAGGTAATTTAGCAGAGAATATATAATCAAAATCATTTCAATATTTTGAAAAACGGTAGATGTCAGACGTTCATAAATACGAAGAGCTTAAAGAGCGTTTTATGGACTCAGTAATCTTATATTTTATTAGAAGTGCAGTATATTCACCAGTGTTTTTAAGAACACCCATATATACTGTAAACAGTTAGATAACCCATATAAAGTCGTTCCAGGAAAGTACGGTGCAGGCAATGTGGTCTCTATAATCCGAGTTGTAGTCCGGTTCGAGTTCCGAGACTGCGGTTACTGATTATGTGTTGTTAAACCGAATGTACAATGTTTATCACATGATCTGCGATCTGCAGTCTCCAACTAATGTTAAGAATTTTAAAATAAATTCGATTAGGTGTTCGCACGGGCCAATTCAGCTATCGTGTACTATAATACCGTTCGCCGAGTCGATGCGCGTTTGACATCGAAGGTTATCGTCGGTGTCAGCGACCAGCCGCCGCCGCGCCCACACGCGCTTCTGTATACAAACAACAGCTCGGCACACATGCTCACATGTCGTCTTATACATAGCGATATATGACTTGGGCATTGAACACCAACTCTACGTTGAGCTGTACGCACCGTCAAACTTGACAGACTGCACTTATACCATTACACCGTATCCTTCATGCGCACATGCGCTCGATAGTGAAGTTCATTACAGATTATTGATCCGAATAAAAATAACTTTGGTTTGTTTATAAACATAAATAATGAACACATATGTGTATACAAACACTACTATCTGCCAGACGTATCCATTCAGAAAATATAGGTTCTTCGTAGATAATTAATATATTAATTAGTAGGTACATATTACTAATCATTATATTTGCACGTTTACAACAATTAAATATTTGTTTATTAGTTCATGTTCTCATTTAATTTTTACACAATTTATCATAAATACGTCTGAACTCTTATATCTGTCCTTTGTCACGTAAGCTCATATTACGCCACAAAATTGTTTGCTGGATCATCTCAAATATTAATGACTCATTGCAACATACATTACACAAAGGAACGATGTCTCTATAGGAAACTTGAATAAAGTAAACTACAGCCTTAGAAATATTGAAATAAACCGTAACGCCAAACAGAGGGAGTTTATTTTTAAATGCGTTGTTCTGACAAAGCGGAGTCAGGGTAGGGCAACGGCCGTCCTTCCTTCCGCTACCGCCCGTCCTCCCTCACTTGCAATTAACGTCTTGGTATTTATGAGTACCTATACACAATCGACGTTCATTCACTTAAACAAACATTAACGATTTCACCGAAAACTTATTTGTTATTATCATAAAATGGCTCGTTAATTAATGCCTTGACTATTGGAAAACTGCTCTTAGGCGGACTAAATGTATTTAAATTTAAACGCTGTTCCAGATGTCAATTTTGGCAAAATTGATAGAAACAGCATCTGTAAAAATGCCACATGGGAATCGTATTTATTTATAACTGTACGTAAACACCACGCGGATACATCAGCTGATCCAAGTAAACAAAGCCGGCGGGACTTTCTCGATAGCGCTACGATTAGGATAGCTTCTACTTTCTTCTTTTATATATGTCACTAAACCTATATAACATTGTCATTAAATAATAGTTTTACTAATTTAGTTGATATTAAGCTTTTATTGTTGAGAAAAATGAGAATAGGCCGGTCGATTGGCGTGTCCCGTTAACGAACGCGCGCTACCTACGTAACGTATAAAGCGTAGGCTGCCCCACCATCGCGCCATTAGTACAGCGCCCGCGCGCGCGATAGCACGTATCTCTGAACTCCAGCTCCGCGCTCGCTATCTCGACTCTATGTGTACACAAGCCAGTCAGGAAACATGCATTTTTGTATTCAATTGCACGATTGGTTTTATGAAGAGACCCTCGCGTCGGTGGACTCTGCCAGCGCTGCAGCACGCCGGCGCAAGCCGCGCGATCGACGCCGCCCCCCGTCCGCGCCGCCGACGCCGTCGACGCCGCAGAGACTCTCTACCGAGGAACTAGTGGAAGCTCTACGCCCGCATCTTCTGTCACCAAAGCGCATGTGGACCTTGGGATATCCTCTGGAAATCGAACCGACTTCGTCGAAGGCTGTGGTGTATATCAATCCACCGCCTCGACCGAGACCTCTACCAGCTACTACGTGGGATGTGAACGCTCCGGAGTTCGTGCCCGGCTCTCAGGGCGACAGCGGTCGCGGATCGTTGGGTTCGACTCCGCGCTCTGACAGTGATGAAGAGGCGGATACAGTGGAACATTTGTGTGTTCGTTGTGATAAAATGTTTCGTATGACTCGCGAAGGTGAATATCTCAAAGATGAACCGTGTCTTTATCATTGGGGACGTGTGAGTGGGGATTGCCGTTACACTTGTTGCAAGTCACCGTTGGGTTCCAGAGGATGCAGTACGGCTCGCTTTCATGTATGGAGCGGCACTCGCCCGGGCATGAATGGACCACTCGAAGGTTATGTGCGTGCCCGCTCTCCTCGCGGTGGCGTATACGCCATCGATACAGAGATGTGCTACACAACGGCAGGATTGGAACTAGCTAGTATCGCGGTTATTGCCGCTGATGGACGACTTGTATACAAGTCGTTAGTGAAACCGAGTTCTCCTGTAGTCGACCACAATACCCGATTCTCAGGCATCAGGCCGCGCGACTTGGCGCGCGCGACTAAGACGCTCCGAGATGTACAAAATGATATTCTTGGATTCGTGGGAACGGACACGATTCTGATCGGACATGCTTTGGACAATGACTTACGGGCCCTGAAATTACTACACGGCGCAGTAGTGGATACTTGCGCGATGTATCCTCACGCGCGAGGCTTCCCTATGCGACGATCATTGCGTGCTCTATCTGAGGAGTTACTCGGGCGCATCGTGCAGCGCGGCAGTGCTGGACACTCTCCGCTGGAAGATGCTCGAGCCGCTATGGACCTCGTACTTCTGAAAGTTCACGAAGAGCGAGCGAGCCGTGCTCGAGTATCGAATCAACTCCCCATGTTGCAGCCGTATGATCCGCTAATTAGTGCCGCCTAAATATGAAATAAGTTTTAAGACGACTGTTCTATGGACATGATTAATGATGGACTGATAATTGAGTGACATAATCGTCACGTTGACGGGGTGCGCGTACTGTAACAGTATGTGCCTTCGAATTGCAATTATGGCAATAAACGTGATATTTTTCTTTAAAACTTTGTTTACTTTACCTGTTCCTATAAGCAACATTATGGGTATGTACACTGAATCGTAAAATAACAAACAGCACGACAAATACATAAATTCGAATTTCTAAAAAGTCAGAATATTAATAATAAAATTGGAATGACACCATTCTGTATTCAACATAAACGTAATTAAGCCGTTAGGTTAAATAGTAGTGTTATTTAGTGTGTCACTGTAGGTAGAGCCATAAAACTTTCACTATGTTAGGTTTCTCCACTACGTAACAAGTGGTTGGTGGTTAAGCCATGCAACGGTTTAGTTATAATAGTCAAGCAATATATTATTTTACCTAAGAAAATATATAAAGAATTAAAATATATAATACATATAAAACATAACATATAAAGCAGAGGTGCATCACACCCACATATCGCTATCAAAAACATAATCTGACGTAAGGGATTCCCATATTACAAGATAATTCCAAGTCTCAACATGATTCACTGATATTTAAACGGAAGTCAAGGAAGGATATTCACACGCGCTTTTCTCAATTCACCGGTAGATATTTATGAGGTATATTAATCAACATTTATATCATTATTTATTTGGATGATGTAAGTGGTATGACTAAGCCTTTAGCTCTGAATGCATGTTTTTGTTTTTCTGTACATTTGAGTCAGCATTGTGTAGCGGCGAATTGCTCAGGCTTCCCGTTAAAATATTTTTCAATGAACACCTGATTTATAATTATGATGCATTGGAAAATTATTCATTCGATTAGAGTTAGTAGTTCATAGAATAAAGCGTCATGTTCTTAAAAGTGTAACGCTCTAGTTTACCTGAAGAGCTCACATAATCTGATATTATTTAAAATGAATGAGTGGCCGTGCACTCCAAGACAGTTTACATAATTCGCTTATATAAACAAATGATGAAACTGGTATAAGATATGCACAACTAATTACTTCCACTGGTTACATTTGCTTTGAGGAACCGTTCAAATGGATACTTATATTTAAATATAATTTGTCGATTATAAATAAATGGAATCGTGCGTTTGCTGACGGTCCATCAGGAGTATTGTATATGTTTTGCAATAATAGTTCTATGATGTCATAAGTTCAAAATATAAATATTTAAAAGTCATCAATAATAATTATCAAACTACCGAATTTGTGATAATTTCTTGCCAGTAAATTGGGAATGATTAGGCACGGTCTATAAAAGTAAACAAATAAGTAGTGACATTTGACATAAAATTGACCTATATATGTTGTGTGTTTACGTTGGGGAAAAACTTCTAAATAGAAAATATTAAGTGACGAAAATTGTATTAGATAAACGAAATATACGCGCAATGGTTGGATGTCAAAAATTCTTCAAACATAAATAGAAGCACCTTTCTCTTTCGGTATACATATTCTATGATAGAAACATACTGTTTAGAACGACGCACTATATATTAAAAACATGATACAAAATACATAAGACTGTATATCAACTAAGAAGGAGCAACGCCCTCATGCCCGGTCGTCTATATAAGCGTTTTGTTTACGTTCGGTTTCGCCGAAATAACATTAATTCAATTTACAATAAAAGTATAATACATACATTATCTACTAATCGCCTGTTTGGTGAACGAAAGGTACAGTTACAGATATATATTTACTTAATCTAATAAGGCCACCTTATTTATATTTCAAATTTCTTCAACAGATACAAGAATAGTAAAACACTCTCATAATATAGTTTCGCTCTGTCGTTATCTAATCAAAATATCCAACTAGAATGTGTGACAGATTGCGTCTAGACCTATATTTTAATCAAAGTTTATCTACGGTACCCATTATCAAAGTGTCTTCGGTTATAGCTATGAGTACGAGTATTTAGTACAACAACAAAATGCTAGCATAGTTTATGATGTGATTGTGAATATCAACAAAAACATAGTGACGTGTTCTTTATCTCTGAGTGAGGTTTACGGTTTCCACGAAAGAGAGCAGCCGGCCGCCACGTCAGCACCGGATCGAATGAAAGCGCCCAAAATAGATCAGTAGAAACGTAAGTATTGTACTGTCTACGAAACTGATATCATATCTGCACAATCAGATGATAATATTATGTTGGTATCTTTTAGTTGCGTTTGTGTTTTGAGTTTGTATCGTGTTGTTTCATTGTAACACTCACACTGTCGAAATTTTTATTCAATGAGTCGATAAATACAAATTACTACAGCAATTGAAGGAACTAGGGATCATTCAATAATTAAGTTTTTTTTGTGATATTTTTACTAACCTTCAGCCACGAATACTCGTTTTGTTATGAGATAACTCAAATAATTATATAGTTATGTGTGCTACGTGTTGTTCTCTGACATGACGTCTCGTTAAGGTTTTGTTATGAAAAAGATTAGAATACAGTGGGTTCATTATGTATGAAAGGTGACTTATCTATGAACGATTGAGAGTACATCGTCTTGGCCTCCATGGCGCCGTTCGACTCGCCTCCGCGTCAATAGGCACCTCTTTCACAATAATACTTGCACAAAATGAGGCGTTGTTTCGTCATCGACTACACTCCGACACGCCTACGTGGACCTCACCATGCAATACTTTATTTGTACCAACTTTTTATTAGCCGAAGACTTACAATTACAATAACGCCATAGCAATTCAACGTTTTTAATTTTTTTGGAAAATTCAATGTCACTGAACTCGAGCAGTCTTTGTACAATGAATCATATTGAAGTAATGAACTGTGAACAATAGTGTCGACTTAACATAGGACATAGACGTATTTAGATATTGTAGGTATATACCGTTTAATACCACTTAATGGAATGAGTGAGCGCCCTTCTATCCATTTAGCAGAATTATGTAGCACTAAGTAATAGTCTGTAGGTAGGTAAATTGTGTATACATGAAACCACCTACTGCTTATATAAGGAATCGCGATGGTGGCTGGCCTCAATCAGACTGACAATGCCATTGGACCTTGAATTTGGTACGAGTATTACTGACAGACGAGTTTTTGTCTCGGATAAGAATCGCTAGGCTCATTATGTATGTATGAACCAACAGTCATGATTATTTTAAATAAACACGAAAATATATACATGTACATAACAATAATACACGATGACTGTTGTATATATTATTTTTTATACCAGCACAGCAACATACTAACTTCCTAGTTCTTGAAGAGGCCATTGAACGAAAAGAGTTAAACGCGTTCTTTTTTTTTACCAAAATGAAAACTACTAAATATAATTTAGTTTTAATTAAATCATCATTACGGATCTTCAGATCTTTTAATTACTAGGATATCGTTCCATGGAACTTCGTGACATGAATTATTTAAACGTAATACAAGGATATGCATCGATGTTTCAATGCATCTGTTGAAGATTAGATTAACATTTCTAAGTGTTTCTACTGTATACAATACAAATACAACAGGTTGATCGATTCACATTGAGAACTGTTACTCGGGCGTAGGTCGCGAGCTTTTGTAATAACCTCTTATTATGTATATATAATTGACTAAACATAGAACGTTTTTCCAATTACAGTCACTATGCTAGTTCCAAACATTTCCTGAGTTGACAATATTATTTTTGTACGTTTCAAGGCTATTTGTTTAATGGTAGTAAGTTATCTAAAAATATTGTAAGCATTCTAGCGATTCTGTATTGTAACGTTAACCGTGAAATTGCTAGGTTGCTGTTGAGTGGCGTGGTAGGAAACTAAAGTTCTTACTGTCTGAAATCATGAGACCTTGATACAGTGACTCAGTTTCGATATCAAAAGTGGTCCGTTGACCTTTTACCGGTTCGTTAATTGTTATATGTAATACTACTATATCTACTTTAGTAGCTAGTATTTGTTATTGTGCATTTATCTTTATGTGCATGAGAAATCGACTGAACAATATAAGACGACAGCTTAAGTATATAATTCGCGTCGCAATATATAAAAAATATGCCAGAAACTTCATAATTGATGTTTTATAATTAGTTCTCGCATCAAGTCAAGTTAGTTAAACCAGAATCATTATTGTGTCTATTTACGTAGCGATATTCATCTAACCGCATGACCTTCGGTTTTTATATAGGTACATTAAGATGTTTGCAAAGTTATGAGTACCTATATATCAACTTGTATAAATTTACAGATTTATATAATATATATTCTATTATGGAGAATTATCAGTATCCTGATGTTTTATTTGGGTTTACCCGGGTGTTTTCCTGTGAACTTTTTATCGGAAGACTGATGCGTCTATAATAGTAATCATATCCACAATATTTATAGTTATTAGTTACATTCATATACTTCACAATAATATTTAAATAATTACAACAAAAATCTCACAGTACCAACATAATTATGCTGGTATCTTGCCTTATAACATTTATAACTATGTATTTCATTATAAAGAAATAGCTATTGATATAAATACAATATTCAACTAGTAATTTCTTATTTTTAATAGTAAAACGCTTTTATTACTTTCATATAACAAAGGAATTTAAAACGATAATATTCAACAGCTTTGGGGGTGACTTCAACGTTCTCCTAAGGTCAACCTCTATGAGTGTCTGTGACCTCTTATTGATTTTAGATTTCGGGGAACTTTATATGGCAGACGAGATGTTTGTGTGGAATCGTTTAATAACGAATGGGTGTTGTATTCAGATGGCTCCGTGATTCTCTGGGATGTGAGGGATCTAAATCAAAAGGAACACAAAACATTGCGTGTGAACATCGATTTCGACTATGCGTCTCACGTGGCCTGGAGCCCAGACTCGAAGGCATTTATTGTTCACACCGTACGTGAGAATCACGTCGTAGTCTACAAGATAGAGAAGAAAAAGGACGGCACCATAGGGTCGGCGACGCCGGTCATCACGTTCGACAAGGTTAGTGAGTCCCTCCTCTCTTTCATTGCCATTCGGCGGGCTCTACCTGAACCGAGGCTTCCCGACTAGGGCATCGGAACCGGTTTTTCCCGGAACCGAAAGAACCGGGAATTCCCGGTTCTAGGGGCTACAAAAAGAACCGGTTCTCAAAATATGAAGAACCGGGTTTTTCGGTTCTTTCGGTTCTTCTACAAATTAGTGATTAACGCCGATCAACTTCGATCAAATAAGCCCTAGATACACGCTCGCATACAAAACCAACGCCAAATAATGGCACTCGACAGTACCACATACTTATTAGATGTATGTATTTATTATATAACAATTCTGTAAATGTTATTAAATAAAATATTCAATTTTTTTCATTCAAAATATATCGTAATAGATTATAGATTTGATCAAAAGGGTTTATTCACATTCAGTCACACCCAAACCTGTAAGTTGTAACACTGTTACTTGTTGGGAAAAAATTCTCATCATGTTACACTGTTACTTGATGCAACTGCTTGCAATTTTTTTCTTCCAACCAGTATATATGCCAAATATTGGTGTTACTGGATGGGATAAAAAGTTACATCGAGTCACACTGTGTCTTGTTGGGAAAAGTAAACATTTTATATTCCCATCGAGTCACACTTTTTTTATTATATTAGTGATTGATATTTTTATTATATAGAGAGTTGCTACTAATCGTTAGACAGTTGCTACCCCCGACATTTTTTTAAAATAAACTACTTTCTGAGGTGATGAATCATTCCATCAGGTTGCTGGTCACCTATCCAGTGAGAACAAACTGCGTAAATGAAAGCGATCATGCCATTCATCGACTTAAAATGTCGCTTTTCCAGAATGTCCCCATTCATAGGTTTATTAACAAAAATGTCGATGTCGATGAATGGCAACTGTCTAACGATTAGTAACAACTAGCAACTCTATATAATAAAAATATCAATCACTAATATAATAATAAGATAATAAAAAGTGTGACTCCATGAGAATATAAAATGTTTACTTTTCCTAACAAGACACAGTGTGACTCGATGCAACTTTTTTCCCATCCAATAACACCAATATTTGGCAGTGTTACTGGTTGGGAGAAAAAATTGCAAGCAGTTGCATCGAGTAACAGTGTGACATGACGGGAATTTTTTTCTCAACAAGTAACAGTGTTATAGGTTTGGGTGTGGACTTTACGAACAAAATTCTAATAAATTAGCAAAAGAACCGAAAAGAACCGAAAGAACCGGGTACCCGGTTCTGTGTTGTCACTGGAACCGAAAGAACCGGTTCTTAAAATATGGCCGGTTCTCGATGCCCTATTCCCGACATTCTTTCATACTTTGTCATCGTTTGAATTTTTTATGATATTGGTTACGATGAAGTGCATTGTCCTCTTAATTAATTTATTTTTAACTATTCTTCTAGAAAGATACGTTATTGCGTAAACAAACTTTTAAAGTAGGTATATGGGCACCTTATATTAAGTATACCTACTGATTTAGATTTAAGTAGGTATTTAAGATGTCAAATTCTATAAACATCATACATCATATAACATGGTATCATATTGTTTATGCAACTTCATTTTCTTGGCATACTTTTACCAGCAGTTTCACTAAATATAATTGTCTATTATTACTCAGTTTATTGTCGTTGAAACACGCAACTAATATAGTATTAGTTATGTAAGAGGTATTTGTCGTTATCTTTCGTTATCTCGACCGCAAATGCATAGATCTCACACGACACGCAGTACCCAGTACTATAGCACAGGGCTACAATGTATACACTATTTGTACCGAACCGTGTACGTGGACTATCACTTCAAATATACAATGCATTAACACTCAAGAAAGTAGGTCATTAGGTCATATACCTATTCATGTCATAATAGTTACATAAAAATACAAGATATCGCTGTGAACGTATTGTTTTAATGATTAAATGAGTGGGATTAAGTATAGGTAACAAAACCAGGCACTTGGCCTGCGATTTTATGATTTGGATTTGAATACAGTTATAAAAATATATTTGGATACTCGAGAACTTATGTGGCCTTAATTCACAGCTTGTAATCTAATCGTAGGATTCCAGTTTTTAGATGTGATAAGTAGAGCAAATTAATATTTTATACGAATGTATCTGTTTTGTTTGTTGACATGTTTATATGTCGCCATTTTGCTCGCCCTCTAGACTAAAGTTGAAGTAGCATGTTGCATGTTTGTTTGCACAACATCCCCAATGTCACATTTACGATTATTTCGACCGAATAGTAGGAGAGCTATAGTCACACTTGTTGACGCAACATCTTGTAGGATAAACATTAAGCGTGTCGTAGTCGTAGCTGAAAATAGGTGGGCGTCATAGTGTAAACGTATGTTCGGAGCAACGTCCGCGACTATTGAAAATTCAAATTAGAGTTCAATATACATGTATGCTGGTCGAGGAATGTTCACCGCAATGAGTACACTTATTCAAAACTTTACAATACCACTTAAGTATCCACATATTCGTTAAGATTTTCTTTGTTCAAACTTCTCTTGAATTTGCACAACATTGAATACGGGATTGGATACATCAAAATTAACACAGTCACGTCATATCTGTACGGTAAAGCAAAAATAAAAAGGTAAGTAATGTTGTTTCATCGGACAATAGATTGCAGGGTCCATTAGTAAGAGTGTGTGTGTTTCTCTGGATACTGCTTTTACGTCAGGAAAACAATTATTATACCATCACAGTGGCAAACAGTCCTTCGGCCCAACTTACAATAAGCATAGACGCTTGTAGTCAAAGATTTTGTCTTCGCAAGCGTCTCAATTCAATTGAGAGATAAAGTATCCAATAGCAACATACATCATGGCGTTCCCAAGGAGCCAAGGAGCTGAGGCTTTTCACCAATTCAACGACAGGCACTCAAAACCACCTAGGTAGTGTTTTTATGGCTGACGTCTTTAGAGTGTAAACACTCGACCAAGCTGAACTACCGATTTCAATGAAATCTTCATGCTCTAAATATTCTACATTCTAATTAATAAAATTTCCTATATGTGGAATTTATACTTAGTTCTATGTAATAAAACTATGGATTGGAATAAACGGCGGTTTGGAAAATCCAAAATTCATTAGCAAAATGCCCCTGACTCATCGCATCACCACACATACAAATACATATTTAAAACTATAACGTCTCTAGACTATGGTGACTGGCTGAAAAGTTTTTCTAGCAAACTAGCTCCTTACTAAATATCTGGTTTTTTTAACTCCAGCCTACTCTAAACTGGTTTCAGTAAGTATGTCAACAATATTAATTAAAAACCTACTTAGACTACTCAGCTTACAATTTATTCATGCAAAACATTGTTCCATTCTGACCTTGGATAACATTTTTTTTGGGAGTAAATTTTGAATGTTCATGCGTGAAGCGGTTGGTCAATATAAAAAAAAAAACGAAACAGCTATGTTTGAATCGCACATCATAATCTCTGATACTACATAGATAATGGGAGACAGATCTGATGAAACGTAGCTATGTAGGTATATGATTTTTGAATCTTCCTTTTTTAATAAATAGACTGATGCCACAAGACAGCACTTATGATATATCTTAATTTAAGACGCAAGCTCTAGTTCTAAATTCTGCTTTATTTTGTTACTTTATTTTTAAACGACGTAAAATGACAACATAATAATTGTTGCAGTAGTCGCGTTCTGTTGAGTGGGATAACTCAGTGAGTCACTCTGACGCTGCGCTGTACAAAATATAACATGTTCAATGACGTATGTTGACATTGTGATTGATTCTGTCTGATTAGGTCAGTGTCGAAAAGATATTACGTCACAACTGGGTGATTTCAAGTTTTTATCTTGTGAGAAACTGCTTTAATCTAATAATGACGTATACTAGCATAATTATATTTCTCTGTTACTTACTTCATATCACTTGTTGGTGTCATCAACATTGTCAAATATTTCTCAGAAATCAACAAAAAAGGTGTGAGACTATGTTTTTCGTTTACCTTTCTTCTAAGATGAAGATTGCCAAATTATAAAATAGGAATACAGGATGTTCGCAAATGAAAAACAAATTGTAAGCATTGCATTTTCAAATAAGCGTTTTCTTATTCAATATGTCCTATTTCCTATTTGGAGTGTCAATAAAGGTGTATACAGAAGACTGCATTCCAACTGCGGAACGATTGCAAATAAGTACACAGTTCAGATACAATTTGAATGCAGTCGGGCCCAACTACATCTCAAGTGATTGTAGGTTTACCTTACGTGTGGAATCTTCCGGACATGTCCTAATTTTTGGGTTAAGAGCGTTATACAAACAGAGTGACAACGTCGCAATTTAGTGTCATATTTCGTGGTTTTCATTTTTTATTATTTAATCCGAGCTATATTTTAAAAATATGTTTAATAAACTTGAAATTTTTACTTTTTTTATTATTACTTAAATAGTAGAAACAATTCTCGTAGCTTGAAGGCACTTATATTAAGGCCCCTTATATTATTTGTCTGTGAATTGACCTACATACATAAAATGAAAAGACTATGTCATTGATTCTCAAGCAGCCACAAAATCCTTTTCACCACTAAAATACAAATCTAGATGCTTTGTTATGTCTGCGGCTTAAGCAAGAACTTTAAGCATATCTTGCTGTGGCCTTATAATAAAAATTGCAGGTTTGCCGCATTGGCACAACTGATTCCGATAAAACTGCAGCTATGATTAACGTATTATTTACTTTAATTTGCATTATATTTTATTAGCTTGCATGTGTACCTACCCACTAAAATACTAAATGCGAGGCATTATAAACTACTGCCGAGGTTATAATGTGTGCTACACAATCAATATTAGCAGGAAATGTTAGTCGTTTCAACTTAAGTAAATATATGTTTTCCTTTCCATTTTCATTAAAAGGTCGGATTATATTTTCGTGTTGGTAATATTACAAACTGAAATATATTATTCCGGACGTGTATAACCATTGTAACCAGCCTTGTTTGATTATGGTTGTATATTTCGTAAATAATATAAGAAGAAGAAAACACTGGGGTTTGAATGAAACTTTGAAAATCTGATATATAAAGATGACGTCAAAACTGATTGTAGATCAAAACAATGATGTATCAGATATTATCTTATTCGTATGTAGACTTTGTTCGGCTGCAGATAACGTTTAATTCTTTGTTTTGGTGCAGTAAACTTGGGTACTTATCGCAAACGGATAAAAGCCTCCACAATCACTGTACAATTAGTCAGCCTTAGACTATCACGATAAAAATAAATCACTCGATTAATAAAAACAAATCTGTTTTGAACTGATAGCGCTAATAAAGAGCTTCGATTCATATAACAAAGATACAGTTCCTTCACCACCCGGAAAAGTATTATTAAGTATTGTTTAACTTAAATAAATAATTGCGCAGACAATATCAATAAAAGTTGTCTTTGTTTACTCCATAAATAGGGTAACGTACGCTACAAATGATATGTACATGGCCAATATTGAATAACGTATTAACAATTTACTACAAATAGTGTATAGTTGATAGTAATAGTGATAGTAAATGTACCTATTACGTTTCTAATTGTATTTGAATATCCAGTGGTATGCATAAATCACTGCTTACTTCGAGATAAGATCAGTGATATGATTGTTGACGTCAAGTAATCATTAAGAGGCTAATTAAATGCAGCTTCATTCGTTACAATGTAGCACTTTATTGAACAACAACTTAACTGAACTACAAATTTAGCACAACAGTAACGCACATAATATTATTATATATTATATCTAACATAATATTATTATATATTTAATCTAAATGCCTCGGTGGCGCAGCGGGAAGTGTATACGACTGCTGTGCAAGAGGTCCCTGGTTCGATTCCCGGGTCGGGTGAAAATGGTATTGGGTTTTTCTATCATGAAATTCCAGTATTAAGATTTTCCCGGAGTTTGGTAAACAAATGTTCCCGGGTGATGATAATAGGCTCGCCCCCTATTTCATGGGACCAAACATAGCTGGCGAAATGTGGGTGTGAAACACCTCTGCCTACCGCTTCGGGGAAAAAGGCGTGATGCTATGTTATGTTATATTATATCAAACCTTTCTTGGAGGTCAGCAGGGACTGTCATAATAATAAAGTAGGTTCTTTTAAAGAAGTGTGTATATGGTTTATTTATATAAGTTTATTTATTTATATAATTGTATTATTCAATCATCCGTTATAGTTCATTATATTACATTACAATTACTATTCAAAAGTCATTATTTATTGTGTAATTCATTTTGCATTTGCTGTCTTCATATCTGCATTATTAGTATAAGGCTGGTAGAAAATATCTTAGGCATTCGTTTTAAATTATTACCAAACTGTAATGTGTGAGTCATAATATTTTTTTTTTATTAGCATTGTAAGAGCTCTATGCGTTAGTGCACGATACGTGTATAATCATCCCATGGCCTTCACTTCAATTTTAAAGTTGCACCTTTCAAAAGTGTGAAAACAGCAGTTTACGAATAACAATAATTTGCCAAAACGACATTAGTCAATCGTTGACCACTAATTGAACTAAGAAGTAATTTTATGTACCGCATGAAACCGTTAGTATCAAGTCAATGGCATTATAAATGGTGCTAACCAACAACTACAAAGTATATTAAAACATTTAACTGAGTCGTTAGTGGTAACGCATTAAGGGCGCCTGTCCATCAAACCAGAGACGAATGAATGGCTCGTCAAGTAGTGTCATACTTATCAATGGTGTAACGCAACTAGGAAGTTTCATCCATTTGTGTTAGTTGACAAATAGTATTAGTTGCGGTTAGGGCTGCCAGATAATATTTCCGGGTCATTTGTACGTGTCTAAAACTAGAATGCGAAAGGTTGTCGACAATGAGTTCAGTTGCGACAGTTAAAAGGCTTTTTTATGTCTTTAGAAGACGAGTTTATCAACTTAGGGTTGATAAACTCAACCGTAAGTTGATCAAATTCAAGTTGAAAACACGCGTCAATCAAGAAACAAATTTCCGGCGCAAATAGTTTCGATCGGTGGAAATGGTGTGGGAATCAAATTTCCCAGACATCAGCCAGCCCTACGCCGAACCGCTGCTAGAATGTCGTTACTGCGCAGATACACGTACCTACTGCAGCTATTTTAAAGATGACCCACATGCATATGTGTTTTATTGATTTTTAATTGTATCTTCTCGTTCTAGATAAGCCAGACAGTATTGTCCTGATTAAATAACTTATTTTAACAGCTGATGATATCTCTTCTTATAAAGGTACCTACATTTTAAAATTATACGCAATATATTTATCAAACTACCATATTTCGTTAACGATTTTATGAAAATGGTATTTATTGATTCAAACTCTTAAAATACATAACAGAGATTCCTCTGAAAATACTCCGATATTCATCTTTGTAGCTGCGTTTCTATGGGCGCGAAGCCAAAGTCCAATGGCCATTCTATATCCTTTGGTAAGTTGTATTACGTAAAGCTAAGTTCTTTATGTGTCACGTTTATAGTGGAGGTACTGAACTGTGTATTAGTCACTCGTAGTACCTAACAGTTCGAATAACGGTGTGTGCAGTATGACCTGGCAAGTATATCACCCCTGAAAGTGTTTACGACTTACTCATAAGTCATAGCTCTAATTAATACCTACTATGTCTGTACCTACATTAATAATATTTGATGTGTGCAGACTACGGCGTAAATATGCTTAAGATAAATATTTTTGTATTCAATCGGTGTATGCGATGTGAAGCATATTAATTTAGGCTTTAAAAGAACGTATGGATTCATATAGGTACCTAATTATATTGTACATAGTGACACACTTACGAGTACGTTCGTACCTATATAAATTTTATAGTCAGCAAATTATAATTGATTAAACACTGACACACCCACCATTTTAATTCAATCACTGTAAATATAAAAACCAACAGTTCAACACTTTTAATTTACAAATTGGAAATAAAAAAGGCATTAGGGATTTATATTTGTTGTTACCTACTAATTTTATGGCACCGGTTAAACTTGAAATCTACGTAAATTCATTTTACGCAGAGAAACTAACTGGCAAGTGGCTTTAAGTACCAAAACATGTTTATTCTACAGAAATATTCCTTTGGAATCTATATTTAATATTATAAAGCTGAACGAAACGTACTAATTTCAGGAACTACTGAACCGAATTGAAAAAAATATTTTTGTGTTTGATAGCCCATTTATCGAGGAAGGCTTATAGAATATAACATCACGCTACGACCAATAGCAACTGAGTAGTGGCCAGACAAAGACCCACCGGTGTAAAGCCGTGCGCGAAAGCTAGTAGTATTAGAAGAATCGAGAAATTTGTTGCAAAATACCAAGATTCGATTATGAATCTATTTAACAAATATTTAAATAAATAGACAATAAGAGAGAATTCCAAGAAACGTAACGTGAACGATGTGACGGCAGCATGTCGTCACATCGTGCGACTCGTATCCAATTATGTTGTAATCAAACGTTATTATTACTGTTTTTGAAAGCAATTAAAATGGCTGTTATATAATTATTATATACTATCAGACGATTAATAAATATGTATGTAAATAACAGAGGTTATTGAATGCAGTTGTTGATGTTTTAGCATATCGTTACGGTAAAGCCCGCTAGCACTTTTGAAAAATAGCTATCAAGACATCATTTGATTTTTTGATAAATAAGACGTTCGCTTGCAGTTTTAATTTAATATTATATGGTGTTGTTCATTTAAAATTATGTACGTTTCCATAAAGGGCTAAGATTAATACAACTTGCTTTAAAATTTAAATGACCAATTATTTTACTTGATTTCTCGCTCGCCGGTATCTGTTATAAATAATATACGAGGGACAAGACAAACTCCCAGTTCCTGAAGACAGTCATGGACCGCTAAATTAATAACACAGTTTTTAAATTTCTCGGCTTTTAATACCAAAATCCGAGAGATTTCAGTTCGTTTCAGACCTCTAAATATAGATTGAAACAGTAAATAGGTTATCAGGTATCATATTCTTTATTGCCGACCCCAATATCCATAAAACCCAGTGTTATGAATTTCATTTTAGTCTAACAACAGGAAGGCTTTAAAAACTACAGGTATGATAGCACTCCAATATGGAACAAAGAACTTAAAACGGACTTTCTTGCCCAAAATTGTGTGGTCATTTGTTAAATTTCTGCCTGTCACAAAAAATGCAACAAATTGGGATTAACGTCCGCAATTTGTTACCTGTGACATTCAGACTATAATACAAATAATAAGGGTTACTCGTTAAGTGAGCTGCAAAACAGATAAAGACGACACAAAAACACAACCAACCTTGTAGTTAGTTCCTTATTATGGGTACGCACATAACAAATGATTCCCAAGTATATTTACACTAATAATGAGTCAGAAGTCGCACGATTCGTGATAAGCCATGTACATGTTGTACATGCTTATTCATACTGAAGCCCCTATAACAATATTGGTCTACATACTTCTTTATAAATACACTTTAATTAAGAAAATTAACAGAAATTGCGATGTTTAGTTCTATAATCAATTTGGAAACCCATACTACTTAAAGTACCTACCTAAGTATTTTGGCGACAAACTGATTGCTTTGATTCCAAACTGCAGACATCTTAGGTTCAATTCACTTAATCTATCAATAATATTAGGTAAAAGACATATCGCATGGCTTGGATTAGCCAATGTAAAAATATCTCATTCATAAACTCCGTATTGAAGATATCAAGCTTCCTACAGATTACAATTTGATTTGGGTTTTGGATGTTATCAAATCGTTTGACAGGCCCAGAAGTGTATTGCAAACATGATAACTTCAATCTGAAAGAAAAAACAATCAAGTTTAATTACCTGCATGGAGTACTTAGGTACATTTTTGCATAACTTTGGAGTAAGACACAATAATATTATTATGAAAGTGTGTATAGCTACTTTGCGGGTTTGTGTATTGATATTGATAAAGTATTGATTTGACGGAGGAGTGAACGTGTACTTAATGAACAAATCCGTAAAGTATGTTTATTAAAAAATAAAAAGCATTGTCGTCCTACTACGCACGTTCTTTAATCATAGTTGACTTTTACGACGTTAGCATTAAGCAGCTACATATTTCTTTCGCTCCTAAGATTAGCGTGAAAATAAATGGCTTATTTTCAATTTAGTAATGTCATATCCATTCAACCGATATCAATCAAAATAGCTCATAACTTTTCTATGCTGACAATAGCCTTTCTTTTAAATTAGCGATAAATATTGTAGTAGGGAAAGCGACAGTTGGCAACTGAAGAGTTTGTGGTTAGATAGTTGATTGTATAATAAGGGCATGCTCCGCCCACCTTCGACATTTACATTTCAGCCGCATCAGCATGACACCTACACATCGACGTGAAGAGGACTTTATGTAATACACGCAAATCTATTCTAGTCGAAAATCAAAAAAGAACGGAGCTCTTCAATTAATAAAAGAGAGATTTGCATTATCTAGGTACACTAATATTATAAAAGGAAAGATTTGTATTTTTGTATGTAACGAATACTAAAAACTACTGGATCAATTTCAAAAATTCTTAAGTTTGTCCGTTAGAAAGCTATATTATCACTGAGTAACATAGGCTATATAACACCATGCTACGGCGAGCTGAGCATTGACCAAATAAAGAAGATGGGAGGAAAGCCCCGCGTGACTTCTAGTAATTTATATGAGTATCTCTCTCTATAATCTGCCAATTCATCGGCATCGCTTCGCTTCATATTTTATCTAAATGTGATGTATACTGATGTAACTGCCTCGGTGGCGGCAGAGGAAAGTGTACACAACTGCTGCGTAAGAGATCTCGGGTCCGATTCCCCGGGTAGTGTGAAATTGGTATTGGGTATTTCCGGCGATTGGAAAACAAATGTGCCCGGTTGACGACAATAGGCTCGCCCCCTATTTCATGGGACCAAACTAGCACTAGCTAGCTAGCTGGCTGCTTACTCCTTCGAAGAATAAATCGGTGCTATATGCATACTTATATTCGCTATAAAAAATTCGAATAATTCACCCATAAATTGTTATTTTTCTTGAAAGAGTAAGAAAAGTATTTCGCAACAAAAGAATTTTTACAGACCAATTAAGTCGTAAGGGAGACCGGTATTGTGTTCCCTTTTAAAACACACAGAAGCCAGCCTTGTATAAAACAATCGGGTGGGTATTTTGAACTCAATGGTGCTGACGAAATACACATTTTTGATACGCAATGTTCACCGTTTCGAAATTCGACAATTTATGAAACATTACGTAATTCATTTGATTAATATAAGATATCATTGAATAATACGTACAATCGAAATAAAGAATAAGTGACGATTGTGGAGAATATCACGTACTATTTATCATCTGTCGATGTTCATTGTAATAAGAACAAAGGTGTGTATTGCACCGCTTTGTTTTTGTGTTTACGGTGATGCAATCCTTTTAACGTGATGTCAGATGATTTATATACAAACGTTTTAACTGAACGTGTAGTGGCATCTAACTATAGTTCAACCACCCACTGAGCGGTCGCCAACTATGTTCTATATCTACCTTCCGTGTAGGTCATGTAACTCTAATACCTCTACACATTATAAAAGCACATTATTTACCACTGCTTGATTATTTATTTTACGCTTATACTTAAGCTAAAGCTAGAACATTGTTCAAAATATTTTAATTTTAGTAACAAAGATAATGGGATTCGCCATAAGCAGTAGACAGACTCGATGTCAGACGCCCGCAGATGTTTCGACATGTAGTATAAAACTTAACAACCTTGTGTTTTCGGCAATGAACCTCCGCAAAAAATAAGTATAAAAATAAAATAACCATTGTTTCGTCAAATGTATGAATCTGCATGAAAATCTGTTCGCTTATATCGTAGCCTGTTAACGTTTTTGTTGCTATTGTTACTGTGATACTATCTCAAGATTTCGCTAATTGTAGTGCACGTGGCGCGACTCTCGAATGATCTCTGCACTGTCTCAATGCTGCAATATTTCCCATCGTTAAAGAAATCGTCATAGAAAACTATTTTAATGTATTCTATTACAACAAAATATTCTGCTTTGTTATAAAATGTTTCTAAATGTGGTAGGTATATGCATCATGTATGATACCGTTATTAATTAAAATAGGTCACTAGCGAATAATTAATTGACAAAAGTTCATTTTGGTCAGCACAAAATGTGGTTGGCTGGCCGTATGTGGATATGAGAGATAGCAAAACAAAACATTTCTCATTCATTTGGAAATACAGTTCGTGTTGTGCTGAATCAAATTTGATTTCCATTTGTGGTTATTGAATTTGAGTTCTGGACTACAGTCCGATATACATATCGTTCCATTTTGATCTAACCAATTATAACTGTCACCAAAGAGGTTACATTACATTCATGACTGTCTCCGTAGCGACAGTGTTGCGTTAAGGTTGTCGCCGAGAGAGTGTTTTGAGTCTGGGTGTACTTTGTATCCTTTAATTCTATGTTTGTAAAGTCCCCCGCGACACAGGGCCTGTTCCAAATACGAGTTTTTAGTATAATAATTATGATGACATGTATTTATATTTTTGATTATTTATAATTGTAATTTTTACATGTCACTTAACGACAAAATAGAAGGACATTGTATAAAACCTAACACCGAATGTATTTACTCTATTTTATGTGAAATGAATCATTTCATTTCAATAGAGCGAGATCGTTGTCTTTAAAAAAATATATGTTATACTAGCTTTCTTTCTTCGATTGATGGTAAATGTCAAAAAAGAACTTTGTTTCAGTTAGTTTAAGATAATCATAGGTAGGTATGCTTAAACATATTGGGGTCAACTTTCTGTCTTACTTATTTCTTAATGTTGAGCTAAGCAACGTGCAGGTTTGAAAGCTTTTTAACTTACCTATATTTTATTAACATTAAAATAAAAAAATCAATACTGTTTTTTGAGCGTAAAATATAATATGTATAAGCGATCCCAAATGTATGTAGAATAAACAATAACATCATTTGACTATTTTTAATTTCTGTTTTTGTAAAACCATCAAATTAAAACAACATATGGGCTAGTAAATGTATAAAATAAGAAGTTACAGTTTTATGACACTGATATTGGCCTAAGAAAAAAAACTCATAAAACACAATTACACATTTATTTTTGCCCGAGTATAAGTAGTTATCAAACGTAAAAAAAAACGTTTGATATCTATCTCGACAGTCAAGAATGCGCAAACGTGGGGATAGTTAGGCAGGTATGTAACTATGCAGGTATTATATAAAAAAAACAAACATTTCCCGTATTTTTTTATCTAACCTGCAAATATCCGGTTATCAGGATTTTGCAAAATGGAATTGTTGTAAGTTAAAGAATTCATATAATAATATATCATATAGAATAGTTCGAGTCACAAATACAGTATTAATTTTAGTGTGTACCTATATTATTTAATAACAGTTTAACAACGTACATTATTAGAAGTACCTAGTTCACTAACTTCAATTTTGACTGACTGTTTTTGGTTTCGTTACTTTAAGTTTACTTTTGAGCCAGTCTCAATAGAAACAATGGAAATTAAATCACACTTCATGGGCTTATCGTGTATGTACCCATGTCTCATGCACGTTATTGGTATCACGAAAATTACCATTATCGTGTTTATAGTTACACTAAACGAGTAGATGTCATAATAACTACTTCTGTGAAATTATAGAGATGTGTTTAATGATATTGTTAACAGCACCAACCTATTTTTATAATATGAGGTTTTAAGTAAATTTTTCTTCATTTTATCTAAATTTCCTTTATAGACAAAGGATTGGGATTTGAACCGCTCTGTCGATATTCATAAATATAATCTGTTAGCCAAACTTGAGGTATAAACCTACATAATTTCATCATCTGACAGCGCCTTAAAAATTTCCACTTAAATGACGAAATCCACAAAGCTTTCATGATTTCACAAAAAATTTCTTATTCAGTAAACACCCTGTTGAATCATTACATGAATTATCTACCCAATACCTAATACCTAATTTGTAAGTTACATATCATATAGAACACTGAAAACAGAGTGTACTGAAATATAATATATATTTGCATCATCCAGGTCACGACTTTGAGACTTGTATCAAGTTTATTTACTAAAGTGTAAAAATATGTCTATATTGGACATGAATCGTTCACGTATCTTGCAAGTGTACTACCTAATGTGGGTGAGCGATTAAAAAAGACCTTCCACCGGAACAATGACTCTTTGATGTAGCCAGCGATCAAAAAGTTTACACCATATGGTAAACGATTCTGGTACAACTTTAAGCGAAGGCAATAGTGGCTATTATGGCTTACGTATTCGATATTTATGGTTGACTTATTGTGTGGCCGATTGTATTGCTTTATGTGTATGTAGGATTATATAGTACGTTCGGATCGTCGCACGCGCAGCCTCGAATAATATTATTTTTAGCTCAGGAAGGTTCTCCATTCTGTTTTCCGCACGCATTTACTTACGTATATAAAACATCATGTTCGCTCGACGGGACTTCACTGAATATTCAATAATATGCTAGTTCCGCATCTGCTATCCTATAACTATTACAATAACCTTAGAGCGTATGAATACGTTATCTACTATAATCCGTTAGTTAAATATTAGAGCTACATCCATGTTTGGTTCTTATCACCTCTAGTTTGCACACGAATAACAGCGGGACAACCTCTTTGTAGTATCTACAACGCAGATGAAAGCTCAGTATTTAGTATTTCAATACAGTAACCCAGTTTAGACAACAGAACTATAATTGTCACACCTCTAATCCCCTACAGAGAATCTTCAAGTAGGAAAGCAGATGTGTTCTATATTTAGTACACGTACACATGATACTGACGGTACTGTGTCCCCAATTCGATAGAAAGCCTAAGTTTATTGCTCTATGTTAGACTCAGTTGACTGCAACTTTAAAGTTTGCCAACATAAAGCGAAAATTCAGTATTTTCCATCCCGTACCTATTATAAACTTCTCTGAATAACACTCAAGATTTCAAAAGCGTTGGTGCTTACAGTTTAATGAGGCGACTATTTATGTGATTCTCAAATGAATTTTATACTTTACAGGTGCATGAAACCGACGTTGTAGGCTTCGATATATCCAGCAATGGTAAATTTATGATGTCTTGTTCGTCAAATAACGACATGGTCATATGGGATTTAAAAGGACAACTACTGAACAGGATCGATACGTATCTGATGACCACACACACCGCTAAAGTGTCTTCGTGCGGCCGCTTTGTGGTAGCGACAGGTTTCGCACCAGATGTCAAAGTGATGGAGGTGTGTTTCGCAAAGAACGGGGAGTTCAAACAAATAACAAAAGCGTACGAGTTGACTGGGCACTCTTCAGGTATTTACGATGTAGCCTTCGACGTGGACACGTCACACATCGCCACTATATCGAAGGATGGCACGTGGAAGCTATATCACACAAAGAGTAAGTACATATTATGTTAATGCGCAAATACTTCCTTATTATCACTTGCATTTTACGTAGGTGTACCTACATATGTAGTGATGAGACGTGACTGGGGAGGAAAATATGAGCGACGAGCATGACGTATGACGTCAGCGTCACCAGACATTATAGGTACTATGCCACCCAAATCATAAATATAGCGTCACGCCTTTTTCCCGAAGAGGTAGGCAGAGGTCCATCATATCCGCATTTCGCCAGCTGTGTTTGGTCCCATGGCATAAGGGATGAGCATATTTCTATCAACCGGGCACATTTGTCTCTTTACTCCGTGTTTATATTGAGTATTTCATGATAGAAAAACCCAATACCGTTTTTGTCTGACCCGGGAATCAAACACGGAACCTGTGGCGCAGTAGTCGTAAAAACTTCCAACTGCGCCACTTAGACATACATACATAACTGTACAAGTTAAGCGCACATATTTACGTAGGTACATGAATTACAAGACATATTATCTACTCGCCACGCGCAGAAGAGTATTAATTACAATTGCGCACATTGTTCCTATACACAACAAGTGTCAATAAATTATATTATCAACAACACAAATGGATCCAAGACGGACAACTTCCTAAAGATGAAATGGCAAATATGTAGATTAATTCAACAATTTGATTGGCAGAAATTGTGTGACCTCTTTGCACGCAATCAGTGCGTGCAAAGAGGTCACACAAATAAATATTTAAACTATTCAATATTTGTTGTAAACACGCGTGTTTTTATTTTGTATAATGAATCCAGCTTTGACGTATCCTCGCAGAGATAATTGACTAGGTAGTAGTAATCGTTAGATGTTTGTTTACGTAAATTTATGCATATTTTTAAGTCTCTACATTTTCCTAGATGAGAGAATTGAATATTAATTGGCGTCAATAATACCATAAGACTATACTAAGAGGGTATTCGAAGCAGTAGCGTATTAGAGTCAGATTGAAAGGATTACTTACTTCAGGTAGCGCCATAATTTTATCTTCGTCGCATAATAATGACGGTAGGTCGCCCCTGGACTTTGACTCGGAAGGTTTGCATTGTGCAAACGTTGTCGATGTTCAACCGCGATACATAAATTTACTCCTGAAAATCGGCTGTCAATATCACTTCAATCTTGTAGGTACTTATAAATTCTTTGCGACATGTATGAACCTATTGCTGCTAAACATAGATGACGAAATTTGGGTGTGATATACCTCTGCCTAACCTTTCGAGGAAAAAGCGTGATGTCTGTTACTTTATTTTGTAATAGTTATCTTAATTAATTCATTGTAACTTCCGTCGAAGCGATGGTGGCTGAATGGATTAGTGACCGGCGTGCTAAACACGCGGTCCGAGTTCGATTCCGACCAGCAGTATCAATGTGGATTTTACTTTGTGGAATTTATATAATTATATACTAGTCATGTGACTTACCATTTGCTAATGGTGGAGGAAAACATTGTTGAGGAAACCCACCAACCCGCATTAAGCCAGCCTGTGTGTATTATGGTCTAGAACCCCTCTCAGCTCTCTAATTAGAGCAGAGGAGACTCGAGATCCGAGCCCAGCAGTGGGACATTAATGGGTTGCTGATGAATTTCCGACGATGGGAATTTACGGCGTACTGACGATATTATGTTGGGATTCTCCGAAATCACAAAAACACGTCATAATGGGCAAGTCCCCTGTTTAGACGCTACGTTTTATTTCATAATAACATCGATGTTTCTAAAGCTTTGGCAGTAAACACAAGCATACCTACCTTTATGTTTAGTTAGCAAAACGGTATACTTTGAAACTGGCTTGCACGGGCTGGGTGATATTAGTGATGGCTTTTGCTCAAACCTTTGCACAAAAGGTTTAAATTGGTGGAAGCCAGTGGATGTTGTATGTATGCCTTAAATAACAGACTAATGTATAATTATATTTTTAGTACAAACATTTCCACAAATTGTTTGGGCATGCAAGTTGCTGTGTGTACTAGGCTGATTATTTAAATTTTATTACTCGTTTTATAATGTTTGTTAGGTGCCACGTTCACGAGAATCGATCCATTTCGAGTAACCAGCTAGACTTGATGATCATACTCGAGGGGCTAGTTTTTATCTATATACACCATCGAAATGTATTCTCGTTTCGATCCAAGTGTGTAAATCTAACGGAATATGCATTAGAATTTTGATGTATAATTTTCAAGTATTAATCATGGCATGCTGTCTGCAATTACTAGCTAATTTGTTTATATAATAATACATGGCGCCGATTATGTTATACCCCGTAACACGTGGTCACCATTTCCTCGGTCACCACGTGCTGATATTGGTCACTAAGCAACGTTGTTGCGGACAAATTTCAGAACGTTGCTATTTGTTTTGTTTTTCTTACAAAAACACTTGGTTGTTGATGCCAGCTTCAAGATACAGTCAGATGTAAGCAGTTTATGTAAGTCACAGTCAAGCTATATATAAGGATATTAAGACCTATTAATTGAGATGCACTATATAATTGTTAATAGGAACACTCAGTCACACTGTGAAATAGAAGCCAACCCCAATAAACTAGACCACAATAAACCTTCGAAGCTTTAATTTCCTTCCAATAAATTTAACGGGATAAGACGTGCAGTATGGTGACCCCTAACATTTAGCGTCCAGCTGAGACTATGTTGCGAAGATTTATTGTAATGAATTATCTATACATATAAAATGATTTGCTGCCAGTGCAAACCTCTTAACCTGAACCTGATATTTTGATTACAAATTTATAAAATTGGATAATTACTTCTAGGATAAGATTATTTATTAATATGTTGGACAGAATATGGTATTTATTCCATTGCAGTGGTTATAGTCGTGTACATGATACGAGAGTGCAAAAATACTGTCATGAAATTTATATGAAATCATCATCATCATATCAGTCATAGGAGACACACTTGGAAAGAAAATAATAAAAAGAAAAGAGATAAACTAAACATTTTAAATCTGAAAGTCGGTCCAGAAATGTATTGAAACAAATAATTTTATATGAAGAGATATTTAATCATTCATAAATATTGTTGTAATAAAATCTCCAACAGATCTTATGACACATGATTGAAGATGTCATCGAAAATATTATTTATTTGATAAAGCTTCAATGATAATTTGGCTTTAATCTCTTAAACTTCCCCAGTCACGATATGGGCGATTCTATATGGCAATAAGTCATTTATATATAGAATTTTCTCTTTATAAAACATCAATATTCTATGCATCTTTGAGAAATTCTACATAATTTTCTCGTAATCGTATAGCGTCTGCCGACGCTGTTTGACCTATATGACTCTTATTCTCAAGAAAAGTCAGACTTAACAGAATTACAAACGGTTTATTAGCACTATTGATATATATTTGTTTTTCCCTATAACTTGTGGCTCCAAATCAAAAAGAAATAGGCTATAAATTACAACTAGCGTCGTTAAAATGCGAAATTATGCGGTGTAATATACAATAGTTAACTGATATACTTATTATGTATGTAATGTAACGATTGCTAATCAGGGCTTAACAAACAGGCTAACTAAGCAAACTAGTTAACGTTATAAAATATGTAACGTTCATAGGTAATGTTATCTATATTTTAACCTTAAGTACCAATTTTAGTTTTGTGAATTTTAACGTTAAGTACTTGGTTTTCTTCAAAGTGTACATCCAAGTTACCATTTGACAACAACAAACAACATTATCCAATGGCCAGGAATCTTTCTACGTTACACACTTAATAAATTTAACGTTTAATGTTGTCAAATTAGCGTTAATTTAACAATTTGTACATTTTGTATAATTATTTCCGATACATTTTACATAAAATTGTTATATTATTCACATGTCTAGAACCTCCATGACTATAGTTCACTATGCCAGTTATAGGTTCTATATATCTTATGTTTCAATTTCCAGTTGACTACGTTCGCGGTGAGTCGCCACATGTACTAGAGACAGGCACTTACACACAGAGCGCCAACTCACCGCACATCGCCCTCTCGCCCAACGCCGAAGTGCTGGCGGTGTCAGTGGACTCCTCCGTCGAATTCTACGACACGTACACCGGGAAACTGTATGACACTGTTGAAAATGTATATTCTGGTAAGTTTACAACAGTACTAGAGGCCTAATGCAAAAGTAGACGGTCTTAATTTTGGGTGATGGATGTGAGTGATGAGTTTCCAAGAACTTACGTACCCGTAAGCTTAATATTATGATGGTAATGTTAGGGTACCTCCACAGTAAGACTGCTTTATTCTTACTCTGTGTTAACATATTTCATTTGTTTGATACGATACTTTCAACAAATCCTCTTTGGTGTCAAGTAGGATAATTACAAAAATTCATTTCCGAATAAAAGGAACCCTAAATATTTTATTAAAAGCTGCGTTTCCAAAAAAAAACAATTATCAAAGGCTTTTCAGTGAGTTTTAGAGGCTGCTCTTATATATTTATTCAAGAGAAAATTCTAAGGAACTTTAGTTTATAGATATTGTAAATAAGGTGGACTAACCACAGGAGATTCTTGAATTAGATTCATAAATTACATCCTTTTGAAATACATACATACATACATATAGATCACGCCTCTTTCCCAACAGTAGGCAGAGACAATTTCCTTTCACTTGCTACGATTCTGGCATAAATCTTTGGCTTCTTCAACATTCATCAGTCTTTTCATGTATTCTCGCCGGTTGAGAGACTTGAGAGTACTACTCCTTTTGAAATGTACTTGATATTACACTGTTGAACCTACTTCTTATTTCTACTTTATTTTAAATAATATTAAGAAGATTAAACTACGACACCACCTAAAGATACAATCAAATAAATAGAAGAACATAATCAGTGGCGGTACGTTCATACAAGCCCAAAAGCCCGGCTTGCCCTAGTAAAATGCTTGATCAAAAATATCTAATTCAAACCATTATCTATTTTAAAATTCGCGCGCTTATTTCCTCTTATGCGCGAGCGAGAGCGGTGACTCGGTGCACAGAGTACATTTGACTCGGTGAGTGGTGAAGCATCAAGCGAGAACGAGAGAGAGAACTTTTTTTTCTATCTCGCTCACCCGCACTGGCTTGTTATGAGGCTTTTGACCAACGTCGGATCTCTCTTTCTAACCTATAGAGAAACTGTCGATTATTGAAATATAACTAGGTTAATTTATATATCAATCAGTATGAAATTATAAGCCGGGCTTTATGTATGAAGTTGTCGACTATGGAAGTATAATGCCGCGGCCGCGCATGCGTACTCGCGTCTACTAACTTCACTCAGTTCATTTGTTTGACAGGACGAAAAGTTTTGGTTTGTTTACTTACTTTAAAAATTGTTAATTGTAAGATTTTAAAGTGATTCTATTGTATTTAGTGACATACAACAATGCAAGTAATAATTGTCCATTGTGAGGATTTAAAATGTGTTCATGTTTTGGTGGGCGAAGAAAAGGTAAAATTTTTGAACTGTGTTCTTTGTTTATATTTGATTTTATTAATCAGAATAGCCTCGAAGTTGCCTTGCCCGAGTTTGTAAAGTTAGCATATCTTGTTGTAACTATTACGGCTATAAAGTTCTTCCGCGGAACGCACATTTTCATCTCTTTAAACGTACCTATTCATACTTATCTAAGAAATAGGTACACAAGCCACAAGGTCAAGAACATCTTTCCGAATTATCAATTATAGCTATTGAAAATCAGTTGTTGGCAGAATTAAAACGTTCACCAACATTTTATTCTTACGTTATTAAGTCATTTCTCAAGAAAGACAGACGATTCAATTTAGAATATAAATAATAGGTAGTCTTATAGGTACCTTTCCTATAGTCAAGCAAGGGTCAACTACCTACTTACTTAGCTATCTTCGTTTAGCCTTGAGTGTCCTTGAGTGAGTCAAGGACACTTAAGGCTTTTTTCAAAGCCACCGAAGGTATGCAATGCTGATTGTTTATTAGGTATATTCAATCAAGCACTAGCATAGGTACCTTCAATGTGCTTTGGCGGGGCGGCGCGGCGCGCGGCGCGACCCTCTATCAACATGTAAGAGAAATTGAACAGAATCCATAAAAAAAACATTACACCCATCACCTTTCCAGTGCAGTCAGGTTTGTTTACTTTTCATTCTCTGCCTATTCTGGAGTAGTCGGGTAAAAATCATAGGTAGGTAGGTATATCGGGCTTGCCTTATCCTTAAACCCTAGGCACGCCACTGAACATAATTATTATCTTAATTCAAGTTAATACAATAACAACTTGCAATTCAAATATATATTCTATTTACAAGAGCGGAAACATTATGTAGATGCTCAGTACAAGTTTAATAAAATACGAAATGTTAGAATTATGCTGTTGTAACGACATTTAAATATCGAATAGACCTTGGACTGACCAGGTGGGGATTGTCATGAAAAAAATACTATAAATTCTTGTTTACCAGACATCCTTAACTTTAAGGTGAGTTTAGATTAGTGCATTTTCCAGAGTCTTTCCAGTTAATGTTACATTCGTACGAATGATTTTCAAAGAGGGTATAGTGGGTAATAGAACAAACTGAGCTGCCCGGCTAGGGAAGCACTCAATACTCCATAATTTGTTGCTTCCATAATGAACAATACCCTGTCGGACACAGCACAATTAATTAGGAGAGAGCAAGGGAGCTAGATTTAAAATGAGCAATTTGCTTATTATTATTGTATCTATTTATACCTCTGTTTGTACCTCCATGCTACAGAAGGTCACTGTCGTAATAACATAGTCATGCTGGTGAGTAGTGGTATCCATATCTCATTGGAGAGGAGAAAATCCCTTCGTTTTAAAGGATCGGGAACGTATGATGCTCCTGGCGTTGCAGGCGTTCCATAGTATAGTAGTACACGTAGTAGTATAGTACGTAAGCGGGACATAATTTTGTTTTCTCTTCGTGTTATAAAAGAAAAGTTACAATAGGTACATGAAAGCTCAATTTAAAAACACGTTTCTATTTAATATAGTGTAAGTAATGCTTATGGAGAACGACCATTTACGTGTAACATTCTCTCGGAATAGGTCGAGCGGCTCGTTATTTTTTGACAAGTAAAAAGCTTCAGTCTATACTCACCTTTAAATTCGATACCGCCTGAACTGAATCAATTTAGTATTTTTCCACTGAAAACAAAATTTAAATTCGATGTATAAAATATAGGCCAAGGTCTATTACAGGTTTATAGCAGACAACAAAAAAATACTTAGGTTAGGTACATTCATCGAAAATGGTTTTGTAGCTTGGTTAAAGCAGCTCGTATTGTGGAAGACCTTCCCGAAATTGTATGGTTTTTTTTTATACCACGACGGTGGCAAACAGACGTACGGTCCGCCTGATGGTAAGCGGTTACCGTAGCCTATGGGCGCCTGCAACACCGAGCGCGTTGCCGACCCTTAAGAAACCTATTCACTCCTTTTTTGAAGAACCCCATACTGTAGTCCCTTGGGAAAACCTCGTCAGGGAGTTAATTCCACAACCTGATAGTTCTTGGGAGGAAATTCCTCTGGAACCGCGCGGTACGGTGGTTAGTCTTCAGTACTCATTGTAAGGACTTCTTCGGAAGAGACTTAGCTGTCTCTAAAGACTTTTAAACTAAGCAACTAGTACGCATATTCGCTATATTTAGTTGTTATTAAACGAGTCGAAGGCAAACCTCAGTGGCCGCTCGAGTCAGCCCCTGACCCGGCCGGTGTAATTCGTTCGAAAAGTCAGGCAAATACAAAAGGTATTTATTGATCCTTAAAATATAAAACGCGAAGTAGAGAACATTTAGCTGTCTCTTTCGTTACTACTGTTCATGGGCGGTAGTTACCACTCCTAATAAAGTGGATTGCTAACTCGTCTCTCGCCTTCACCAATTATAAAAGAATCCCAAAAACAAACAATTATAAAATATACGATATAATAATTTGTTATTTAATTAAAGCGGCGGCATTCTAATGTATATGCATGCACAGTTTATTGGCATCAAATTGGTTAATTTAGCCGATGACTATTCCATTATTCATAATACCTACGCATTTTGTTTTTATAATAATTATTGATTTATTATTTAAATGTTAATAACCACGTGGTGTATGTGCGTAGAAAATTACGTCCCACTAATCATGAAAGTAAAGCTTGTCGTTATGGAATTATAAAATTTATTCCTTCTATTAGATACTTATAATGCGACGGATGCTTGTTAGTTGTTACTTAATCACGACAGAACAGCTGAAAAGATCCGTATGAAATTATTATCTGGACTAGAACATTTTGTATTGACATACCTCGCGTGTGAATGCTTTTCCGCGACTTGGTATATTTTTCATCGTTCTTTGTGTTATTTCCTGTAAGTAGTACCGAAATACAATAATAACTAAACGATGAATACAATAATTAATGTGCGAAAGAACAGATACCTACATTTAATTTCTGGGTCCTCGCACACAAATAAGTTAAATGCGCATTAGTCACTTACAAAAACTGAATCATCATCATCATTACTACTTATAAACGTCCCACTTCTGGGCACGAGTTTCCTTCAAACATTGTAGAGGGAATTTAGCCTACTATACCACGCTGGCCAGACGGGCTAGTATAGGGTTTTGTTTCAAATTTTCCTTTACTCGCAGTGCTCTTATCCGTTTATGGTTACTCCCTTAGTCGCCTTTTACGACACCTACAGGTTGAAATGGGGTAGTAACATTACGTATTCTTAATCCGTAACTACACGGACTACACAAAAACTGAATACCGAGAAGATATTCGTTTGGTATAAGTGTCGAGCGATCATTACTAGCGCTAGTACAGTCATCGATCCAATACGCTATGGATAATTTAGCGTTTCCGTGTTGGAAGCCTTGGATGCGCGTTACTAACTCGACTTTGTTCTAATGATGGCCGAGTCGGTTGTAAACTAAATTGTTCTTAATCATATAGAAGTCGACTCGAAATTTTGGAATCAGTTAAAATATGAGTCATTAACTTGAACGTGCATCTTTAAGTCTTAAGGACGAGACCTGTTTTTATTGAAAGGAAATTAAGTAAATATTTATATTGTATTTACTTCGAGAATGAGCGAAAGAATAGAGGTCGGCTTCCAACAATCGTAATCGTGAAATTGATTTTCACATCGACTGCAATTCTTTAGATTATTTAATCTAAAGAATTGCAGTCGAAGCTTTGTTGGGAATTAGAATTCAACGAGGGGGTTGTTGAATTCTAATTTTGTAACCTAGTCGTCTAGTCATCACTGTTAGCTTATTCATAAAGGGCAAACAAGACGTTTTAAAGTTTACCTATAGCAACTGATTACTGGTCACGAAAATGTAGCTTATGACCACGTCTAATAGACCATGCCCAGGTGTTATTTATCTGTAGCCAATTACGTAACTTTTTGGGTAAATAATGGGATTAGAAATGTTACGTTATTTTTAAGATGAAACTGTGAAGAAATTCGAGGGGTACTTGGATAGCATGCTGCGTATGATCTAGGGCCATTTATTTTAAAAACTTATCAACTAGCTTTCAAATGCAATCTTACCTACAATGTGATAGGAAATAATTAGGTGTTTATTTATTTAACACCGTATTAGGGGTAGGAAGGGCTGAAGACGAAATTAAGCGCCACTTGCCTTGTACTTGAGTCGTCAATTACGGATCATGAGAGTGTAGGACTTAGCTTTTCTCAAAACACCGATCTTGAATATAGTAACTTAAGCAGATCCTCAATTGATTTCATTCGTCTCGACGAGGAAATCAAATCCATAAATTTCCAACTTGTAATGAACTGCAGTAGCGCTACCCTAGCAACAGACATTCTAGTAAACCACCTATCTAACGCCATAAACGTAAGCACCAAATCAATTCCCATACCTAAACGAAAACGCGTTAGCAAGCCCTGGATTACAAAAGGTATATTACGATGTCTGAATAACCGTGATAACCTGTACAAAAAACTCAAAAGGAATCCAGAAAATGAGATTGCTATCGTTACATACAAGCGTTATCGAAATTTTTGCAAGAACCTACTCAAAAAAGCTAAATTATACTATGAGAAACACGAGATTGAACGGTCAATAAACAATAAAAAACAGTTATGGGGTGTAATTAGGAAAATAAGTGGCACTAAAAAGGTAATGGATCACTCAGCCTGTCTTCTATCTTCTAATAACGCTGATAAAAACATCAATGATGTAAACAGCTTCTTTGCAAACATCGGTAAAAAGCTTGCAGATAAGGTAGTCTCTCCGAAATCAACTACTGACACATCTGCCAATTCTTCAAGGCCTCCCGCCAATTCGTTTGTGCTGTATTCTACTGATGAACAGGAGATTATTAGTCTCATTCAAGGTTTAAAAGACAACTGCGCCGTAGGAATTGATCGGATTTCCAGCTCCATTATCAAAAGATACAGATATGTTTTGACTCCTTCCATAGCTCATATCTGTAACATGGCTTTATCAACAGGGGAGTTTCCAAGAGCATTTAAAATAGCTCTCATAAAGCCGATCCACAAGGGTGGGGACAGAAACAGTGTTGACAATTACAGACCCATATCGATCTTACCGGCTTTGTCTAAAATACTTGAGAGAGTAATAAACTGTCGCCTTATCAAGTATCTAGAAAATAACAGGTTACTTTCTCAGGCTCAGTACGGGTTTCGAAGAAAAAGATCCACAAATGATGCGGTCCATGAATTTTTACATACGACAGTAAATCATTTGGATGAGAAGAGAAAATGCTTGGCCGTCTTTTTGGATCTAGCAAAAGCTTTTGACACTGTTTCTGTCCCTCACTTACTGGAAAAGCTAGAAGCCATCGGGGTTAGGGGTATAACCTTAAAACTGTTTGAGGATTATCTCACTGGGAGAAGACAGAGAGTTCGGATCTGCAATACGCTAAGTGAAGAGCTTCCTATACACTTTGGCGTGCCCCAAGGCAGTATACTCGGCCCGACACTATTCTTAGTGTATATTAACAACCTTTGTCAGCTCCAACTCCACAAAGGCAAAATTATAACTTTTGCCGACGACACGGTTCTTTTGTTTAGTGGCGATAGCTGGGAGGAAGTATTTGGTAATGCTCAGACTGGGCTGAACCTAGTTGGCTCATGGCTTCAATGTAACGTGCTAACCTTAAATGTTACTAAAACAAAATACCTACCTTTTGCCCACCGTGTGAATGTACTCCCCCCTGAATCCTTGAGCATCACAGCTCATACTTGTGATCCTGTAACCCGTGGAAGCAAATGTGCGTGTCCGACCTTACAGAGAGCTACACAAATGAAATACCTTGGTATAATAATTGACCAGACGCTTAATTTTAAACCACACATCTATTCAGTAGTAACTCGACTGCGTAAGTTAATTTATATTTTTAGGAACCTAAGAAACACAGCAAACAAACAAACAATTAAAATGGTCTACTTCGCCCTCTGTCAGTCAGTGATTGACTACTGTATCATCAGTTGGGGTGGGGCTGCAAAAACCCATGTTATCGAGGTGGAACGCGCACAACGTTGTCTTCTCAAGGTAGCCGCAGCCCTCCCGTACCGCTTCCCCACAGTTGAACTTTACAGAATGTGGGACGTTCTCACTGTTAGACAAAGTTTCATCTTACATATAGTTATAAAGCAACACTCTTCGTTACAATATCACCCTAATCTAACAACGGACAAGCGACGTAAAGGCAAAGTATGTGAAAGACAATCCTACCATTCCTCTCTATCACACCATTTTTTCTGTTTTCTGGGCTCCTATCTATACAACAAATTGAATACTTTATTACATATTTACCCTCTCCTCAGAACGAAATGTAAATTAGTTGTTACAAAATATCTCAAATCACAAGACTATGAATCCACTGAAAATCTACTCAAGCCACTCAAATAACCTAAACTCGGAACTGACTGACATCGTCACACACACGAACACACACACACACCCACACACACAAACACACACACACACACACACACACACACCCACACACACATACATTAATTTTAATTCCAGAATATTACCTAATTGCATAAAAGTTGTTTACTAAATTAAGTACTTTGGTATCTAGAAATTATTGTTACGTTGCTAACTTTCAGCTTAATTATATAATATGATTGTACCCATCATAACACGATGGTCCTATTACGCTGTAATATTTATTGCTGCCTAAGACTAGCCGCGAGGGGGGCCTGGTGACCCGTAATACAGGTGGTTTTTTTAAAACCAACCTACCACAGGCACCAGACTCTCACAAAGTTGGTTGTGACTGTAATAGTTTAAAAAAAAAAATATAGGGCACATGATTGCAAATTTTCAACATAACATAGCTTCACGCCTTTTTCCCCGAAGGGGCAAGGAAGGCAGAGGTGTTTCACACCCACATTTCGTCAGCTATGTTTGGTCTCATGAAATAGGGGGCGAGCCTATTGTCATCAACCGGGAACATTTGTTTACCAAACTCCGGGAAAATCTCAATACTGGAATTTCATGATAGATAAACCCAATGCCATTTTCACCCGACTCGGGAATCGAACCCGGGACCTCTTGCACAGCAGTCGTATACACTTCCCGCTGCGCCACCGAAGCAGCAAATTTTCAATAGATACATAAACTCCGTTTATCGGAAGCTTATTGTTCATTGTAGCCGTAGCGCACGCGCCACCAGGGTCGGTGATCCCACTTGTAGTAATAGGATTAAGATCATGGGAGGAAGAGGATCATTTTCTCTAGAGTAGGTACATCCTATTCTATATTAGGTACCTGTAAAAGATTGTAATATTTACATACCTTTATTTATTATATCAATAATCACAAATCATACAATAATCACAGTGGAAATTCATGCCTGAATAATTAAAGTAGAACCTTATTCATTTTTAATGCGCGTTTAACTTTTGTATTTTTACTCGAGTCTGACGTTAGAGGAGGCCGTGAATTATTGAGTACCTAGCATTCAAGGTATCGTTATCGATCGAATACTACTTATAACTTCAATGAAATGCACTAATGATAACATGCCAGTTGGGTATCATTAATATACTACAAGCAATGTATATTTTCACAGGCTTGATAAACTACATGAAGTTTGATGCGAGTAACAAATATTTGTTTGTTTGCGGCGATCGCATCGTGAGGGTCCTCCACAATGTGTGCGGGTACCAAACTACTATAGACAGCTGCACCAGACTTCTAGGCTCCAAACAAACCTCGGCTACTGTCGAACGACTGAAGAAAACCATCGAAGAATGCAAACAGACACTTGCCAAATTCGGCAAATAACGCCATCTTGTTTTATGTAAACAATAAAATTCTCGTCATACCGCATTTACTGTTCGTATATATTTTAAATATATTTTTATTACTAAGTATACATTTGTTCTATTGTCCGTGTTGTCAGATTATTTTCAATCTCAAAGGGTATTATCTCATTGGTGACAATTAGTGCTAATGCTAAATTAATTTAAGTTCGAAATTAAGATACCACCGATGTTAAAGTTTTGGAAAGGTTTATTTTAAAATGACATTATTTGATCTATTATTGTAAATAATTGTGTGATCTGGCAACTGTGACGATTATAATGATAAGTTAGTTATTCGTATAATATTATAAACATAAGTGCTATAGATCACAAAATTTATACACATGTATCTAGATTAACTGTACCGGTCTCGGTCAAAAGTATTCTGAAATGAATGAGTTGCATGACTGAAGGAATAATGTTCGTAACGTGACGTATAAATAAGTATTCAAATAACTTTAATGCTGCTAATTTACATGTCAATTACTACTGGTATTGTGAGACCACTGCATAATTGAAATAATATTACTTAATGAAATACATCGCACACTTAGTTGAATAATTTACACTTTTCACAAATGTTCCTATTTACAATATTTCATTGTATGATTTTGTCCCTGCATTATTTCCTTCGTAGTTATCCAATCTAGATCGAGGCCGAGAAAACATTTAATATTTTAGTTTTTAAAAGTTTTTTGTGAAAAAATATCCTTTCTTTTAAAAGATTCTATCTAATTTAACTATATTAGTCCTGAAGCGTAATGTTAACAGAGCTCAGAGTCAATTTCGACAGCTCCACGTAATTCCGTCAGTAAATCTATACGTACAAATAGTTACGAATTATTAGTTGTATTGATCGTGGTCGGACTGCCGACTGTGACGTGATATTCGCATGCGATTCGATGTTACAATTAAGTCAAGGAATCGACTAAGGTTATTTTTTATATATATTTCTTGCACATGTTGCAGTGCAAATGCGTTTCTCCCGTTTCTGATGCTAATTTTTATGTACTGATTTGAAAATAAAATTATATGTTTTTATTTGTTGTTTTATTTTTATTTTTTGAAATTTACTAGTATTTTATCGTCAAATAGTGTTTAAATTAATGACGAAATTTTTTTTAAAATAAATTAAAGAAGGAAGCTTGCTGAACCCTTAATCGAGCACAGGGAACTAATTCCCCTCCATACCAACCCAGGTAAATTGAAAATTTATTTAAAATGGCAACTTCTTGAACTACAATTTAGACAAAAAGATAATAAAATTTTATACATAATCATATTTTTAAATAAGTAGGTACTTTTATAATGAAAGTATCGCGCTGCAAGTTGCCGATGTGATAATTTCATATACTTATATAGAAACTAGTGCAATGATTTCTAAACTTTTACACACTTTTTATCTAATTCTAAAGTGTGTACATATTTTTAAAATATAACTCCGATTAAATTCAACACAATTGGACGCTGCCACTCTGTAATATTATTATAAATGTTCCGGATACCTATTTACCATGTCCTATGTTTAAAAATACGCTCTTAAAGTCCCAGTTATCACATAATTTTTAATCCTCCTGAGCGTGATTTGATCAAAAACATCAGGGCCTGTCATAAGCCCAATCGAATATTAAAAAGATATTATTATACCTAAATTTCAATATATGTTTTCTTTTGCCTTTCTTTTCTAAGAACAAATAAGTTACGAAGTCACTAGTAGATAGGTATAAGCTTACAGGAAATACTACGTAATTTGGCTAATAAACGTATAGGTATCTATGGCGGAAGTTAGGGGAGCGAAACGGTTATATCACTCCAAGAAGTCAATTTCTCACATCAGATGACCTAAATCGGCACCCACGCGCCGTCATTGTCTAAATGATAAGGGTCCAGGCGAAAATCGGGTTCATAGATACAATTTAAATTGTTTTTTTTGCTTGTCGATGATAGTTGTGATTTTCTGTTTCTGGGTAGTCCGCTAATAATAGATATGTTAGTACAAAATTAGCTGTAAACCTGGCACACGAGAAAATAAAACAAGTAATTATGTTTAATTGTAACTTTATTGTGTTTTGCACAAAAGTGACGTTATCGACATTACACTGAGATACTCTGTGATTACAATTTAAGTACAATTTCACAGCTTCTGATAAATAAATACACTTTAGCTTTTAGGCGTACGCGTACATATACAGTCCACATTGAATCATCTATCAATTCCATCGATTTTTTTTATAAAATAGTCAATCTGATGCCAAAATAGATACCTATATTCTTTTTTAGAACAATACTATGTCGCCTTGTTAAAAAAAAACATACATCTAATACAAAAGATAATATTATAATTACACATTGTATTTATTATTATTTTGTACAATTCTGCCGTTGAACTGATAAATTAACGTAACTATTATCTAAAGCGATACTGTACTGGTGATTAATAATTGTAAGAAGGGTAAGCACGAGTACAACTCTCCATAAATATTAACCTTATGACCGCCTCGTCAAACCGGCATCTCCGTGCCCTGGACGCTAAGCAATAAAATTCGGTTTTTAAGATTAGGTAACAAAACACACAAAACTAATAATTTAGTATCTTTATCTTGTATTTTTATGGACCTGAGTTTTGTCATCTATAGACGACATCGGCGCTCAGGGCACGCTTGCGCTTGTCAAGTATAGATGACGTTGGCGTTCCAACAGTTAAAAACATTCGACACAACACGAGGCAGTGAAAACTAGTTGTGACGTCACTATAGAACTGAGAAGAAAATAATTCGGTTAACTACTCGCACATCATCAGTAGAAAAATACACTTAATTTTAAGCTTTATGTTGATACACATAAGATAACAATTACATAAACAGACGACTTTTTTCTACTAATGATGCGGTTTATTTAAAGCTGAGATTGTTCACGACACAAGTACGACATAGTTAAAAACAATATGCGTATGTACAAGTAGATATAGAACTAACTTTTAGGTTATGTTTCACAACTGACAGATAAGTGCCTGATAAACTATGATACTCAAGGCCTGCGCCCTCATTGCATTGCAAAGGATTTTTCGTGAACAAATGATTTTCGAATTTATTTCAATAAACTTAGCACTCAAGGCCGCATAACAGTTCTGTATCTAAGAACGAGGTATATTTAAAGCTCATGTAATAGAAAATGGGTTCCATCTTTGCCATTTTGGCTACGGAACCCTAAATAAGTTATCGTGAAGAAAATTTAAAACTGATGAATATGAGCTTTTTATACCACAATGTATGTTAACCTCATTCTTGGACTGAAACTGCCTGATAGGCAGTTATGAGCCAATGGTGTAACATTGCCATATTGAGATAATTTTTATAAAGCTGGCTACCGCAATAACAATGTGTAAACAGCAGGTAGAGAACAATATAGTCATGAATAAAGTAATTATGTGCATTAAAATAAATATTTCGTAATATGAAGGCGTGTAATACACATGTTCATACGAGATCGTTAGCGTTATGTAACTATGGACCATAATAATATGAACACAAGGAACTATATTGAATACGCCATTTGAGTCAGTTAACAATTTAAACCTACTAAAGTCATGTTTATAGCAGAATATTCGAGAGTTTCAGAAAATTTTAGCTTCTCTGTTTGAACAAGAACAATGACATAAAATATTTTGATACTGACATAGATTTTGATTGAATAAATAAAAAGTTGATTAAATCGAATAAGTCATAATGTCCAATCCTCAATAAAATAAAGACAAACATGCTCGCCCATTTTTAACTAAATATTAATTTGAGTAAGGTTTAAGTTCCTCGAGCAGATTTCCTGTTTAAACCAATGTTAATATTCTTGGCATATTACAAACATTTACGCCGCCCCCATATGTTGGCCCAATATGCACCAATATTGCCACAGTGTATCCACATTACAATGACAAGTTTACACAAAATGACAGTAGTTCAATTAAGAAAAGGTAATTTAACTATGCTGTGTATAACGTGCTTTATGGATATAAGATGATTTTTAGTATAAATTTGGTTGGAACATAGGCAGAATAAGGCACATACCGAGCCAATGTTGAAATTATATCCTTCATTCCAATGAAGTGTACATACAACCAATTATAATATTAGTAAATAACAACGGTACCTAGCTATTGAATGTAGTATATCTTATAATTGATAGAAAACAATAGTGTGATAACTCTCAACAACTGATATATCATTATTAGTCTAGTCAAATTAGGTTTTAACCAAACGGAACCTGAGGGCTTTAAGGCTGCGTTTCAACTACATGTGCGGAGGTGTTATGCTAGGTAAATTAAGAGATTCTATTATTAGTTCTTAATAAACACAACCGTTATGCGCGCGAAATACGCTGTGGTGAAAACGCAGCCTATATTGGTAGGAAACTTTTTCATTTGCGAAATACATAATAATATAATGTTTACATAAACAACAACAAATTGACCATAATTATTGAGACGTAACACGTAGAACATTGTATTTTACCGAGACAAAGTCACAAATTCTAATCATCAATGTGTATTTCTAAATTATGCACGCCAATCACAAACTTCACGCACTTACACATATTCTAACTGTGTAGTAACAATAACATTGAAACATCTCTGTATAGCTAATATTGCATAACAATAAGTATGTTGACATCGAAATTATTTATATTTTCGCAAGACATGAAGCGTGAACTCAAGAAATAATTAATATTTATTGCCTAAGTTAAGCAGATGACCCACCGGCCCGACTCAAGAAGCTTGGTAGCTCTTAGGCAATGCCAGGTGCATAGCGGTGCTGCCAACTTTGATATCAGTGCTCGAAATTTACAATAAAGAACTCACTGAAGAACCCACACAGGTAAGAGACATTATTCTGGTAATTTAAAAGAGTAAAGAGTTCTAATATCTTTACGCTGTCAAAGAACTGGTAACTGGGAAATTGACTGTCACAATATTTTTTTGGAAAAAAAAATATTATTAATTTTTTACAGTTATGTACCTATTTATCTTCCAACTGTTTTAAAAGATTTACTTTGTAACATAATTATTAACGAGATTTTATTTCAATTTGGAAAAGTATACGGTTTAATTTTTGTACTTAATATATTATTTGCAAGTTTTGAAATAATAATGAGAAATAGTTAAGACGTCATTAAACTTATTGTTAGCAACTTTTCTAATCTCCCTGTATAATTAGAAATACACATCGTTAACATCAGACTAGATTTATACCTACAGCAAAATACCGTTATATTACGGTCGAACAATCACTTAATAACTTATTCTATTTACACAATAACAATGAAAAGCCTCACATTTAGATTTATAAAAACAAAGTCCTGACATAGTTCGCTTTGTCGAACCATAGGTACATAATATACAACAAATAACCTTTTTCTTCGATGGTTTCATAATAGGTGTTACGTTGATCGTAGCTAATTATTATGTATTCAAGTGGCCAATGTAATTTGTAAAAGCAATATTTTTATACAAGTAAGGCAATCTAGGGTTACTGAAAACCAAAGTTTTATTTAAATTATGGTAGCGCTGTTATAAAGATGAATTTATTTTTTAACTTAGCGTTAAAAACAATTTAAGAACACAATACTTTTTATCAATTAATCAAATTTCAGTGCATTTAACTCTGAATATTTTCGTAAGTATGTATTCAATCAAACACCATTTGATATTTTTAACCAACTTTAAAAAAAAGGAGGAGTTTATCAATTCGATTGTATTTATTTTTTACAATACCTGATACTTGTCAGAATAAACGTTAAAATGAACACTAAGCAAGGTTAAACTGTGCTGTCAGGGAAATATTATTATAATATTGTTATGTTAATGTGAGGCCTTGATTATTTCATATGAAACATGTTATTAAAACGAGATTCTACAATTTTAACATTGACTTTTTATAAGACAGACTTTATTTGTTGATAGACCAAATACAGATATACGTATGACAAATAAAGTAATTTGTCATATTTAAATATATGGTGTATTAATAACATCTTGACGGACTGTTAGTAAGTTATTTAAAACGAAATTATACGGTATGTTAATTCGTACTATTGGAATAAAGTTAATTCATAATATTGATATGACGTAAACATGTAAGTACTTGCATACACAAGTTCCTCGGTAGAAAATACATATTTAATACGTGATTGTATTATGAATTAAGAAACACTGCAACTGTTGAATCTTATTGAACAAGATATTATTAAAGGCAGACAAATCATTCAAAGAAGACTTTCAGCTGTGTTATAAAACAAATTGTTCATAATATAGCATAGCGCGTTGTGTTCCGAAAAGCAGATTTGTTTTACATTTATATTTAATCATATTTAGGCCTTATGTAAAGTCCTATTTTCATAAGGCATAATTTCAGACTACGAGTCCACAGTGAGCATAGCTCCGCCGGGTTAAACGGAGGCCTAATGACAGTGAAAAATTGACGAAAAAATTGTCACAGAGATAAATTTTGTTTAAGTTTTAATTGATACCGTTTGGACCAGCGCGTGTGGATTGTGGCCTAAACCTTTTCAGTTTTCTATATAGAGAAGAAGAGATCCTTGTCCAGTTGTGAGACATTAATGGGTTGATATTTTATTTTTATTATTTCTGTTCACCGAATTCGCTCGTGTACAGCCGCTAAAACATCACCGCATCTGTTTACCTTCACCTAAATAAATTATTATGACTTTGGTACTTCGAATTTTTTGTTAATCTTTTGTAATTAACGGCAATTTAACCGTATGATATGGTGTTAAAAGTTTTTTTTGAGCAATCAATGAACATGATATTTTAAGCATAAATACAATGATTCTAATTACATTTGTTCATGAGATTTTGATAAATATATATTTAATCACGTAACACTTTTTACTTATATATTGTATTATCATTAATCAAAAATATGGCAACGGATGTCCGTGAATATTTAGAGAAAAAATATGTTTTTATCTATTTATTAGATGTTATTATTTAGGAATTAGAATGTACAAAGTGTACCAGAAAGGTTATTTTGAACTAAGAGCTAGATTATAGTTTCAATAGTTTCAATAATGTGGCATAATAATATTTTGTGAGTTGCTTTTTCTTTAAGCGAGGGTTTACAGAAATTTTATTTTGTAGTCCTCTTTTTATAAGACGAAGGGTGCGTTTTTTAAGACTTATTATTAAGTACTAATATAATAACGAAAGAAATCTTTTCAGACATTTTTTAAATAGTGATGAAAATCATGACTGAATAAATATGCATTGCAAATGAATAATGACATAGGCCTCACCTAATTTAGCTGTAATGTCCAGCAGACGACGTTATTGGGCTGAAATAAATAATGTAGGATAAATGTCGCACTACTAATGTAAAATAGATATAAATTGAGATTCGCATGTCTGACAATTTCCACCTTCTGGCTATATAATTAAGATTCAAACTTGCCCAGCCGCATTTCTGCTATTACAACTCTTTTCCACTATGAGTACAATACTACGTTTTCAACAGCAAATATTACTCAATTGTATTCGATAAACCCTCGTCTAAAGCCATGATATTTTACTATAACAACGTGATGACGTCATAATCTTTTTTTATACATATATAATATATATTATATCAATGTACACACTACATAATCAGTTTACTAATATATCTACCTTTTATATAACCTTTCCGAGGCACACGGTATAGTAAAAGTTACTTTCAAGTAATAATATTAAGGTTCTAATTACTTTGAAGAATATCACATAGCTATTTGAATTAGCGCAGACTATTTGTATTTAACAGCGCAGTGGTCCGAAGCCGCGTTGAACAATTAACAAATATAATACTAAATAGGTAATTTAATAGTGCTATATGAACTATATACCCCGGCAATCTTAGCTTAATTAAAGCTTATATAAAAACTGCATATTAATCTTAAATTTCTAATCTGTACATTATTTTCATCGTCAACAAAATACTGTTTTTAAAATTAAATTTACATATTTATACTTAATTAGTAAGTAATTCAAAAAATGCCATTGAAATTTAGAACGTGTGCACTTTGAAATACGGTTCATAGTACTGATTACCGGGGCTCATAATCCAAATGCTACTATTGAAGAAAAACTACAAGATATGTGTTACGCGGAAACTGCAACTTCTAAACTTATATAATTAGTTCTTCATTGATTAGTGTATTATTTATTAATATTAATTATTTCTGTGAGGATCTCTAAATAGTTATTTTATTATAAATATTGTCGTTACTCTATTGTTGAGTGAAATATTTTTTCATTTCCACAATGAGAAGTAATATCGAACACTAATACTAAAGTTTGTTTTAAAAATAAATGCGCTTGTCTTACGACTAGTTAAAGCGAAAGTTAGAATCGCCGACAACAATTTTAGATGCACTCAAAAGTGATAATAATGCCATTGATAAGTTAAAATACTAATACAAAAATTCGCCGAATGTTGAGAAAAGTTCAGTAACAAAAGAAGAGTGCAATAATATCTACAAGATTATTGTAAAACGTCACTTGAAGCCCGATTGGCGTAAGTAAATATAATAAAATCAGTCGTAATATTCAAATTCCGTATAAAAGTCGAACTTTGTCGACAAAGTAAAAATTTCTTCTCAAAATAAATTATACAACTTAATACGAAATAAATACTGTAAGTACTAAAATATAGTATTGAATAACGCAGTGGCGACTAAAGACTTTGGTGCAAGTACTTCCCTCGCAGTCCGTGAATATGGCCAACAGTTCGATTCTCCGTTACAATATTGGACTAGCATGAAATTCGATTACGATGCGCCCTCCCGCGACACCCTTTCCCCTTCTCTTCACAAATATTACCTGAAATATAATAATAATATATTCAATAGTCCTCTAAGGTTTGGACCACATCTAGGATCACGGAATAGCTTATGTTTCTATCTCTTACTGTCACTTAGAATCATCATTCACTAGAGTGAGATAGAAAGCGAGAGCGGCTCCTGCTCTCGTTCTATTAGTTCTTAACAAGCACATACCTACGTATACTTGCACTTCCACTGGAAACGAAGATTCATCTCATTTTCTCGATGCGATGATTGCTGAATGGATAAGGGACCGGCGTGCAAATCATGCGGTCCGAGTTCGATCCCGACCGGCAGCACCAATGTGGATTCCACTTTGTGGAATTTATATGTACTAGTTATGTGACTTACCATCTGCTGACGGTGAAGGAAAACATCGTGAGGAAACCCACATACCCTAGAAGAAATTCTATGACTATGTCTGATCTACCAAATCGCACTAGGCGAGCGTGAGTGGATTATGGCCTAAACCCCGGAGACCCGAGCCCAGCAGTGGGACTTAATGGGTTGCTGATGATGATGATACATAGTACGATAACTATAGACTAACCTGTAGTCAGCGGCGCGCAGCTCACCAGTAGGTGTGTAGCCGCAGACAGTCGGCGGCGAGGTCGGCGAGCAGCGCCCTGTTGTTGGGCAGCAGCGCGAGGCCGGCGACGCGTCTTGGGCGCTTGTCGGCGAGGTCGGCGGCGGCGAGCACGCGGCCCGCGCCCGCGCCCGCCGCCGCCAGCACCAGCAGCGCCGCGCGCCCCCGCACCGAGCGCGCGCACACCACGCGCACCGAGCCCTCCACCTCCTCCAGCGCCACGCCGCCGTAGCCGCCGCGCCCTGACACCAAACAAACAAAAACTATTGTTTTAAACATGACGCGGCGACGACCTTACGTGTGAACTTTCCCTGTGTCACGAAATAATTGACAAACACAATTACACCCAAAATCAAAGCAACTATTTCTGAAACGCATTAATCTATACAATTATTATAAAGCTGTAGTTTGTTTGTTTGTTTGAACGGTAGGATATCAGGAACTACTGAATACTACTACTACTGATCCGATTTGAAAAATTCTTAGTGTTGGAACGCCCATTTATCGAAGAAGGTATATAACATCACGCTACGGCCAATAGGAGTTGAGCAGTGGCCAAATAAAGAACAACGGGAGCGAAGCCCCGCGCGCCTTCTAGTATACATATGTCTTTTTTTGTATAAAGTCTTTTTTTTGCACCACCGAGGCAATCATTGTCATTTGTTCTATTTGAGAATTAAACCCATGACTTCAAGTCACATATTACGGTCACTAGATCACAAGGCGGTCAAATGTTAACAATCTTAAGAAAAAGTTGTTCAGTCAGCAACTCACACAGACGGCTTTCTATTCGATATTACATTCCGAATAATAATAATACTCGGGGACAGTATGTCGCAAAAGTTCTTACCTTTCGGTACCGGAGCGAACACATTCTTGAGGTTGCCCTCAATATCGTACACTCTAATGGCTACGTCAGCTATGATGAGCAAGTCTTCTGACAACGCCAAACCACCGACTAGACCCAACTCTCCGTTACCCACCTGAAATTGAAAGAACCTAAAATGAGAATTTTTTACATTAATATTTAAATTTCTTTATTTTTCTTTTTTAGCCAACGTGCTTTTTACCCGACTAACAGGAAGGGTATTGTTTTTGTAGTAATGTGTCGGATAAACGTATATCCGCAAATACGGACCCGGATATTTAGTATAAAGATCCATGGATTCCAAAGATCTTTATTTTCCCACGGATATAGATTATTTTTTCCTTACTTTGTCTTATAAATTTACATATTTCTGATACGGATATCCGCCACATCACTACTTTTCTAACGAGAAGGCAGCGAGCGTCTGTGCGTGCACGGTCACGGAAATCGGCTCCACCATTCGCGTTCAGTAGTGTATTTACCGCTCAGTATCACCCAGAAAACGGAAGCCACACAAGGAGTTGAAGTTTGTATCACTAAGCAATCGAACCAGTTAGCACGCTGTTGTTTTTAGGCAACAATGCATACTGATATGCTGCGGGAATCCTGCGACGTGTGGGAGAACTACATCAACGAAACAGGTGAATAGTATATACCTCTCGCTCTATCTCGCCCTGCGGTCCAAAGAGGAACACAGCTCTAGCGCCGTTGTCGGCCACGGCGATGCGGCGACTGTGCGCATGCGCCGCCACACACACGGGCTCCACGAGGCGCGCCGAGCGGATCGTGCGCAGCGTCTCACCCTCCACCGTCACCTGATATGAGTAGCAACGGAATGTGAACATCGGGCTAGAATTTTTGATTTCAATATGATACGTTGCACAACCAGTTCAAAACGAAGGCGCACCGTCAAAGTGAAAGTCTAGTTGCGCAATCAATCGAAGACCCGATGAGATATTTGTTTTTGATATTGTTTGGCTAATCAATTAGTATATTTAAGTGATCTATGTATGTATCTTTTGTATGTTGATAATAAATAATAATAATCTTTGATTCGCTTACGAAATGAAATAAAATGAAATCTCGTTTATTCATCTAGGTTACAAGGTAACACTTATGAAAGTCACAAGAATGTAACAGGTTATCCGAAAAGTGGTGTCAGCAAATTTGCCTATGCCCAGTTCGCTGACGGGGTGGAGCTATGAGAAGAACTAGCAAGAAACTCACGCCGCTCTTTTTAAAAAAATGGATAGTTACAATCTTTTGTAATTTACAATTTGGGTAGCGTGTAAAGTGATGCAGCAGAGCACCTCATTACCTCGGTGATAGTTCGTGTTCGCCAGTTGACAGCCACGATCCCTTCAGCCGTTACCGCTATACCTGTGCAACTTCGACCTGCTAACCCTGCAACATTCATTTTAACACGTTTATAGTCCACAATTATGACACGCATAATATAATATCATCATCATCATCAGCAACCTAATAATGTCCCACTGCTGGGCTCGGGTCTCCTCTCCTCTATCTAGAGAGCTGAGAGGGTCACAAGGAACAGTAACTTAGTGTTACAGTGCACCAATATAATATATATTCTACATAAATATAAATAATATTAGCATTTGTTTATAGAATCAAAATAATTATATTGTAACACGGACAGAGCCGCGAAGGTTTTCCAGTGTTTGATATATAAAGCTTAATTAAAAGTACCTTCATTGACGATATGAGTTTTGAATGCAAAGGTTTCGTCATCTAAAACCTTTACTCTGGAGTTACCCGCATCGAGAACGTAAATTTCCCGTCGCTTTGGACACCTGAAATATTATAATGATCAATTTAACATCCTTGTACATCACAATAGTGCGTCGTAAGACTTTATTAATTTGAAGATAAGGTCTAAATTTCAATAATTTGTTTGCCAAGGAATCGGCAATGGATACAATGAGACTCAGATGATGTTATAGTCTGATTTATTGAAGTAAAATGTTTTCGCTCCATATTCGTATTCATAGTAGACGAAAATGACGAGAAGAGCCGACACCAAATGACATGGGATAAGCCTAGGCAGAGAGTAGAGTAGTAGAGCGTAGTATGTTTTAATTTTAAATCTTTATTGCGTCCAAAGTTACATGGATGTATAAACTAGTCTCCACACTAACATTCCCTGTGTCGTGGAATTGTAAACAGGGTGGGGCGTGGCGCCACACACACCGTGTGGCCTCGCTGACACACATGATTTTTTTTTATACCACGACAGTGGCGAACACACGAACGGTCCGCCTATGGGCGCCTGTAACACCAGGGCACCACGACATAATGTAGCACACAGCCCCACCTGGCGAGTGCGACGGGTTGACTGAGCTGTTCCTTGCCAGTGCCGCGCGCGCCCCAGACGGCGAGCGGCGCGGCGGCGGGCGCCACGTGCGCGCGCAGCGGCGAGTCGCGCACGCCGCGGGCGAACACCAGCACTCGCACGCACAGCGAGCCCGCTGCCCACGGACGCATTGTTATCCTGCAATATTTATATGCATATCCGTATTAACAATACGTAATGTCACTACCCCATCTCAACCTGTGGGTGTCGTAAAAGGCGACTAAGGGAGTAACCTTATGCAGACAAGAGCACTGCAGGAAAAGGAAAATTCGAAACAAATCCTATACCAACCTGTTTGGCCAGCGTGCTATGGTGGGCTAAATTCCCTCCACATTTTTGGAGGAGACCTGTGCCCAACAGTGGGCCTTTTGTAGGTTGAAATGATGATGATCAATATTAATATTTGTATGTTTAGATCTTTATTTATAAAAATTGTTTCTACCTATGGCCGTTATAGTTTGAAACCATCTACCAATGTGTCTCAACCCGGTTTCAAGATTCAGACCAGTAAAACAAAAATAACAGGCACTTACGGTTATCTAATTGCTCGTGGGCGGAGCTGCAGGCAACAGTTAGTACAGTTATAACCAGTACCAATACTTAGTAATTCTGGCTGAAGAGCGAACTTAATCAATAGTGAAAATTGTGGACACTTTCCACAATTCCCACTATTGATTAAGTTCGCTTACTCAGTATCCTATGTGGGCGATTCACAAAGAACGCGATTGCGACGCAATATGATGTGGTGCGACCCGACAGCTGTGTGACACCGCTAACTATTCGAACTGATCGCGGTCGCGCCGCGTGGTACTGCATCGCACGTGTGGTTGAATTTGAATTGGTATTTAAAACTTCAATAGGTATCAACTGTTTGTTGTGGTCGCGCACAGCGCCGCATCGTGTTCGCAAAGAGGTCGTTCATATAATAACACCGCCTCTGTGATTCTTAACTTAATGCGTCAGATTTACCGATCACAGTAATGCATCTATTTATCTGCAGGTAAGGAAAATACAGTAGGTACTTTTATATTTTCTTGTTTATATTAATATGTAGGAAAACCTTTCAAAATAGAATTTCAAACAACAAAATTTTTTTGTAACAATAAATCAGGGCTTGTTCTAAATTTCGACATTCGATTAGTCCATATCTAAATTTCCTTACATTTGACAGCGACATCAAAACCGACCAATCGAATGTCGAAATTCAGTGTAAGCCCCAGGTATCACTAGCATTTACACCAGTTTTTGATACCAAAAGAATTTAACTTCCATCCAATAAACATTCCAAAAATATTTTACCTATATAATCCAGTATCGAGATCAGTAACAGTGCAAGGTAGTGGTGCGTCGTCGATGGTCGCCGCGGCGCTGACAGGATCGCCCCCCGTACAACGAGCTTCACCATGGTAGTCCACTGTTCGTAATACCACTACCACTTCTAAACCGCATACACACCCTGACTCTGAAACCACATAGTCATTTTGAACTTTAATATTAGGACAAGAAGGTCTAAACTAGATAGCTTACTTGATCAAAGTCACGACAGATTAATAATGCAAGAAGTCTTTCATAGAGTAAATAGGTATTAAAGGCTTTCCAATAAAATATTCAAAAATCAATTTCTGAAAGCCAGTAGTTCCGTTGTCATTAAAATTGTAAATGAATACCTGATGTGTTGTGCTTTGTCGTATCTGTACCCACTTACTGTTATCGACCGATTGACTACCACCTAATACATATTTTACGGATAAACCAATTGCAGGAAATAAAAGTACATGTCCAAGGTACATGTCATACCATATCCATAATAATATTATAAACAAGCCGACCCGGCGAACTTCGTACCGCCATAATTTATTATTCGTGATAATGTTCCATTTTCAAATGTTTATATGGAGATTTTAAAGACATAAAATTTTAAATTTTACACTACATTTTTTGTATAATTTCTTACATACATGCCTTGCCTCGACAATAGCAAATACAAAAAAAAAAGGATTAACTGTTCTCACGTGAATTCATCACATACTTTTCGGCGATCCATTTTTATTTATATAGATGCAAGCCCTCTTTAACAGAGAACTAAACAACTTCTCTGTTACGCTTTTACTCCATTTATATGTTTCACATTGATACAGTCTAGGCTGTAGATATGGACATTGGCTGCATTTTACTGACAAAGCCAGCGGACGAAGCCCTGGGCTGAAGCTAACGGGAATGTCCTCGCTGTAATTGCTTTAAGCCAGGAATAATATCCATGTTTCTTGCGAACACCAAGTTATGTCAATCGAAAGTCCCAGGGAAAGCCTAACCTGTCTTGGAACCCGAAACGCAATCAATCAGAAGTAAATGGAGGATACTTTATGTTTTAACTCACCTAAAGATAGTGTACATAACCCAGGGAAGGTGGTACTAGTCCGCACTCTTCCTAACTCCGCGAGGGCTTCAGAGAACCTCTGTTGAGCGTCGTTGTGAGCAAAGTCGACTGCTAGGAAGGCGTTTTCTCTAGGTTCGGCGAGCGCAGCTGCGTCACCTAGCCGGGCACCTAATGCCGCCGCTCGGCTACTAACCTCCCTGACTTCCACTTGCTGTTGCAGTCCTGAGCATTCGGCTTCTACCTGAAAATTATAACAATACTAACTTATATCACGATACCTACTTTTTTTGGAAAATGTTGAATATAAACTAGTTAAGCATTTGAACTTAGCATAATGTTAAATATTAAAATCACGAAAAAAGAAGGTTATGATTACCGCTAAAATAGAGGTTACCCTAACCACTATGGCTTTATGTTAAAATCGTTTGTAACATTGTATATGTTAAAATGACAAAAACAGGTTTCAAAGTTTTTTTATACTTACATGCATCGCAATGTTAATATATTCCTTGTAAAATCGAACTTCTCTAGGCTGAATATAAAATAATTGTTAAATAAAAAAAAGTGATTGTAAATATTAACTAGATTACCTTCATTTTTTGCACTTGATAATGTACGAAAAAGTTTCTTTGCATTGCCATAATCACTTAACGAATTATTCCAATATTAAATTTAAGTAATGGAAACAATTTTTTTTTCATTTAGTTTAAACCTCGTATGCTAATTTTATTTATTGTGCTATTTTACCTCATTTTAATCTAATAATAGAATCACGAGTAAATATGTAGGTACCTACAACTACGTAGCGATAATAACGGCAATTTTCCTCTGAATGATATATAGGGGGAGGTTTACGTCACGCAGAACATGGCTTCCGCTTGTCACGATAATGATAATAAATGTCAGTTTCATTACCCCTCATTATTGTCATTTACACATTTACATAACCCGTTCTGTTTACACTTACCTTAGCTTTTTCAGCGTCAATTAGTTTTAGTTGCTCTTCAAGCAATTTTCGTTTATGTGTCGCGGCGGCTGCTGCAGCAGATTTAAGTTCATTATGGCGTTTATCTATTGCTGCTTTCAGTTCTGCAAAGTGTCGGTCTATAGCTTCATCGGCTGCCGTCGCAGCCGCCTCGAGTCTTCTCAGTTCACTCGCAACAGCGTCTCTTGCCGATCCGAGTTTACTGAGGCATTCGTTCGCTCTATACAACAGTATCTCTGACATCCTTTTTAAAGCTATAGAGAACGGTACAACGGTATGGTCGCAAGGCGTGTCGCTGTGTGGCCCGTCGGCACAGTGACGACAAAAAACGCAATCACAAGTTTCACAAAAAAGTAACTCTCTGCCCGGATGCGAACCACACTGTGGAATCACTTCCCTGCGTTGACGTGCCATTAAATCGAGAAGTTGGTTGACCAGAAACGAGGGAGGTAATGCTGGTACCCCCCCTCGGGGTATCGTTATGAGTTCGCGACATATAGGACATCTGAAACTGCCTGCGTCTCTAGTTTGCGAAGCTGCTATTCGAGTAAGGCAATGCAAGCAGACTGTGTGTGAACACGGCAGTAGCTTCGGGGTGTGTTCTCCTCCATCGTAAGTGCCTGGAAACAAGCAAAGCTATGAAAGAAGTATATTGAAACATCTTTTAGCCTATTCCATTGTTCTGGAACATATTTATACACATTGGCTCGTGTTATTGTTTTTTAAGCACGTTGGTATTTTACGGTAACAAAAACTAACTGTCGATTTTAATTTAAAACAAGTCCTTGAGCTATTTTTAAATTATTACCGAAGCGAGAAATATTTAATAGTTATTTAATTATGTAGGTACCGATATGCAATATATGTAAATGGGTCTATATAATTATTTATAAAGCTAAAATCTATGAAACTTGAACAATATAATAAATCAATGACGAATGTGTGTTTGTTTCCGGCAACATTCTGTTCTAACTGGCTCATATGTAGGTACATCAAACATATTTTAAAATATTAATATTTCCTTATTGAATTCGATCATTGGAAGTTATACTAAGATGAATAACAAGTAACATGATGGAAAATAATGATAGTATTTATAAATAGCGATACAGCAGTGCAATGAAGGTACCATGGTCATAGTCAACAGTACTAGTGTTAGGGGAACGTTCACAATTAGAAAAACTATCCGTTGCCCGAATTACCAAGGTTTATCTACTTCATGACGTAGGTGAAAATTTGAACTTTAAACCAACAAGCAGAACGGTTGAATTTCCATCGCAAGCATTCCCCATGCGATAAGAGCAGTGTACTAACATAAACACGTGCCGCAGGTGAGGAAGCTCTCGTTAAAGTCTTCGTAGTTGATGGAGACGGTCTCGACGAGCGTGGAGCTCATGCTCGCCATCCCGACGCCCAGCCGTGAGCTGACACATAAGAACACACCTTAAACTTAATGTACCATACTAAAATAGCTCCGTAATAGCTTTTAAACATGCGTTGTACTGGCTGGAACGTATTCGTGACGCATTCTGTACTGATCCTAATCTTAGCGATCATGATCCTTGGTGATATGTCTTGTTTGTCTTTGTAAAGCACATACGAATGAGATAATAAAGGTTATTTTCAGCTGTCTATTGTGAAATAGCCTAGAAGCCCATGCACAGGAGGGACTCACTTCATGGGCTGTGTTGGTATGGGGTTTTAAAGGTTACACGTAGGGCTAACATAACATACAATAAAAAGGTTAAGTACCTAATTTAAAAGTGAAATGTGTGTACGCGTAACTACTGTGCCTTATATTTCTCTAGAAATACTAGTAAATTGTATGTTGTTTAAACGTTGGGTCTTCAGATTAAATGCTACATAATCATGTATAGATATTATGTTTAACTATACTATAATAATAAAATAATACGAGCTAACCAACTGGCGAAGCGAGCACAAGCGGTTAGCTGTCCATAAGTAGGTAGGTACTCTACACAATTGCCATCTAAGCACAACGCGTTGTTAGTTCGCTATGGCACAGAATAAGTAATAATATTAATATAGCTACAGCTCACTAGGCTAGGTAAGAAGTCAGTAATTAAATTTTAGGAACGGAGTTTTGCTTTTTCACGCAAAAACTACTAAGTCTTTACACTTTACAGACGGAGAGACTACAGTAGTATATCTTTGGTTTCAACACTGGCAGTAATTTGGATTAGAATAACCCATAAGTAGTGTATAATTTATGTTGATATTTTGTTCTCATGTGGCATGCGGGAAAGTCGCAATCAAAACCTAGTCAAACTAGGCGCGCACTGCGATTAAAAATCGTTGAGATGCCGACAAAAATATCGCAACTCTGTAAACAATAGAAATACACTACAATCCGCCCACTGCAAAAATAAATCGTTTGCGATAAATCGTAGATGTGACATCTTACGTATATTTTGTACCCTTTAAAGCAGGACTTCCCAACCAGGGGGGCACGCCCTCCTTAAAGGGCGTAGAAAAATGTCAGGGGTACATTTACATTTCCGAAAACGTTATATATAGTATCTGTAGGCATTGTACCTAATTGGAATTCAAATAAAATATTTAGTTGATAAAAAAAAATGTGATTCTTAGACATGAAAATATTATTTTGGATTCGGGGAGGCTCGGCAAAGTAAAGGTCAAAAACCCTGCTTTAAAGTTTTAAACGATTTATTGTGAAGTCGTTTGCGATTTTATCACGTACGTAAAAATGCAATGAATAAAATCTATTGCTCTAGCTAGTGCGCATCTAGCGATTTTATAATACCTATGTGTAGGCTTATAATTAGCTATTTGACATAATATTTTATAGACATTATAAGTAATTATGCTATCAATATACCTACACGTAATTTCTATAATGTACTAAAGCCTTCTTCACAAAATAGCTCGCTGTGGCGGAAATTAGGTGAGGCCTATGTTCCACAGTGGACGTTATTGGGCTGATATGATGATGATGAAGTCTTCCTAATCTATACTAATATTATAAATTGATTGTATTCTTCCACTAATAATAATATAACTGCTGTACTTAGAAATAGGAACTACGCTATAAGACTTACGATATTTGTTTCCTTTTATCAATAATTTTAATTTTTTTCTTTAATATATTTTATGCATGTGGTGTTTACCTACACGAGTTGTGCACTTAGAACTTAATATTATGTTCTGTTTTGTAATGAATGTATTAGTGTAATAACTACTGGTAAACCAATAAATAAATAAATAAAAATAAATAAATAAATAAAGAGGTAAAGTTTTTTAAGATTGTGTTTGTGACGTTGTAAGTAGATCCGGAGATTACCATCTCGGGATCTACTGAACCGATTTTCAAAATTCGTTTAGTTTTGGATAGCCCATTTATTGAGGAAGAATAATTATATATAAGCTAGAAAGAAGAATTATATATAAGCTATCATCATGCTACGGCCAATAGGAGCTGAGCAGTGGGCAAATAAAGAACGACTAGTACTAAATACATAGCATAATAAAACTAATATTATAAGGGCGAATGTTTGTGAGAGTGTATGTTTGTTACTTCTTCACGCGTAAACGGCTGGATTAATTTTTATCAAATTTGATATATAATATAATATTCTACCACGTATAGCTATTTTATTACTGCGGGATGCAGGTAGTATGCTATAAAAGCATAAATGTACCATAACATATTGTTACAAAACAGTCGGATACCGTCAGCACGTAAATTGATTCAACATGATATTACCTATCTACAAAAGTTCGTATCTTTACAACGAAGCATGTGGGTACTTTAAATACCTACGTAATAATTCTATATGTTAAGTAGGTATCCTATATTAATTTGATTACATGGGAATTTACCACTAGCTTGACGTCATCTCCGGTTTTTATTTCTAAATAATAGATTCTATCCTTTATATTCATTAAGCACAAAGTACAAATTGTGCTGGCTAACATAATATATGTAGTACTACTAACAAAATATAAAAAGTCAGTATCGAAGCTTAAAAAATGTATAAGGAAAAATGTATAGAATAATTGTAATAAGCTAATCGAAGAAGTGCGTACATATTGCAATCATTTTATATTTGACCTTTTAGTTGTATTGTAATTGGATATAAAATGTAGCTACACCATAATCCTACACTATAACAAGCAAATATAATTAAAAAATTAAAATAATCCAACTAGGCTAACAGATACGCAACGCACTAAAAAGACCGAAAAATTGTTGTAATTATTATTCCTGATTAAATTTAAATACATAACATATGTATATATTTGTAATCTCCATTTGACTCCCGTTATTTGGATACCCTACTTGATATGTTTAGTTAAAAAAAAATTTTACTTCTTAAAATTTGGCGCCAGAAGTCCGCCGTTTTGTTTTTTTTTTTATAATACCTATCTAAGGACACTTAGGTTTTTAAGAAGAATCTAACGATACCTTAATTGTCGAAATCCATCTAGCCGTTTATAAGAAACGTGGGAATAAAGAAATTTACAAACAAACAATACCCTTCCTGGCAGTCGGGTTAAAAGGAGTTAGTACTAAACAATCTATACTATCTATATTGATATCACTAACCTGTGGGTTTCGTACAAGGCGACTAAGGGAGTAACCTTATGCAGACAAGAGCATTGCGAGAAAAGGAAAATTCGAAACAAACTCTATACCAACGCGTCTGGCCAGCATGGTGTAGTTGGTTAAATTCCCTCCACATTCTTTGAAGGAGACCCATGCCCAATAGTGGGACGTTTATGGGTTGAAATAATGATCATGATACTATAAAGCTAAAGAGTTTGTTTGTTTGGTTGAACAGGTCAAATTCAGGAACAGGTTCAGGAGAACCAAATTAAATAAATGTTATAGTGTTGGATAGCTCATTTATCAATTATGTATGATACAGAATTCCTGATAAAGAAGTTTTCAAATTGCATTAAATATTTTGAACTAAATCTTGGCTGAAATAAAATTTGCGGCTTTTTTGCCACATTTGTAGTTTATTTTGATGATATAATTTTAATGTAGGAGAGAAGGTATAACAAAAATGACTATGTCCCTGACCATTCTCTACAATAAAACACTTTTTGTTCAAGTTACTGGTCTTGTATTACGTCATATTTCCTAGAAAGACTTCCCTTGTTTGTTTTCAGTGAACCACAGATATCTGAATAGGCATACTTACACAACTTACTCGTAGCTACTTATTTTAAGGATTTTTATTTCTTTATTAGTAGGTAGATCTAGATAGGATATGACTGCTGTGCAAGCAGTCTCAGATTCAATGCCCGGCTCGGGTGAAAATGGTATTGGAATTTTCTATAATAAAATTCTAATATTGAGATTTTCCTGGAGTTTAAGATATGACAATTGGCTTCCCCCTATTTCATGGGACCAAACATAGCTGACGAAATGTGAGTGTGACACACATAGTACATAATAACTCAATGGTGTGATGTGTCACATGCCTACTCCTTCAGGAAATAGGCATAATGCTATGTATGTATGTTTGTATGTGAAAATGTATGTATGTATGTATCTAGATAGGTACCAATGAAAAAACTAAACTTATGTGTCAATGATATAAAAAAAAACATGTTCATCAAGTAGTTTTTGTCTGCCTGTGATATAAGGACAGACAGACATAATGAAACTATAAGGGATTTATTGTTGCCCTTTTATCTACGAAACCCTACAAATACAGTTGATTGTTATATCGAGGTTATGTATCATTATCATTCATGATTCACCAATCGCAGCAGATTGCTCTTGATTCATGCTATTGTCTCCAATTGAGCTAATTATGTAATTGTTTTGACATTCATCATAGTAATTCAGAATATTAACAAGTTTAAATCTGCAAATCGTATCTTGATTATAATTAATTCTATTATGATTGTATGGATGGTGCAGCATAGGACGGCACAACACCAGATGGAGCCACAACCTGGTCAAGATTGCGGGCGGCCCTTGGATGCAGGCGGCGATTTTATAGTTTTTAATTTTTTCATGGAATTAGGAAACATATCTTTTTCCAAAATCAAAGTTGCCTAAATTATACCTTGCAACAATATTGTACAACTTGCAGCTATTCGCCAGTAAAAGTCTCGTCTAAATCGGTTCAGTAGTTTCAGAGTTTGCCTTAAACAAACAAGACGGACAAGAATTTTACTTTAATGTTTTATTTATTTTAGATTTAATTGAAGCACCTAAGTTAGTGTGTGGTTTTCCCATAATATGATCATGATCATCATATCAGCCCATTGACGTCCACTGCTGGACATAGGCCTCATCTAGTTTCCGCCACTGCAAGCGATTTGGTGCCATTCGCATCCAACAGCCCACTGCAACCTTTACTAGGTTGTCAGTCCATTCATAATCAGTGCCAGTTATTTCAGTTGAACAATTGCCTGCTTTGGAAGAATTCTATTAAATTAGCTAGCATATCCAGTACTCAGTTAAAATAAATTATTGTAAACAAGAGAGCAATCTGTTGTAAAAAATTTAATGGAACATTACTATGTGTGTAGTAGATTCCAACGGGTTGATTGATTGGTTTTATATTGACATATCAAGGATAGTATTATTGTTATGTTCGTTATTTGGTACTGCAGGATATTATGAGTTGAATAGAATTTTATTCTAAAGCAAAGGTTGTACTATAAACTTAAGTTAATTACAATGAATTATTAAACAACTAACAGAAGGTGGATATGGTTTACATAAGACACAATGCAACATTCAAAAACTACTATATCTATACTAATATTATAAAGCTGAAGAATTCGTTCGGTTGAATGCCCCATCTCAGGAACTCAAATTTATGACCAATAGAGGCTGAGTAATGGCCACACAAAGACCCACAAGAGTAAAGTTCCAGTCAAAACTAGTAAAAAGTATTTATGTCTAACATAATTATGTCAAATAAGTTTAAATAAGCCAGTAGTATTATTACAAAATCACCCACTGTGGCGGAAACTAGATGAGGCCTATGTCCAGCAGTGGATGTCATTGGGCTGATATGATGTCAATGAAGACAGTAGTGAAATAGCATCTAACATTTAGTTTGTTAACTTGTTATACTGCATTACACAATATCTAATTGGAATATGAACTTTAACTAAGATAATTTATATATTAACATAAACCTACACATCAACATTGAATATATAAATAAATGATCTATCTAATATTTACATTGATGTAATAATTGCTAAGATTAAGATAAGGTATCTCTATAAAGCAATAAAAATATACTAGATATGGCAGATTAAAGAGTTTATTGACCTTTATTTTAGTTATAATATTAGATGTTAGAAATATGACTTATTTTATTTTATTATGTTGTGTGTGTGTGTTAGTTATGACTTCTAAAGAGCACAGTGCAGTGTTATATAAGAAATAACTCTAGTTGCAGTGATATGTGCGCACAAATTAAATACGTAAATTTAATAAATATAAATTGTTAGAATAGGTACTTACAGAAACGAACAACAATACATGGACGTGTCAGCGGGAACAAATTACGATATGCCTTTTATATTAAATTACATGCAGCAACAAACTAGAGAAATGATATTTTATAGTAAGTTGAACGCGTGAATACAATTAAAAGCGAACGTAAACACATTATTGTTTTTTACACGTTTGCAATTTCACAATCACAGTTCCTTTATAACACAGACGCAGGATCACTTTACACACACGTAGCAACTTATTTCATACAATTACTTTAATAAGCCCCAAATATCCTCATAACAATGTAAACTTAAAAGCTCTTTCGTAATCGATCGATAGATATAGCAAAACTATTCACTCATGACAAAGAAACTTCATTACTTTATTTAACATCGATGTAACATAAACATACAGTGAATAAGCTTAGCACTATTTTAAGAATACGGTTAGATTGTTTTATTTGCCATTTACATATTTGGACGAAATCCCTGCCCAAATATTTATCTAAACTATTTTGTATCGACCATTAACCTCACATCACCTAAACATTTTGAACTGTCAAACGCTAGTGTTGTACGTGAGTGTTTCAGTTGATATCGAAAATTTAAAACGCTGTCCGATACACCTGTCATTAAATGACAGACGGAATCTCAAAACTCCTAAGGGAAAAACAAATATGTTATCTAAATAATGTTAATATGGCGTTTTATTAATTATTTCACGTGAGTATAGCGGATTAAAATAAAATGAAATATTTAAGAAAAGACTAACGCCAAGTTTGTTTTTTCTTAAATATTTTGTTTTATTTTAATCCACTATACTCACATAGTGTCCAATAACTGTTAGTAACTGTCCAGTTATTATAAGTTTTGTCCAATAACTATGTTTTTTGTTGATATTTTTTATTACACTTCACAAAAAATAAGATTTTTAAAGTATCCTTATGATAGTGCCTTTTATCTAGTTTCAAAATATCACTATAGTATCTAAAATACTAAAATAGCTGTAGGAAAAAATTTACTCCTGTTTACCCTAGTTCCAGTATTTTACTTCCTTTCGATAAAATTATTATCGACTATACAACAACTTTATCGGTAGCACAGTGTTGTCATTTTCAATACTTATTGCTGCGTTCATTGATAGCGAAAATAATGCTTGGATACATGCAAAAATGGGGGGAGGATATGGAATGGCGTAAAAATAAATAAAAATTGGTAAATATACTTGATCAAATAGTGTCAATTTAAAATTCCGACAGTCAGGCAGATGGACGGATAGAGCGAGACCTTAATTGGGTTCCTTTTATACCTTTTTGGTTTGAACGGAACCCTAAAAATAGTGTACAAAATATTATTTTGCTTATCCTAATGAAAGATCGCATACTTTACTATTGTATAATCATTTCTTTGCATAAGGTCCCTTAGTCGCCTTGTACGACACCCACGGGTTGAGATGGGGTAGTGGCATTATTGTATTCTTAATCCGTCACTACACTGATATGCAGACAAGAGCTCTGTGAGAAAAGGAAAATTCGAAACAAACCCTATACCAACCCGTCTGGCCAGCGTGGTATAGTAGGCTAAATTCCCTCCACATTCTTTGGAGGAGACCGGTGCCCAGCAGTGGGACGTTTATGGATTGAAATGATGATGATGATGAATCATTTCTTTGATTAATAAATTAGGGCCTTGTAACATAATAGCGAAGAAAATCTAATATTGTCAGCATTGAAAGACGTTGTGAAAGCGTCAGTAGGTAGTCGTCAAGTCGTCTGACACTTCTCGGAACTTTTGTAGTTCTTGCTTGAAATTGAATACCTAAATAAGTACTTACGTACCAAAATACTTCTTCTTCTCGAGCCATTCTGAAATATGAGGTAGGTATTCACTGCTGGACATACTCCTCCTCAAGAGATTTCCAATAGAGCCAGTTGTAAGTGGCCTGCATCCAGCGCGATTCTGCTGTTTGGATCAGAGTGTCTGTCGTTGGGGGTGGATGTCATAGATTGGTGGACGTCCTACTCTGCGCTTGCCGGTGCGCGGTCTCCATTCGAGAACTTTTCGGCCTCATCAGCCATCAGTTCTGCATGATAATATGTAGGTATGTGCCCTGCCCACTGCCACTTGAACTTACTAATCCCATGGGCCATATCGCATTCAGATAGATTCGATCACGCAGAGAGACGCTGAGCATTGCCCTCTCCATGTCTCGTTGGGCTATTTTGAGCTTTTTGATGATGCCCATATATTATTATATTCATTAGGTTTAATGATTCAGTTTAATTGCACAGGTCTACCTGAATTAAACGAACAAATATATCCCTGACTCGTAATCACAACAGGAGCTCCGAACTGTATAATAATAATATAATATAAATCCTCTAATCAGTAGTTAGGTTGTACCAGTTCTAGCTCACTATCCAGAATCCGTCTGGCTCACTAGCTCACTATTCTCGAGTCGACAAAAACTAAAAAAAAAAAAAAAAAAAAAGGTTTTGCCATGCTCTGATCACGAATCTGCGGTCCGTTTTTGTCTAGGATGTGTGGTTTCAGAGATGTGGAAATCAATTAAGAAGAGTATCTAATCGATATCTAATCCCGCACCCTCATTAACGTTTCTTTTGTTCTCCTATTTCCTATTATCTATTGTTTCTGGTAGACCCTCATTAGCATTCTTATCTATTACTCATTGTAAGCCCTTATTATCACTGCTATTGTTTAAGAACTTCCATGCTATTCTGAATCATCAATAAAACACATTCCTTCATTTCTACATTTTTATTGCTTATTAAAATATGAATGAAACATCTGATCCACTAAAATATCATTGTATACTGTGTTCTCTGTAAATATGTTCGTAAAACTACGCATTGAACACATCATCATCATTATCACTGCTATTGTTTAAGAACTTCCATGCTATTCTGAATCATCAATAAAACACATTCCTTCATTTCTACATTTTTATTGCTTATTAAAATATGAATGAAACATCTGATCCACTAAAATATCATTGTATACTGTGTTCTCTGTAAATATGTTCGTAAAACTACGCATTGAACACCCCTGAAACTTATATAGCAAATACATTAAGCAATATTCGCCGCAAACTGATGTCCACTCATTCTGAATTCTATCCACATTCCAGTCCCATCTTTTACAATTCCTTCTTAAAAAGTCGAGATGATATCGTGTAGGTGCACGCCCATATGAATCAAAATATTGACCAATACCATTCGTATCGACATGTAAAGCTATCCAATGTGAGCCTGGTTTATCATCCGTATCCAAATTGCATATTGTGTACATAGGTACATGAGTGTAAATGGGTAGTCTATTAGCAGCATACACATTATATTCTAGACTGGGGTGAATCTTTTTCAGATGTTGTTGTACATCTAGTGTATCCATGATATTACCAATCTATTCAATGGCTAACATAGGAATGATCAATTATAGTCACTTGTTACGACTTGTATTAAATGTCATTCGCTTGTGGAGATTTTGTATGATTTATCTGTGCAATGCACTACGCATTACGAAAGAATGCGAGATAAGTTTGTTAGTTCAAATTTACTATCGGTTGCACTGAGGAAATGCTTTAGATAAGATAGAACTATATAAGACCGAGTGGAGGCAGAGCCATCAGTCATTCTATGGTCTCGTTTGACCGCAGTGAATCGATATATCAATACTAAGTGTGTGCTACTTCAACGCAACAATAGTCATGGACGTAAGTGTTATAATATTTTATTGAAAAACTTACTTTTCTTTATGTTGTTGATTCCTTACGTGTGTGTGTGATTAAGTGTAATTATGTGATTGATATTAACATGATAACTGTGTTGTTGCAGAAAACATTCAGCTTCATAGACAATGAAGAAAATACCTATAAACAGTATTACTACCCGCCACTCTCCCCTAATCACGAAGAAGAGAGTGATGACATCGTTATTAATAACACAGGCGATGGGGGAAAAAGGAAATCGCAGTCGATTGACCATTTTTTTGAAGTGGAACCTAAAATAAAGAGGAAGAAGCTGTTGTCGTCAACCGTGGCACGAGCCGCTAGAGGTGGTGTATCATACATTTCTACTAATTCTGACGACGGAGACCAAGCGACGCATCTCATAAAAATAGAAGTGTACGATGTGAAAAAGCTATGCAAGGTTCCAACTACTGATCATTGGAAACATGCTACCACGAGGATTAAATATTATGTTGGGAATAATAGGGATAGCATCTACGACAACACAAACGCCCTCGTATACAATATTACAAAGACAATAGCAGAAAGTGAAAAAGTGAAAAAATACTTTTTCAACAATGACAGTCATTAGCTGATCATTACTGAATGTGATTCTGATAACATAAATTACTTTTGTGTACTCATTAGATTCAAGGATTGCGTCTTGCGATACTGGGAGAAACACGAGAGCAGAAGGAAGAGATGAGTGTGGTATACGTGAACAGAACTTGTCATTGAATAGCAAAACTACAACACTGAGTGGAGAAGAAAAAGAGAAGAATATGCAGTATCCAAGAGCTGAATATCCATTCTTCAGTTCAAAAGCTAGACGGTTGCTCAGTTTCGAACACTGGCCTCTCCTTTTGCGACAGAAGCCTGAAGATCTCGCAGAAGCTGGTTTCTTTTATACCGGCCATGGAGACAGGACCAAATGTTTCCATTGTGGTGGTGGTTTAAAAAATTGGGAAGATGATGATGATCCTTGGCAGCAACATATTCAGTGGTTTAGTCAGTGCGCTTATGTAAAGTTTAAATTTCAACAGCGTTTTGTGTAAGATGAAAGGTGTATAAAGAAATAAAAAATAGTATATTTGATACAATTTGTTTTATTTAATTTAATAATGTTTTCCCATAGTTACATAGGTACACATTTAAACATGCATTACACATAAATCTAATACACAACACACATTATAACCTTAACTACTGTAATCTACAGTAATATTTCTGTTTTTATCTATTTCAAATTTTCCTCGAAGAAATGTTGTGATGAAAGATATAGATGATCTCTGGCAAGCAGATTTAATTGACATGCAGTCTGTTTCTCAAGAAAATAAGAAAATGAAATATATTCTTACAATTATTGACACATTTTCAAAATATGGATGGGCTTTTCCTATCAAGAATAAAAGTCAAGATTTTATATGTGACACTTTCAAAACCTTCTTTGTTAAGGGACGTATACCTAAAAATTTACAAACTGATAATGGTACAGAGTTTTACAACAATAAATTCAAAAAGCTAATGAAATTTTATAATATCAACCATTATTCGACATTTTCGATAAAAAAAGCTTCAATAGTTGAACGATTTATCAGAACATTAAAATCAAATTTATATAAAACATTTAGTTTAAAAGGCAACTACAAGTGGATAGATAATACCCTCAATGATATTATTAATAAATATAATCATACATACCACCGAACCATTAATGAAATGCCAGCAAAAGTAAATAATAACAATAAAACAAACATATTAGAAAGATATAATAATATTAAATCAGAAAATAAGGGTACTCTTACAAGAAAGTTTAATGTTGGTGATTTTGTCCGTATTAGTAAATATAAAGGAACATTTGAAAAAGGATACACCCCTAACTGGTCAACCAAAATATTCAAAATCAGTAAAATACAAAATACAATACCTGTAACTTATTTAATACAAGATACAATCAGAGGCCAGCCTATTTTAGGAGCATTTTATGTGCAAGAACTTCAAAAGACTAAACATCCTAACGTTTATCTTTACCTTATTCATACTGAATGTTAAAAAAAAAATTAAAAAAATTTGTGTCAATACGCAGCGCAGACATAAAACTCAAAAAGAGTAATAAAAATAATCAACATGAGTAAAGCGGATGTGGTAAATGAAATTCATAAAAATGTTAGAGTCAATTTTCCTCGAAGAAGTGTTGTGATGAAAGATATAGATGATCTCTGGCAAGCAGATTTAATTGACATGCAGTCTGTTTCTCAAGAAAATAAGAAAATGAAATATATTCTTACAATTATTGACACATTTTCAAAATATGGATGGGCTTTTCCTATCAAGAATAAAAGTCAAGATTTTATATGTGACACTTTCAAAACCTTCTTTGTTAAGGGACGTATACCTAAAAATTTACAAACTGATAATGGTACAGAGTTTTACAACAATAAATTCAAAAAGCTAATGAAATTTTATAATATCAACCATTATTCGACATTTTCGATAAAAAAAGCTTCAATAGTTGAACGATTTATCAGAACATTAAAATCAAATTTATATAAAACATTTAGTTTAAAAGGCAACTACAAGTGGATAGATAATACCCTCAATGATATTATTAATAAATATAATCATACATACCACCGAACCATTAATGAAATGCCAGCAAAAGTAAATAATAACAATAAAACAAACATATTAGAAAGATATAATAATATTAAATCAGAAAATAAGGGTACTCTTACAAGAAAGTTTAATGTTGGTGATTTTGTCCGTATTAGTAAATATAAAGGAACATTTGAAAAAGGATACACCCCTAACTGGTCAACCAAAATATTCAAAATCAGTAAAATACAAAATACAATACCTGTAACTTATTTAATACAAGATACAATCAGAGGCCAGCCTATTTTAGGAGCATTTTATGTGCAAGAACTTCAAAAGACTAAACATCCTAACGTTTATCTCGTTGAAAAGATCCTAAGAAGAAAAGGAAATATGATTTTAGTAAAATGGTTAGGTTTACCTTCCAATGAAAACAGCTGGATACATAAATCAAATATATTATAAGAAACAAACTATTTGTCACTGTTTTACATATATGCATATTAGAACAATGTTTATCGAGACCCTTGTTGTCTGGAAGAAATCACTATTAGCGATACGACCGCTCATTGACACTGTTCTTGTATTTTGTAAGAAATCTATGTTACTATGGAGCACACAAAATAATATTCTATCTATCATAAAATACCTTGGTTCTAAAGTACACTATAATTATGATAATATACAACTATCTGTGCAATGCACTACGCATTACGAAAGAATGTGAGATAAGTTTGTTAGTTCAAATTTACTATCGGTTGCACTGAGGAAATGCTTTAGATAAGATAGAACTATATAAGACCGAGTGGAGGCAGAGCCATCAGTCATGTATTAGTTTTCAAGTGCACTCGTTATTGCTTTATAATTAATGATCGACTTGTGGAATATAAACCTTTGAGTAATATAGTACGAAGATTATCATGACTTCCATCGTAGATGTCCAAGGATTTAAAACAGAAGAAAATGAGTTCATAGTAAAAGAAATAGCTATCCTATATGAAAATAAATTGCAGATATTTTTGATAAAACCACCATTTCCATTTCATGAATTGACTGAACGGGAAAAGAAACAGGTGAACTGGATTGAACGTAATAGAAAGATATATTGGAGTGAAGGATTTATAACATATTCAAAGTGTCAGTGTTTGATAACAGATATATTAAAAGATAAATGTATATATGCTAAAGGTTTAGAAAAAGTGTCGTGGATGAAATGTATTTTGAAAAATAATAATATAATTAATATAGAAGACAAAGGTTGTCCAAGTTTGTTAAGTCTGTATAATGAGTATAAATATTCTAAAGATGTGTATAATTGTATTTATCATGATTCTGTTTGTGCTTTGAAAAATATTTTATGTTTAAATAAATGGTTCTTAAATTACAATAAACAATTTTATCAGTATAAGTTGTTTTATTCTTAACAAAATAAAAATATTATTTCCCCTCCCAAACACCTACTATTCTACTAAACGTTTATATGTAACTAACAACACTTATTACTCTTCATTACACTTTCATAAATATTTGCATCTAGTACCTTGGAAACAAGCTTCAAACATTGAAAATGCGTCAAAACAAATACGAACCTCATTATGAAATGTATCATACCAATAAGATGCGTTTATTTTCATTTAACTTTTATTGGGTTACCGCTAATTCACATAAAATATTAATAACAGAAATGGCTGACGCTGGATTTTTTTATTGTGGAAATGGAATAAATGATGAAACTGCATGTTTTTCTTGTGGAGGAATTATTAAAGATTGGGAGGCGCCTGCATCACTCAGTCAATACTGCTAGGATCTGTTTAAGCGGGGTGATTCTGTCTAACACAAATAACACTGGTTAGACTACAGCTGTCAACAGATTTTTAAATTTTTAGTTTTCATAGAGACATTCAACACGTAATTCGTTCCTTTTACGGCATTCAAAAAAATACATTTGGGATAATGAATAGCATGTTGCATCCAAGGATCGTTATAAATCTCCCAATCTTTAATAATTCCTCCACAAGAAAAACATGCAGTTTCATCATTTATTCCATTTCCACAATAAAAAAATCCAGCGTCAGCCATTTCTGTTATTAATATTTTATGTGAATTAGCGGTAACCCAATAAAAGTTAAATGAAAATAAACGCATCTTATTGGTATGATACATTTCATAATGAGGTTCGTATTTGTTTTGACGCATTTTCAATGTTTGAAGCTTGTTTCCAAGGTACTAGATGCAAATATTTATGAAAGTGTAATGAAGAGTAATAAGTGTTGTTAGTTACATATAAACGTTTAGTAGAATAGTAGGTGTTTGGGAGGGGAAATAATATTTTTATTTTGTTAAGAATAAAACAACTTATACTGATAAAATTGTTTATTGTAATTTAAGAACCATTTATTTAAACATAAAATATTTTTCAAAGCACAAACAGAATCATGATAAATACAATTATACACATCTTTAGAATATTTATACTCATTATACAGACTTAACAAACTTGGACAACCTTTGTCTTCTATATTAATTATATTATTATTTTTCAAAATACATTTCATCCACGACACTTTTTCTAAACCTTTAGCATATATACATTTATCTTTTAATATATCTGTTATCAAACACTGACACTTTGAATATGTTATAAATCCTTCACTCCAATATATCTTTCTATTACGTTCAATCCAGTTCACCTGTTTCTTTTCCCGTTCAGTCAATTCATGAAATGGAAATGGTGGTTTTATCAAAAATATCTGCAATTTATTTTCATATAGGATAGCTATTTCTTTTACTATGAACTCATTTTCTTCTGTTTTAAATCCTTGGACATCTACGATGGAAGTCATGATAATCTTCGTACTATATTACTCAAAGGTTTATATTCCACAAGTCGATCATTAATTATAAAGCAATAACGAGTGCACTTGAAAACTAATACATGACTGATGGCTCTGCCTCCACTCGGTCTTATATAGTTCTATCTTATCTAAAGCATTTCCTCAGTGCAACCGATAGTAAATTTGAACTAACAAACTTATCTCACATTCTTTCGTAATGCGTAGTGCATTGCACAGATAGTTGTATATTATCATAATTATAGTGTACTTTAGAACCAAGGTATTTTATGATAGATAGAATATTATTTTGTGTGCTCCATAGTAACATAGATTTCTTACAAAATACAAGAACAGTGTCAATGAGCGGTCGTATCGCTAATAGTGATTTCTTCCAGACAACAAGGGTCTCGATAAACATTGTTCTAATATGCATATATGTAAAACAGTGACAAATAGTTTGTTTCTTATAATATATTTGATTTATGTATCCAGCTGTTTTCATTGGAAGGTAAACCTAACCATTTTACTAAAATCATATTTCCTTTTCTTCTTAGGATCTTTTCAACGAGATAAACGTTAGGATGTTTAGTCTTTTGAAGTTCTTGCACATAAAATGCTCCTAAAATAGGCTGGCCTCTGATTGTATCTTGTATTAAATAAGTTACAGGTATTGTATTTTGTATTTTACTGATTTTGAATATTTTGGTTGACCAGTTAGGGGTGTATCCTTTTTCAAATGTTCCTTTATATTTACTAATACGGACAAAATCACCAACATTAAACTTTCTTGTAAGAGTACCCTTATTTTCTGATTTAATATTATTATATCTTTCTAATATGTTTGTTTTATTGTTATTATTTACTTTTGCTGGCATTTCATTAATGGTTCGGTGGTATGTATGATTATATTTATTAATAATATCATTGAGGGTATTATCTATCCACTTGTAGTTGCCTTTTAAACTAAATGTTTTATATAAATTTGATTTTAATGTTCTGATAAATCGTTCAACTATTGAAGCTTTTTTTATCGAAAATGTCGAATAATGGTTGATATTATAAAATTTCATTAGCTTTTTGAATTTATTGTTGTAAAACTCTGTACCATTATCAGTTTGTAAATTTTTAGGTATACGTCCCTTAACAAAGAAGGTTTTGAAAGTGTCACATATAAAATCTTGACTTTTATTCTTGATAGGAAAAGCCCATCCATATTTTGAAAATGTGTCAATAATTGTAAGAATATATTTCATTTTCTTATTTTCTTGAGAAACAGACTGCATGTCAATTAAATCTGCTTGCCAGAGATCATCTATATCTTTCATCACAACACTTCTTCGAGGAAAATTGACTCTAACATTTTTATGAATTTCATTTACCACATCCGCTTTACTCATGTTGATTATTTTTATTACTCTTTTTGAGTTTTATGTCTGCGCTGCGTATTGACACAAATTTTTTTAATTTTTTTTTTAACATTCAGTATGAATAAGGTAAAGATAAACGTTAGGATGTTTAGTCTTTTGAAGTTCTTGCACATAAAATGCTCCTAAAATAGGCTGGCCTCTGATTGTATCTTGTATTAAATAAGTTACAGGTATTGTATTTTGTATTTTACTGATTTTGAATATTTTGGTTGACCAGTTAGGGGTGTATCCTTTTTCAAATGTTCCTTTATATTTACTAATACGGACAAAATCACCAACATTAAACTTTCTTGTAAGAGTACCCTTATTTTCTGATTTAATATTATTATATCTTTCTAATATGTTTGTTTTATTGTTATTATTTACTTTTGCTGGCATTTCATTAATGGTTCGGTGGTATGTATGATTATATTTATTAATAATATCATTGAGGGTATTATCTATCCACTTGTAGTTGCCTTTTAAACTAAATGTTTTATATAAATTTGATTTTAATGTTCTGATAAATCGTTCAACTATTGAAGCTTTTTTTATCGAAAATGTCGAATAATGGTTGATATTATAAAATTTCATTAGCTTTTTGAATTTATTGTTGTAAAACTCTGTACCATTATCAGTTTGTAAATTTTTAGGTATACGTCCCTTAACAAAGAAGGTTTTGAAAGTGTCACATATAAAATCTTGACTTTTATTCTTGATAGGAAAAGCCCATCCATATTTTGAAAATGTGTCAATAATTGTAAGAATATATTTCATTTTCTTATTTTCTTGAGAAACAGACTGCATGTCAATTAAATCTGCTTGCCAGAGATCATCTATATCTTTCATCACAACATTTCTTCGAGGAAAATTTGAAATAGATAAAAACAGAAATATTACTGTAGATTACAGTAGTTAAGGTTATAATGTGTGTTGTGTATTAGATTTATGTGTAATGCATGTTTAAATGTGTACCTATGTAACTATGGGAAAACATTATTAAATTAAATAAAACAAATTGTATCAAATATACTATTTTTTATTTCTTTATACACCTTTCATCTTACACAAAACGCTGTTGAAATTTAAACTTTACATAAGCGCACTGACTAAACCACTGAATATGTTGCTGCCAAGGATCATCATCATCTTCCCAATTTTTTAAACCACCACCACAATGGAAACATTTGGTCCTGTCTCCATGGCCGGTATAAAAGAAACCAGCTTCTGCGAGATCTTCAGGCTTCTGTCGCAAAAGGAGAGGCCAGTGTTCGAAACTGAGCAACCGTCTAGCTTTTGAACTGAAGAATGGATATTCAGCTCTTGGATACTGCATATTCTTCTCTTTTTCTTCTCCACTCAGTGTTGTAGTTTTGCTATTCAATGACAAGTTCTGTTCACGTATACCACACTCATCTCTTCCTTCTGCTCTCGTGTTTCTCCCAGTATCGCAAGACGCAATCCTTGAATCTAATGAGTACACAAAAGTAATTTATGTTATCAGAATCACATTCAGTAATGATCAGCTAATGACTGTCATTGTTGAAAAAGTATTTTTTCACTTTTTCACTTTCTGCTATTGTCTTTGTAATATTGTATACGAGGGCGTTTGTGTTGTCGTAGATGCTATCCCTATTATTCCCAACATAATATTTAATCCTCGTGGTAGCATGTTTCCAATGATCAGTAGTTGGAACCTTGCATAGCTTTTTCACATCGTACACTTCTATTTTTATGAGATGCGTCGCTTGGTCTCCGTCGTCAGAATTAGTAGAAATGTATGATACACCACCTCTAGCGGCTCGTGCCACGGTTGACGACAACAGCTTCTTCCTCTTTATTTTAGGTTCCACTTCAAAAAAATGGTCAATCGACTGCGATTTCCTTTTTCCCCCATCGCCTGTGTTATTAATAACGATGTCATCACTCTCTTCTTCGTGATTAGGGGAGAGTGGCGGGTAGTAATACTGTTTATAGGTATTTTCTTCATTGTCTATGAAGCTGAATGTTTTCTGCAACAACACAGTTATCATGTTAATATCAATCACATAATTACACTTAATCACACACACACGTAAGGAATCAACAACATAAAGAAAAGTAAGTTTTTCAATAAAATATTATAACACTTACGTCCATGACTATTGTTGCGTTGAAGTAGCACACACTTAGTATTGATATATCGATTCACTGCGGTCAAACGAGACCATAGAATGACTGATGGCTCTGCCTCCACTCGGTCTTATATAGTTCTATCTTATCTAAAGCATTTCCTCAGTGCAACCGATAGTAAATTTGAACTAACAAACTTATCTCGCATTCTTTCGTAATGCGTAGTGCATTGCACAGATAAATCATACAAAATCTCCACAAGCGAATGACATTTAATACAAGTCGTAACAAGTGACTATAATTGATCATTCCTATGTTAGCCATTGAATAGATTGGTAATATCATGGATACACTAGATGTACAACAACATCTGAAAAAGATTCACCCCAGTCTAGAATATAATGTGTATGCTGCTAATAGACTACCCATTTACACTCATGTACCTATGTACACAATATGCAATTTGGATACGGATGATAAACCAGGCTCACATTGGATAGCTTTACATGTCGATACGAATGGTATTGGTCAATATTTTGATTCATATGGGCGTGCACCTACACGATATCATCTCGACTTTTTAAGAAGGAATTGTAAAAGATGGGACTGGAATGTGGATAGAATTCAGAATGAGTGGACATCAGTTTGCGGCGAATATTGCTTAATGTATTTGCTATATAAGTTTCAGGGGTGTTCAATGCGTAGTTTTACGAACATATTTACAGAGAACACAGTATACAATGATATTTTAGTGGATCAGATGTTTCATTCATATTTTAATAAGCAATAAAAATGTAGAAATGAAGGAATGTGTTTTATTGATGATTCAGAATAGCATGGAGGTTCTTAAACAATAGCAGTGATAATGATGATGATGTGTTCAATGCGTAGTTTTACGAACATATTTACAGAGAACACAGTATACAATGATATTTTAGTGGATCAGATGTTTCATTCATATTTTAATAAGCAATAAAAATGTAGAAATGAAGGAATGTGTTTTATTGATGATTCAGAATAGCATGGAAGTTCTTAAACAATAGCAGTGATAATAAGGGCTTACAATGAGTAATAGATAAGAATGCTAATGAGGGTCTACCAGAAACAATAGATAATAGGAAATAGGAGAACAAAAGAAACGTTAATGAGGGTGCGGGATTAGATATCGATTAGATACTCTTCTTAATTGATTTCCACATCTCTGAAACCACACATCCTAGACAAAAACGGACCGCAGATTCGTGATCAGAGCATGGCAAAACCTTTTTTTTTTTTTTTGTTTTTTTTTTTTTTTTTTAGTTTTTGTCGACTCGAGAATAGTGAGCTAGTGAGCCAGACGGATTCTGGATAGTGAGCTAGAACTGGTACAACCTAACTACTCTAATCCCCTACAGCTTCGGCCCCAATTAATTATCAATTAAGTGGGGCCGCTGTAGATATGTAGAAGATTTACCTACAAATAACACTTAAATTTCACGAATTTTTCTTATCAGACTATTAATTGTTCAGATAATAATAATAATATTCTACCATATTCACACAGCGCCATCTATTCCAAAGTAAGCAATTATAATTGCTTGTGTTATGGGAACTAAACAACTGATATACTACTTAAATACATTTTTTTTTTGTAAATACATACATATTATAGATAAATTACACCCAGACACAGAACAAACCTTTATGCTCATCACACAAAGATTTGTCCTGGGTGGGGATCGAACCCACGACCTCCGGCTTAGCAGTCAGGGTCACTAACCACTAGACCAAAGGCCAGTCAAATTATTATATATATATATATATATTATAAATATTAGATGGAATTCGAATCAGAAAACGGCGTCCGAAGTTCTTTGTGATAAAAGGAAAATATCCTTTCCATTATCCCCGCTGGAAGACTTCAGAAAAAAACCTGTTTAGCCCCAATAGCGCCGAAATTGTGAGGAACAATGGAACTAATATTTTAGATACATTGAAATCACTGTTTGCCGTTTATTAGTACAAAGAAAAAAACAGTTTACTTTTTCCACCGACATCGACATCGAGAGCTCGGTGCGCCGAATGAATCACACCTCATCGCATACCTGACCAGCCGCTTCTATCTATAATATCAATATATAACATGACCGGAATACACACTACTAACATACTAGCAAAATAATTTTATCATTTCTATATATATACCTACCTATAGTATCTATTCAAAACATACGCAGTACAAGGTCAAACCGAATCATTACGATTCGGGTCTCGACCAAGAGCGACCGAGTGTTGTGTTGTGTTTCGTTTGTATTTTGTTTTACTTATCTTTAAATTGTCTGAAATACGTAATCATGAGACTTAAATCCTTGAGTGAGTGCCATTCCATATTTGCTGTAAGATCTCAGCATTACTTACGGTAAGTAAACACTCATCATAGACAATTGGCCGAATTAAAAGGGAATCGGTAGTTAGCTAGAGTGACAAAAAACATGGTACCTACTAAGGCAGGCGCATCTAAGTATGTAGGTAATTGGAAGAACTAAATTATTAGACTACTTATTAGCTAGAGTGAGGCAGGAATTTGGCGTGGGTATAGATTAAATGTATATAATTTGATTAGCCACGCTAGTTAACTAATAAAATATACTTGAATATACAGTACTCTATTTTTGATTACTTTAACCCCCAAGAGCGTCAAAGACTGGCGTATGCAGGAGTTCAGCCCGCTAATCGCGTCTCAAAGGAGACGCGGTCTCACGGTAATGAGTATGTGGGAGGGATTGTCCCGTTACAGCTCTAAAAAAATAGTACCTACTTTACTATTTTTACAGTAGGTAGGTACTTATATAGCTTTAATATATTTTTCTATATACAGAAATGGAAGTCCTCGACAGTATACTACCGCTGCGACTCCAACGAGTATTAATGATGCAAAACCGTTTACATCAATACCGGGACTCAAAGGTGTCCCAATAATTGGTTCAATATATCACTTCTTACCCATTGTTGGTATGTATGTTATTAGATAATGTATTTAGAGATTTATTCAGAAAAGGCAAATGGTTATTGAAGATTTGGCGTAGGAATCTACCTAAGTAAACACACTTTTCTACATTTTTGTTTATCTATTTGTTTGAAGTAAACTCCGAAACAACTGAACCAATTTCGACGGGACTTTCACTTACTTACACAGGATAGCTAATGTCACAAGAACGAGTAGCGGGTACAGCTAGTTTTAAATAATCTCGTACTTTAGTAGTATATTAGTGGGACTGGCATTGGTTTTGGCCACCAGCAGGGACTATAGGTACCTTAAAAATTTAACTCATTAAGTACCTATACCTATATCTTCTGAATTAAGACTTGACAAAATCTGTGACGTGGCGACAAATTTCTATTAATTAGCGACAAAATTTAGGAGATAATAGATCTTCTTTAGTTGCCTTAATTTTGAGAGATACATAAATTCTTCTACATTTTGCTATCCAAGATACACTTCTGAATCATATCTAATCTATGTTTTTTTTATTATTTACAGGGGAATTTAGTTTCAAAATGGGTTTTAGCGAGCTTTTCTTAGCTCTGAACAAAAAATATGGTCCGATTGTTAGAATGAAAGGTCTATTTGCTAGAGCCGATATGGTCGTCTTGTATGAACCAGAGTTCATAGATCAGGTACTTATTTATACTTACTTTCAACTCTATATACTTAATTACTCTTGTACCTACTTATATTTGGCTGTATGAATTATATAGAGCATGTAGTTGCAAAGGTTTGCTGTTGGTTGCAGGCGGAACAAAATGGCTCGTTGTGGCGGAAATTAAAAGCCGTGCTATATGGTTATAAACTCGCCTTCCACAGAGGTGCCCTTGGTGGATTCCAACCGTGTAGCCGGCTGTTGTAAACCAAATTTCATACAAACTACACGGATGGCAACCAAGCTCTCACCAAAGTCACTCTGTTGGAACGCAAGTTTATAACCGTGTAGAACACCAGTATTAGCTTATGTCCAACAGTGGACGTCATTGGGCTTATATGATTATGCTGTACAAAGGAGAGATTTATTCAAAAAAATAATTTCTTCTCTTACATACCAACTTGGCAAACCTTTGATCTGCCCAATCATCATCATCATCATATCAGCCCAATGACGTCCACTGTTGAACATAGGCCAATACCCAAAACTCAATATAAATTAAAAAAAAAATTGACTGCCCAGTGGCGCAAAAGTTTCTATACAAAATTATTGAAGCCACTTACAGCTTATCGATAGAACTGCCTAATAAAGTACTTTTTTGTTTTAAATATTTTAATTTGATTAATATTTAATTTATACCTACAACAGGTTTACAGAGCACAAGAGGCTAACCCATGGCGGCCCGGCTTTGAAACTGCGCATTATTACAGAGAAGTTCTACAAAAGGATCAATATGATGGTGTTTACGGACTATCCACGGCGTAATAAATTATAAAGTTTTGTATAAAGTTCTAATGAGAGAGCCTTACGTTAACGTTCGTAGTCCAAATTACAGAACTTACTTTTTACAGACAAGGAGCGCAATGGCGAGATTTTCGCACTAAAGTCAATCCAGCATTACTAAAGCTAAAATTGGTCAGGGTATACGCACCAGGACTTACTGATATAGCACAAGACTTTGTAAAAAGGTAAAAAATAGCTTAAAACGATGTATTTACAATATTGAAGATAGGCAACCTTTTTTTGGTTGTAAACATTTGATGTTTTAGGTTGAGAGTCATAAAAGATAATGAATCGTACATGAGAGAGAACTTTAGCAACGAAGTAGCTAAGTGGTCGTTAGAATCGGTGGCTCTGGTGGGATTGGGTGATCGACTGGGATGTCTCGAGGGCGAATTGCCACCTGAACATCCAGCGAGTCAACTGATGAGATGTGCTCAAGACATAATGAAGTATTCATTCAAGTTAGAATTCGTACCACATCCTTGGAAATATATATCTACACCTGCATTCAAACACCTAATGAAGGCATATGACATACAATGGAAGTAAGTATAACATTGGATCTTTACTTTGTATGGGAGATTGGTGGCTAAATTGACCCTTGAGTGAGTCCGGAAACAACTAAATTACAGTGTCACGGCCACAATCATTAAAATAGAGTGAGCCCAAGTTCAAATGACAGGATAATATGAATGTATCCGACGACGTTTCAATTTCGTAATTTCTGAAAACCAGCAAATATTGCAGGTTTTCAGAAACTTATCGAGCTGAAAGACGTTGGAAAATTTCTAAAAACCAATAATGCATGTGTGTCCTGGAGTGGAGACCGCGAATTGGTAAGTGTAGAGTAGGACGCCCTACAGCTAGGTGGACCGACAGGACATAAAAAAGGTTGCTGGGTCTGACTGAATGCGAAAGGCGGAGGACTGAGTGTTATGTCGCATGTTAGGAGAGGCCTTATCCAGCCGTGGATTGCAAAAGGCTGAAATTATTAACAGAATACTATATTATTATGCGAGATAAATTAATTAGATATATCACTTGTCCTGTTCTTATTACTTTTTCAGAATAAGCACAATGTACATCGCACAAGCCAGAAAGCGAATCGAGTCCAGAGGACACGATATTCCAGAAGAAGACAAAAGTATAATAGAAAAGCTATTGGCTATAGATGAGAAGGTTGCTATTATGATGGGCAATGAAATGTTACTGGCTGGAATAGACACGGTACGTAACAATATTCACACTAAAGCTAAAGTATTTTCGTAATAATGATTTTTTTTTAATTTTAGGTGGGCTTTACAATTGTAAGTATGTTGTATCATTTGGCAAATAATCCAGAAAAACAAGACAAGTTACGTAAAGAAATTCGCTCAGATGATCCTCATAAACGTTACCTGAGAGCTTGCTTGAAAGAAGCTCATAGAATTTGGCATGTGGTTCCCGGTAATTTGAGGAGGACCGACAGGGATCATGTGGTTGGCGGATATCATATTCCATCAGGGGTAAGTGTATTTTTGACAAATAGCATAATAATAATTGACTTGCTGTGCCCACGACTTCGTTCGCGTGGAAAAGTAATCTTACATTTTACTATCACTGATCCCTAATATTTTTTTATGGAACCCTAATCATTTTTCCAAAGTCAAAATGGCCCAAGTTACTCCTTAGCTCCACCAGTAAAAGTCCTGTCAAAATCGGTACAATCGTTTCGGAAATCCAAACAATCAAACTAATATAAACAGACAACATTTTTCTGTTTTTGTTATAAAGTTACTTTCATACGCCTACTCTAAAAATTTGTTACTTTGAGTTACTTAATGAGTTTTGACAACTCGTTAGGTATCGACCTCTTTACCTTCTTAAGAGTTTTGAGTGATATAGCCAGTCAAATCTACGTTTGACTGGTTAAGAGTTTTGTAACAGATAATATACTAAGTGACTATCAAAATTTACTGATATAATCGTAATAGAATTTAACTGATAATAATGTTTCAGATTGACGTTATAGCACCAAACGAAGTACTGTCGAATATGGAGAAGCATTATCCACGAGCAAAAGAATTTATACCCGAAAGATGGTTATCAGACAAATCCGATCCATTATACTATGGGAACACGCATCCCATGGTCACTTTACCCTTCGGCTTTGGTATTAGAATGTGCATCGGCAGAAGAATTGCCGAATTAGAGATTGAAATATTAATCAAGGCTGTGATCGACGAATTTACCGTCAAATGGGAAGGTCCACCAATCAAACTTGTAACTAAAGTCATTAACATCTTCGAAAAACCGTACCACTTCAAATTTGAACCCGCTCCTGCTAAATAATACAATTTAATAAATAGGTAACTACTAATTGTTATTTTCTGATTATCGGTATCAATACACTTATCTTCGCGTAAAGCACAAATCACTCCTGATAAACGAAGAAGATACATGAATTAAATTGCCTTCATGTAAATACTTCGATTAAAATTAATATTAATTATGTATATTACACCTTGTAGTTCCATTACAATTCATTTTTTTTAATTATAAATATTTTGTTACTGTTACATGAGTTTCTGTATTTCCTTTATGACCCTGCAAAGCTATGCTTATCTTCACCTTATTAATATCCATAACTTCACTTGTGTCGATAACTCATTTTTTTCTCACACAAGTTCATAATCAATTACTGCAGTCGTTACCGCCATCTGGTGGCACAAGATTAGATTAACTTATTTTCGGTTTTCATGAATCAATGGTGAATCTCGTTGTGTAGTTTAGAAGATCTAAGTGTATTAAATACAGAGGAAGCGACTTTATTTTATACTTTGTAAGGATATTTGCAGTTGATAATGACGAATGCAATTACCTACAACAGTTCACAAATATCCAAGCAAATGTGCATATTCTCAATAAAATTGTCGGTTAATTTTCAAATTGAAGAACCCGGTGCATCTCATTTTTATCTTTTTTACATTTTCTATTCGAAGACCTGCGGGGGTGCAGAATAAGGTCGTATGACAAATAAATACAACTATTTCGTCTTCGTCGCAGAGCAGCAGTCTTTGGTAAGAAATTTCATACAATTCGGTATAGTTACGTGAGACAGCCCCGCTCCCGATGAATATAATGCTATTACTCTAATAAAGGTAACCCCGCCAGTATTGTACAAAAGGATTGTATATTTACAACATTTAGCCCAAATAAGTGTTTCCTCCTATCAGATTAATTTTATCATTCGATAGTAGGTATAGATATGTATTGAAAATACAGACTACGAATCAGTTATCAAGCAGTGTGTTGTGTTGTTTTTGTTATTCAAAGCGTTGTGTGGTTTATATCGATAAATCATGAGACTTAAATCATTAAGTGAGTGTTATTCAATAGTTGCTGCAAGATCACAACATTATCTACGGTAAGTTATTAAGTATGTTCTTGTAAGCTGTAGATAAAAAAAAAATTCCCGGTAAAATGCTACAAGTTGTATCTAATTTCATTTTGAGGAATGATTAGAAACATCTGTAATACATTGTTTTACAAAATTTTCTATTAAATGTTAGGTAGCCGCGTACGGTTGCGGCCTCTCGGGCATGGGGCTCCTCTTGGGTCGGGACCGCTTTTCAAACTATTCTTATCCTAGTACAATTTCATTGTATCTAATTTACTGACCGTGTAACCTACCAATATTGAAATAATAACATGATTAAGGAATAATGGTATCACGTAAGTACCTATATTTTATTGCAGAAGTAACGTCCCGCGATATTATACGACCATTAAAGATGCTAAACCCTTTGAATCAATACCAGGATTATCACGTTTGCCTATAATCGGTCCATTACATCACTTCTTGCCAGTTATTGGTTTGTATAAAACATTATTTTTTATCTGTTTCCTTGAAGATTCGAAATTTAAAATATTTGCAGAGATTCATCATTAGTTTTGGTTTATACACGGGCCGTCAATGTTTGTAAACAAATTACTGTCAATTTGGGATTTAAAATATATTTCCATACATCAGTGGCATTAAGCTGTAACTTCTTAATATAAACATTCCAAAATTACAAATTGTTTTTATTAATTTAATTTGTTTTACAAAAACAGACATCAAAGGATAGTCAAATGTTGTTTTTGTTTATTTTAGATTGATTTCGGCCCGAGTATAGGTACCTAGTTTATTTATCTTATCAATATTAAATATGCACTGTTAGTTTATCTTAAAATATAGGTAAGTACTTATATATTGTTGGGCACAATTTTATCTTGTATTTTTAGGCGCAAGTTTGATTCTAAAAAAAAATTTCTTATTTTTAGGCGAATTTAGCTTAAATACCAGTTTCTTTGATTTGGCTGGTAAATTGCACAAAAAATATGGTCCGATAATAAGAATGACAGGAGTATTTGCTAGGGCCGACATGGTAATGCTGTTTGATCCGGAATATATTGAGCAGGTAGGCAACCATTATATACTTAAACCAGTATAATTATATACTAAATACCCTTTATACTTTTACTTGGCTCCGATTTTATTATACTATACCATAGAGTCGCTGGAAGCAAGTTGCTCAAAACCGGTCCTATGGGATATCTCTTGGGGAGGCCTACCTATATCCAACAGTGGAGTCGTCCACTGTTGGATATAGGTACGGTTATTATGATGATGATGATAGATAAAGTCAGTGTATAGAACAAATCTCCTTCTATGGTATTAATTGGATTAGATTAGATTTATCTTTTATTGGATGGCTTAGATTAGATTTATTATTTATCCTGCCTACATCTGCTTTTACACGTATATCTAGAATCATATTTAAATTGTATACCTATTACAAAAACAACCTTAGATTTTTTCCCCAAAGAGAAATGGAACGTGTTTTAATGTTACCTACAAGTGACTTTTAAGTAGAGTCCGACCGAAACTGGTTTTCCGGCCGAAACCGAAACCGAAACCGAATGTTCGGCCGTGCCTTCAGTTTCGGCCGAAACCGAAACCGAAACCGAAACTCACGTGGACAAGTATAAAATTCCTTAAAATACTGAAATTTGAAAAAATTTACCCATTATTCTGCATTAATTAGGACATGAAATGGAAACACAGTAAATCTTGAAATAAGTTTACCTATACAACGTAATTTAACAAATAAAACACTTCACATTTTTCATTTGACACACAAGATTGGGTATCCGGGGTAGTGCATATAGTGTCTTCAAGGACTACTTTTCTAACAGAAAGCAAAAAGTAAGTATTGGGGGCTGTGAGAGTGAGGAAGTAACCGCCTCCTACAGAGTCCCACAAGGCAGCGTCCTCACCCCTACACTCTTTCAGCTCTATGTCAATGACCTCTGGAATATGCCGCTACCCTATACAAGTATTTTTAGTAATGCAAATGACTCTGCGATTCTGGTATGGGGGTCTAGCTATAGCATAGCATATAGCATGCACTGGCTAACAGACAACCTACTAACTCTTAACCTTTCTAAAACTCTTTACAGCTTATCCAAAATTAGTAATCCTCCTCATGACTTCTCTATCCTAGCCCATACCTGCAACTCCCTGAGCCACTGCTCTTGTCAGAACATTACCCGTGCAGAAACTATCAAATACTTAGGTGTCCAAATTGACAGCGGGTTGAGATGGGACAAACGGATCGAAGCAGTGACACAGAGAGCTAGACGGTTGATACACGTTTTGAAATCCCTAAGAAAGTCTGCTGATATAAATAAGATAAGACTTGTCTATCTAGCGTTGTGTCAGTCAGTAATGCAATTTTGTATATCCGTGTGGGGTGGGGCAGCCAAAACGCACTTACTAAGCCTGGAGACACAAAGGCACAAAGGGCTGTGTTACAAGTTATGACTAAAAAACACTTCAGGTACCCTACCACTCAATTGTACTCTGACTGCAAGGTCCTAACAGTGCGCCAGCTCTTTGTCCTTAAGGTTATCCTAAGAAGACATCCTCAAGTCCCATGACCCAACCAGACAAAACGGAATAAATTCTACGTCTGTCCCACCATCCCTTACAAGACTACCTTCGCAAGAAGGCAGTATACAATAATAAGCTGCAAACTATACAATATTATAAATAACAAACTTAATATTTTAGGACTCAAAACACGAGAGGTAAAGATTAAGGTTTCAGATTGGCTTCAATTAAACGACTATCAAGCGACTGAAGATCTTCTAACATACATCACATAAAACTAAATCACACTCAACACACACACACACACACACTCACACACACACTCACGCACAAACAGACACAAATACATATAATCTTTTCTCATTGGTTTTATTAATTACATCTTTTTTTTTTACTTCACTAAAATTCAAAAATAACCAAGCGTAAACATTTTTCACAGCACACATAAATATAATAACAGTGACTATTTCTATTGTAAACATGTCTCGCAAGCTGGACACTGTCTCCCATAATACGGCCTGTATGGCCTGGCTTAGCTTGGGAGACAGTATCAGTATTGTTAGTACCAAACACATTATTCTGCTGTACTGTATGTAAATGTATTTTTTCTGACAAATAAAGATTTTTATTTTATTTATATTTATTTACAATCTTTTTTTTTGACATGTGACTTGATTTGTTAATAACAACAAAACAAAGTTACTGACTCAATATTTAATTAACTATATAAATCATGCAAGTACAGAAACGAAACAAAAACTTACATGTAATCAGTTCTATCAAAGCATAACCTCTAAAGAATGTTTGCGTCGGACGATAACGCACTAAGTTTTGTTGCTACAGAACTATCCGAACGGTGGACGACATTTTCCGGGCCGCCAAAGCGTTGCCGAGAGAAACGAAGTTGGGCGAGCGTGTATGACAACTTCCGAAAACAGTTTCGGTTTCGGCAAAAGTTTCGGCCAATTTTGGCCGAAACCGAAACTGCCGCCGAAACTTGATTTTTGGCCGAAACTCGGCCGAAACCGAAACCGAAACCGAAATTTCGGTCGGACACTACTTTTAAGCCACTCTTGAGAAAATGTATGGAAATGAAGATAATGTCACCAAGTTGTCATCGGAACGTGTCCGCATCTCCATACATACCCATATGCCTGATTAGAGTGACAAAACAGACACGGCGACAAATATTGCTGGTGCGTGATGAGCTTAAGTGACATTAATGATAGGTTTTCAGATCCCAGGAGACCAACCCATTGCGACCTGGCTTTGAAACTGCGGTGCATTACAGAGAAGTTTTGAAAGCGGACCAATATTCTGGCATTTATGGACTAACTACCGCGTAATAAGTTATTATTCAGATTCGTTCCAGGTTTAAAAAATACTCTAAATAATTATATCGATTAAAATTATCTTGCATTTTACAGACAAGGAACAAAATGGCGAGATTTCCGTACAAAAGTTAATCCGGCATTACTAAAGCTTAAATTGGTTAGAGTTTATTCCCCAGGACTTACTAATATAGCACAAGATTTTGTAGATAGGTACTGTGTTTCATTTTAATAAAAATATCGCACTGTCAGTTGAAAAGAGTTAAGTTAACAAGTAAATATAATTTAAAAAATTTAATAACCCGACTGCAAACAATCAACAGAGAGCAACGCACTAAAAAGACCGTAAAATTATTGTAATATTATTATACCTGATTAAATTTAAATACATAACATATGTATATATTTGTAATCTCCGTTTGATTCCCTTTATTTTGATACTCTACTCGATAGGTTTGATTAAAAAAAAAATTGAACTTCTTGCAATTTGGAGTCAAAAGCCCGCCGTTTAAGTCTTTTTATTCTTAAAACCTATCTAAGGACACTTGGGGTTTTCTAGACGAATCTAATGATACCCTAATTGTCAAAATCCATCCAGCCGTTTGGAAGATTCGTGGGAATAAAGAAATTTACAAACATACAAGATACGCGCGAAAAACAATACCCGTCCTGACAGTCGGGTAAAAACACAACTGAGGAATTTTGAATCTTAGCATAATAGGCAGAAGAAATAAATTGTCAGTTATACAAATCTAATAAGCCTGTTTTACACTATCAGTGCGACATATTAAGTTTACACAACAGATGGAAATAATTTATAATAATTGTACTTTACTATTTTAAGGTTGAAGGTATTGAAAAATGATGAAGCATATTTAACGGAAAAATTTGACTACGAAATAGCAAAATGGTCGTTAGAATCTATAGCCCTGGTAGGATTGGGCGATCGACTAGGATGTCTGGAAGGTGAGTTGCCACCTGAACACCCGGCGCCTCAACTGATGAAAGCAGCTCAAGATATTATTAAACTTTCGTATCAGTTGGAATTGCTGCCACATCCTTGGAAGTATATCTCCACACCAGGATACAAAAAGCTTATGAAGGCATATGACGTGCAATGGGAGTAAGTATTCTCATCATCATCATTATCATCATATCAGCCGAATGACGTCCACTACTAGACATCATCATCAACGCCAACCCGTCTGCCAGCGTGGTATAGTAGGCTGAATTGCCTCCACATTCTTTGGAGGAGACCCGCACCCAGCAGTGGGAGTTTTATGGGTTGAAATGATGTTTCTAGCCTCAAGGTAAATTCTGAGAATTTTATGACAGAGAAATTGCCCGGCCAGCCAAATATCGTAATTGCCTGAACATTAGCGCAGTTTATTATGTCCCAGTACATAATAAGGACAAACTATTTTTAACAAAAAAATATTAAAGCGACTTCAAATCAGTACTAAAAAGCGAAAAATAAACTGAATTAGATATTTAATTCCAAGCTAAAAAATACCTACCTACTTGTTTAAAGTATAATACCCTATTACTAATCTCTTTGAAGTCGGTGCCAAGCCTAAGGAGTTTGTTAAGCTACGTACTACTTAATACGTACATCTGTTACCGCTCGCTACTTCACACCACCTCGCACTTGCGTGTGATCGTACCTAGTGGACGGCTCAAACTGAGTGATACAACCTCATTAGGCTGGCACCGACTTCAAACAGATTAGTAATAGGGTATTATACTTTAAACAGGTAGGTAGGTATTTTTTAGCTTGGAATTAAATATCTAATTCAGTTTATTTTTCGCTTTTTAGTACTGATTTGAAGTCGCTTTAATATTTTTTTGTTAAAAATAGTTTATTTTTCCATTTTTAGTGTACTTTTTACCTAGCAGATTTAATAATACTGGCTGGCAAACTAAGACGGAAAACCGAAATAAAGAATCTTCGATAGAAGGGAACGTCTATTCAAATATTCTAACAACACAACCTGATTGTAGAATAGAGGAATCTCAAAACTCTCAGCTTTTTATGTCTTTATTTTTTCCTATAAAATGCGACAGGTAACAAGTATAGGTATACAATACAGGTTAGATACTATATCGAAAACTTAAAATGTCATCTAAGAATTCCTTTGAATTATACAACTTTATCTTCCATCAAGAGCTCTCACCTCAGACACTTGAAATAACACAACTTAAGGTTTATACATGGATGTGATATTTAAAGAAATCATCTTCTTACTCCTAAACATTAAGAAGTTTCCCTTCCAGTGACAGCTCACCTAAATAACTTACAAGAATACAACTATAGGTTTATAAGTACCTAGAATGTTGAAAGAATTATCCTCCAACTCCTAAAAGTTAAGGAGTTATACCTTCCAGTGACAGCTCACCCGAATAACCTACAAGAATACAACTATAGGTTTATAAGTACCTATAATGTCGAAAGAATTATCCTCCAACTCCTAAGAGTCAAGGAGTTATACCTTCCACTGACAGCTCACCTGAATAACCTACAAGAATACAACTATAGGTTTATAAGTACCTATAATATTGAAAGAATTATCCTCCAACTCCTAATAGTTAAGGAGTTATACCTTCCAGTATCAGCTCACCTAAATAGCCTACAAGAATACAACTATTGGTTTATAAGAACCTATAATGTCGAAAGAATTATTCTCCAACTCCTAACAGTTAAGGAGTTATACCTTCCATCACCAGCTCATCAACATGAGATGTTGACTATCAGACGTAAATACTTGAATAACTTTAAAAAATATATGGAACACGTAACATGTGCCTATAAAATTTGAGGGTTGCCTTCGATTTCCCTGAGATTCCATCATCAGAACTTGACGTGATGAATAGGGGACCAATTCGGAAGTATATCCTTTCAAACAAAAAAAGAATTTTTTAAATCGGTTCAGGCATCTCCGAGTAATCGATGAACATACATAAAAAAAAAAAAAATACATACAGTCGAACATATAACCTCCTCCTTTTTTGAAGTCGTTTAAAAACACGGATAGATTCGTCGTTTATCTATTTCCTAAACTATGTGATTAATAATGAAGATATAATGCAGTTAAATGATAACATTGGGGATAATTATATTATGAACGAGATAAGATTATTAAGAATGGCATTACCTTTGTCAAATGTCTTGTTTAGATAAATTAATTTGTATTTATGACATGTCATTGTGTTGCTAAGCGCAAAACTCGAAAACTGCTGAGCTTATATGACTTATCATTTTTTCAATTATTCGTTGGAGTCTAAAGGTTTTTATTAAGAGAAATAAATTGTAGGTACTGAAAAACGTCAAAATACTAATGTACGGTAACAGCATGCTTAATTATTTTTCAGTATAAGCACCATGTACATCGAGCGAGCTAGAAAGCGTATTGAGGAAAGAGGATATGATACACATGACGAAGACAAAAGTATAATAGAAAAGCTATTGGCTATAGATGAGAGGGTTGCTATTATGATGGCAAATGAAATGTTACTGGCTGGAATAGACACGGTACGTAAAAATAAGTCAATCAGGCGACGACGTAAAGAATCTTAGGACCTGTCTAGCGTATAATTGCCTATAAACTATTTATATATATTTTGTGCATGATGAAACTTTCACGACTTTTATGTGAAAAAAATGTAAAAATCCGATTATTCTGAACCTGACCCGAAATCCTAAGAATAAAAAAATATATAATATTTGTTCTGAACGTAACCCTCTTCCTAAACTAACCTAAACCGAATTGTGATACTTATAGATAGGTTATCCCCTCTCCTCTTTGTTAGAATAAAAAGTAATAATAATAAATAAGTTTCGGATAGGCTATCAAGCACTTGATGATGCTCCTCGACCGATTTCGGTCACGGCGACTACTTCAACTCCGTTTGTGTGCTCGCATGTGGCTAACGTAGCCAATCTTGTTAACAAAAGTCCTCGCACACTGCGGGCATGTAAGCACACTGTTTATGTAATTATAATTGATTGCCGCAGGTGGTCGGGCTTTCAATTCATCGCGTCTACTATTGAGGTCAGCACACCGTTGAGCTTCGAAATCATGGACTTTAGACTTGATCAAAGACCTCCACTCTGGTCTTTTGGTGGCTAGTGTCTCCCATCTAGTAGGCTCGATCTTGCACCTTTTCATGTGCCGCTTTACGACATCTTTGAATCTGAGGAGTTGTCCAAGCACTTATCCAGTGGCCAAATAAGGTATTAGTATTATATTTTAATCAGGTAATTGTTTTAGGTGGCTTTTACAACTATAAGTTTACTGTACCATTTGGCAATTAATCCAGAAAAACAAGAGAAGTTACGAAAAGAGATACGTTCTGAGGATCCTCAGAGGCGTTATTTAAGAGCTTGTTTGAAAGAAACTCAAAGAATCTGGCATGTCGTTCCAGCTAATTTGAGAAGAACTGATAAAGACCATGTTGTGGGCGGTTATCATATCCCTGCAGGAGTAAGTATACTTATACTTCAATAACAACAACAAATTATATTCTAATACACAGTCAATAAGCTTGATATTTAAACAAAATTTATTTTACAACATAAATTAATCTTAGGCCCTGTTTTACTGAGATAAATTCTATCCGAAACTTAGGTGATGGATTTTATATGAAAAATATGCCAAAAATCAGTTCTAGATCTATTAGAATCTTATCACCCAGTGGTGACACAAGGATCGTTCATCTCGCAATCAAACTTATTTTGAGTTAAATCACGTATTTTTTTATTTTTTATTTTTATCTTTACATTTTTCAGATTGATGTGATAGCACCCAATGAATTATTATCGACCATGGAGAAATATTATCCACAAGCAAAAGAATTTATACCCGAGAGATGGTTATCAGATAAATCCGATCCATTGTACTATGGGAACACACATGCCATGGTCACTTTACCTTTCGGTTTTGGTATTAGAAGCTGCATCGGCAGAAGGATTGCTGAATTAGAGATTGAAATATTAATCAGGAATTTGATCAACCAATTCAATGTGAGATGGGAAGGTCGATCAATCAAAGTTGTGAATAGAGTCACAAACGTATTCGAAAAGCCATTTAATTTTAAGTTTGAACCTGCTTCACCTAAATAATTGCAATGTCATTGAATAATGTTACCTTATATCAATAATATTTTGTTGCCGTGATAAGTATGATGTAAATACTGCTGACAAGCAAGTTTAAGTTTCATATGTAGATATTTTAAATCATTCAATATAATGCAGTGTCCATTAGAATATTAAATTATTTGTTTACCTTCCCCAATCATTACATGGGGTACAATTTTTAATTTTTACACAATGATTAATTTATAAGACTGTTTTTTATTTATTAATATTATTTTTGGTTTCCACAAAGTGAAATCCTTATTACTCCTGCCCCGGTCGGTATCGAAAAAACTAATAGAACTGGAGAAAACCAGGAATAGAAAGAAATGTACTATGTAAGTTAATAAACTAATAAATAATATTGTTACTGTTATAAAGGTTTTCTGTATTTCCCTTGTATCCATACTCTATACATTTTCAACATCCTTCCCCTATTCACTTGAAGCCTTCTATCAATCAAATTTTGTTCTTCTGTAAAGCCAGCTTCTTTAAAGAGGTTCGTTATTTCTTCTTGAGTGAAGAAGTACACTCTTGTATTATCTCCTCTAGCATAGAAGTTGTTAGAAATGCAACGACCTTTTTTGAACCTCAATTGCGCAAGATCATAGAGGCCATAGTCACGAAACACGACTATTCCACCAGGCTTTAGGTATTTGTAAATATTTTGTATCACTATAGGCATTCTGAAATATTAAAATGAGATTGTTAAAATTATAAAAAGTTGTAAGATGTAATCATACAAATATCAGTCACATTTCATTTCTTAAGTGGGACTGTGACTTTGCAAACATTGACTTGACGATCTGTGAAGGTCTCCGAGAAGACCCTGATTATTTATTTCTAACCATGGGCCACCATGTTGCTCGATTGACATTAATATGGCATGTATTAATGTATACTGATCATCAGACAACTGCCTGCTCGCCCAGTTTCCAAACATTTGCTGTGTATTACTGAACTTCTGAATCTTCGAGTAATAGACCTGTGCTGTGTTATTTTCAGACTATTGAAAGCTTTACTGTCAACTTGCGCATGTTATATGGACTTTACAAAAACATGGAAAAATATTTGGAAATTGGTTGAGTAGAAAGTTGCCTCACAGTACATAATTTGTTTCTGCATTAGTATAAAATTGTAGAAGAAAAAAGATATAGTGGATACTTACTTAGCAGGATCAATTGCTGATAAAACAAATATCAAAACAATTATATCAATGGAGTTCTCTTCAAAAGGTACATCCCATTCATTAAGAGTAGCATCTAGCACAAATACATTACACCTTTTTGTATCGTAAAGTTCACTTTGTGTCATTATATCAATAGCTTTTGCTGAGAAATCGCAGCCATATATATAAAGGTTGGGATCTTGGCTGTATTGGAGAATGGGAAATATAGTATTGCCAACTCCACAACCTATCTCAAATATACACCGTTTTGTATTACTCATTGGTTGCATTTCATTTGGTAGTGAATTATTATCTCCTTCAGGGTATACTCTCACTGGTGCTGATGTATTGTCTGGAGCCAGTTCAGGAAATTCAGTGAATAACCAGTGGCGGTCTTTAAAAAATCTGGAATTGTTTTTGTTATTACAGTATTAATATTATTCACTTAATGCTATTTCCTAATAAATAATCAATGAAAAATTACTTGGTAATTAGACAATCTCATAACAAACTCAACTAAATAATTATTTTTTTTGCCTTTGTACATGTTTGTGTGAATGTCTGAATATATAATAAATAAATGAATTATGAAATAACCACTAGCCAAAATATACCTACCTATTTTGATGTATATCATAAAAAGCATCCCAGTGTTTGTCAGCATCATCTTCTAAAGACTTCAAATGGTCATCAGAAAATGTAATCTGTGAGTTAAGCTCTACTTTCTCTTTTGCCACCTTTTCCTGTTCTTCATCCCAGTCAACATTGTCCCTATAAATAGAAAACATTTAAGATAAAATACTTTAAAAAATATCTAGGCTGAATGAAGAAATCAGTACCAGGCGTTGAAAAGGTAAATATGTTTTGAGTCATTCAAATATCGGGCGCCACCAGCTGGTTTCTTTCTATGCCTGGTTTTCTCCAGTTCTATTAGTTTTTTATCATCACATTGAAAGTTTTTACTCTTACAAAATCTAACGAAAGAAGTAAATACGGTACCACGCGTTATGTTTGAAAACCTCTTCAGCATTTTCCAAAAACCTGTTACCAAATTGTGGTCTCTTATCAATTGGGGACTCTTCCATTTGAAATTTATCACTGTTATTTTCCGTTTGTTTATTTAAACCTCGATTAAATCAAAAATCTTTTGAAATTTTTATTAGAGATAAACATAACCTATTTCAACACCTCAAAGTCAAATTAATGACATTCATGACAATGACACTATGACACTTATTGACACATGGACATGACAGCTGGAAATAAAAGTTGATCTGCTTCGTTTAAAAATTTAAGTACCTACCTACTTAGTTGATTAAATAATTTAATTTAATGAGTTAAATTAATAATACAGTCCCCATAATCAAGCAAGTAGCGAACTAGTAATGAAAGCAGGACTTTACTTTAAAAGCTACTAATATTAGAGGTGTCGTTAACTCTCAATAGATGGTGCTCTGTGGTAGGTTTGGTCAAACGATATTTAAAAAGCAAAATTTTTATTTATGCGAGTGATGTTATAACTATTATAGATATGTAGGCATTTTATGTACCAACAAGAAGAATATTCAATGGTTGAAACACTTTAATTAAATTTGTTGTTTCAATCTATTTTACTCCAACGTTAATAAATAACATTTAAAGTATTGCGAATCAATTTTTACACAAATCATTTTATTCTGCAGGTCCTTATATTATTAAATAACTTGTTAAGAATATGTTATTTAAAACGCACCGATATTAGCTGGATACAATACCCCAACACAATCAATTTTGCGTCGAAGTTATTACGCTATAAAAGACATTTTGATATTGCTCTCTGATCAAAGTAAACACCATAAAAACGATTCTACGAGTCATTACAGACTTTCCACAAACGAAATAGCCGCACGTACAAAATTTATATTGTCAGTTAAATAAGGAAAGTTCAAGACATTTGCGTAAATAAATACAGAATTTCGGGAGTGCAACTAGGCAGTTGCAAATCTGCATTGCACTTTGAAAAGCTCACAAACTCTAGTTTTATATGTTGTTCAAATAATATTCGCTGCCTCGCTTCGCTGGTTTAGTGTATTGTATAGGTAGTGTGACTGCTAAACACCAGTTTGCGGCTTAAATTCGTATCTAATGTGTAGGTACGTCTGTTGTGCATAAGTTCTGAGTTTCATTCACGGGTCGGGCAGAAATGGTGCCTATTGGGTTTATAAATGGTTTATATGTCTAGAAATTATAAATAAATATTCTACCACATTCACACAGCGCCATCTCGTCCCAAATTGAGCAATTATATTTGCTTGTGTTATGGGTAGGTACTATACAACTAACTACTTAAATACATTTTATTTTTGTAAATACATACATATTATAAATAAATTACACCCAGACACAGAACAAAGCTTCATGCTCGTCACACAAAGATTTGTCCTGGGTGGGGATCCAACAAACGACCTCCGGCTTAGCAGTCAGGGTAACTAACCAGTAGACCAACTGAACAGGAAGGTCAATAAATAATATAATATTCTATCACATTCACACAGCACCATCTCGTCCCGAATTAAGCAATTATATTTGCTTGTGTTATAGGTACTATACAACTGATAAATTACTTAAATACATTTTTTTTGTAAATACATACATATTATAGATAAATTACACCCAGACACAGAACAAACCTTTATGCTCATCACACAAAGATTTGTCCTGGGTGCGGATCGAACCCACGACCTCCGGCTTAGCAGTCAGGGTAACTAACCACTAGACCAACAGGCCCGTCAATAAATAACTATTATAATGTTGCGAGGTGCAAGGTCATCGGTAATAATAAAGCACTGATTGGATTTTGGAGTACAAAAGTTTATTGAGTTTCTAATATAAAAGTTATAAAGTGCACGGCCCCCTGGTTCTGAACTGTCGGAAAATATTCGGCCGGAAATGTCAGTTTAATTAAAGTTAAAAATCATAATGTTAAAGAAATAGATGGTTGTAGGAAAAAATCTTAAATTAATCTCTAACATTAAATAACTTAAGCCGTAAAAATACGTCGTACTAATATTCGAAAAAGTTTACGATCCGGGAGCAATCCGATGAGTCAAAATCAGGGAGCTGGTAAAGCACTGATGTTCGTATTAAACTTGTCACACAGGAACAAGTACCTCGATTTGTAAACTGCTGAGTTAGCAGGTGTTCGGTTTCTTAGACCGAACAAATGTCGTCAACTGCTGGACACAGGCCTCAGTCTCACCTAATTCGAGCCACAGGAAGCGATTTTGTGCCGCCTGCAATTTTAAATATAGATTTCAAGTTTTCACTAAACTAACGTGATAATGTTGTACTTGATTAGGTATTACCTATATAACGAAACTTGTGAAGTAACTAACTTTAAATAATAATAATATATCTGTAGTTAAACAACTCTCGACTGTATCAAAGTTGTAACACAAATTCAAGCTACAAGTCTGTGAGACGAACTGTTATAGGTATATCTAGGTACGAACGAACGTAGTACAACAGTAGTACTCTGTTCTATCGCAAACAATACCAACTTCATGCAAGTTATGCACTCGATTTGGGAACTGTCTAGTGTCGCTACCTGTCAGCCAAGATAAGTATTTGTGTATGTCAACGAAGTTCAACGAACTTATATATCTTAACATAATATATAAGTTCCTTGGTGTATGTATGATATTTTCACCCGTAGTCGGAGGTATATAAAATTAAATCCTGTAAAACATATAGACGATCTAATCATGGAAACAATGTGGATGAGGATGCTTCAATTAAAGCATTAAACTTGATGAAACGTATCTACGTCCTCTTTTGATAATGTAATTAAAATGGGTGAGTTACCTATTTTAATTAGTCAAGATAACAGGTTAAAAAAATTAACAAGATAAAAAAGAGAATCTTAAAAATTTTGCGTGAATCTTTTCAGCTTTTCTTTTTTATCTTGTGTACATAATTTGTTTAATAAATAAAATAAAAATTCTGTCGTGTATAATACCTATCTGTCGTCTATCTATCAAAAAATAAAAAGCTCATAAATTTTAGAGTTTTAGATTTTAATATAAATATAAGTTCTTTATCCCGGACGAACATGTATTGTGATCGTGTATCAGATTAACGGAGTTGTCATGCATATAGGTACCAACAGGCGCTTTCCCCACGTTTCACTTATATTCAGTAGCTAGCACCACATCAGCTTTTCCCTTATTCAACTTTTATGACATGCACGAACAGATAAGCGGCTAATGCTGTCTTTGTTTCTCATATCAGTGTGGAACCATAAAACAGATTTTGAACATTAAATGATTTTACGACTTCTTGATGTGTTTCTAATATTGCTAATACTTTTAAACTCTATAAAACTCGGTCCGTTTTTATCAGTACTTCGTCTACTGCTCATCAGACTAACGTTATTTACGAAATAAAATTTGTCATTTTGCCTTTTGTCATCATAAAATATACCAATACCTACCTAATTATATTTTTGTGTGGGTACCGTAAAAAGTACCTATATAAGTACTTACATACATACATAAGTAAGTAACTCATAGGTTAGGAGACAAGGTCTCATTTTCTACGGGCACAGAATAGCGGCCCTAATTAAGATATGGTACGAGTACGATTTCAATCAACACGAATTCTACCAGTCGCAAATGTGGCATTCAAGTATTGTTATAAAGAAACCACAATATCATTTATATTTAAATAATTAAGTAGTACGTAAAAATAGAGCCTCATTTTAGAAACTTTAACAGCTCTACTCATCAGTCATCAGTATATAAGTCATCCCAGACAGTTTAAATTGTTGCTCCGATTTACTTAGAAATCGCATTGTAGTTTTTAATTCAGCGTGAAATAGGTAAACTGTTTGATTTACTATAAAATATGAATTAAGAGAACTGTTCTAGTCTCTAATACTTTAACTACATCGTTAATAAATAGCACAGTTCGAAGTTCATCTATTTTCTAGAAACTTTCAATTACTTTGCTCTTTACACTTAGATGGTTTCCTGGAAGTTTTCCGCTAAGTATCTGACGTATTTAGGTTCATATAGTAGCAGACGTGGATGTAATATGTGAAACTAATTATATAATAATCTGCTGCCTATTCACGAGAGAAATGTATTTAACGTATGCAAGGAAGCGTTCATATAATCCTCCTAATCCGTCTTAGAAGGATGGCCTTACAAAACTGTTTTCTTGGGAATGCTTCAAATATTCAGTGAATAAGGTGCGCTGCCATCATAGAAAATATAATAATCGATATAATCTAAGAATTTTTAAACTAAGTACTTGTGTCTCTTGGGTGATAAAGAGTGATTAGATCCCATGAAAAAGGGTGTGAGCTGATTGACATTAGCTTAGCACATGTTCAAACTCTGGGATGTTACTGAGCATTTTATGACAGAAAACCTAGTAACGTTCCGTCCGACTCATATATTACTGCTGTGAAAGAAGTCCCCTTCTTGCACAGCAGTAGTATATCGTATCTGCGTTACCGAGGCAGTCAACTAGATACTAAAATACTAAAACAACTATCGAAATATTTAAAACCATAAAGTGAATAATTAAATTGATTTGATTGAAAGGAATTCTTGAAATCACTCTGAAAGGAAAAAGCTACATTTTATTATATACTGAGTCTGCCTTTGCCTTCTTGTAATATAATTATAAGTTTCTCCATATAATATTTTCAATCGAGAGTTGCCTTTGGGTACGTTCGTGCGGCCTTCAGGAATGCAGAAGTGGGTATTTATTGCCGTACCTTTTAGTCAGCCAAGAGATATGTACTGATATCGGTGTGTGAAAATAAATAATTCATTTTCTGAAAAAGGTAGGCACGTTTTAGTTGGCCAGATATCACGAGTTGACCAAAAATGGTTTTATTTTAGCACTATGTTGAATAATATAACGCAAGGATTTATATATTAGTAAACTTAGTGCGTAACTTAAATTGCTTAACTTAAGGTCCTCGTGTAAAATGCTACCTACTGATAATATTAAAATCAAACTTTTGAAACTCTGATTAAAATAACTCACGTTTCATACTACAGAATTTAATTTTAAACTAAGTCTTAGGGATATTATTTTATCGTGAAGTCTATTTCTAAAACGAGACACCCTTGCAGGCTCCATTAGAGGCAGCGGTATCGGCGGGGGTGATGCGGGGTGCGGGCGGGTGGTTCTACAAACAATCCTCGCGGATATTGAACGGCGATGCGTTCGGAAATGCAGCGCCGCCGGCTGCGTGCAACGGAACGGTTCACGTCTCATTGCACGGGAACCAACGTGTGAAGATATGAACGGCCTCATTTTCATCTCGTTTGTATTCATATTACATTCCAATTTTGAATAGACAATACGATGATTTTATTTTTATAAATGCTTTGAATTCTGATTGAATTATGTTAGAGGTTTATTGTAGTTCTTGTTTAAATTGTAAATAGATGTATAATTGTAATATATTATGTACATTATAAAAGGAAAGCAGTTTTACAATATTGTAAAGTATCTACTTATTAGTAATAGTAATAGATGTATCATTGTAATATGTGTACTGTGGCGGAAATTAGGTGAGGCCTATGTTCAGCAGTGGACGTCATTGGGCTGATATGATGATGATGATGATGATGTACATTATAAAAAGAAAGCAGTTTTACAATATTGTAAAGTATCTACTTATTAGTAGGCCATGAAATGTGACAGGCATGCAAAACATGGTGGTTCGAATTCGATTCCTACCGGTGGGTTCCACTGTTTGGAATTTAAATGTACTGGCAATCTGCTAATGGTGAAGGAAAAAATCATGAGAATACCCACAGAAGAAATTCTAAGAATATGTCTGATTCTCCACCCCGCATTAAAGAGTTCATACAGAGGAGTGGCACAACGTCGTCTAATTCTAAAAAGTGTATAATAAAAAAAATAGCTCATATTAAATAAAATCGAAAACCACGCAATATGACTAAATTACGACGTTGCCATTCCTCTATATGAACCCTCTTAAGCCAGCGTTTGCGGATTATGGTCTAAACCCTCTCAGCTCTAGATAGAAGATACAAATAAACCTATCTCTGTTCTGTGGAAGATACCCTTGCGTGGCAGTAGGACATTAATAAGTTGCTAGTATAATATTGATATAGGTAGATCATAACGACTATCATAAGAAAAGTTTCTTGGTACCTACACCATAACACCACCATTGCGCTATGCTTCAATAGTTAAATGAAAGCTGGGTAGATAGAGTGAAATATAATATTTTCGGGAGCGTATATATTTCCATCCATTCATTGTAAATCCAGTTAACTAACTGAAACAATTATTACGTGAGATTTTACAATGTTCCTTCGCAACAACGTACATTGTAAAATCTCACGTAAGTATTGTTTTATTTACTGTACCCCTCATAAAATAAACTTTATGAAAACGGTTATAAGGTACCTATTGCTACTCTCGTATTTTGGTGCAGAAATTGCTTCAGCCAGGATTATCATAACCTCTTTAAAGCAACAAGGCTACCTCTAAGGTACGATGATTTTATAATAAAAAGAAATTGCATCGTAAACTGGCCGTTCATATAGGTGGAAAATTTTTACTGACTTACACTCCCACGATGAAAACAAGCACTAAACTTAGCTCGCTCGTCACCTAGCTCGAATACAAAGATTAACAGTCACTTAGTTATTTAATTTTCATCTAAAAGAGGAGTGTTATTTGTTTGAGGAGTCTGTGTGTCTGTCTGTGGTATTGTAGCTCTTGAACTAAACATCTTGTTTTTGTCTTTTAGTTTCTTTTGTCATGGAAGTCATGTGTTTTATTTATATAATATATTTAAATATAATACTTTTTTATTTTGTACCATTTAGTGGTAAGTTATTTTTATTTTTTGCTATGCAAAGTTACTCGTAAGGATCCAAAGATTGTAACTATACCTTATACATCTAAATTTTAGTCTTAGCTTTAGTCGTTTAGAAGTTATGGTGAAATAAAGAAACGCTCATACATACAAACCTACATACATGAATCTTGAAACATAACACTCCTTTTTTTGGGCAGTCGTGTAAATAGACGGCTAGCTCATCTAATATAGTAGTAAACTATCAGTTAGATGGGTTGTACTAACGTGTATAGATAGGTGGAGAACCGAGCCATCTGTTGCGGTCAAGTGCGATCTCCTTCCGAAGTGGGCTGAGCCTCCATCCTTCATGGAGACGAAATAAAACGATGCGAGCTCACAAAGTGGGTACCTATCTAATGTATTGTGAGTACGTCATGTGGGTGGCTAAGTATTTTATGCTTTTTACAATAGAGTCTTTGTTGTGTGGAATATAATTGAGTAGAAAAACAGGATATGAATTGAGAAAATAGTTTTTTATGATAGTCAAGTGGGAATAAAACTGATGGTTGCCTGTTGGAAAGAAACTAACTGCCGCACTCAGAGACAATCAATTATATATATTTATTATATTATTATCTGTCATTGAATAATCGTCTTTATGCGTGTAGACTTAAGTATTACACGTTTTTACTAAATAAATTTTAAAGTTAAATAACGTCTCTGAGTACAGTAGTTAGCCTTTAAATGCTTATAATATTAGTAGCATTGCCTATGTGTATGTCTACTCTATAGCGTACTAATATAGTATAGGTTTTTTTACTAGCATCTGAAGGAAAAATGTCCTACCTCCCACCATACTGTCCAACGAGCTCTGGAGACAACTAATCGAAAACTGTGTTTACTAAGACTTTCTAGAATGGCGACGTTCTTTCTTGGAAGGAGTTATTTTCCTAAGTTCAAGGAAAGCTCTAAAAACTCCCTTTTGTAAATGTAGATATTTCAAGAAAATAATATTTATCTATAAAATAATTTTCCCACAGCTGTTTATCTATTATTTTTAGAATAAATAGAAAATATTTACTTTATAGAAAGCCTTTGTGTGTTATCGACGAGCTTCTTAAGAAATGAAAGCGATACGGATGCCAGCAGCAGAGTACAAAGCAGGTAGCCAATAGAATTTGTATGGACAAACACGATAGAACACGCATAGAGGTTCCGTACATTTTATTTTGTGATGTGTATTTTCATTGTTATAGGTATTTATAATGCCCGTCACACACCTTAAAGTATACTTGTATAAACTTGTGCAAGTCAATAATACCAAATTACGCAAACCTCGCCACATATGTATGTTACTAAGTCTGTATGTATACTTGCACAAGTCTGAGTTAGTTTAGTTGTCGATATGTGGTGGACATAAACTATTTTTAACAAAAAAATATTAAAACGACTTCAAATCAGTACTAAAAAGCGAAAAATAAACTGAATTAGATATTTAATTCCAAGCTAAAAAATACCTACCTACCTGTTTAAAGTATAATACCCTATTACTAATCTGTTTGAAGTCGGTGCCAAGCCTAAGGAGTTTGTTAAGCTACGTACTACTTAGTACGTACATCTGTTACCGCTCGCTACTTCACACCACCTCGCACTTGAGTGTGATCGTACCTAGTGGACGGCTCAAACTGAGTGATACAACCTCATTAGGCTGGCACCGACTTCAAAAAGATTAGTAATAGGGTATTATACTTTAAACAGGTAGGTAGGTATTTTTTAGCTTGGAATTAAATATCTAATTCAGTTTATTTTTCGCTTTTTAGTACTGATTTGAAGTCGTTTTAATATTTTTTTGTTAAAAATAGTTTATTTTTCCATTTTTAGTGTACTTTTTATCTAGCAGATTTAATAATACTGGGTGGCAAACTAAGACGGAAAACCGAAATAAAGAATCTTCGATAGAAGGGAACGTCTTTTCAAATATTCTAACAACACAACCTGATTGTAGAATAGAGGAATCTCAAAACTCTCAGCTTTTTATGTCTTTGTTTTTTCCTATAAAATGCGACAGGTAACAAGTATAGGTATACAATGCAGGTTAGATACTATATCGAAAACTTAAAATGTCATCTAAGAATTCCTTTGAATTATACAACTTTATCTTCCATCAAGAGCTCTCACCTCAGACACTTGAAATAACACAACTTAAGGTTTATACATGGATGTGATATTTAAAGAAATCATCTTCTTACTCCTAAACATTAAGAAGTTTCCCTTCCAGTGACAGCTCACCTAAATAACCTACAAGAATACAACTATAGGTTTAAAAGTACCTATAATGTTGAAAGAATTATCCTCCAACTCCTAAAAGTTAAGGAGTTATACCTTCCAGTGACAGCTCACCTGAATAACCTACAAGAATACAACTATAGGTTTATAAGTACCTATAATGTCGAAAGAATTATCCTCCAACTCCTAAGAGTCAAGGAGTTATACCTGCCACTGACAGCTCACCTGAATAACCTACAAGAATACAACTAAAGGTTTATAAGTACCTATAATATTGAAAGAATTATCCTCCAACTCCTAATAGTTAAGGAGTTATACCTTCCAGTATCAGCTCACCTAAATAACCTACAAGAATACAACTATTGGTTTATAAGAACCTATAATGTCGAAAGAATTATTCTCCAACTCCTAACAGTTAAGGAGTTATACCTTCCATCACCAGCTCATCAACATGAGATGTTGACTATCAGACGTAAATACTTGAATAACTTTAAAAAATATATGAAACACGTAACATGTGCCTATAAAATTTGAGGGTTGCCTTCGATTTCCCTGAGATTCCATCATCAGAACTTGACGTGATGAATAGGGGACCAATTCGGAAGTATACCCTTTCAAACAAAAAAAGAATTTTTTAAATCGGTTCAGGCATCTCCGAGTAATCGATGAACATACATAAAAAAAAAAAAAATACATACAGTCGAACATATAACCTCCTCCTTTTTTGAAGTCGTTTAATTAAATTAGTCTACATTTATCTATAGGAAGAATTAAAATTGATATTGAAACAGTGTTTAGTTATGATTACATAGCCATTTTTGTCCCCACTAAAATGAATTTAAATTATTTGTTAACTAGTTTTTATGTAGCATAGTTTATTTGTTTAAGTTTTGGGGGGATAAATTAAAAGTATTTTCTTTCTTTTTTCTAGGTAAGATAATGAAGATAATGTTTTGAAAATCGAAAAACAGCTACTAAAATAACATCGTAATATCCTTTCTATTCTACAAACTTTTACATTCTTTAGTATATATTTTTCTACAGAAAAGGTATTCGAGTACCTTCCCGTACATTTGCAAATAACTACCCAAGCGAGTCCTTTACATTTAGTTTTAAAGAATCTCTCTGAAACGATATAAAGGAATAACTCGGAAAATATTCGAGAAATAAAACGATTGGACAAAGAAGTTTGATTCTAAAGACGAGTGCATCCCTAGTGCAAATGTGACTGTGTGCAGACATTGTGTTCTGGCTTACGTCCAATATCACGACCCTTGGTTATAGTTTGATGTTTCATGTACATGTATAATATAGTGTATAAATGTTTTACGCAAATCATTTCAGTAGGTAATTTAGCTATATTATAATTTCGAAATTGAAAAGCAAGCTCCACACGTTGGGCCAGTTTAGGCCAATACATGCCACAGCATAGATATAATATCTTCACTTCATTTAACCACTGTCAATTTTTGTAAATATATTATTGGAAATTACACTGCGATCAATATTGGCTCGTGTTTGGCCAACGTATGTATGGAGGTGGCAAAATGCTGTTTCCTAAGCACACAGCAAAAAACAAACTATTGACGAATTCAAATAAACTCATCCACGCTCGTTACGAATTTGATATTTAGATAATCTAAGTTTAAAAAATATTTGTTTATTGTGGGAATTGAACTCACGACATCTGGCACGGTGCCAATGGCAGTGCGTCCACTTTAACCACTGTGTTTGCTTTGCTTGCTTTTGCTTTTTTACACATGCTTTCCTTTTCCTTACAACAACATTCATATGTTGATTGATATACATAAATTCGGCCTCTCCTCCAGGTATGCTAATATTAATGATTTGTTTAATAAGTCTGTGTTATAGTTGTTGTACAAATATTAATGATGATTAAATCCAGTATAATTGAGATAATTATAGGACAGTTGGTAGCAATTAGCGTCAGTTGGAGGCGTTAGAGGGTGCTTCTCACAAGAGCAATCTGGCGGGCCTCCAATGTGGCTCTCCTTAACACGAGAAAATTCACTCGTTCACCGGCATAACTGTTTCACAATGACGACTCTACTGAGAGAAATAAAATTTGGAGATGTCAGTGCTAACGGCTTCTCCTATTGTGCTTCAATCGAGCGAGTGCCACGGCACGGCCGCTTTAATTGCAATGAAATATTCTCTTTTACCCACACTACTGCTTCGAAATTCAAAAATCCTAGTTAATATTCTATCGCACCTTAATATAGGTGAGTACGTACATTTATTATGCAAACGAATACGAAACCTTTTACCCTTTCACGGATCCATCGAGTGAAGTGAATGACGTTTCACTGCTTCATTTCCTTTAAAGCTGAATGCGAATATAATGCATCGCGTCTATGAAATGTACGCGATTATACTCTATCTGTAGCGGTCTAGTATTTTATAAATTGTTTCTACGTCACTTAAATATTTGCCCCTAATGTAATTATAGCATACCTATATTATTGTATTAAATATATTCGACTATTTGGCGTAGCTCCAGCGTAGAGCGTCGTAGCATAATGTCCAACGCTTCGATTGTATAACTACTAAAATGAATAAGGACAGGCGCATCGAATATTACAATACTATGGTTTGCCTTAAAAATATATATTTAAAAATTCGGTGTCAGATCTATAATCACGTACTTCACCCTCATAAGTGTCACATTTTAGAAAATAGTTTTTTTAAATCAAACTTTTTGATGTTCAAACCTCACGGCAGTGAAATAATTGTGTGATGATTGAACTCTTTTTGAGCTCTATTTTGAGCGCTGTTTTTTGATCGCTGAGTGTGGGTCTTGAGTTTTAATAAACAAAAAACGATTCGCGATATATTCCTTTTCTACTGAATATACGTTTAATCTAATATTTACACTATTGCATACAAAATAATAATAATTGTATTTGTTACACAGTAATATAATAAATAAATAATTAGTTAATTAAGTCATACAGTTACTTTTTATTATTACGTATGAAACCAAGCATATCAAAGTGTATAAAATTAAATGTGTGTTAAACTTTGTATTACTCAAACTTCCCCAATTAAATGAAAACATTAAATTATTATCTCAATAACTTTTTGTATAATTTTCTAATTACAGAAGATATTAAAATGATAATGAAATATGTGTTAAGTAGCTATCGCCCGTGGGTCCACCCGCAATCATCTTTCAATTCCTTGTTTCGAAAAAAACAAAAACAAAAATCTATCCCACGTATAATTGGAACCGTACTTATCCGGGACAAAAAGTAGTTTATATACTATTCCAGACTATAATCTATCTGTTTATCAAATTTAATATAGGTAATTTTAGTTGTACCTACTTATATGTACTAATTGGGAAAATAGTATAAAAACAATGTTATTTTAGAATTTTTTTTTGAGACATACCTAAATATCTTTAACTAGAATGATGTCATTCCTTACTGATCTCTCAGAGTTCACTTTTCTCTCCTCACACATTACCTTATACATACACGTATTCGTCATACAGTCGTTCTGGCGTCATTGAGTAACAAACATCCATTCATCCAAAATTTCACAATTATAATATTAGTAAAATTGGTTGTACCTGTGGGTTGTACGTTATCAAAATACAGCGGGGTGTACCGTGTAAATGACATCTTACACTTACACCAGTGCCTCAGTAGTGGAGCGACGAGCAGCGTGCACCAGTGGAGGTCGAGTGCCTCTGGCGTACTTCCAAACTATTCAGCCTCTGTGTAGGTATTTGTCGCTATGTATCGATTTGACTCACTGAAACTATAATTTCAAGTAACGACATGGCGAAGTTGTGAACAAAACTACCTGTGGTATCCGATGTTGAGTGAAATAATATTTCTATACTAGCTGTGCCCGCAACTACGTTCGCAGGCGATTTCAAAGGTTTTTCTATTTGTAAGTCAATCTCTGTGACATTAGCTATCCGCCAGTAAAAGTTCCGTCGAAATCGGTTTACTTGAAACAAACAGACGGACAAAATTTTACAAAATTTGTTTTTGTTTGTTACGTACACTTACCTTACCGTACTTTCATTCATATTATGCCCACTCTAAAATGCTGTTATTTTGATATTCCAAACAGGCACTTCAATTTTATTTATTTGTATAGATAGATAGAGATTTTAGGCAGGTAGGGCACAGTTGGTTACCCCCGCTCAAACTGAGCAGTACCTCCAGCCACCCTACAGAAGACGGCAGCCATATTAGCCTTGTATTGTGTTCCTACTAATGAGTAGTGGTGTCCAGAGCTCATTAGGGAGTGAATGGGTTTTAAAGGGTCTGCCACGCGCATGAGTTGCTGTAAGTGTTACAGGCATCTATTGTCCAGTGTTGGGCACATTCATTCATTCATCAACCCATTAAGTCCCACTACTGGGCTCGGGTCTCCTCTCCTCTAACTAGAGAGCTGAGAGGGTTTAATCCACTCACGCTGGCCTAGTGCGGATTGGTGGATCAGACATACTCATAGAATTTCTTCTAGGGTATGTGGGTTTCCTCACGATGTTTTCCTTCACCATTAGCAGATGGTAAGTGGATGGTAAGATGGTTAAATTAATTGCTTGTTAGTTACCACTAAACAAATAACACATATTTAATAGCATTTGTGAAAAATTACGTTTATTAATATTTTTTTGCAATTTTACACTATTAAAAGCCGGTAACCGCTTACCTACCATCAGCATGCCGTAAGTTGTTTGCCGGTTTGCAGGTAGATTTTTATACTACGATGGTAGTGGTAATACCGATTGAAAAGATATCATAAAGTACGTAATCCGCTTCGTCATAAACACAAATGTTAAGTATAGGCAACTTTCTGCCTTGATTGTACTAAGTTTAAATAACTTTTGAGTTTACACTGTTGTTGCGTGGGTTACGGCCAGGTGAGGAAAATTTATTCGCTTTATTAATATGCAGGTTCAGATAGGTTTATAAATCCCTTACTACAAACTCTACCGGTCTGTCCTCAAGTTTGCTAAGGAGGTGTTTATGGATATTGGTAAACAGTAGAGCAACTTATGATCTGTTATACTTATCTAAATGGGATGGGTAATATGTTTTTTATCGTTTATGTTACAATGTATAGCCATCGGTATTAAAGGTTTAGAAAAAGTATGAATAAGTGTTATATTTTTAGAAAAAAAACGTTGTGTATTTAAAATATGTATATTATGTTAATTTATGAAAGTGATATCAGTAGCATAAATTGTAAGATACATAATTATATTTATGAATTCGTAGTTTTACGTAGAGAGAAAAGGACGGGTATAGTCTGTATGCACGGCTCTCCAGCGAGCTTGAAACTTGAGTGGCCAACTTTGTCGGCCACGCGGTGAAACTTCGTTTTTCATTTAATTTGCCCGAAACGAGTGCAGCTTACAATATTTTCAACGCTTGCAACTTTCGACTTGGTCCTTCGTTATAAATTTTATAGTTAGCAACGGCCGGGCGTGTTGTTACCCTTACCTTAACCATCACTTATAAAACCCCCCAACTGTAATGAATTTAGTGCCTGAAATGTCAAGCAAGCCAGTGTAGGCGACAGTTTTAAACTAAGTTTGGTACAGCGCAAAGTGTTCAGTTCTCGCTGTATAGTTTCTTTTTCTGTTTTGGTTAATTTAGTACAGGTATAAAGAATGTCATCGGTACGGTAAGGCAGTCGTAATGATCGCTCATAATTTCGCAGCGAACATATTCGTCGGTATAGCCGCTAACATAAATTTGTCCGATGGTATCGTCAACAGTATTGCGGATTGTACATTATTTTTATGTTCCCATAAATCCCGTGTAAGTACAATTTGTACGTAGAAGCTGAGACATAACAGTGAACGGTTTTCAATAAACAAGCTTAGCGCCGTGAAGCGTGAGCGCACGCCTCAATACTTACGTCTGCAGGCGTGCGTGTGGAGCCGAGCAGTCGTATGTAGGATGTGTCGCAAAGCCTTTTTAGTGCGGGAGTATGGCGGAGGCTCGTTCCGGCGGACGATAAGGACTGATCTGCGGAAGACAGCGGTGCAGCGTGCAGCAGACGCGATCGATATTGCAGCGGGCGACGGGTGAGCGTCGAGCGCGCCTCCATCCCACCACCCCCCACCCACAGCGCCGCCTGCCCCCCTCTCGAGCCGGCGGCTGAAACTTTCGCGATAAGTACGGAACTAGCGCGTGGCGTACGCAATGCAATATTGTTAGCCGGTTACGAGTCTGAAACAGCGGATATTAAGGCTACAGAGACTCTACCGTCCCGTTTTTACATTGTGCCTGAGTTTGAAATGAATACCGAGTTACGGTGCATTGTATTAATTTTTATTATCTGCACGTTAGTAGGTACTTATACACGCCTTTACTTCTTATAGTTTGCTGGGAAGAGTTGGCTACTTTGCATGTAACGACTCAAATAGTAAGGGGCACCGATGCTGAGTAAGGGACGCATGATATGCTAGAACTTTTGCATTTCAGTCACAGAGTGTTTGAATCAAAAATAATAATTAACTACCTACCTATATCCATAATACGTGTCCAGTTTTTATGACCAGTTTTGATAACAGGTCGCAGTAGCATTATTACAAACAATCCATCAGAAACTTTATAGTAAAGTTTGGAAGTATGCCTATTACGGTTCGAGTTTACACATGCATTCGCCGACTAAAATATTGCATATTACATCAATAAACCATTTTAATGACGAAGAAGGAGGCATTTCGGTGCACCGCAGCGAGTTGTGTAAGAAAGTTGCTGGTGGTCGGCGCGGGCGAACGCCTAAGTTTGGTCGCGACCACGCCTCGCACATACAACAGTTTGCAGCTACCCTCGCCCAGATGTGACACACATTTTTTTATTTCTTGCTAACAGTTCTATAATATTAGCTGAGTTTCTGCTGATGCACACTACACAAAGTTTTTCTTACGATTTTATTTTTAGTCTACAATGTAACTACCAATTGTAAAATCCATTTTCTTTCTAGAACGATGCCGAGATACTATTACAATCCACTTAAAGTGATATAAATCTCGTCATAAACTGCAATATAAAACGTATATTACTGTAATGCATCAATAGGTCCAATATTTGCTGTCTTCATCAGAAATAACGTTCGCAAGTAATACTTGTACCGAAGCTGTACAATCGGCGCTCCCTCCCGTTGCATCATTAAAATGTCTTTAGTAAGAAAGTAGTATAATTTAGGAATTATTAGCTGCCGTATAATTAAAAGTTCGGAGAATACGAAACAAACTATGAAGAGACGATGAAAGGAAAACCGGAGCAACAACGAAGGATGGCAAGATCGTGATTTCTTTGACGAGATGTTAATAAATGGGGCGCTTACACCTTATAATTGGGAAAAACTGTCGCGTCGTCCTCTCAGTTACAGATGGGAATAAATCTTTATGTAGACGGGGATCGCTGGCTTCCTTTAGCTCGGTGTCGGTAACTTATTCCGGGCACGCGCTCGCTCTGTCCTCTGAATATAAGGAATATAAGGCGTTGTGGCCCATTTATTGCACGTCGACTCGCTGCCGCTAAAGATGTTCTGAAACTACGCTAAATAATTAATGACTAACGTCATCTAACGCAAATTTTAATTATGTTCAGGCACGGAATGTTGGATAACCGAACATTTTTGAATTGCTAATGAGCAACCTATTGGTCTGTATTTCTGATATTCTGTTAGGAATGTTTATTTATTGGTGTCGTTGCTCTTAAAGACTTAGGTATATTCAAGACATTCAAATAGAGTGGCTATTTAAGAGATTAATTGTTATACATAGTCAATTGGCTGGTTAATTTGTATACTTCGTTACTAAGCATTCAATATCAATAGCAAATGAAGCTGAGTTTGTCTTGCAAACATCTCTTTAGAATATTCTGGTAGTACAAACATAAAAAGCCTGGTTCCATGAATCTTAATAATTCTTTTAACAAATAAGTATTTAATATTGAAGCTTAAAGTTTAAGTAATAGACACCGTAGTGGTGAACACAAGACAACAACGGTTGGTATTCCACATTGATGAGACTCATAGAGTGGTACCGCAGGCGCAATAACTGCGTGGATAATACGGCCGCATGGACCATTTATTGCTTCCAACTTGTTCCACCCACATTGTAGCAATTATACCGCTTGCTTAACTTATAAATCACTTTTAATACTTTACGTTTGTTCTGCTGCAATGCGCGTGTTATATCTATTCAATGGTGAGGGTGGTATATTGGATATGAAATAAATGATTGTGAAGGCTTCTATCTTGATGCAAGTTTAATATTATAATTTTAATTTTACAATAGGACTATTTCGATGATTATTTTTCAATAGCGGTCAAAATACAAGAAAAGTGAAGGCTTACGTCTACTTTCGGTGATAAATTTATTATGAAGTAGTAGTGCTCATTTATTGTATTGGTTAAAAAACTTGAAGAAAACTCACTACTGATGGTTACAGATAGTACATAAATATAATTTATCTCTCCTAGGCATTGGTCTTTTTTTGCGAGAGTAGGATACTGGTCTACCGTTACCACCCTGGCAAGACAGGGGGTCTACTCGCAATTTCCATTCTCGTATTTCGTCGATTTCGATATCACTGTTAAAATTTTTGAGAATTTAAATAAGGTCCCGACATTTTTTTCTTTAATTCAGGTTTTCTTTCTCTTGCACAGATGTACCTTCTGTGATTTTTTACTCTATTCGCATCTACTTAATGACATCCTGGTAATGAAAAGATGTGATGATCTATATTGTATTCTTATCTAGTTACGACGCGGAATAGAAAAAATATTCTATTTTAAAAAACCGATGAGCAAGCTTGATTTAAAACTGTTAATTTGATAAAATTCGTCTCGGTTGCAACGGGATTACACAACTGCTGCTGAGGTCCCGGTCAGACAAAAAAGGTACTGGGTTTTCTGTTTTGAAACTCTTTGTATCAGACCCAGTGTGGCAATGAAATCCAGAAATCATTGGGAAAAAACCCCCTCCGTTTTAAAGAGTCATCAACTTGTATGTGATGGTCCGTGTTTCCAGGCGTCCATTGCCACCGCTTACCGTCAGGCGGGCCCTAAACTTGTTTACCACTTTTATGGTATAAAAAAGCATAACTGCCGTAGTCTATAGGGTTAAGATAGAGCAGGAAAATGTAAGTAAGTGCACCTGATATTTTATTGATTAAAGAATAAATCGCAAGATAATATATTCTTAAATGAAACGTCATGTCAATTAAACTGCAGCATAAAAAATAATACAAAAAATTAAGTCAGTTAATGGGCAATCATGATATCTGTGGCTAATGGAGCGATTAAATAATAATTAAAAACAGTGTCAACTTATTTAATAAACGCATACAACTGCCGTATCGGAATAAAAATGTCTTTAATCGTTGATTTTTGCACATCGTGAAACTCGTTTAAGTTGATATTAATTTTATTTCACACTTATATATAAATTAACATGTGGTTATTTTCGCCACGCAATGATGAAATTAATGGTACGTAATAAATTGAGATATCCTTAACGTCTCGTATAAATATTATAAGGGGACAGCTCATTTCGTATTCTGTTCACATATACGCACTTCGGTGAAAATGTGACTGGGTACAAAGAAGCTATGTTCTGTTTTAACTTATGAAACTCAGAAAAATGTTTCTATTTCTTGGCTCCACGTACTTTTGTAGCGTAAAAGTAAAATATTTTGTCAGATAAAATAATCACAACTTCCATTCTTCTTAATTTGAATGCTAAAAGGACATAAGCTAATCTCATTTGGCGCTTACATGCTGTCCGCAATATATTTCATTCTACATAAGTTTTGTTCACATCAGCGTCTGTACACAAAGTGCAAAGAGCTCTCAAAATGTGATGCAGGAAACACAAGAACATGTACTAAGTTTTATTTTTATGCCAAAGAGGAAGCTTTCTTTTTGTAGCTGCTTACTTATGCATAGTTTCAGATAAGTTTGCATGAAAATGTTGTATATTCCAGCGTATGTTCGTCTTCACTAGTTCCATATTTATGGCACGCAAAATAAAATGTTGCTGCCTGTCGTCGATGGTTGATAAAAATGCAAACCATAGCCGCGGGCCCGCCGCCGGCTCCGACGCCCACTGAATATGGGTATCATGAGGATGGAGACAAGATTACATTTTAAGAGTGTTTACCCAAAGAGACTGCAAACAATTTGGTTAACTAGTACGAGGCCGCTAGAAGGGCAAAGCTCTTGTGAATGTAGTGAAATTGGTCCGTAATGCTTATTTGGGGAGTCAGCCGGCGGCGGTTGTACGTATAGACAGTGGAGTGGAGTAGCGTCGGATCTCACCTGACCGTCAGGCGATCGCAGGTAAACATTGTAACGTGACTCGACCACGTGCGAAACATGTGACCTTTCCCCGGCGGGCCGCGGCCGCGCGTACTCCCGCTCTCGTCAGATGAGATAAACAAATCCGCCGACATGGGATCCCTAACACCAACACACAAATTTAATGATTTTTACCCAGTTTTATTTTATCGAATTTCCAGTGAGGAAGCGCAGTTACTGAGTTGAACCGGTGGGCGTATTCCAGACAGTATTGATTTGTTCTCTCTTTCCCGTCGGCGGTGGACGAGACGGGTGTGTGTGAGGGGGAGCGCGCTACTGGTAGGAGGTCGGCGCCTAGTGTAGAGTTTCCGTGTAAACCGACATCGGCTCCGAAAGGACTTAACTGCGGGATGAATGAAAGCGTGTTGCGATCCTGAAGCGACGGCCGCTGTCGACGCGTCCGCTTCCGGTAAATCCGCTCTACAACTTCGTGCACTTAGTTTTGTTTAAAACTACTCCTATAGCCCATTCGAAAACTAAACTTGATAAATATCAAGCCTATGGGCAATATACACTTGAAACGATACACTACCACCACTTACCGCAAGATCTTTGCATGTCAAAAGAATATCATAAATCATACAATGTAGAGAGATAGCACAGAAGCACTGAATGCGGACATATCATCAATTATTTATTTATCTTCAATGGATATATTCTTTGTAGTGTTGACTTGAATGTCTTGAAGTACTGAATGCCTTAAAATATATGTGCGTGTTCAACGCACATTATAGCAAAGTTTCGTAATTGTTATAGAAACCTTTTACATTTTTTGTACATTTACGTTTATAACTACTAAGGTTGAAAGATATTTGAACTCAAGGTGGCATTTAGTTTTATACTCATCAATCAAATTAAATGGTTCTTCATAAGTTTCGAGCAGGACGAAAGTTAATTACATTTACTCATTCGAAGTTTTGATAAGGGATTTTTATTACGAACTTATTTCCTTATTTAGAAGGTAGTTTACTGAATAATTATTATATTATATTATATTATAAACTTTGCAACTAGATTGAATCAAAAATTCATTGCGAATATAACGTATGAACAGCTGGCTGAACGTACAGACGAGGTTGCTCACTCATTTGTGACGTATCGTTACTATGCACCAACTAACAATTTATGAAAACTATACATATCTAGTAATTACATTTAGACTCTAAACATGTCAAGGTAATAGGACATCTAAGACAAATGTATTAAGTTGTAGAATAAAACGTACCCTGGATCCCAATAAATATCGTAAAAGTATTTGTCTGATAGGTTTACTTGTTAAATAGGTTTGCGAAAAGGAATTCTCGGCGACTTAAAAAGTTGGGGTGGTGAAGTATTTTCACAAATATTGGTGTGAAGAGTACGACTTGCCTCGGGAACGACGAGCGGGCGGTGAGAACTTCCCATGTTTTCACCCCGTAAAAATATTCATTCTGTCGTTTACTCTTCGCAATTCGAGTGTCTACGCATCATGACAATTCCTTATGAATAAAAGAGCTTCAAAGGTCACCGTATATTGTACATTACTATTATAATTTTATTCATTGCCCCTTTAAAGTACCAATACGGGGCTGGAAAATAATGTTTTCACATTTGCTGTAAACTGTATCGGCTCCTATAAAGGGATTTATGCTTTGCTAAGGGATGAGGGAGGTCGTTCACTCTTAGTAGAGAGTGTGTAGCACTGTTGACCTTTAAATCAAGTAGAAGATATTCGTATGCCTACGTATATGAATAGGTTTAGGCGTATGCCTATTCTGAAAATTTACAGTCTCGTCTAACTATAAGTACAGGTCAACATTCTTAGAACGAATCGATTGTTATAATAAGAATAAAATACTAGGTAGGTATTTAATAAATTTAAAGAAGTAAATATTTAAATTATATCTGAAAATGTATTTTTGTTACGTTAAATTTATTAGATCGCTACTTTGGAATTTAAAAATTGTGAATAAGAAAAAATGTAGCGTCATTTTTAAGAGTCACTAGCATAATGTCCAATTTGCAATATGTCGATGTCACTCTAACGTCTGGATACTTGAACGCCTTCAATTGATGTGGCAGCATAAAGACCTTGAAAAAAAACACTTTTCACTGTTAGGAGGTGTTAGGTTTAACTAAACGACATCTATTTACCCAGGCTGAGTTTCTGTGAGAAACCTTTAATGATCCTATTTTGATTAAATTTGTAGTACCTACAGCTGGAAAAAACCTAGCTAACGGAACTACAGTTTTTACCTCTTTTAGAAATGATTACCTTTCTAAAACAGCCTGTTCAATAAATATTATGTCTATAATGGTGTTTCATTAGCTTAAGTCACCTAAGAACGACAGTTAGGTGAGCAGACAGTAAGATAATAATCGAATCGGCAGTAATAGCTCATTTCCAACTAACAAAGGGGTCATTCATGCGGATTGAAATCGGTAAATTGCTCTTACCTACTTGCCGTAGATGGGTAATTATTGCCGCAATTGATTGATTATGACAAAAATGTACCGTAGATTATTTTATTACCTATTTTCGCCTTTTTCAATATTAGATTTAATATAGTACATAATAATATGCATGACCTTTAAACGATATACCTAATTTGTAAGCATGGAGTTAGTTAAATACCTATATGAATTAAATGATGTATGTATTTCATGGCTTCCAGTAAATAAAATCTAGTGAAAAGTAATGTTTGTCATGTTTAAGCCGAATTTTAGTTTCGAAATTAAAGGTGATATTTAAGTCTCGAAACTTAAATTCGACTTATATTTTTAATAGATATGACGAATAATGAAGAAGTAAATCATCCTATTTGTAACTTATTAAGTACAATAAAATCAAATCTGTTTGTTTGCTTGAATGTTACAAAAGTTCTTATTATTTATGCAATAGGTATATAATACAATACAATTTAGGATTACCATTCAATGTATAGAATTATACTTGAAATGACGGACCACTTATCACACTCTGTTGAATGGCTCTTAAATTAACTCATAAACAAGTGTGAAGGAAAATTTGCTACGTCGACGTCGCAATAATCGTTCTCCCAGCAGGGCGCCGAAAATTTTCTGTCGAATAAAACTACTCACAAGAAATATGAAAACAATGATCAGAAATATTTTGCCCCGAAAGGTTTTTGCTTCCATCGGAAAGTACTTTTATACGAAAACTTGCATCGGAATTATTTTAGCTCGGTACTCACTTGTATGTATAGGCGAGGGGAGGCGATGTGTGGAGGACTTTGTAAACATTCGAGACGAGACTATTATATTACAGGTATGAATACATTCAAAGGTCGGAACCTTTTGTAGCTTTGCTCGATGAGTGAGCACAATTTAAACTTTCATTGATTTTTATATTTTTCCTGATAGCGAGTGCAATCCAAATAGTATTTTTTTCAATCCTTATAGAGTTTGCCTACCTTTCACTACAAATTACTGTCGAATAATGTTCGAAATAATAAACATTAAGTAAGCGACGCCTACAACATAAGTTATGTTGAGAGATACACTGAGTGAGGTAATAAATACTGGACGTCGAGAGGCGCTGAAAATTAAGTACTTTAAATAATTTCCCTCGCATATATAATACTTACTTCAAGGCTTTTACTACATATTACTATAAAGTTCGCCCCGAGCTCATTTACCTGAAAGTACCGTGATATTATTAAAAAGTGATGTTTATTCAAAATTCTTGCAGATAACGAGATGAAGCGGAACATTTACGTCTAATTTATACGGAGACAATGGGAGGTGGTCGCAATTAGTGAAATGGCCACTGAGAACAAACGCGTTTCCAACAAAAGAGTGGAGGCTTCGGCTCAGACAAGGGCCCTCTTTCATTTCTTCCAAATGAGCAAACTACAGTCGCTAGTAGGGAAGATTTGTTGTTCAAGAATGAAGGGCTCACGAGTGTGGCATTGTTCTTTCCACAGCCAGTTTGGTAAGCACTTGTGTTCCGTTGTTTTAATCAAGATTACGAGGGAGACGTATTTGGCTTAATTTGTTATTTGTTTCAATACTAAGTGATGTTATCATTCTACGAAAACGGACGCGTGTGGTTTGATGGGTTCAGCTTTTTGTTGTTATTATGTTGGTAGATATTTATGTTTTGCTTTGAGTGTTTTAGTACTCTAGTTTCAATAAACCTAGTTCGCTTTACTTCTAAAAGCGAGAGATAAAGTTATTGTTAAGCTTTATTATTTAGTTTCAACTTCTACGGTATCTTCGTGTTTAAATGTGTTATCTTTTTGCTTATATAGCGAAATAAAATATCCTCTTTTTAGTCCCTTTTATTCAAAGATGAAATGAAAGAAAATCACTAAACCAACTAGCAGTAATGATAAATCATTTAAAGTAAAAGCAATTGGTACTGTTATAAATCAGGTAAGTTAGACGTGCATACAATTTAACAAGTCTGTAAGTTAACTATACATTATTATTCCCCCCGGCTGCGACTGAACTTACTATAACTTAGCTAGCTATAGTTGTACAGAGGAACGAGGCACCTAACAGGACCGCCGCCATCAAATTATATTACATTTCGCAGGTGTGTTTGTGGACAAGATTTAATTGGTCTATGTTACTGTCACTACGCTGACCAACTCTATAAATTGTACCTATATGAATTAGCACTAGGTGATTCACCCTATTTGATTTTAATAGGCCCCCATTCTCAGAACGGCGCAGATGACGCATGCTTTATAGAAAAGCTTTTATATTATTAAAAACGTATATTTATATTTTCAGTATTTTAATAATATAATAATAAGTCTGTGATAAATTTTATTGTTTGCCCACAGTGTTAGAGAAATAAAATAAATTATTGTTGATAGAAAATTGATATTCTATGTATACGATAGAGATCAGAGAGACATGAAATTCCGAGTAGGGTCTACTGGGATATCGATATTGGTTGATATCGTTGTCAAATGGTTCCAGCATTTAAATTAGGTGATACAATTTTCTGAGGCCTATGTTCAACAGGGGACATCGTTGGGCTGATATGATGATGATGATGATGTAAATTTTCAAGCATTGAAATATCAAATTGATTATCGCGAGTGCGAGCAGGTGCTTGAACAAACCGCAACTATAAACATTGATCATGGATACAGTTTTGTACTTCAAAATAATTAATCGCCAAAAAAACATGGGTAAAATAGTGCTGGAAATAATTAATCTGTAACCACATGTCAACCATTGTTGGTATGCTAAAATTTTTAACTTTGACTCTATACATTTCACTCACAATTTATAATCTACGAGTAGGTACACAACACAACAATTACTTACTACAACTTATACAATAGTATTAAATACAAGATAATCCATATAACTATAATTAATTTAAAAATGTATTATTTTATATTATTCTGGGTAATTACAAATATTAAATAAACACACATGAACATTTCTGAGACTTAAAAATTCTTTCACAAGAATTGCAATTTCTGTATCACACATGTGTCATCCATCTAATCGAAGTACAAAGTATTGTTTATAAATAAAATCATTGAAAGTACGAAATACAGAACAATTTCATTCATTGGCAGTCATAACAAGTATGACTGATGAACGGTAAGTCTTATAATGAGAGATTGTGGTTTGTTTTTAGTGTATGACCTGTATTACTTTCATACCGTAGGGAAAGATCAAGATTATGACACATCTGATTAGCACGTGAGAATGTGATAATAGAATATCACCACAAAACACCTCAGTAAATCTGCGAAGGTTATTCGTAAGGAAATGTCTTGATTTTAAAATGATAAGCTAAATATTTTAATATTTTTTAATATCATTGAGAACATGCCCTGTGTTGCAGGAGTTTTTACAAAAATAGAATTAACAGGCTCAAAGTAACAATTATCTATGAATCGCACAAATATTTGTCTCGTGTGGGAATCGAACTGACAACACTCATTAACTTCGACTGGTGGCGAGACAGTCACTTTTCCACTACACCACAGTTACAGTCAAATATGTAAATAAACGATTATAAAATCCTAATGCATCCTAGCCAGTACTTACCAGCTGAGATAGAAGTCTTTAAAGCCCCTTTGGGGACCGTTATGCTAGCAATATGGAGAAGCTTATCTGTCTCTGTGACTGCCTGCATAAAGATTTAATTTTATATGAAGTAGCAGTATACACCACCTCGGTTACACAAGGAGAATGTATAAAACTGTAGCGCAAAAGGCTCTAGGTTCCATTCCATCCATTCCATTCATTCGAGGGTCGAGTGAAATGTAATTGAGTTTTTTGGCGTAAAATTCTCAGTATTAGTTTGTAGCTGCGTATTTAGAAATATGAATCGGCTAATGGTAATAAGCTCGCCTCTATTAAATATGACGTAACATACCTGGTACAATGTGGTTGTGATTCACCTCTGCGTATTTCTTGGGGGAAAAGTCGTGACGCTATGTTCTGTTTAAAACAAGAAAGCTTCTAAAAGGCTGCTGAATTTGCTTGTCATCTGTTATGCTTGTTAGCCACCTTTCATGGCCTTTTTCGACCAGAGCTATGGTACACGATTTAAGCGATAGTAGTAGAATGGATAAGTGATCGGCATGCAAGTCATGCGGTCCCAGTTCGAATCCCAGAGGAATTAATATGTACAAGTCAAGTGACTTACCATCTGCTGACGGTGAAGGAAAACATCGTGAGGAAACCCATACCCTAGAAGTAATTCAAGTGTTTGTGTGGGCGCTATAATAGATCAGTAACTGGTCGACGTAAAGAAGCCTCACATTATATCTACCAAAAAGAAAAATATGGTAGGAGACTACAAACGATCACACATAATATATGTCGAGAGCTGTTGTTATGTTATGTTTATTTATTAATAAAAGGTACAGTGTATGCCTTATGATCTATAAAACCTTGTCTCACAAAACCGTATTTTAATACAGTTTGACTGTGAAATCAGTATTTATTACATCTATACTTACTAAGTACTATTAATATACATAACACATGAAAAATGGAGTTTATACATTGCAAAGGTATATACTTTTGCTTAAAATAATTAAATAAACATGTTTAAATTCTATTGTAGGTATAAATTGTTATCTATGGCAAGAATTCTATAAGATATTTTTTTTTATTTACTTTTAAATTTTACTTTAATGTGTATTCAAGCATGATCGTGATGCTAATTATTATTTAAGTGATGACGGTAATCATGACGATAATCATTCATCATTAACTTCGACCACATTACGTATACAAATATAACAGCGTTTGTTTCTAGTTTAAACAAAATAAGTACAAAGTACCTACATAATTAACATCAATAATAAAACAATCTATCTGTTTTATCAATGTTTAATCTAGAACATTCGATGACACAGCGACGAAATTCAATTAGAACTTGTTATTGAAATCAGATTTCGATTTGTATTGGGTGCGTGATATGTTATTAAAAGTTAGTACGTAGCTACCGTGATTCATTAATTAAAATAATAATTTTAACCAATCATAGAGGGTGCAGAAATATTCAACGATGAGTATCATGAATATTCAGAATGTTGGAATCTTGACATTCGGAAATCAACTAAGTTGTATGTAGTGATTCCGATTAGGCCTGTTTCTCTGTTTCTTTTCTTGTTTAATAAATCGGTGTATAAATTCAGATAGACTACGTTAGTTTCAAGCACAGAACAGAGATAGGTTTTTTTTCAAGCTGTCTATCAATTCACAGTTAAACAATGACGTTTTGTTTAGCTGTCAACTCTACCTGCTCGCGATATTTTAGCAAAATTGTAAGGATTTATCATATTGTTTGAGGCAAGTTTCTGGTTTTATGAGAAACCGGAAACTATAATTAACTATTTGGAAGAAAAGATTCGACCGCTGACTTAGGCCATAGACTCATATATATTTGAAGAAGTTAAAAGAAGTACCTACTAGTGTAAACAATGAAATCACGGAATTTTATAATTATATCGCAATAAAGTAATAACCATGGATCGTCTACAATACAAAGGTACAGGCCACACAAAAAAAGTGAATTGAAGTGTGTCTTGTCCCTATCGTTAATCGAGTTTTGTTGGATATATTTATAATTTCCTCAACTCAGCGCACTGTAGCGCAGTGCCACTAAAGAGTTAAGTTTCCGTTTGCATTGACAGACACACACACATACAAACATTCATGGACACCAATGTGATGTAGTGTGAACTATGTTGCGTATTGAGCTCTGTGTGACACTAACTGAGACGAGGCTCAGCCGCTCAGGGCTTTTTACAAGCGTTGGGTTATTATTACAGTGTAGAGTTTTAATGTTTGCAATTTATAAACATGTACACGTTCAGCGAATATCATTCCAATTAGAAAGGAAATCATTATAGAAGGAAAAACTGCTACAGTAAGCGGGAAATGGTTAGTCTGTAAAAATGCTAATTAATTTATTGGTGTTAAAAATTAAGTTATTAATCTAAGTTGTTCATATGATACAAAACTACAGTTTTTGATTCTGGACAAATCCTAATAAATCTAAAACATAAAATTAACTTCGTTAGTAACATTTTTAATTTTGAGCGAAAGGCTAATGGAAATTCATTAAATTAAAGTTTACTTCCCAAAAGTGGAGCTATATCAGCAACCCATTTAGTCCCACTACTGGGCTCGGGTCTCCTCTCCTCTAACTAGAGAGCTGAGAGGGTTTTAGGCCATAATTCACTCACGCTGGCCTAGTGCGGGTTGGAAGTGAAAGTGGAGCTAAATAAGTATAAAATCAAGTACAAGGTAGGTATCTCTTATTAAAGAGCCCAATACAGCAGTTCATAGGTTTTTCCAATGAGTGTTTAATCGATTAGGGGAACATGTTGCGATAATCGCTTGGCAGGCGGACTGGTGGTTACAATTAGTTATTCGTTCAAAATTCATTGCGTTCACAACACATAAATAGTGAATCAGGGAAATCTTCCAAAATATGGTAAAATGTGATATTTCGTTATTTAGGCATACATAGCATCATAGCATCACGCCTTTTTCCCGAAGGGTTAGGCAGAGGTGTTTCACACCCACATTTCGCCACCTATATACATAGAGGTCTTTGCCAAGTAGTGGGATTATATATTAAAACTGTAACTGTAGGTCTTTTATTTTATGGGTTGAAATGATGATTTCAAATTCGGACACTGGGCAAGCTGTATCCTAGACACCACTAGTTTACACTAACAACAAGTTGTGATAAAGGGATCACAAAATAATAATTTTTGGTGAACTTTGATAGATAGAACGAACTAAAGCTTTTTTCTCTTCTTTAAAATAATTCAGACAGTCTAAGAGAGATGCTATACTCTGTAATTTGTTTGAGTCTGAAAACAAACACTCTTTCTTTTTTCTTAATTATCTTTATCACATTTAATGTCAATACTACAATAAGAAAACACCAATTATGATTAACCACTTACATCTCTCCACTGTTAATGTCAAATGAAAGGGAATGATTTAAAAAAATCGCTACTCGCCTTCCAAAATACCGTAGTAGCAACCTTCAATAGAACGACACACTCCATGTTCTGATTGAATTGTTTGCCTACATCCGAGGTTTGTATAACTAACGTGATTCGTGTTCATTAATGTTTCACGTACTGAGAATTTATTCCAACGTCGCCGTCGATTCTACATCACTTCATGTCGGCGCGCTGCACAACACGGTTTGTTTGTAACTGGAGAGGGTTCATTTATATTTGGTATCAATATTGTTGTTTTTCAGTTAGTACTTTCGCTGTACCTTAGACGTTAAAGATTATTAATTTCAATTATGAAATCCTTTGTTAAAAAAACCGACTTCAAAAAGAAAGAATGCACTAAAATCAATAAAATAATTGCGTATTTATTAAAAAATTACAATCAATCTTTTTACTTCTTAATTTTTTTTAATTCAATGTATTCAGTACTTTTCATACGGTATCCAGGTCTAGGTACCACTTCTAACTGAACACAAAAAATAAATGTCAATATGTATTTATTTATGTTCACCTAGTCAAATAAAAATTTAAAAAAAAAATGCAGAATGCTTACAAAAACAAAAATTATTAATTCAAAATTCAAATAATTTATTTGCATAAATGTGGTTACATAGGTGTTACAAAAATAAATCCAGCACATTTGCCATCTTCATATTATGGCATACAAATTTTGACACTTACATACTAAATTAAAATTAACATAATAGTAACTACTGAATACTAATAAAAAATTAAACATAAAGGAAAACAACTATTACTTACTATTTACAATTTAAATATTCGTTAACCGAGTAAAAACATTTTTCAGCTAACCACCTGTACAACTGCTTCTTAAACTTATTTATTTATTTATATTATATTATTAGGTTATACCTACATAATATACAATCCTTAATATAGCTCAGCTATATTCTCTAATATGCTTAAAAAAACTGAATTTACATAATTATCATTATAGAATCCATAAAGAAATAAGTTTCACTATAATTCATGTATTCAGGTTTCTATGTGGCTGTTCATCTCACGACCTGTTTGTACACGAAAATGTTTTTGTACGCTGACCGCCTTCAAAACTAAGGGTCTATATCATTTCGTCTACTACAGTCCACAGGGAATAAAATAATATTGTACTGCCTAAAGATATTTATTCTGTGTCTGGGCTTAGAAGTATGTGATCTGTATATGTAACGTCGAATTCATAAGACCTCGACGATAATACGTGATACGAACATTATTCAGAAAAAGCCCGAAAAAGGGTTATCTTACCCATAGGTATACATAGGCTTCAGAAATCGAATGTCAATCAAGATAAATAAAAACAGTTTCCCCAATGTCCTTTATCCTGAAAGTTACTCGAGTCAACACGCGCGAATAATGGCACAGTAATTCGTTTTTGATGTCTGTCGCGTTATATATGGCGTGCTAATCAAAATATATTGCTGGATCCTTTATATCGTGCCATTGCCTGGTTCCTATTGTGCCACTTGCCTCCTGCCACTTGCCACTTGATGACGCTTAGTGACACGTGGCGTGTCTCTGACGAGTTGTTCGTCGTCTCATATACAGAACAGTAGAAATATTTTTACAAGCTTCCACATGTCTTTTCATTTCGTGTGGGGACAAATAACGTGTAGAACAATTCCAAGTTTATTAAATGCATATTATTCAGATGGAGCAATTTAAAATCATGCGCCGTGTTTATAACAAAATTTTGCTAAGAAATTGGTACATTTTGTCATACTAATTGAGCATTTTAAGGCTTTTATTGACAATTTGAAAGGGGACCATCCCTTGAAATCGGATGCGCACCCTAAAATTTAATTGTGAGTTCCAAAATGTCTATTCTAAAAGTTTGATCGAAATACTGAAAAGGTAACGTAGTACGAACCTTTAAGATTGTTCCCTAGTGTCTAAAGTTAATATTTGTAGGGAAATTTATGTTAACTTGAATGTATTAAAGTTGGAAGGTAGGTAGGTAGGTATAGTAGAAGTAAGCATTGAAAGTATAACTTTTAACTCAATTACAAGTTGTACTATAAATCAATCGGCGGCGGTGGTGGAGATCTTTCGTACCGTAACCTGTGGCGGCCAGCCGTGTGACGGTGTGGTCGGTGTGGGGTGCACGGTGCACGGACTACGTTCGGACGCCCCCTCGCCTGCCGTCTCACTCGCCTCTCGCTCGCTGGCTATTTTTGCGCAGACGTAACGATTGGCATCGGTGGCGCCACGCGGCGGAAACTCGAACATTTTGACAGGCGGATAAAATGGCCGCGTGAACACGCGATCTGCCACGCTGAACTTGCTACGTACGTCACACGCGAAATTATTACTTAACACCGGTCTATCGAACTATGTTATAGTGCTTTATCGGACTTTCTTTCGCGGATCGTTCGTGTAAACAATCGAAATGGCTCTCCACCTCGAAACTGCATTGCAGCGCAAGTTAAACTTCAAGATGACCACGGTAAGTGCATGCCGCCCGCCTCGCCGTGTATCGATCGATGCCCTCGTGGTCGGAACATATGGTGTCCGCTACGAGAGCGTAGCACCTTATAACCTACGATCTACGTCACGTGAAGCCTGCTAACTCTTCCGCGTTGATTTAACGTGCAAACATTAATGATATTATGAGTTGTTTTTGTATTATCGTAATGTTAGAGATGACTATACATGCGTGTAAAGAAGTAAATAAACACTTGTAGACGCGGTATGTCGACGGCCGTAGTTACATTGAACGTACTTCGAGAGTACGAGAATTTCAGGTGTATTTCTAAATATAGCCAGACGTAAACAAACTGTTTATAGTCAACGTACAATAATAGTAATGTTGAGCTACGAGTATTTATACGAGGTTTCTGTCGGGAAATTGTACAGGTACTGTTGACCGCCGGCGGCGCCGGCATCACGTGTTGAAAATTTGTATTGTATTACTTGGAAACTATTTTGACATTATTGGTAAGTTGATGTTGATTGAGTAACAAATTATATGATGTGTCTATTGTACGGTTTAATGAAACATATACCAATGACTGCATTTCAATTATAATATAAGGCAAATAAGAACGCCTACACGTTATTGAAAGGTCTAAATGTAATTTGATGACTAAATTAGAGTACTTAAAGGTCATCGAAAGATTTTTGCAGTTTCATAATTAAATACTTGTTTATTTAGGTCTATAATTGCCTATGAAATACAAGACGTGTTGGGTATCTATATTTTAGATGCATAAGTTACAAAAACTTCGAATAAAAACATAAGAAATAATTCACTTTTATGCAAATCTTACAAAATTATGAGTTCAGAACCTACACCGATGGTACATCAGTCATCATTATCATTTTATATAAATACTAATAAAAAAATATACACAAAACGTATTTAAATAAAAAACCTAAATGACCTTTATACTTAACTAGAAGTCCTGCGGGGCTTCTCTCCCGTCGTTCTTTATTTGGCCACTGCTTAGCTCCTATTGGCCGTAGCGTAATATTATATATGCTCGATCTCCTCGATAAATTGGCTATCCAAAACTTGAAGAATTTTTTAAATCAGACCAGTATTTCCTGAGATCCTAGCATTCAACCACACACACAAACAAAATCTTTAGCCTTATTATTATAGTAGGTATATATAATACCTAATATGCATACTTTACATACATCCAAAATACTATAAAGAAAACGTATTATAGATCGTGTCAAATTACACACGTTCTAGCTTAAACTTAATTAGATTATAGTGATGTCAGACAATGTGGCTGTCACTGTGGCTTAGAGGTTAACGTGGCCCTCTACGCCACTACATCGCTGTGCCGAGAGGCGTAGGTTCGATTCCCAAACCAAATAAATATTTGTGTTATTCATAGATATTTGCTTCGAGTCTGGGCGTACTTTGTGTTTGTTAATTGTATGTTTGCGGGCATTATCTTTTAAAAACGTAAAAAAAAAATTAACCACTCTGTTAATTCAGCTAACGAAAACAGCCGGATATTAATGAGTTTCACTATCTTTACAAGTCTAACAGATTAATTTGCATATTGCGTCTATTAACTTCAATACGTATTTATCAAGATAAGCACAGTGTTGCCAATTACTTAGTTGAAAGAAAGTAATTGAAATGAACCAAAAATGTTTTTACTGAATTAACATTTCGTGTCTCAAGTGACGATTAGACTTTGGAAGGGAAAAGCTCTTGAAAAATAACAGTCGTATATATTTGTTTACTTTTGCAACACATTTTATCCATTAATTAAATAGATAGGAATTATATACAAAAGCAATAATTGTCTTACTTAATTATTGTAGTTACTACAAGAACAAAATAAACAAATCGGCTGACACCCATGCTAGTTGCAGACCGCCGGTCAATGACCGGGGCCCTGAGCATTTGCGCATTTGCGCAAGGTCGTTGAACGCAGTGGCAGTGAGAATACCATCATTTCCATATATCTTTCACTAAGTTTATACCTGCAATGAATGAGTGATAGCCCTCACCATGTGCGTATTAATTATGACTGTGATTATTTTACGGTCGTTGTAGTATTTAGCTACTATAGTGTACCGTACCGTTGTTAATAAAAAATACCCTGTTAGTTTTCAATCTATTGTTGATTAGTATTAAATAGTTCTGTTAGTTTTTGTTATTACAAAAAATATGTTAGCTATAGGTGTGCGAGATATCGGCATAATACAGCTATGTACCTACTTATTTTCCAAAAATCGCGTACGTCTTAACTTTCAGTTACCTACTCATTACCTATACTATTCAAAAAAAGAAAGGGTTCATTCGTAAACTGTTTGTTGTTATTCTCAGTAAATCAGTACAGAAACAATTGAATGCTCATTCGCACAATATTAACCTTTTGATCGGATTTTACGACGGTCCGGAAAATACGGAATGGGTCTGCTATATTTGCTCAGTCCGGTTTCGGCCCAGAATAGACAATCCGTGAATATTTGTGGACAATGGAAGCAGGTGTTACTCCAAATTCAGAGCTAATTTAATACCAAATTCATTACCTAAATTCTGATAATGCTGGTTTCAAAATTACTTTTATATTCGACACTGACTGTTTAGTAATATAGATAGATATAGGTAAGCACTACAACATGAAAATTCATAACATTATGAATAGATTAAGGTAAAATACACTTCTCAGTAAATTTATGCAGCGATTCAAGGAAGACAGTCTATTCCTCTAGTTCAATCTCTGTTCTTTGGTCTATCCTAAAGTATTAATCGACTATTTGTTTCTTATATTTAAGATTTTTATATTACCTTTTTGTGTTGGCTACTGTTACTTTAAACCTATTCTGATGACTGATTCATAATGATTTTAACTATTTGATCCGATAAAGACGAACAAGGTGTAGATATAAAATTTATTTATTAGACCAAAACATTTAATTAATTGCTTTGTAGTAAAGTTGTTCCTTTTTCAGTATAAAACAAATAATTATCGGAACCGTTCCTTACAAACGAAAACTCATCAAAACATTTTCTCCCTCTTTTTGTACAAATTTTCTTTATACCCGTGAGTTTATTTTTTATTTGCACAGAACCTGGGCAAAGTAAAACAGTTTTAAATTAAGCCACAGAAACGCGGGCTTATCCAGCACAGCAAAAATAGACGTACAACATAATTAAAAAACAGTATTTTAGCTGCTTTTTTAGAAAGATTAATTTAGCTTCCGTCTGTTGACTTGTATATTTCAAATTATAATCAAAACTGTAGATTTTAATTAGATTTTAACATTTTCCGAACAATTTTTATGTCACTATTTAATTAAGAAGTAAATAGTACCAAAACAAATTGAGATTGAGACACATTGACCTTTCTTATAAAACACTAGAAGTCGCGGAGCTTCAATCTAGTCTTTTTTTATTTGGCCACTGCTCAACTCCTATTGAGCGTAGCGTGATATTATATAGCATATAGACTTCGTCAATAAATGGCCTCCATTAGAAGAAGAAAATAGACTCCAACGCCTCCTTTTACATGATAGTTAATTAAACTAATTTTATATGTCTGTCTATTATAATTTTCTATTAATAAAATCACAAATTAAAAATGTATTCTCTCTCTCTTTCTAATCGCCCCTAAGAAAAGCAGCGCCCACGTTGGAAACCTATGATCTACTGCAACTATTTATTTAGCTATTTCCTGTTTTTAGAAAATGAATAATATGTATATTACACTGCGCAAAACAAGGAGTTTTATGTTTTCAGGATTCATAATATACGTATGTATGTTCGTTTATTTATTCCAACATAACTTCTAAATGCCCGAAGCGATATAGATGTATGAGGTATCATTACAACTCTTGCATCCTTCCAAAATATAAATTTAAAATATGATCGGATATATTCAATAAATCCCTCGAATGCGATAAATTTTAGTTTATATAATAAATTATATGCATAGATCTCGTTTTTGTCTTTTAGTTCCTTTTATTATGGCAGTTGTGCTTGTTGAATTTTTTATTAATTTATTTTAAAAACATCGTTTCATCACTGTAAGGGCAATGGTGGTATTTAATTGTGTAAAGCCATTCCATACTTTTATTTAGTTTAATTTTCAAGTGTAGAAGTATTTGATATTTTAAACTGTAGATTCTAGTATGAGTTTGGTATCTTTATATTATCTATTAACCTTTTCTAATAAAAATATGTAGCATATGTATTTTTACGTAAAGAATTTCAGGATAATTATAATTAATCAATAAGCAATACGTTAAAGGCTTGGTGGTGCCATGCTGGGTTCCGAGGCAGCGCGCGTATGTACGATGCGAATACAATGAGGGGTGGCTGACAAAAGACGATCTATGATCTAATTTCAAGAGACGACACACACGCACATACATTCCGCATTCCCTTTTACCGGCGTGTGCTGTTAAATAAAACATTAATCTCTTCTAATAGGATGTTACCGTTCGCCGAGGCTTCGCGTTCAGTTTAAACACATTACGTTTTATTGCTTATCTGTAAATCCTTGCGCAGCCTCGGCGCACACGTAAAGATGCGCAGCCATGTGGAACCAAATGGAAGGGTCGGTACAGTCCTTATACTAAATGACGCTTGCCATAGCCTCTTTTCTGAGTGAGAAATACGTAACGTTATCAAAAGGTTACTCTGAAATATAAGCACCGAATACAAAAATCGCTCTATTCAGCCCTCAATAACTTCATATGTGGAATATTTCAGGTAATAAAGCCAATATTAGTATGGGCCGCGTCGATATGGAAGCGAATAAAATACGTAGATCGAATCACGTTACCCGCTCAAGTTACTGATTCTCTTTTACTTTGTCAATCTATATTCCATGTAAAGCCGGTGCTAATAATATGAACCACCTCGAAATTGGAGTAAGCCAGAGGTTTTACCAATTACGAGTGAATTAAAGTAACAATAGACCGGCCACGTTTATTGGAAGGCTGATGGCGGCTAAATCGAAGAGTAATTAAGTGTATATTGGTGTTCTGCTGCGAGTTAAGACATGTCTGTTTATAGAAGTGAAGTGAAATATGTTGTTAAGATTAATATATTATAATATCTAAAAATTTTCAGTAATTTGTACTGATTTTTCTCAACGAGGCGGATCCAAATATAATAAAGCATTGAAATGAAATAAAATCTCGTTTATTCATCTAGGTTACAAGGTAACACTTATGAAAATCACAAGTTAAGAATGTAACAGGTTATCCGAAAAGTAGTATCAGCAAATTTGCCTACGACCAGTTCGCTGACGAGGTGGAGCTATGAGAAGAACTGGCAAGAAACATTGATTTTAAAAGAAAAAATATTGTTATAATTAAAGAAATACATATACTAATGGTGGTGAAAATCAGATGCAGAAACAAACAATATTATTATTTAAGTATTACAACGACGACTTCGAATCTTATACAACTCACCGAAAAAAAATATTCCAATTTTCTTCAGCGAATACAATTTCGTAAATCTAACAAAAATGAACAACATTCTCAATATTTATTATTTGGTACACAATAGACCGACGTATTATGTATAATGGAAGTCGAAGTAAACATTGACATCAAGGCGGAAAAATAAGCAGTAATCTCGTAACGCTCTCAAATATTTTAGATACACATGAAGAAAATATATACCTACACATAAATTGTAAAACATTTTTTCAATCGGATTGCCTCAACAAAAGGTAGCACACATAAATCACTCGTACCTTTTCCTTATGAAACGTTACTTCTGGATTGAAAAGATTTTCCATTCATAACAGTTGTTGGTTCACCCACACAACTTTTACAACTTTTGAATACCATCGACGTAAGATATTTTCTGTCTCGCGTCTAATGGTTTCAGTTATTTTTTAATATCCGCAGGATCTACTTTGTTTTTTCATGAATATATGACATAACACGACGGTATCGATATACTCGCAGACTTTCATTTTGTTTTCAGTTTCAACAGGCAGAAAAGTAGTACATATAATCTGTGCGTCTTTTGAAAAATATATTAAAATCAAAGGCAACTTGTTAAAATATAGCGCTAACGACAATGAAGCACGGAGGCTTGTCCAATTTAAACATTTACAAAATGAAACAGCGATGGCGAAATGAATGGAATATTTAACAGTGATTCTGTGTAACATAACGTGCCTCTGTGGAAGCCGATTAGTTCGTTCGCGAGTGTCTCTTGGCTGCAGTACTTAGCCACTTGTTTGTTGTTCTTAATGAGCACTGCCAGCCAACTTTGGGCTGTTTTCGCCTCAATTAAGACTAAAAACATGACCGAGTGTTGTCGTCGGTTTGCTTACTTGACGTTTGTCGGCCATTTGTTTTCCAGTATTAAATTTTATATTGTGTACCTATTACTTTGTTGTGTACTTATCGTTTTTTATGTTTGTCATTCATTTGTCATATTATCCGAGTTGGGATAAAAAAAATGTAACGTGTATACACATGTCATTGACATCGATACCGTGAATGATATTTATACAATCACTCGCTATAAAAACTTGTCAACTAACACTTAATCAAACACGTACTCGTTGTACCAAAGGAAGTAAATTCGTTATTCGTGATTTACATTCAATGTTTATTGCCTATTTATAAACTATTTGTTAAAAATTTAAACATAATTTCTCCGTTTCTGAATAACGGTATTCATTTTGTATAAAAAACAAATTCAATGTTCATTGAATTGAGCCGTCTGGCAGTTTGAATATAATATGTACGTATGTACGGCGGCGGCGTTGTACATTCGCTAGCTCGTAAGCGATTAGCGGGCTTTATTTGAGTTCAAGTTCACGCTACGATCAGACGTCTCGTTTGTTTTAGGATTTTCCCTCTTAGCTTTAGCGATCGTGAAGTGTGGTCAGATGACGGCGATCCGAGGTCTTTGCCCCGATACACGTGCGAATAGCTACAGCCACACCCGTTAACGGTAGTTATCGCTCATAATTCCACATCTTTCGTTTGAATGGCTAGTAAAAGTACAAATACCATGGTCGGACCAATCGATATCAATACTTCGGTAAATAGAGACTGACCTCACATTATGGAACTATACAGAACCATTATCTAGGTGGAATATAGTAACACATGCATGCAATGCGTTCGTAAGGTTAAACCATTAAACTACAAGAACGCACTTTGAACCCCAGACCAAAGACCTTAAGGTCAAACCGTAACTGTGCTTTTGTTTACCGAAGTAAGTAGACTATTAAAATTTAAACAAAGACGTTAATAGCATTTCTTCATATTTATCGTCGAACGTATTATTTTATCGGCAAATGAAACTGCATGCCCATGCATTTAGATGTAGCTTCAAACGGATCAATTTTTGTTCAATTTTGGGACAAAATGGTTATGAGTGTTTAATTAAAACTTTTATTGTACATGTAAACTTCATAAAGAGTTTGTTTCGTAAAATTTAGACTAAATTTCTCATCGATTTTTCCATGCGATTACTTTATTTATTGGTTCTTGAAACCATCACTTCGCTTTACCATACATTACTTATTATAATGAATTCTGTCAGAAGCAATGTGTACCTACGCGAGTTTACTCGGGTAGACACATTGAAGTGACTTTATAATTGCAAAGCTAAAAAGTAAACATGATTTTCGTTTCCCAGAGCAAACACCAATGTTTGTCGAAGAACTCCCTGCATGATATACACACACATAGACGTATTATGCCTTAAAGGTCGAGCCAATCATAACTAGGAAGAACATTTGTATATTTGACCTGAATGATAGATTAAAACTTGGAGAAGAAAAATAGAAGTAATCGGCCGCCGCCGCCGCCGACTCTTTCTCGATACAAAGCTGTCAAAGCTTATTTGTACTCTAGGAAAACAAAAGAAATACATAATTACGAGCGCGGCGCAGCGGTGGGACTGGAAAACATTTATAAAACTACGTACATATCTATTACTTCTATTTATGATTGACGTGACTAAAGAAAATGGGAAAACGTAGTAAAGAAACACAATTGCAATAGATAGTAGAGTATTTTATTTATTTATTTATATAATTGCACACTACACTTACAGTTTCCCAATATGTGTAGTAAGCCACAGGTAACACTTTAAACTATAACTAATTTATATATACACATACAGAATAATGACAATTTGTAAGTAAATATGTCGACCTCTGGATACTGTGCAATCAAAGTCCTATATTCGAAACATATAAATAGCCTAGCTCGAAGGCAGTGCTCACTCTTAAACATTTTGAAGTTAGTACAATCACAAAATTTATGTTTTACCGATTTAGGTATATAGACTTTAGTAGTATTTAAAAGTAGTATTAAAATTTTAGTTGTCGACAATTTTTATGGCCAGTATGAACGCATTAATAATCAAATCCTTCATATTGAGAACAAACTAAGCTTTTTCAAATTTATTTGATCCAAATTTTACGTTTTATTCGATCAAAAGGACGGTGTTATCCGTCCTAAACGTGTCGGTCGTCAGGCTAGTATTATATAATATGAGTGATTTTATAAGCATCTCGAATAAAGCCTTAGTTTACATGTTGTTATTTAGCTATGCTGTGGCGATGCATTTAAAAAGATTTATAGGCGTATAAAAGCGTGAATATATTCTCAATAACGATGTACTATTTTTACTATTGACTGCATCGCTGCATACCCTTTTATGTCTCCGTTTTGAATCAGTGAGGTCGTTAAAAACTTGTTATACTAAACATAAACAACTTTATTAAAGTTTAAGTTTTACTGACGCCCATGATTTATTATTCTAACGTTTAAGAGCTACTTACATACATAATGCTCGGACGAACATCATTTAAATAAGTATAAAGATTGGTGCCCGGAATGTTTAAGAGTGAAGCGATGCGAAAGTTGAAGTTGAAAGTTGTTAAAAATTTTAAATTCGGTTTGTCGTATTGTACGATTTGATGAAGTATAAGAGTAAAAGACAGGCAAATGACATGTCATTGCTTGGTGAGAAATAGAACACAAATTCAGTCGTCTGTGGTGTATATAGACGCCCAGTTCTAGTGGACTGTATTGTACCAATTGAACCGAAGAAAGGCGATGTTCGTATACGTACGAATTGTGAATTAGTTACGATGAACACTTTCACCAATACTAGTGTACATACGAGTATGTATACAGATTCCAAGGAAACCGGACATTTTTGTAGGCAATTCTATTAACATTAAAAGTAATCGCGAAGCCTACCAACATAACAGCGGCAATAAACGCTACGTTTGTCTCTATAGCTGCGATTACACCTTAATCAATGCTAGTATCTATACTACAAATAGACACGTATGTACGATATGATATCACAAGTACAGATGGGATGCGTGAAAAACAAATGTATTAAAATTCGCCTATAAATAGCATTATTAAAATCCGATCGGGTGTTGAACCGCGAGGCGCCACGGGGAGGCGCGCACGCCGCTATAATTGACTATTATAATGCTGCTTACAGATATTATCAGTATTTTGCATAAAGGTCCAGTCTAGACATTTCACTCCATAACACTTTACTTACGTTATCCCAAACTTTTAGGCCCCTAAAATCTGACCTCCCGCTTAGTTTTAGTTGTCAAGGAATCATTCGTGTCAACATTTCTCGCGGAGAAAAACAAGATAATATATTACATTAGGAGACTTGATGCGATAAACAGAGAATAACAAAATATACTTGGCATATTTTGCGACAAATCTGAATATAAATCCTCTTTTAAATGTTATTGTGGAACGAGCGTGAAATACATGAAAAAAGAAAGTCGAAAAATACTTGGTTGTTTTAGACAAAAATGTATTATTAACTGTGTTCCATTCACGGTTAATATTGAACTGGGATATTTTGGGCTACCAGCTAGTCAACAGAGTTTTGTGAATGTAGTAATTTGCAGACCTTCCGGTTCATTACCAATCTGAAACAAGCAGAGAGGATTTTATTTACTAAAAGTGCTGGCTCAGTTAAATCTCTACGTATACAACACGATTATTAATTCGCTAAACCTAAAAGGGACCGGACTATAAACGGTTTTACCCGGTTTCCCCTTTTTTTTCCAATTCTAGCTAAGTCACGATTAGAGATACTGTTTAGACCGTTATCTTTCACTATCATTCTTTTGTTATTTTATTATTGAGTAAATTAAACGGTTTTCTCTTTAGCCCCCATGCTGATTAATCAATTAGTGTTAATATTATCCTCCATGCTGATGAATTGTGCCTTTATTAAGCTTGGTGAATCTCTAAAACATTATATACAGCCTTCACTGAACGTACCTTACCATAAAGTGTACGGTATTAAAATGCATCACTTCGCAGAGTAAGTTTTAATTAACAATCTAAATAAGACACAGTGTAAATTATTTTAATTATAAATAAATGGAGGAGCTAGTAGCATTGTGGTACTGAGATGTTTGTTACGATCATGGAAGTTAAGCAACACTCGGCAAGCTCAGTCCATGATGGGTGACTGTTTGTGGCAATGTCATTCTCAAGCGTCTCCGTGCTTCGGAAGGCACGTAAAGCCGTTGGTCCCAGTTACCACTTAATGTGGTAGTCGTTAAGTCAAGTTGGAAGCCTTCTGGGCGACTTGATAAATTCCAACACCAAGGTCTGCCTCAAGCCCACACGATAAGAAGAAAAAGATAAATATAATATTTTTACCAACTTCACATAGCGCCATCTAGTCTCAAATTAAGCAATTATATTTGCTTGTGTTATAGGTACTAAACAACTGATATACTACTCAAATCCATTTTGTTTGTAATTTAATTACACCCAGACACAGAACAAACATTAATGCTCATCACACAGATTTGTCCTGGATTAGGATCGAACCCACGACCTTTGGCTTAGCAGTCAGGGTCACTAACCACTAGACCAACAGGCCAGTCATATAATACAAGTCATATGTAATATGTATACATTATATTATACCTAGCTCACACCAACATAATAATGGTCAATGAACAGCAGACAGACGATGATTGCGCATGTAAACACATCACACGAATGTATCTGTACATATATGTACCTAAGTACAAAAGGGTATATATAACACCTATTATGAATTCACAATCACCACGTGTTTACATCGTGTCCATATACCAATGTGTTATTTAAATATAAGTAGATAAACATAATTAAGTTTACATACATTGAATGCGTTCGACTTGGAGCTGCCCCACAATTTTCTATAGCCGGTTTCTGACGTATTTTAATTAAAATCATTAATGACGAGCACGTTTTTGATAAATCTGCTAAATATGTAACTGACAAGTAAATATTTATCAAGTGTGTATAAACTCTTGAAGCCTCAGTGGCTCAGTGGTTAGTGACCCTGACTGCTGAGACAGAGGTCGTGGGTTCGATTCTCACCTATTACAAATCACAATTATTAGTACTGTTTCTGGGTATAATCTATAATATGTATGTATTTACGAAAAAGTTAATTGAGTAGTCATCATCATATGGACTCATATTACAAGCATTAGCCTAATTTGGGACTAGATGGCGCTGTGTGTGAATGTCCAAACATTATTATTATTTATATTATTTAATAAGTTTCTCATACCTTCAATACCTACATTTTTTGAGTTTAAGTATAATAAAAAAAAAGAAACGATGATACCATGATCCCGCCAAAAGTGAAAAGTCAGAGACAATCTAGCATCATCATAGAGGCATGCTACCGGTACTGCAGCGATTTAGTGTTGCCACCAAATAATCGGTTTTCTTCCGCCTAACAATACAGATAAAAAATACATTTAAAAATAAAATATAAATGCGGTATTATTATTATTATTACTCAAATACTCAAGATAATGTCGGTCCACCGCATGCACTCCATCGTTGGCTACCTTATAATATTATTTCAAGAGGTCTCAGTTTCAAATGGTGTCAAGTATAATTAATACTCATGCTACATAGTACGCAAGAAACCCTGGAGACGTGAGGTAAATTCTCTTCATTCTCATAATTCCTAGCATCTAGGATGGTGGTTTAACGAATAATCGCTCAATATCTAGCTTAAACTAATACAAAAGATCTACATACGGTCTCTGTTCTAGGCAATATACATATTGGCGTCTTGTCAAAACTATTTTGAGATCTATTCAGTATATTTTTTTGAATGTTAATTGTCCGTCGACGACTTGTCAGTATCGAGAAAAATAGTCGATTTCATTTAAAATCTGTTTTATAATAGGATTAAAACTTCGACGACAAGAATTGAAACAAATTACGTTAAAATTCTTAATAAACGCTCTACAAACTTTTGAACATAATCCATCGAAACTTAGGCAAGATAAGTTTAAAGTATTCGAGTCTGTCGCGCGGAGCTCTGATCTCTGCTTCCATTTTACTCAGTTTTGCGCGGTACAAATTGTTTACTCATTTATATCGTTTCGTCTGACGATTGCAAGTACTGCACGTGCCATAGAGTGCATTGCCTTTGTTTTCAATGTCAGTAAACGGACGATGAATCAAGTTCTTGTTTGCATTTAAAATGTATCTAGTGTATCTACCTATTTACTTTCGTAAGAGACAATACTAGTTCCAGGTGCGGGTATAAAATAATAGGTATGTCGCTGTTGTTATATACTAATTATAAAGATTAAGAGTTGGTTTGTTTGTTTGTTTGAACGCTAAGATCTCAGGAAATATGGGTACGATTTGAAAAATTCTTTTAGTGTTGGATAGCCCATTTATCGAGAAAGGCTTTAAGCTACATAACATCACGCTACAACCAAAAAGAGCTGAGCAGTGGCCAAATAAAAACGACGGAAGCGAAGCCCCGCGCGACTTCTTGTATATAATAAAAATAATAAAATAAAGATGTATTAATTTTCCTGTAAAAAGATTAATATAACCACTTAAGCCGTCTTACCAAGCATTCGGTCTTTTAATTAACGCTAGAGCACGTCCTGATTTCGTAATACTTAATAGCATTTAGTTATATAGGTAGGTATACTTACTGTTAAGATAAGTGTATTAGGAGAGTTACGTCAACTGACTTGAAGAGCGATAAAGAACACATACGGCGAAAGTGGCGCTGAAGTACATGGAAGTTATTTTCTATGACGTCAATACTTATTATTGGAAATTTATATAGGGCTTTATGTTGGAAGGAGATTCGCAATTGAATAGCGGGGAGAATGCAGCCGCATCTACAATGCTTTGCCCTTAACCTTTGCAATGTGTGGGTGGAACCCCCGGGGTGGTGGGAGGTGGCCCAAGCCTACGGCACTGTTTAAACTAACGAGATCTCTTTTAATACTCCATCCATTGTTTGTTCCATGATGCAGTTTAGGCCTGCTGTCCTACGTATCATGCCTATATGCTTTTTACCCTATGTATTTGAACAATGTGTATTTTGTATCATTGTTTTTACGCAGACATAATTATTGTATGTACATTAGGTACTATTATTCTGTTTTAATTAAAAACTGTTATGTGGATAGTTCATCGTCAATGTTGTATAGAGTTTAGGAAGTAATTAGCGAACACAATTAGCTTTACATTATACTTATATTTCATCAGCAACCCATTAAGTCCCACTGCTGGGCTCGGGTCTCTTCTCCTCTAACTAGAGAGTTGAGAGGGTTTAGGCCATAATCCACTCACGCTGGCCTAGTGCGGGTTGGTGGATCAGATATACTACTACTTCTTCTAGGGTATGTGGGTTTCCTCACAATGATTTCCTTCACCGTTAGCAGATGGTAAATTGACTAGTACTTATATTTATAGCCTATTTAATACTTTTTCGTATAGATACGATTAATTACAGTTAACTTACGGTCTAATATGGCATAAATTTGTTAGTCAAAGAACAGCAAAGTACATAGTTTGGTATGTAACTATTTTATTTTATATTAACAACAACATCAATTAACCCGTTGCCGTACTCTCTGCCTACTCCTAATTAAAAGCCTCTGTGACATTCTTCATTTTCTATTTCAGAAAATAATAAATAATGTAGTTTTTCTACATTATTTATTATTCTTTTAGATATTTGGTTTAGATTTTTATAAGTGATCCTCTTGTTGTGTAGAATAAAATAATAGCAACCCTTTAGTGTCCCACTGTTGGGTACGGGTCTCCTCTCCTCTATTTAGAGAGCTGATACGGTTTAGGTCATAAATACACACACGCTGCGCTGGCCACGTTGTGTAGAATAAATAACATTTTATTCAACGTCTACTACCTATTATACTCTACTTAGATTCTGATCACCAGTAGACAGAGTGTAATATTGTTCATAATATATCACTTACAATAATAATGTCGTAAATAAATATTGGTTAATTTCATTGTTTGGCCAACAGCAATGACATTTCCAGATCTGTTCAGCGGACATCTCGCAACCATGTTAACCACAATTAATGTTTCAGTGAACACAACGGCATAAAACACGTTTAATCACAAACTCGTATCAGTTACGTTCTCGTTTAAAATAAATAAATAACTCTTGGTTTAAAAGCGCTTTTTTAAAGTGCAGTTAACTTGAAGTGAACATTCATCATCATCATCTCAGCCTATTGCAGTCCACTGCTACACAGCAGTGGACTGCAATAGGCAGCTGCAATAGGTACAATAATATTCACTCACACACACACGTGTGTGAGTGAATATTATTGTATCTTTAATTATTTCTAAGGTCAAATTGACACGAAAAGCCAAGGTTTTTAGGTATTGGCTGATTGTGAATTAGAAGTTGAAGATATCATTCGTGATATCATTAATTTCTTTTGATTGAAGATATCAAAGTATCTAACAAAATAATGATGTTTAAAGATTGATTACCTACTTTTCAAAATAAATTGCAAAACATGTAAAAAAACTCATAGAAAAGCTCGGGTACAAGTATACAAATATTTTTCAGAAGAAGCTAGCATTAGATTGACTAATAGTAAAAAGGGCTAGTAGTCTGCAGTACTTACAAGTTACAGTAACTCAGAAACTGCTCCTAAATAAACGTGTTAAATCACCCATCTCTAGGAGCAACGTTGAATTTCCAATCACTCTATAACGGCAACCAATAAAAAACGAAATCCTGTTATTATAGGAGCATATTTTTCATATTTAAAGGTCGACGCGCGAGGGACATATTTTCCTAATTTAACAATTTGTCAGTGACATTTTTGGTCACGTCTCTTAACAAACTTGGATGGGACTTGAACTTTTTTGGGATAACCAGTGCTACCCATGTCAACCAACTTACATAACGGAGGCGTAAAAGGTTTCGGTAATTTTCTTACAGGAAAAAAACATTAATTACAAAAGTTTAAATGCGATGCGACGCTGTGCCTGATGGCCGGATACCGCAGTGATTTGTAGCGTGCTGTTCGAACTACAATTTGTAATTTACAATCTAGATACATATAAATCATCATTTCAACCCACAAACAATCCACTGCTGGGCATTGGGCACGGGACTCCTCCAAAGAATATGAAGGGAATTTAGCCTACTATACCACCATATAGCCAGACGGGTTGGTATAGAGTTAGTTTCGTATTTTCCTTTTCTCGCAGTGCTCTTATCTGCTTGAGATTAGTCCCTTAGTCGCCTTTTACGACACCTATGCCACGGGTTGAAATGGGGTAGTGACAGTATGTATTCTTAATTCGTCACAACACGGACATACATATAAATACTCTAATGCATATTATATATTTTAAACTTCTCCATGATTCACTCTATCTATTGGTGAAACCGCATGAAAATCCGTTCAGTAGTTTTCGAGTTTATCGCGTACATACGTGGCACTACACAACAACAACTTGTACTTATAACAAGTTTTAGTCCTTATATTGTGGTGTAATTGGATTATCATCATGGTGTTATTTCCTTACCACAACACCGTTTGGTTATCGGGGAATTACTGAAAAATGAACAAAGCAATATTGTTTTGTACAGCTTTGTTAGGTATCATCGTATTATCGGTAAGGAAACGGCATTGTCTTCAGGCTTATGACGTGTCTGTATGCCTAAAGCAATAATAGTATGAAGACACATCATGTAAGTGATTCATATTTTGCACCACCTTAATGAAAAGTACGTACGATATTGTCACTTAACAAATTTTTACCTTTGAATAACTAATAGCAAAAAAACCCAAATTGCTTTAAAAACTATTCTAATTCTTCTCGTTCAAATCCTAAAGCCTGTTTTATTTTGATAAATTTGGGGATACCTAGCCTGCTCGTGACGATGATTTACGAACCCAAATGAGGCTTTTAGTTTTTAATCTTCATTAGGTAATGATGTCAAGTGATGAACGTAATGATAACGAGAGAGAAAAAATTGTACATCGTTTTTTTTATAAAATACTTAATCATCTCATCTCAGCAGTCCACTGCTGGACATAAGCCTCTTTTAACACGCGCCATAAGCCTCGGTTCTCCACCTTCCGCATCCAGTCAGACCCAGCGATCATGTTTTATGAAATTGACAAGTTTAATAAATATGCCTATACAGTCTTACATAATAGGTAAATCCACTTAATACTCTACGTCAGCTTTATCGTCAAAGATAAAATAATTTAGATCTCTCCTGTTTCTGTACATAATAATATCTAATAACTGGTAGTTTTAATGTTTCAAATACTTTGTACTTTGCTCCGACCCGAGGAGCTAGCGCTACATGGAACAATAAGTTCGCCGATAGTTATTAAACAACGCAATAAAACAACCAAGAACACGAAATAAATACATTTACGAGAAACATTTATTTGATTTGTTCTTGTTTGAAATTAGTGAAACTCGCGCCATATAATTTTATAACACGGTTATGTGTCGCAGATCTCTATCGGATTACGGCCATGTCTGCTTCGGTTTGACACAAAGATTTGACAAGGTTTATATTATGATAAATGTGTTTACCGAACCATGCTACGCTCTGGACTCGTCATAAAATACTGTTCTCTACTTAGGATATCCGCAAACCATTTTGTTGGACAAACTTGATATAGTATTTTTGGGGTTGCGTACTATGCTTATAATATGCGGACATAATTTTCGGAATATTTCTTCTTGTTTTGCCTTTTGTAAATTATACTAATACGATTCTTAGATCTGACAAACTAATAGGTATAGTAAAAGCATTACTTTAACGTCCGCAAAATGCCTTTTTACTCTAACATTTATTTAGGTATTTGAAAGCATTATACTTAATCGATCACTCACCTCGTGTATTATTTGTATAATTTTCTTCTTCCTTATAAGTTCTAGCAAAAAAAAAGAAAAAATTTAAATCTATCGTCTTCGTAGCTCTTTTTATCACAATTTTAGTTACATTTTTCAATTTTAATATCTACGCAATTGAAACCTTCGTTTTAATAGTGGAGCAAAAATAAAAAGACGCTTAGGCTCCAATCTTCCTTCTGTGGAGCATTGATTGCACCCCCTACCACAGCTTTGTAGTTGAATAAAAAGTCGCTTGGTAAAATGCCAGCGCTATGAAAAGAATAGCCGGTTCGCTATAGTGAAATATTATGGGAGCTCTAAGGCTTGCCTACACTGCTTTCTATATAAATGAATTCTATGGCTTCCGACCGAATTTATTTTTCTGTCGACACTAAAATTATGTCGTTGTACGTAGGATTGGCAAGACAATTGGGTCGTCACCGATGTTATGATTCATTACAATATTACGCACATGTATTGTCGGAATGTGTATCGGTACCTATGTTGTTTTGCGTAGGTCGGTACTTGGTCGTAGCCAGTGTGCGTGCACTGATATATTTTATTTGTCGTGGAAGGGCGCCGCACAGCCGCTGCGACGGCGAGTGTCTGAACCGTCTGGTCGGCGGCTTCGCTACGCTCTAGGGTCAAGGATCTTCGGCCGACGCCTCGTGTAAACGCCATTATAATCATCCGGTTGCAGACATTTTCATATGTCGAACAATGTAATCAACGTTTACCTTATAAATTATTTAAAGGCCTCACCGTTCTATGTTTATTTTGTTTACAGCTTTTATTCATTCCTTTACAAGTCATCCGATTACGAATATTACGATAAACCTTTGTTGAGTTTCTTTGAACACATTCTCAATGGCTTTTGAGGAAAAAAAACAGGTAACAGGATAAAATGCGAATAATACCTACCTGTATTTAAAATTTAATATTTGTGTTGGTTTGTACCGTAATTTATGCTGTTCTAATACTATTTTAATAATACACAAAACTAAAAAATCGACTATAAATATTTTGTTATTAAAAGTAGTTGCTTAGACGATTTGACGAGTAACTACGTACTTACCTACCTAGGTATACTACTTATATCCCTAGAAAAAGAAAACTAATTTTCCAAGATAAGTTTTGAATGCAGACTATCTTTGTACAATAATAGTTTTCACTAATAATGAAGTAGGCATATACTAAAGGTTCAAATGCTGCTTGGAATTTTACGGAAATGCGAACACTACTTCTATACTACGTTAATTGTTAATCACTTACGATACTATAAATAAGTGTTACATGAATCTTGGTATCCGTTACATAAATATTTGAAGGAAATGATAAGTTATCATATAGAAATAAGACGAACTAAGAACACTTAAAAGAATACTGAAGATAAGATAAGGCACAAAATCGCTCGCAAGGGCGGCAATTATTATTGCCTATGTGCAGTAGTGGGCGTCATTGGGCTTATGTGATGATGATGATGATCAATGCTATAATGGGTCAAAAGTAAAAATGAAGGCCCTTGAAACTATTTAAACTGAACTAGGTTTTAAGTAAATAGCAAAACAAATGCAGTTAAAGTCCTAAATAAAACCTAATGAGAAAATATATATTATACTAGCTGTGCCCGCCACTTTGTTCGTTTACAATCCTATTTTTTCTAAAAAATAAAGTCTAAATTAGTCCTTGTGGCATTAGCGACGAAATTGATTGAATAGTTTCGGAGTTTACCTCAAATAAACAGACAGACAGACAAAAAAATTACAGTAACGTATACTATACATAATCAACCCTCTCAGCTCTCTAGTTAGAGGAGAGGAGACCCGAGCCCATCAGTGTGACTTAATGGGTTCCTGATGATGATGATGATGATACTATACATTCCATTTTTCTCTTCATTCAATGTAACGTAATTCCACATCATCAAGATTTAACTCTCAATACATAGTTACGTCATAGAGCCATCTAGAAGACTAGTTGATAAAATCGTCATTATAAGTGAACGGTTCGCAGTTGTTTGTATTTGTAGACCAGCGTACAGGAACTCGATATTGTAGATAAATTGACGCCCACGTAATACTGGCTGCACGAATATGTGGCGGTCAGCTTCAAGTATATCCATGTTCTATCACGATTATCGTAATGCGCCACTCTCGCACTGATAATATTATACTCTTATCATTTTTAAATTACATAATATTGCAGCTACAGGCTACAACTTCCAAAGCATTTTAAATTGATTGTGATTATATATAACACCACGATGCGGTGTCTAGCACGCGTCACGTAGTAAAATACATAAAATTTACTTACGCATGAAATAGAATTCTATTTTCTATTCCACATCGTTTACTTTATAAGCTTTTTCACAATCTCAAATATGACATAATTTATTGATAGACGAATTTATTGAAGCGGTGGTGGCCGAATGGATAAGGAACCTGCATGCATCGGTGCGGTTCGAGTTTAATTCCAACCGGCTCGGCGCGGCAGTACTAATGTGGATTGCACTTTGTGGAATTTATAGATACTACTCAAGTGACTTACTATCTGCTAACGGTGTAGGAAAACATCATGAGAAAACCCACATACAAACCCTAGAAGAAAATTTAAGTGTATGTCTGATTCACTTACCCGCATTAGGCTAGCGTGTATGGATTATGACCTAAACCTCTTTGGCTCTCTAGATAGAAAAGAGAAGACCCGTAATCAGCAGTAGGACATAAATGTAATGAAAACAAAAGCCTAATAATATACAAATTAAAAACAACGCTCTGCAGTCGTATAATTTGTGTAGCCACATTTTACTATTAAATTAAGAACTACATTTAAATACTTGTTCACAAATGCAACATTGGAGTACCTAATTACCTATGGCAGGTGTTGAATTCGTGCTGCAAAAGCCAGGCTAAATTTAACAAGTTTATTGAATTAAATGTTTATCTAAAAGCGATTATTTATGGGCTGAAATTGTAACAGTTAACAGTAGAATGTTCATTGCATCCCTCGATTAAATAACAGTCTATGTGGACTGAACAGTCACGCGATTAATACAACTATTGTTAAATTAATTTCTGGTTGCAATTAAGTGAGTAATTAAAGGGTTATGTGGTTAATTTGAATTTAAATAAATTATATTTATAGCGGTGAGCACTCCTCACCGCTATAAATATAACATTTTATTATAATGTAGGTTATTATTATTGTAAATCTTATTCAGATACTATAAATAATTGTAATAGATACGTACTCGACGTGCTACGTACATTTTACGTAATGCCCAAGGTGTCTTATGCTATAAAATTGACAGAATAAATTAGGATTAATGTTAAAATTTCTGAAATACAGACTCATTAAGGAATACATAAATAAAATACAAAAAAGAGTACGATGATTAAAATGTTCACCTGTCACAAGATAAAAGTGAAAAAAAGTGAATCCTCTTTCTGTTTGCAAATTTTCCGCCGTAAAAACTTCAATCATTACAATTTTCGATTTACGTTATTCATAATTTGACCTTTCATGTTTTATTTATACAACTCCACAGAATTTGAAATATTGTCGGTATTAAATTTCTTTAAATACAGGCCGGGTGGTGTAGGTCCTACGACGCCGACGCCATTCGCGTGCCGCCCCTACGCCCCGCGCACCCACGCGCCTCTACTTGAACAGAATGCTCCTACGCCTTTTGCAATTTATTTATATATATATACACAAGATATCTACTAGTGCTGTATCTAGAATTCCTGGTGAGAAATGAATAGCAGCTGCTATGTGAGTAATGAACGAGTGCTGACTCAGCGATAGGCGAGGACACTACCTGACGAATTACCTACAAATTACAAGTCCTCTTTGTGAATACCCACAATATTCTTTATTGCGAGAGCCCTAGGGACGTATTGTAAACGGCTCGATGTCTGAAAGCTCCATGTTTTTGTTTAGCGACACTATAAATAATAATGTCCTTACGTAAAATATTTTCTCTTATAACTAACAGCATGTTGTCAGTACACAATAGTGAACAATTGAACATAAATCATTGTGTTTAAGATACATACGTGTAATATAGAAGTTTTATGTAAAAGGGGAAGTAATAGAATATTCATCATCAGCAACCCATTAAGTCCCACTGCTGGGATCGGGTCTCCTCTCCTCTAACTAGAGAGCTGAGAGAGTTTTAGGCCATAATCCACTCACGCTGGCCTAGTGCGGGTTGGTGGATCAGACATACTCATAGAATTACTTCTAGGGTATGTGGGTTTCCTCACGATGTTTTCCTTCACCGCAGATGGTAAGTCACTCGACTAGTACATACAAATTCCACAAAGTGGAATCCACATTGGTACTGCCGGTAGGGATCGAACTCGGACCGCGTGATTTGCACGCCGCGCCGGTCCCTTATCCATTCAGCCACCATCGCATCGCAATAGAATATTAAGTCTAAGTAACAGATTATTCGAAAATATGTAAATAAATATAAGTGAGTGGAAATTTAAAGACCATCTTTAGTATAACGCAGTCTTCACGTTGTTCCTAATCTCGGAGGATGTACCCATGTAATGAAATTAGTACTAATAATAATCAGTGTTTCTGTATCCCACAATTAACAGTATAAAATGGAAAATTAAATAAAATAATAAGATAATACTGGTTGGCGAGCTTGTTAAACTTGACCTCCAATTAAGTTCAAACGGTTGGCTATTTTTAGCCGATTATTTTTAGCATTTCCTTCCTATCGTTATTATTTTATTCTATGTTTAGGTTCGTAATATTTGTTCAGTATGCTTATACTTTATTAATAAATTTATTTATTTATACTTTAAAATGGGTAAACTAAAACGGTTTTTTTTCACTTTCGATTTTCGATTCAAAGTAGTATTTGAAGCAGATATAAATTGGAAGAATTCCTTTAACTTTTCTAGTTACATTATAGGTACTAGTTTAAAGTCACCATGAAAACCCACTCAAGCTTCGTACAATTCTGAGGAGAACAATGTTATACATATAATAATTAGATATATAGTATTTACCTATTTTTAAATTCTTTCTCTTTCTGCAGCCATTCGCTAGAGAACGTTATCAAACACCGATTTATTTTTTCCTACCAGCTGCAGCAGGCAAGCGCGCGAGGGAGCCGTTATCGTTCTAATCGAGACCGCTGATGGATCCCACTGTCACTCGACAGATACGACTATTTAATTCCAGATTGCAGTTTTTGTGAGATTTTCATTTTCTAACTACAGTGTGTGGTCCAAGGATTACGAAATATCCACTCGACAATTTAAGCAAACGCTGCTGTATTTATTTGTATAAATTCCGCATATTATTCATCGCAAATTACTGTGGTGACCTCACGACTACAACATTATATTACATTGCTTAAAGATTTTGACCTTTCAGAAGTTCAAGCCCTCATTTAAGTAAAGTTTAGTGATATTTCACCAGTTATGACGATATTCAACTCTTGTAGTACACAACAAAAAAGGGTAGTATCGAACACAACATGTTATGTCGTTTTTGTAGTTTGTTTTCCCCTTGTCGGCCGTAAGTAATTCCCTTATCCTCCAAGAAAAGTTACAGCAGAGGGATCCCTACTTTACACAGGGCTGTAGTTTTTTTACTTTATTTTTGGGAACGTATAATTCTCACTTTACCAAACAGAAAACCCGCTTTTTTTGTTCTCGGCCCTTTTATTGAATTCCGCACTTGGTAGCTGAAGGAAGTTTGTAGTGTGTACCCTAACAACATTCTCCAAATTCCACGTTACCTAATGTGATTACAAAAATACGACTGTCACGTTCATTTTTGGGTTTCGTAACTTTAAGTATTTGTTAGATACTAATATCCGAACATACTTGACGGTACCTACGTGTTGAGTGTGTATCCGAAGGCTATAATATATTTAGAATTTAGTCGTAAAACCTCGAACGTTTGACATGTAATTTTGTGTACTAACTTTAAAAGTTAGTACACAAAGAGAAATAATACAAAAAATAAATCCGCATAAACACATATAACATCATAATAGTGATCATACAACAGACATAGCATTATAGTTTTATTTATTGAAAAGGTTTTTTGTACGAGACGTTGTTTTCTAAAGCTCGTTTCAAAATAACAAATAGTTTTAAGAAAATAAACCGCTGCGGTATCCTTTAGCTAGTTGCAAATGACGTTTTCTTTGTGTTTATCTGTGTCAAACGTTGGAAAGAAAGTCCTTGCAGGTGGCAGTGCAACGTGGGTGTATTGTTCCCCCTACACGACTGACTTACAGAAATACATGTGCTTTGGTACAAGATGAAACTCTACAGCGGGTTTTAAGAAAGAAATACTTCGTTTTATTTGCTAGTGCGGTTTTGTTTTATATGGTAACACTAGCTTCCGCTCGTGGTTTTATGTAATAAAATTATATATTTTAACCTGTGTGTGTATACATCATGAATATAGAATATTTATTCTCTTATTAATATTGTAACTGAAAACACCTACCTCAGTTTTCTCTCTACATCACCCTAAAGTTGACTGGTAGATAATGCTTCAGACATTAAGTTCGCTTTTGTACTTGTTTTGTGTAGGAAGTTTAATAAATAAAAAAAATTAATAACTCTATCTATTGGTGAAAACCGCGTGAAAATCCATTCAGTACTTTTGGAGTTTATCGCGGACATACACGGCGAAGGACTTTATTTTATACTATGTATAAATTGTATAATGTTATAAAACGGAAAGAGCAAGTCTCTAAACTATAATTTCAAAAACTTGTAGGTATGTTACGGTTAAATATTTTACCAGTTATCGTCGTATCGATGTTCACTTAACAAAAAAAAAACACTAAGTACGTATTAAGTTAACATTTGTATAAACTAAGTAGTGCTACATTCTAGAACAAATTAATTTACATCAAATTGATATTGGATATATGTATTTTTTGAAAGCTATATCCGATTTGAAAATATCAGTTTTGATACTCATTGTTAAGTCTATTAAAATCCGGTGATGCGATAAGAAAAACTTTTAAAGTAATATAAAAAATATATAAATGAAAATCCATGTCATCCAGTTTATAAGGGTTCCGTAGCCAAAATGGCAAAAACGCCTATCCGTCCGTATGTCACAGGCATTCTACTCAAAAACTGCTTGACGTATTGTAATGAAATTTGGAGAAATTAAGATTAATGAAACAGAAGCTGAAATATTTTTTTCCGAAAACGTTTTACGTTTGGCACATTGACAGGTTCCATAAAAACACTCTATGATTATGTGAATATTTTCGGAAATAAACGCTCCGATAGCACCTAGTATTTACCCCCCCCCCCCCACCCCCTATATTTTCTAAACCGTAAATCTTATAAATCTAAAACAATCACAAAAATAACGCTGACTAAATACTTCCAACCAAATTATTTTAAACATGATCGTATATAGCGTTTTTGAGTTATTGCCGAAAAACTACGCTTCTCAACAAAAGGACGTAAGCGTTACGCAGATACACTCATTGCTACAGAACCCTACATTGAGCATGCTCCGACATGCTTTTAACCAGTTTTTTCTATTTGCCATTTAAAGTTGTAAGTACAAGTACACTTGAAGTAACAAGGTTATTGGCATCATTACGTCCGTTAACAATCAGGGAGTCCGCCTACGATGATGTGGCGTAGTACCCGTAATAGCATGCCTAGCAAAAAATATACAGGGTTCTTGAGTGGCATTGCCCTCAGTCCTACTGCGAGTACAACCAGTCGACCACTCTCGCCAAATGTAACTCGTAAACATACGCATATATACTCGCACCGAAATCAATGTAGAGTAAACAATAAAAACATTCCACTATCTAATGTTTTTGTAAAACCAATTAATAAAAAAAAATCCTATTATTTTAAAATGTTTATAATAAGAAGTTACAGCATAATGCCACTGACATCAAGAAGAAAAAAAAATATTTTAAATTAAATTCTAAATTCAAATTTGACAGTGATTTGTTTAGCCCGAGTATACCTAAGTACGTTTATGTGCAATATTTAATTACACACACGTTTTATCGGTTATGTTTGATTTTGAAATGTTTATTAACATCGATAACAATCGTAATTACATGTTATTCTAGAAACCAAGTCTTGTCATAATATATCATGACACTTAATATTTTAACGCGCCGCTTTCGCTTACGTCTTACATTTGTTAGGTTTCTGATTATGACGTACAATACATAACATGTTCATCCTTAAGCGCTTAGAATGAACTCAAATACGTAACGATTTCTAGAAATCTAATTTACGAAGAATTACCTCAAAGATTTTTGATAAACTGCGGTCACATGGCATCGTTTAGAGGTATTAAATTTTAATAATAATTTAATGGTCTCAAGCTACCTGGATCTGAGCAATTTTAATGACGGTTAGGTACTGATTGTTCTTAGAAATAAATAAAAATCTTGAAGTCCCTTGATACGTAATATATTGAAGATGATGCTTTGGAACAGAATAGATGGTCTCTATATTTAAGATATTAATTTTGTTAAAATAAGAGCATTTAGTTCTAAGTCTAGAATGAATATTGTTGCAATACTATTTGATTTTCTATAATGTTTTACATTTTGGTTGGGAATAGACATAGCTGAAGACGAAATTTATTGACTTTTCAGTTTGAGCAAGTATGTATTCTCACGGTAGCTTCTTATATATATATTATATTAATAATTTAAACCGTAAAACATGCATTCTTCTAAAATACCATTAATGAAAAAAAAGCCGACTTCAAAAAAATCAACAGATAAGCAACGCACTAAAAAGACCCAAACTGGAATTAAGAAAAAAAACTGTAAATTATGCAACAGGCCTTCAGCTCAGGTATTAGACCTGAGCTGAAGGCCTGTTGCATAATTTACATTATATTTGGTAGCCGGTGGCACCCATTTGCAAATTATAAATCATAGGTCCAAATTTACAAATAAACAAACATGCAAGATACGCGCGAAAAACAATACTCTTCCTTGGGAGTCGGATAAAAAGAAAATGGAATCCATTTCACTGAAACCAAATGGAAAAAGAGAGCATTTAAATCGTAAGTCATTCAGGAAAGCCAACGTAAACATCGTGGCGTGGGATCTAAAAGCGATTTGTCATCCATCACGAGCCTGCGCGGGCCCGCCAAGTGCAGTACCGTGTCGACTGTAACTCATTAGACAATCGATCCTCTGAAAACGACCAATGTTTCTACATATTTCTAACTGCGAACATCACATTTAATGCACCTAAAATAGCCGTTCAACAACAAAAGAAAATGTTGCCAAATTTGATTACGTATTTAGTTCCGTTTCAGATTCTGAATCTCGACATCGACTTCGGGTACGACATTGCAGTCAAATGTTTGAAAATGACAAAATAGCCACACTCAACAACAAAAGAAAATGTTGCCAAATTTTATTACGTATTTACTTAGTTCCTTTTCAGATTCTGAATTTCGACATCGACTTCGGGTACGACATTGTAGTGAAATGTTTGAAAATGACAGCGATTATATTAAAATTTTCAAACATTTGACATGAATATCGTCTTCGACTAAGTCGATATAGCTATTTAAAGATTCAAAGTAGGCTCTCAATGTACAACAGTGCTGAAAATTTGTTTTCGTTTATTATTTAAACATACAGTTTATGTCCATAAATTAGGCCAGATCCATACAAATTTATGTTCATATTGGGTCACCATAATCGCATTTACTTTTGTTTGTTAAAAATAACCATTTAAAGAGTTCACCGGATGCATGCTAAAATAAAACGGATAAAGTCCCTAATTGTACAGTTTGTTCACAAAATTGGAGCAATATTTGTGGCTGTGAACTTGAGTCATGCACGAAATCATGTTTAGCACAATTGGATGAATTGGTCAGAAGGTGAGTGGCCTTGTTCAGTGATGTAGGTATGATAAGAGCAGATGGTCACCGCTTGAGTTATCAATGGCAGTGTTCAAGTGGCTTCTTGAGACCGCGTCTTATTCCCACATGTAAACTGATCTACCGCTGTGGCACTTTTGAGGTCAACGACATTTTTATAAAATTACGTAGAATTGCTCTACAAGTTAAGTTTTTCGAACAACAGAGACATTATTTTTATTTTTCTTACGAAAAGATGATAAAACTTCGTGTTTAACTAGCTAACTTCTAAACTCAGATTAAATAATTTGGTCATAAGTTACGTTTATTTAACATAAAATTTGGTATTCGTGGATTACCGAAGTAGTTGTCGACTGAGTTAATCTTTTAACGTGAAACCTTAGAAACAATTTCTAATTAGAGAGTTCGAATATTTTTCAACACTTCGGTAACTTTATTTGACTCTTGTTCGTGACTTTGTTAAAGGAAATTTGGTATTTAGAAAATTACGTCATTCACGTAACGCCCTCTACCTAGTAGACCAAAATAGAATTGATTCAAAAAAAAGTATCTTTATTCTAGGATAGTTTGGTTCAGTGGTTGACATAGATAGTTGAGCTTAGATAACTAATAATTTTGTATCATCATCTTCTTCAAAAATTGGTGGTGGAAGTGGACTTTTCCACGTCCACATAAAGAACCTACTACTTTGAACTAAAAGGTGTGTTTAGACTTTAAATAAAAAAATCTTTTTACTTAAAGTCTGGTACCAACTACGTAATAGTATGAACGATTCACAAAACCAGATGCTAGTTAATCGAAATAACTAATTACCTATGCAATCACAAACCTGTCTAACGACATTGTATGTGTTTACACTCACTAATGTACAGTAAGCAAGCAAAACTTTGAAGTGCAGATATGCAAATAGAAAATTATTTTTCGGTGTTCAGTGTCCGGGCATTTATACTTCTATAATAATATTATAAACAGGAAAGATTTGTATTTTTGTATGTTACAAATAAATTTAAACATTACTGGACCGATTTAAAAAATCTTTTGCCGTTAGAAAGCTACATTATCACTGAGTAACATAGGCTATATAACACCTCGCTACGGCCAATAGGAGCTGAGCAGTGGCCAAATAAAGATCGACGCAACTTCTAGTATAATATAAACAAATTACTTAGATAAAGATATTGAAATTTCCGCCATACAAATCCAGATATACAATTCTACAAGGTATGAGTTATTGTTTAGTCAATAGGTATGTAACTTGCACTTACATGGTCATAATAATATTATTAATTAATACTTCATAATACACACCATTATATTAACCATAAGCCTTATTTGGAAAACAAAAAACCACAGGGGAATTTACCCATTTATAAACACCACTATAGGTATAGGTCTATAGGCTCATAATAATAGTCACATTAACTAGGTATAATTTAGTTTAATGTTATAAAAATAGTTATAACTACAGACTTATGGTGACCCTATATAATTAATCAGTAGATACAAAGGCCTCTTGCATGTGTGACGAGCTGTGGCCACACCGTGATGCAAAGACTGGTCCACACTGACAATGGACTGTAGAGTATAGAAGTCATTGGGGATGACTTTGCCCAACAGTGGGATGACGCAAAGTAACCGAACCGTTACGAACACATACAGAATAATTGAAAATAGGGACAAAAATTGCCAACCCTTGATATCGTCAGTGCTTCTAATATTTGTTTATTTTAACACTTTATTGCACATAATAAAATAATACAAAAACCATTTACCAATGCGAGCTTAACTTAGTTCTCTTACTGCTTTAAGAGAACTCAATTCTGAGTGTAGAGAACCTTGGAGTGTAGAGGAGATAAATGTAAAGAAGAGAGCATGCATGAAGTGTAAAACTAAAGAGAGAGAAAAAAGAAAGGATTAGTTATTAAATAGACTTACATAAACATACATATACTAACATCACTAACATGCATAATTATATAATAGGTAGATACGTCATAATATATTATTCAGTATGGAAGGCAATATTTGGGTAAATAATTTATAATTATTTATAAATTCATTGTACTTATATTTTTTGTTTTAAATTAATGTAGTGTCTCTTGTGAACTTACAAAATTTATGTTCTCTTTCTCTTACGACGCAAGCACTTTGAAATGCTATTTTTATTTTTGCAAGAGTTGCAGCGCATTTTAATAAATCTTGAGACCATGCTCCTGTACAAGATAGTAAGGCACCTACCTAAACATAAAATACCTACATACTTATGTGACTAAGTAGGTACATACGAAGCGGCCGACAACCTGTGGTCTTTTATTTACGATGAAAATGCGAACGAAATATTTCCATTCAAGTTTTTTAAGTTCGTACTCGAACTTCTTGGTTCTGTTGAATCCTCCTCATAGTGTGATGCGGCGCTTTGTTCGCACACAATGGAAGCGCTGCATGTGTAGAATTGCACAGCCGCATAGCCGCAGACCGGCCAACTCATTGCATCGAGTATATTTGTCAAGAGAACGCCTAGTCGCCAGTCGCTAACCGTGCAACCGTCTTCCAAGCGGTCATTTTCTTACCTATTTATCTTGCAACTCGAGTGCAAGTAATATTTTTTATACTACCTAAATGGTACAATACATTTATAAAATCTATCTGATAATAAGTAGTCACCGTAAATTGTACTAGGTACTAACAGGCACGTTGCAACCTTCAATAAAATGTTTTTTTTTTTTTCAAATTTTGTTGACTTTGGCAATGCTCAAGCGCAAGTGCTAAGAGCTAAAAAGAGTTAGTATTAGCCATAGTAAGCCATTATTTTTCATCTTATTTGAGAATTATGAAATAGCATCGTCAGCAGTCAAGTATGTATTTCATAAAAATAAATCATAATGATCAATACTCACCGCGTATTATGTGAAACCATTCCGATTACCCGACATAAGCAAATGTAGATAATAGCTTCAATTAATAACAAAATATTATCTGACATTCTTGAGATGAGTATTCCGAACGGCTTCCTAACTATGTTCTCGCTGAGTAAGGGTATGTCTAGATACATTTTCTAGATAAATGTTTGCAGGAGAGCCGACCCGAGCTGCTTCAGATAAGCTCTACGGGCATGCAACCTGCTAAATAGGTATGTAGCCGATAAATCAGTGAAGAGAATACAAAGGACTTGTGTACCCACTAAATTTTATCGCCTAGTTTACAAACCGACGCTTCTTATTAGTGAGATAGCTGTGAGCCAAGTTTTCAAAGGTATTCCTTTTAAAAATATTGTTTTTGCTTTTCGTACTCGGGTCGGGAAGCGGGTTCCCAAAAGGGACCAGCACACCTGTTGATGTCGAGTGGATACTGGAAAACAATTCGAGTCCAAATTGTGTTGGACACTCAGCCTTCAATCGCTAAAGGTTATTAAACTTTATAAATATCTTGGTACGCAATATTTACAACATGACTAAAACAAAAAGTAACAATATCAATTCTGTATCATACGATCCATTTTTAAGCTGGTGTGGTAGGTTAATGATTACAATAGTCATTCTTGTTTATTCCTCTTTTAGCAATTATGTAAAAAAATAATTAAAAATATGAAAATAAAAACAACAATAAGACACAACTAGAATCAAGGGCTTACTCTGAATTTCGATATTCCAATGATCGGTTTTGATGTCGCTGTCAAATGTTTAAAAGTGACAGCGACCATATCTAAATTTCCTTACCCCTTCAAGTTAGTTAAAGTATAGCAGTAGGTATATATTAAATTCGTTGAATTGAATGCTTAACGAATAGAATTCTTTAGTGATTTATACTCGTAGGTGTCACAATATTCATATGACGTTAACATAATGTTAGGTATTAGCTGATGTAGCGCGGACACGAAGTAGGTAAGACCGATGCCGAGGGCCGATCGAGTATTGGCCCTTGAGACGAGCGCCCTGCACCCGAGACTCTCGAATACGTACCTAGCGACGCTTTGTAATCACCATTCTCTACTGTTCTCCACCTACCTCCTTTGAACAACCCCTATTGTTAATAATTTATCTCATCGAGATTATAAAAATCGTTTGATATTGTAATGTTACATCACTTCTGAGAGATATTCAAATTGGCCGTATTCTCACGGTTTTTCGAAATATTACGCTATTTTGATTGTTCATTACTAAAACATTGATTCACGGCTCTGAATAAATGAATAACAACCCATTTGATTACAATAAAAGTCGAATAAAGCTGCTATTTTATTCATTTATATCTAAAGTGTGAATTTATTTTTGATGTCGGAAAATCCTATTCTGAAAATTCTTTCAACGCTAATAATAGATAATTGGATCTTAATAACATTTATTTCTCTTTGATAAGATGAATATAAATACATTCTCAATAGAGAACGAAAATCACATTGATTTTGAACGCTTTGGGTGAGAATATTAAATAGGAAATAAATAACGATGGGCGAGATATACTTCGACTTATAATGTCTGTAAGTTTAATGTTAAACTTAAATAATCTCTTATTATTCAATTTTAACGTCTGTTTATCTTGGAAGTAGACACACGGATGCCATTCTATTCACAAAGCTTCATAGAAGTCATAAAAACTTTGATGATATTTTAATCTTGGGACAACAAAGAACAACACCACTGTAAACACATTCTTTGAATCGACTTCCCGAAGTTGAACATTGAAATGTATGCCTCTGCCTAATTTAGTCTCTATCAAAGATAATAAATATAATTATTATAATTGCGCTTATCATTAATTTCGTGGAGTAAGCAGGAGATCACGTCACTAAAACGTGCACAGACATCGTAGTATCTTGATGCAATCAATATACATTTATTGTAATATTTAGTGTAGTATACACAGACGATCGACGGTCGCTGTCGGTCGGCGAGACCTGACCCATTGTCTTTCATTAGGTTTCCTGCCACTTTATTAGAGTATCATTGCGAGAGTAAATAATTGAAACGTGAACCGTATTGTGTCTGTTGTTTTGTTGTTACGGTAAATTAGTTGACAGTATAAACGACTGTTGCCTTTTGCCTTTTATACTTGATTATGATAGCTTTCTATTTTGAGCTAATTGAACGCTCAATTTGTTGTAATTTGTTGTTAGAAATACTTTTGTTGAATTCCAACTTTGTATGTCTGGTTAGTATATATTATTACAATTACAAATGAACAACAGAATAGGCACAAATAATTAAATAAGTCGTTGCTGTCGACGATAAAGTTAGCTTGGTAATTAAGTGGAATTATTTATTTGAAAATACTTGGAGCTCAAATCTTTTATGGATGTTAAACAAGTATAATGAAAAGGAGTTAAATACAAAAGTATAGTATGAAAACAAGAAAGTTCACACTCAATAATGTTTGAATTTGCTCCGTAAAAAGACATTTAACTTGAAGTACGCCACGTAATTAGATTCAGTACATTCTAAATATAGAGCCAATTATCCTGAGAGTTTTACGAATACTCAACAAAGAAGGAGCAACTTAGAATGGACTAACCACAAACTACATTGCGAGATTCAGACTTACCAAAGGGAATGTAAACCAACTTGTTTGTAGTTAAACTTTAAATTGCATTTTAAATTTTGCTCGTTAACATTACATTTACTCATTCAAACGACCACTTAAATTACTCTTGAGTTTCTAAATCATGGTATAAATTAGATACAAGTTACCAATGATGTTATTTTTCTCTTTGAAATCTCTTTACAATAAGAACATTTTAGTTTCACTGCATCTTGTTTCTGATTAAAAAAAGGGATATCTTGTGCCTTCTAGAAAAAGTGCCCTGCAAAGACTACTAATGATAACAAGTTTCGCATTGTAATTGCTAATCTAAAAATGCTCTATTTTCAATTAGAATAGACAATTACAATTACATATTGACTGGCCTGTTGGTCTAGTGGTTAGTGACCCTGACTGCTAAGCCGGAGGTCGTGGGTTCGATCCCCACCCAGGACAAATCTTTGTATGAAGAGCATGAAGGTTTGTTCCGTGTCTGGGTGTAATTTATCTATAATATGTATGTATTTACAAAAAAAAAATGTATTTAAGTAGTATATCAGTTGTTTAGTACCCATAACACAAGCAAATATAATTGCTTACTTTGGGACGAGATGGCGCTGTGTGAATGTGGTAGAATATTATTATTATATATACAACAACTATGTAGTAGCAGCAAGTTAAAGTACTACTTAGAATTTAACTGTAACAAACACAACGTAGTTCACTATTCAAAACACGTACGGTGTGTCTGATTATAGCCATCAAGATGTGGCTACTAAACAGACGTTATGCAAGTGTAATGTTTACGAGAAGTAACGCCTTTGGAAATCGTCGGAATGCCGTAGCAATTCATGCAAAAAGCCAGTTTTAACGGTACTAAAACATATCTATCGACGATTGGTGTCTTGTCTAGCGATTGCAAGTCTCGCATGTGATCTAATTGTGGCATGCGGCCGCTGACGTAACGGGCTTTAGAGCCGGTTGAGTGACCGCATCGCATGCTACCAAACGGCATCCCGAACGAACTAAATCGTCTCCATTTACTACTAGCCGCAGACCGTCAAGGCAATCCTCTTAATTTTGCAACATAACACGGGATGGCTTGACCACTGCACACGCATAGAAATAGAACTACGAGATGCGGTTTAAAAGCAATATTGAGTGATAAAATACGACCTTGACGCTCGTATGATACATATGTTTGCTGTGTTTTGGACGTCTTGTATAGTCTACGTTATGCACAACAAAATAAACCAATGCGCTAAAATGTATAAAGAAAAGATCGGCGCGCCGTACTTCCTTGAAATCTCTTTTTATATTCAATCATCTTTTCAATTCCAAATAAAAATTTTCGATAAGATTTATTATAGACTGGGAGTCGCCACAGCTAAGGGTCTTTTCCTCCTTGTGGTATCATTTTCTCATTAACCATCTTCCTCCATTCGGGCGCGGGTAAACGAACTGTGTAGCGATGTCGGAGTGCGGATTTATCCGGATCAACACCTTCGGCTCGTCCCTTATTTTCTGACTTTCGTCTTCACAATTCGCAGTTAGTTACGTTTGGCCAAGATTTACCGGATTTGTGGTTCTAGTAAGTTTTATGTAGATGATTTTATCCGTAGTTGTTGTATCGAGTAATGCGTCCATGATCGAGGCTCGGCGCAACTTCGTGGAATCGTGTGCGCATCTGCACATCATTTACAATGTTAATGTTGCGTGCTTTTGCTTTGGAAATTCATTAACCAGCCAATATGGAGCTAGAGAAAATTACTTTATTAATTATTGGATTTTTAAACGCACAACGAGACATGAAAGGTTTGAATTGAAGCGCTTAGCATTTTCGTCTCAGTGATTAGCTCACTAAGTTGGTCCCTATGAACTATTTATAAATATTTATTTAACTTAATACGGAATGCTATGCATAGGTACAACATAGGTACCTAAGTAATTTAGTTTGTTCACAAATAGACATTTCATGGCGTTTGATTTCTTGTTCTTAAAATGTGTACTAGAGTCGAATAGAAAGCGGATATTATGTTCATATTTTGTCATTAACATCTCGGAAAATTCAATATATATTCTTGAGCTTTTTGCTTTGCCAGTCGTAATGTAATTTGAAATATATCCTTTCCGTGAAGCTTGAGCGAGCTAGGAACTCTGGGTTAATCTTAACTAAGTTAAAAGTTGCAAGTGCACAGCTCTGACAGCGACCTTTGATATAATTGCACTACTAAATATAGCCTTCTATACATACTCTCTATAGATGTTATATGCATACAACCATTTTAAACAAAAACAGTTTTTAGCGAAACATGCAACGCACTGTTTATAAAACTCGTCGGCTTCAAAGCAAAAACTTTATAATAGCCACAGACACAACAGTGTGGTTGAATAAATTGTAGAAAAAAGCTTCGGAACAGGCTTTAATATAAATTGTTTTAAATGACAGTCTATACAAACGTTTAGTGATTGTTTTCTTTCACGTTATAATTTAGAAGTAGGAGCCAGATAATAGTAGTAAACTGAAATTCCCGAAGCAAGGAAATCAATAGAGATAAAAATATGGTACACCTACCTCATCATCATCATCATCATCATTTCGACCCATAAACGTCCCACTGCTGGGAACGGGTAGTCCGCACTGGGGAACAAACCCTGTGTCATCACGGGGATCATCATCACAAAATACATCCAAACTCGAAACAAATATATGACTCACACGAATATTTGTCTCGTGTAGGAATCGAACGTACGTCACTTGATACGGCAATGTTAGTGGCGGCGAGGCAACCGCCAAGCCACGGTGACAATCAAAATTTGATGAGTTCTTGATACCTTATACTGTGCACCAACACTTTTACAATGGACAATACTAATCACACTGATACAATGATATCGTACAATATCATTGCACTGATAACTTTGTGAACGTAAATAGATTTTCATCGACTCTGTAAAGAAAGAAGAAAAACGATTGTATTCGTGATAGTTAGATAAACAGATGCAAGTGCTAGGCACGTACTCTTCCATGGTACCTCTGCCGCCACCGCTGCACGCGGTTTACGCGCGCCGTGAGTTTCCGAGAAAAACGCCGACTGGTTTACGCTGCCTTCCGTTCAACTTCTTAGATGAACAGCGGAATGCGAGGCGAAATTACTGTTGTTAGAATGTTTTTAATGAGTCCCTATCCTCTTCACATGTGCCGAAGTTTTTGCTGCAAAATTGCGGCTATTTGATCAGTATTTCTTCCACTATGCTTTAAGTGAAACGCTAAAAATCCGATGGTTTTCTTCACGTATATTGCGTTTTGAGTCGAGGAAAGGGGTAGTTTTAAGGTTCAATTTGTATATCCCTCATAATCTTAGTACCTTTTTTGATTTACAGTTCGTGATAACATGAATATATTCATGATTGGCATTTAATATTTATTTAATTTTCGAAGTATATATTCTCACCAACATATTATATAAGGTGAATTTAATCTCTTATCTCATTTAATCTTCGAGTTACCAACTTTGAAGTCTGCAAACTATTTCCCTAGGATGGAATGTTGTCACAGAGACCCGTGTGGTTGCTAAAGTAAACACTTGTGAACATTTATGATTTAAAGACAAGTTGGATTCTATCTCTTTGATAGTTGAGTTTAAATTAAATTGTTATTTTACTTCCTACACTTTTGGTATGCGATGTTATATAATAGTTATATTGATAAAGCGATAGTTATATTCCATTTATTAAATAATAAAACACAATAAGATAATTATCAAGAGATATAGGGATAAAAAGCAGTTTCAAGATTAGAAAACGAAAAGTGATATTAGATAAAAATATCGACAGAATTAATTCTTTATAATTTGTTTCTATTTGACATCACACTTCTCTAAGCAATTTTAGGAATATTTGCTTCAATAAAATTTGTATACATATTTATTATTCATACATTTTTCAAATATTTTCCTTCAAACGCGACTGTGTTCAAATAAGTAAGAGCTACGAATAGAGATTTGCGAAGGATTCCCGTCAAGTCTTCTCCAAAGATTGGAAAGCTATTAAAACAACAAATAAAGAGTTTTATTAAACCTCTTATGAAGTTGTCCCGGTTTGAGTTGTTTGTCATCGGCCAAAGTTCACACGTCGTACCTACAGAGGCTTATCGGTACCTAAAACTTTGCCAAATTTGGATAGTTTAAAAGTTACGGGCGAAAAGTTCATTATAAGTTAACGCCGTTTACCAATTAACTACTTCTTAAAACTTTTAGAGATTTGTTAAATGCTCTGCTTTTAATGTTTCAAAAGAGTTTATTTCTCTTCGTACACATGACTTTTTTGTGTTTCTGGCTTTGTCGATAGCTATAAAATGTAGATGTTGTTTTATTTATTTTCAAATTAATTCTTCTGTAGGTATAGACTCTTCTGGCAATAAAAATAATTAGCAACGTTGTGGAATTCTATTCTTCATTTTCAATTTTCTTTTAATCGATTACCCCGAAAAGTTTGTAAATTTATTTTCAGCTCCAGTAATTTTTGGATCATCAATCAGTAACAATTTTTTTATATCACGTTCTTACAAAAAAACATCACTGGAATAATAGATATCGTTGTCTTGGAGGCCAATAGAGCTTACACTACACTTTTAACGTGCATATTCTTGTTCAGAAAAGCTATAGTTTATATCAGAATATAAAATTTCCTTAATTTACGAAGTAGGAGTATGAATATGGATTTTTTTATTTACCAAAATTTTGCAGGAAATCTGTCGTTCTATGCCGCATATATCAATTGCCACTTGTTAGTATATAACTTCTATAGGTATTTTCAATTTGACAAACTTGACTTGTCAAATGTGTGATGTGAAAGAAAGCATGTTCTCGGTATAGTCGGCATGTAAAGACTATATAGTACTTAGTAGTAACTGGTTATGATAAGGAGGACAGAATTCTTTTAATGTAATTCTCTGTTTAGTCCCGTAATAAGGCCTACTACTGGTAAATATAAACTTTGCCCTAAACATTTACAAACGACAATGTTTTGTTTATTCGAAGTTGATTAAAATGTTTGCTCGTAATCAAGATAATGCCACCAAATCAAAAAGTCGTCGAACTTCACGATAGTATTGATAAAGCGAAGTCATTACTGTTATCTCGTATTATCATCTTAATGACGAAGGTCGAAGATATTTTCTGAGAAACGCCGCTCTAGCGTGTCACTTTCTGACGTCATAGCGTTTTGATTAAAATGTGCGACACACGTACATTCTATATCTATGGCTGTATAACAGTACATACATGTTATTTATTTATTTATTTATAACTTCATACAAAAATAATTTGTACAGGCGGACTTAATGCCTTTAGGCATTTTCTACCAGTCAACCTACCATAGGGTGATGCAGAGAAATGAATGAAGTAGGTGCATAAATAAACGTACCGATAGAATTAGGCAAATTTAATAATACATAATATTTATATAATATAAATTTATATAATATTTATATACATAGATAAAATTATATACCTATAAATAGAATAAAAATACATAAATACTATAAACTAATTATAACAATAAATATAAAGAGTATATGAATACATACGTGAATACATACATACTATGCTATATTATAATATAAAGATGAGTGAATTTCAGTATTATACTGCCACACTATTTAGTCAAAAATAGTTCGTGGACCTTCTTCTTAAACACATAACGGCTGGTGGACTTCCTAATCTCAAGAGGGAGGGCGTTCCAGAGAAGTACGGATTGGATAGGAAATGAAGAATGAATGAAACCAGATGTGTGAGAAGTACAAACAAGAAGGAGATTATAAGAAGAACGAAGATTTCGGTCATGAACGGAGCAAAGATAGTTGAAGTACTTGGTTAAGTAGGAAGGTGGAGAGGGAGATGTTAGGATAGAGTAAAGTGTAGTGAGAGCACGCATATTACGGCGATGAACGATAGGCAACCATTTCAATTGAGAGCGACAGGCAGACACGTGGTCATACTTGCGAAGATTAAAAATAAATCGAATGCAGTTATTTAGAAGACGGTCGAGTTTGTTGAGAAGGTCTGCATTCAGGTCAAAATAACACACATCACCATAGTCGATTTGAGGGAAAATTAAAGTCTGCACAAGCGTTACCTTGGTTCTGTAAGGAAGGAAGTTTTTAAGGCGATATAGAGCACGCAGGGTACCGGTAACTTTTTGGCTTACACTGGTTACTTGTGCTTGCCAGCATAAGGTGGAGTCAATAAGTAAGCCGAGGTTCTTGACGGTTGGAGATAGTTTTATTACAGAACCATCAAAAACTATTGGAGGGAGGGAATCTGTGTCCAACCTGCTCATGAGCCGTTGGCTACCCACAACGATTGCTTGGCACTTTGAAGGGTTTATGCTTAAGCCAAACCTGTCTGACCAATCCTTGATAGATGCTAGATCCCTGTTGACCATATCAATCGCAGACGACACACAGTCAATGCTTGCCTGAGAATATATCTGCAAGTCATCGGCGTATAGATGATAGGCACACTGAAGATTTTGAGTAATGAGATTAATGAAAATTGAAAATAATAATGGAGATAGAATACCGCCTTGAGGAACACCAGAATCAATGTTACACCATTTGGATGACGATTCATTACAACGAACCGATTGCTGGCGACCTCGAAGATAAGTTGAAAACCATTCCAGAGCTTCAGAAGAGACCATGACGTAGGATAGGATGGCAAGTAGGATATCGTGACTGACGGTATCGAAGGCGTTTGAAAAGTCAACCAAAGTCAATACAGTGACTTTGGTGCTCTCCATGCCCTCTCTGATATCGCCAGTCACTTTGAGGAGTGCGGAAACTGTGCTGTGGCCCGGCTTAAACCCAGACTGCATGGGATTCAACAAGTTGTGAGAGTAGATGAATTTTGACAGTTGTTTGTGTACGCAGGCTTCGAGCACTTTGGATAGGAAAGGAAGGATGGATATCGGTCGGAAATGATTAGGAAGAGAAGGATTTTGGATTTTGGGTAGAGGTGTAATGTAGGCACAGCGCCACATAGTTGGGAAAAATCCAGAGTGTAAGGAGAAGTTAATGATGTGGGTGATGGGAGAGAGGAGATGATCTAGGATGGGGGTAATCATACGGCGGCTGATGTTGTCACTGCCCACCGCGTTGGATTTAATAGACAGGATCGTCTTTCTGATCTCATCTTCAGCAACTGGAGAAAAACAAAACGAATTAATATTAGGGCGGGGCAGACCAGCTACGTGATCAACAGTGTGACACTCGGTTTGGCTATCCAAAGAAGGTCTAGAAGAGAAATGATTATTGATATCATCCAATCCGATTGTCACCTGCTGATGTCCATGGCGCTGTCTGCCGATACCCAGAGTCCCCAGGAACTTCCAGACATCGGCAGGGGAAGAAGAAGTAACGTTATTTATGATATGTCGGCGTTTGGCGTTTCGTATCATCTGATTACACCGATTCCTTGCAGATTTATAGGCCACCCAGTTTTCATCGCACCGGTCTCTTTTGTACTTGCTAAAAGCACGGTTCCTACGCCTCATTGCCATGCGCACTCCGGTAGTAATCCAAGGTGCCGGCGGGTGCTTCAGTTTTATCTTCCGTACAGGAGCATGGATATCGTACAAGTCTACTATGGCTTTGTTCAATAAATTGACTTTGTCGTCAGCTGTTGATGCCGTAACTAAGTCGGCCCAATTTATTTGTGAAGCGTCCTTTTGCAATTTTTCGACGTCCATGCGACCAAAACATCGCATGTGCAGAACTTTTATACTGTTATATTGTTTCCATTATATTAACGGAATCTTATTGGAGTTGTTTTGGGTTAGAATGTAAGGAGCCACGTCTATACTAAGTAATAATATAAAGATGAAGAGTTTGTTTGTTTAGTTGAACGCTAGGATCCCGGGAACTACTGGTCCGATTTGATTTTTTTTATTATTGGATAGCTCATTTATCGAGGAAGCTATATAACATCACGCTGCGGTCAATGGCAGCTGAGCAGTGGCAAAATAAAAAATGATGTAAGTGAAGCCCCTCGCGACTTCTAGTATGTGATAGTATATCAGTTGTCTAGTACCCAAGACACAAACAATTATTTTTGCTTAATTTGGGACTAGATGACGCTGTGTGAATGTGTAAAAATATTATTATTATGTATCTATACATTCGAACACTTGTGTGAATAAACATTTATTTTTTATTTATTTATTTATTTAACATAAATAGTTGTGTCTGGGTATGGGTCTGTCATTTGTATCACTCTAGTAGTACAGTCCCTGCAACATGAAATTTGTTTCCTGGGTAGATTTGATTGTCGTTTTAATATTCTAATATAGGGACCTAAATATTAGATAAATCATTGCGATAAACTACATAACGGTGTAAAGGCAATAAACTTGAAATTTATAAGGTGTTGCTATCGTATAATTTCCCATTAGTATGGGACGTTCACATCAAGATAACATAACGAATGGAGTGCATGAATGCTTACACTTAAAGTTTCCCTATCGACACTATTAAAACTATGTAACATTATTATACAGTAATGATGTTGCAAACGTACAGATAAATAACGTAATTAATTATATTCTTTTATAAAATATCATCTGTACACAAAGCGATATTAACAAACTAATAAATATCTCTTTTACGATTACAAGAGCATAAACTTGTAACTGAATGTCCCTCACACGATGGGTCATTCCAACAAAGACATTTTATTCTTTTTTTAAAAGTTAACTGAACTCTTAGAATATTTTGTTTAAATTAAGAATAATATTTTTTGATTTGGTTTTAAAATAAGAATAATACTAGATAATATGGAAAAATATGGTAGGTATTAGTATTTTGTTAAAGAGCCTGTTTCATCACCTTCAAATAAGTGTCTGATATAAACTACCTGAGACTTTTTTGACAGATTTAATATGAAAAATAAGTCAAAAATCTGTAAAGTAAGTTTCATATCTAGCACTTATTTGCCAGTGGTGAAACAGGCGCTAAATGAAATAGAAGAATATTATCGACTGGGGTCCTATTCAGATGAATAAATATAATCCAAACATCGTTTTAGTACAGAGTTCTCAGAACTACAATTAGATCAGCTCCATTTCACAAAAATAATGCATTGCCATCCAATTTACCTAAAATGCATGCAAAAATTTTGCTCAATCAGAAACGGTTTACATTCAACTTCCAAGATCTGCAACTAAAAGGTGTACAAAAAATCTTTTATAATAATTAATTGTAGCAAAATACGGCTATAAAGGCAGATATCCAATAATGTCTGTAAACAAGATAGAGCTGAGAAGGTACGTTTGTGGAGTGCAAATAAAAAAGTGAGTATTGAGTACTAACATCAGTTACTGTTGTGATAAAAATTAATCAGCAAACAGTATTACGGTACCTACTTGAAGCAACATTGAGTAATTAATAATACATTTGCTCTATTCGATGTCAATCTGTACATAGTAACGCATATATCCACTCGATAAACCAATGTATTCATATCAGTACAATAAACGTTCAGCTAAAAACAAAATATTCAACAGATTGCCATTGATGTGTAATATTAATAGTACGTTAAAACGCGGCAGATTGTTGAAAACAAGCTAACTAAATATCATATTCGTACAAAGAAACAATACAATCGTTGTGATTCAGTTGCACTCACGAATATTACAGCCCATTCAGTGGCAAATGTTGTGAAAAATACGCAAGTATATTTTGATGGTCAGGTTTAAATTCAGACATTTTATAACACCCAAATGTTTACACGAGACCTTTCATTGGAGTGCAACATAAAATTCACCGCAATAAAAGGCCTATACAATTTCATTTCAAAAAACTAAACGGCGAAAAATTGGATTGCTCTCGTGGAATTGCAATATTGTTTGATATTTTATCTCTCATGAACATATATGGATAAACACGTAGTTTTCCTGGTTAATAATAAAGCTGAAGTAGTAAAGTGATTTTGTATCTATCCCATACTAGTTTGGTATTGTCGGTTTAAATGCATATTACACGGATTGGGCTCCCCTTACAGCGGCTCCACTCTAATTTGGAAGCAGGAAAAGAATCGTGGAAAATATAGGTAAATATGTAAGAGTGGAATAGACGGTCGGTATAGTATCACAGCAAAAACCGTCGGGGTCTCGACGTCGCTCGGCCGTCGCAGCGCGTCGTGGCCGCCCTGTCACTACCAGCTCTAGATTATATCGCGAAATCCAATTTCGTGGTTTTGTTATCGCTCTCACAGGAAATTTACTAGATTATTTTCTTCTAATGAAATCTAAGTATTTGTGAAATTTCAAGTTTAATGGCGTCTATTAAGTTTAAATTTTTAAACCGGTTTAAAGGCAAGGATAGCATTTCAAATATTAAAATTAGACCTCAACTTCTATTATGAAGCAGTTATAAGAAAACGATGGCTTGGCGCATTAACTGCCATAGGCAAATTAGTCATGCAAGCTTACCTCGGTAAAGGAATAAAAATAGAAATATGCAAGACTTGAGGTTTCACTATGTAGATTTATTATTGGATACAGTTGTACCAGTTAGAAATATTATTTGAGAAATGAATGTAATGTCAACGACGACGGTATGCTACCCGGACTTTGGGGTTAGAAGATAAATGAGCACTCGTAATGCATCGTATCAAAAACTTTTAATAGAAATAACACAAAAATGAACGTTTTTCGTCTAGAACTGCAAACTATAGAGTCGGAATAAAATAATTATTGAAGGTTGGTTTTGCAAGAATTATTTAAATGCAGCTTCCTCTAAAACCTATCTCTGTTCTGTGGCAGCTTTAAATTTCCTTTCCAGAATGGGCTTACAAATGATTAAACCGTTCATTTTGGTTCAGAGGATTCGAGATTAACTTGTACGTGCAGAGCAGCTTCATGCAAAGGACATGTGTTCTAGTAATTACTTAAAAGATGTGGTTTCACTTAAAAGGCTTCATTCATACATGGTCAGTAAATGACTACTATTTAGTTCTTAAAATGTACTTACTGTATCGGAATATTATAGGTAAAGGAACCTTTTTTATTAGATTTTTTTCGGTTAAAATTAGCTGATATTCATTGTTTTAAATTGTTACCTACAAGGTGTTTCGATTGGTACTTCACCGTCTTAACTACGGCTTTCACGATTGCTTTTCTTAAGTTCACAGAAATCTGAGAAACATAAACTAAATTATGATAGCATATTATTATTACTAACGCTTAAAAGCAGGTGACTTTTCTTGTATGTGCTAGAAAAAACATTACCCTCCTTTTTGGCAGTCGGGTAAAAATAATGATTTTATTTGTGCCTAGTTAAATAGCTGTCCTTCTAGGTTATTCTCTAATTATACTTATTTATTATATTGAACACAAAAACATTATGTGCTTGATTTGTGATAGAACACAAAAGTTCTAAGAGATTATTTAAACCTGGCTCACTCGCTCTAGGCTTACAAAGCAAGCGTCGTTCTGCGGATTAAAATTACTTTGTAGCTTCTACCTGCATATTATCGCAGTCGGCGTCCTTACAAAGTACTGTATCACGTTTACTCCAACATCCATTGGGGATTTGTTCCGGTATAAGCTTAGTAATATCGCAAAAAATACGTGAATAAGGTCCTATTACAGGTTAATTTAATTAACGATTATTTTAATAAAATACATATTGCGCTGTCATAATTTACACGTTTATGTTTAGTGGTTAATTTATGTTCTGTATAATGTTAGTTTGTGGCTTGATTGACGTCATGTACATCTACGTATACCCGATGTCTATTCATTCAGGCGCTGTTTGACTAGGTAGCGCACGATTCCGCTAACATGAACAAAATTGAATGGCCGCTTGAGAGTTTTTGATATTGCTCATCGCGTATGCATCGCAATCGTCTATATCTCGTGTTTTATTCGCAGCAGGAAAAGAATTCTGTAAAAGCTTTTATGCTATCTTGTTGAAGTTGATGTCTCTCAATTTATTCGATATTTATATAAGTGATGGGAACGTTATAACGGAATAGATTTTACTCAGTTTTTGGTAAGATACACATTTGGTTTGTTTTTTGTTGTATACAAAAAAAGTCACTATGAAAAAAAAATGGAGCACATTAACGCCTCTACCAGGAATAGATTCAAACTCGTTTTCGCGAATATGACGTCTAACAGAAACCATTATCAAACAGATAGTACTTATACATAGTAGAAATCTTATCGAACAAAAACATTTCTCTTTAATGTAATATATTATATGATAACATTGGCGTAGTTGTGATAAGGATTATTTAATGGGAAACAAAGGATTAGGTACTTGTTAAGTTATGAGAATCGATAGGTACATCGTTGATTGATTGGTTATTGTTAAACTGGCTTGTACCTCAACAGATCAGATAAAAGATAGTTTATTTTTGAAAAAGAAAAATTCCTTTATTAATTTTTGTTACGGAACTCCAAAAAATACCAACGATAGACCTACCGTCCAACAGACAGGATAATGTTCGATTCGATGTAAGTACGAGTATAAAAGAACTGGCACCCGTCCCAGGTTTTAATTGGTCCCTAACAGTTGCGTAGACAGTTTTTTTGTCTAACAAATACAAGTGAAAATCCTAAATATCATAGCTACATAATTTCGTCTGGGTAATATTGTATATTGTTAATAAGTAAGTACCTAGTATAAAGGCTCATTGGGAAGCGTTAGGTTAGGCTGCCAGCAGGAGTGACTTGAGGCTTTTCTTTTATATCACGACGGCGCACAGTGGGTCGAAACTGCTATAAAAGGGACATAGGATTCTTTTTTACAAAATCCACTTAAAAAAAATACCTATCGAAAGATCTTGTCATTATGATCAATAGTTGTTATTACACGTTTTTCTCTAAAAGTAATAGTTTGCCTGGAAAAAAATATTTTCTGTTTTAGTTGTATGGAATGAAACAGAAAGTCCTAAAATTTGGCAAAGTCTTGAAAGGTCTTGCTTTAAAACTATTATAGGCTTATTCTTTGGGTTGTTAGCTATAGTTCTACGCTTTCAGCGCGCACCCATATTTGCCCGTTCAAAAGATATGAAGGTCAGTAAATCGATAAAAAAAATAAGTAAAAAGTACTTTGTATTGATAATATAATTCATAAAATAATTGTGTTACATTATAATACTAATTATTCAGTAATATTAATAATTTGAAACGCATATTTTATGAGAAAAAGTACTTACAAAAACACATTCAAAAGTTATGAGGTTCAGTAAAATGAAAAAAAAATTAGTAGGAAGTATTTTTAAAAAATATCATTGCTAATATAATTGTGCCGCCCGCAACGTGACGTCATTGGGCTCATATGATAATGATGATGATGAATATAATTGCCTTATTTTTAAATAATTATAATTCAAACATGTTAATAATTTGAAAACATTTATTTATTGGAAAAAGTACTTACAAAATATAATATATATTCACAAAATTAAAAAATAATAACCTATAAAACATAAAAACAAATGGCTTTACGATAATAATAACTCTAATTATAAAACTAACTCTAATTCTACTCTAATAAAATTATTCACTATCACTATCTCATAAAGTATGTACATCTATAAATTCTAATTCAGGGTCAGTTGGAAGAGATATCAAAAGCTCGACTGCTCTTGGTAAGAGAACCATTTTTGGTTGTTTCAGCATTCTTGGCCTAAGAAAGGTCAGTTTGGATCAGATGACAAGAGAAGATTATGCAAGATATCTTCATTTGTTGCTGTTCTACTTACTTTTCTAGAATGGCTCTCTCTGTATTTACGAAAGTTTTTATTTCGAGCCTCTGATGCTTCTTCCGATAGTTTCCCGATGGGTAAAAGTCCAAAGTGCTGTATTATATTGCATTATATATATATATAAATATAAGGCAATTATATTAGCAATGATATTATAAAAAAAATACTTCCAAATTATTATTTTTTTCATTTTACTGAACCTCATAACTTTTGAATGTGTTTTTGTAAGTACTTTTTCTCATAAAATATGCGTTCCAAATTATTAATATTACTGAATAATTAGTATTATAATGTAACACAATTATTTTATGAATGATATTATAAATACAAAGTACTTTTTACTTATTTTTTTTATCGATTTACTGACCCTCATATCTTTTGAACGGGCAAATATGGGTGCGCGCTGAAAGCGTAGAACTATAGCTAACAACCCAAATAATAAGCCTATAATAGTTTTAAAGCAAGACCTCTCAAGACTTTGCCAAATTTTAGGACTTTCTGTTTCATTCCATACAACTAAAACAGAAAATATTTTTTTCCAGGCAAACTATTACTTTTAGAGAAAAACGTGTAATAACAACTATTGATCAAAATGACAAGATCTTTCGATAGGTATTTTTTTTAAATGGATTTTGTAAAAAAGAATCCTATGTCCCTTTTATAGCAGTTTCGACCCACTGTGCGGCGGATGGTAGCAAACAAAAAGTTATAGCCCGATGGTAAGCGGTAATGGGCGCCTGCAACTCTAGGAGTATCGCAAGCGCGTTGCCGACCTTTTAAAACCACTAGACGCCACAACTGACCAATAGGAACACGATTATTATACGGCATTCAAAGACTTTATGCAAAAAAGAAAAGATTATTTTTATTTTTGTGAAATATTTCATAACTGAAGAAAAATAAAAACTTTAAAACCCAGCCCGTGACCACGATCGGTGCAATTCGATCAAAACGTCGGGCAAATAAATAAGGTATTTACGATTCCTTATGAACTAAAGAAAAAGGTTATAAATGGAAATTATCCATTAGATTATATAAAAAGAACTTGTAAAGTTAATATGATATTTTATGAGGGCAATATATTGAAAGGTGACGATATTATGAACAAGATAAGAAGTGCCTGTAGGTACCTTTCTATTACGTTATGCTTTTATACTGATGAAATATCGATACATTGACAAAGCTATTTATTCATTCAGATAATTAAAGGATTATATTTTGCGGTAAATAATTCAAAGACATATTTTTTTCAATATTATTCGTCATAAATATAACATTAGCTGGACTAAGCAGTGAAATATTAAGGTTGTAAGTATATAGTGTTAAATATCTTATTGAGCGACACATCAATACAAAACGTAGTGACTGCCACTCCCATTTTCTTTGAAAAACCGTACTTGTATATTATGTGGCACACAATATAATAGGAAAATATGATTTTAAATGTATGTCTGAGGAAACGCATAGTTACCTTACATAATGACTAAGTATTGCTCAGTTAGTTATTATTATAAACTGTTGAACTATGTCTTTATTATGATATGTTAATGCAGGACTTATGTTAATGAAAAGTTTGGGGGGGGGGGTAATACGTATTACATAATCGAAAAATATATTATATTTAAAATAAGTAAATTAAAATATGTTTTCTTAATTTTGTTGAAGCTTAAGGGTGCCCTGAAAATATTATTTGGGGTTCGCGGAGGCTCAGCGAAGTATAAGGCGAAGAAGGACGCATTTGTTATGGCGCCTCAGTTTGAAGGAGTATCTCTCCCGTTGTCCGAAAGTATTGGGATCCTCGGCGTTAATATCTCGAGCAAAGTCCAGTTTGGGAGTCATTTGGAGGACAAAGCCAAATTGGCGAGCAAAAAATTGGGTGTCCTGAACAGAGCGAAGCAGTACTTCAAACCTAAGCAGCGGCTTGTGCTGTATAAAGCACAGGTTCGGCCGCATCTGGAGTACTGCTCTCACCTCTGGGCAGGAGCTCCCAAATACCAGCTCGACCCACTTGACTCCCTCCAAAGGCGGGCTGTTCGAATCGTCGGCGATCCCAATTTGACGGACAACTTAGAATCGTTAGAGCAACGGAGAGACTTTGGGTCACTCTGCGTGCTCTATCGATTATTTCATGGGGAGTGCTCCGATGAACTTCTAGATTTGGTGCCTTTCTATCATCGCACCACTCGACGCCGCTGTAGGCTTCACCCGCACTACCTGGAGCCCATACCGTCAAAAACGGTAAGGTTCCAGCGATCATTCCTCCCACGTACGTGCAGGCTCTGAGGTGAACTTCCCACAGCGGTGTTTCCTGAGCGCTATGACATGTCCTTCTTCAAACGAGGTTTAAAGAGAGCTATTCTCCAAAGGTAGGCAGCGGCTTGGCTGTGCCCCTAACATTGCCAACGTCCATGAGCGGCGGTAACCACTTACCATCAGGTGGGCCGCTTGCTCGTCTGCCACTTCAGGCAATAAAAAAAAATAAGGTTGGGAAACCCTGTGTTAATGCATTACAAACATAATGTCTTAATTTCATGTTTTATGAAGACAAAAAATAATGTTAAATGACATGGTGGGTAACTATAGTTATGAAGGATTTCTTACTTTCAATAATATCGTAATTTTAATAAGCAGCAAAGGTTGGAAATAGTTTAACAGACACAATAATTGTGTCTGATAAACTATTTACAAATTTACAACCTATTTAATCATTGCTGCTTGTTGTGTATTCTGAAATATAAGTATAAGGTTTAGCGTTATCTCGGCTGCCTATGATTTCCAAACTCTTAAAACTCAGTTACGATAAAAGAAAGTAACATTAGTAGGTACAATCTATAACAGTTCCGGTCGCAGCGCCATAAGTTAAAAATCGCGTGCGTGACGTCAGATTACACAATTTGTAGCCACGCCACGGGTGCACGCAGTTTTTACTTTATTTTAATAATAATATTGATATGATTAAAGATTAATAAGGCAATATTGTTATGGACATTACGTAAGTTGTACATCTTTGTCGAGGCGAGGTCAAATTACCAACTCATAAACTAAGTATATGATTATAATTATCAATCAGAAGGATTTTTTTCACCACTAGCTGATAAGTGTCTGATACTCTATCTAACCAGACAAGCACTTTCTACTTAGTCCTGCTCAGTTTTAGTGAGAAAATGCTGTGCCTGTTGGTGTGGAAAACTAATCTCGCATTTTTTCACGGAACCCCAATATTTTTTACAAAATCAAAATTTACTTTTGTGACATTAGCTATCCGCCAGTAAGTAACAACCCGACAGACATAGACAGACGGACAGACTGACAGAAAACCTTTTAAAAGTGTATTTTTATTATAAGTAGCATACATACTTCCATAACTAAAAGGCTGTTATTTCAAACAGACACTTTTCACATGTTATTTCAAACACACAGTTCTATTGCGCTATTCCAAGATGCGGATCAAGACCCCTGGTTTCTATGGTGCTAAAGCCTGGATTTAAACGGCACAAATTACGTCATTGTGGCACGCCAAGTTACAATTTTACGACCAATGCACATTGTTTACATGTTATAGAAAGCAATGCACGGTTTTACGATTGAAAATTAACTTGTATTACACATTTATAAAATTTTCGGCTTTTGTTACGAGTAAGTTTGATTCAGTATTTAATTTTGTTCTGTTCCTTTGCTTTAATCGGTTTTAGGATCTGCAATCTGTATAAACAGTCAACTGTTTATTACTTACTATTATTATTGTTTTAAAACTAGGCGTCCAATAAGGGACTCGCCAAATTATTACCGAATATCCTCCAATCTTGTAAATGTATGTAAACTGCAAGTAATTGAAAAGTGTACTAAACAGAAATTTAAGAAGCATCTCGAAGGTCAAGTTTATAAATACAGTGCACTCCTAGTGCATTCCATGGTTTCAAAAGGAGGTTTATGCGATGAATCGCTTCACTATTAACGCGATGGCGAAGCAATATCTCGGTGTATTTCAAAAGAATAAAAAGGGAAATAAAGTAACTTGTATGGCGGGTTGGTTGCAAGATGCAGAAATCTGTGCGGGGCGTGGGCGTGGGTTAACCGGTCTAGACACGATGAACTTTAAGGATCCGACAAAACAAAAATAAAAGTTTCGCTATACCGCGACACCGACCTGGGGACGTAGGGCTTAATGTATGCTTTCGGTCGCGGAGCTGATTTACTACATTCTACTGCGCCATATTCACATAAGTTTTAAAAAAGTGCGAATAATTAGATTGTATCAAATTATAAATATCATCATATATAATATACTATCGCATCAGGCAATTTCCTTGAAAGTTACACAAACAAAGTTTATAAACCAATAACACCCTTTTTAGTTGGGCTAAAAATAAATCTGGCGTTCCAACCATCGTATTCCAATCTTCGGCATGTTATCTTGAAGAGGGAAAGTGTTATTCGGATATCGGTGACTCGTAAGTTTGTAAACATAACCCAGTGTATAGAGCATACAGGACAGCCAGTGAATGTGTAAAATCTGTTGCACGTTACAATTGTGTGCTATACAATGGACCTAGTTTATTGTGGTATTCTTAGACTAACTCTATTAACTACGCCACCATTGCTGATTCACTTTTGCGAGTTTAAAGCTGACATTTTGTCGTAAGTTGATGTCCTGGGTAAAATAGTGGGCAGATTTTATGTTTAAAAGGAAAAATAAATTGTGTCATAAATCAGGATTTTGATAGGTAGTTGTTTTGATTTCCTTATGACGCGGACGTACCGCTTCAGAATTGAATGTATTTTTGAATCGTGATTAACACGAGACTTATCCGTCGCAGTTTTGGATTTCCGATCAAAAGCTGGTCAAATGGGATATATTAATTAGCATTTTATTTAAAACCGTCCATATTTGGTAGTTTTATTGGATCTTCACTTTACAGTAAAAATATTGCAGATTTTGTTTCCTTCAGCACATCTTTTGAATCGTTAAAACATTTTGTGGTATTTCTATCGTTCCTGTCTCAAAATAAAACAACTGGAATGAAGACATAGTCAACAGAGACCACAGGAAGTGGTAATCATTTGTGCAAATACAATTCAATTTAATGAGATTTTTCTAAAAGCACAATGAACTCTGTCGGAGTTTATTGTGAACTCTCTAGAGAAAACTCTAATTTACCTCGAGTGGACACAATTGGAAGAAAACACAAGAGAGGGCGTCGTGGCGGATTAGATTAGCGCAGATAAGATTAGTGGCGTCGCGAACGCGCCGCGCTGCAGCCACCGTCTACCATATGAACCGGCTAATTACAAACTCCACCCACTGCGTTTAACGCAACTGATTGATTCAATATACATTTTTCTTTCAGACAGTTATTGTTTTGTTGGAGAATTACAACTTTTTTCGAGTTTCCCATTTTCATCGTTTAGTTTAAGTTTATGTAGATTTCTAGTCCTACGTGAGGATTTATCGCTTTGAGGCGCGGACCGGAGTTTCGCGGGCTGGACTCGGGCGGGGCTGCACCCTAATGCAATGATTCATATTATTCGGTTTGCGGGCGAGTTGAACGTCTTCCATTATTGTCATTCATCGGAGGAAGTGGGCGGCGAGGGGCGGCGCGGGTGCAGGCGGTAGCCCCCCGCTCGGTATTCAGTCGCTCGCCGACACTCTCGCCGTCAGCACGCGAGAGCCGCGATGCAAGTAGCCTTCGCTTGACGCATTCAGTCGCGATCCGCGTGTGTGTGCCCTCTCCGTGATCCGAGACCGGAGCTCGTTTGAACCGCGTGCAGTGTAGCAGCAGCCAGTGCGCCTCTTCGGATCTTGCTACGTTCCGAGCGGAGCGATCAGCCGGAGTACCAGCACGCGGCATCCGACGGCTCAGCTGACCGGCGCGACTACTGCCTGCGAGCGCACGGTGAGTGCGATCGATCACTGCATGCACGCGCTCCACATCACATTGTGTCTATTTCGAGTCGCTCGCGAAACAGCTCCCGATGGATCGCACATCACCACCCACCGCGACAGCTGCCAAAGGTTGATGATTTTACTGAGGAATAACGACTTTTTGTCAAGTGTCGTCGCACCGGTGCAGCGAGCGTGTTGATAAACAGTGTCGGTTTACTGCGAAAATGGGCAACGAGGTGCTTCGATTGTCCGTGGAAAATCGTTTTATGTTACAAGTTGAATCGGTTGTCTTCTGTTACTAAGGTGAAATCGTTATGGAACTCGAAACGTACACGTAGCGAGTGTACAACGTATTATTATAATAGTGTATTATAAGTGAACCGACGTCCTCTCGGCGGTTTCCCCTCGCAGTCCGTTCATCGGCCAGCGCCAGCTGACTTCCCGTCGAATTGCACTCTTGCGCAAAACGTACGTCTAGTGCGCCGTACACCGCCCGCCCGACTTTCCCCCCACTATTTGCTACTCCCTGCAACATGTCATGATATGAGTATACCTAGCAGGCACTCGATAACTCATTCGTGAAAATAATTATTGAATATTGTAGGTACCTAGTTGAATAATTATATTTCAGACTAATTCGATTTGCGCGATGCCCTGCCTGCTACATAATGATTGCGTTAATGCGCAACACCGGCCTGTTTATGAACATTCTAATAACATTATGACATTCATATACCCGATGGATAGACGACGCCGTTATAAAAACTATAGGAGAAATTATTTAAAACACTATACAGGTGGTTCGTACAAAGGCAACAAAACTTGTTATCTCTTATCAATCTGCTCTTGCGAAGGTCGTGCTGATATACTGATTCCGGTAGTTACCACTCATGTTATGAATAGATACATAAAGAAAATGAAAAAAACGTTGAAATTTGGAGTATGAAACAAAAAATTACCTAATATTGTATTAAGTTTTATTTTCACAACACTTTTTTACAACACACAAAAAATTAATCTGTCAATGTGAAATGGATGATGTCAAAATGTGCCGTTCGAAAACGATGTTCAACATCATACGTTTTGACAGGTTTGTTTCATACATTTCACAGTTATGAATTTATTTTCAAATGTTAACCAGTTATTAGATATTAATTAAAATACTAGGCATCCAAACGTTTAGATATTACCTCAATTTAATTAATTATGTTTATTTTTTTTGCATTATGTAAGTACCTACATATTTTGTATTTCTTTTATAAACTTTTTTTTTAAAAAGAACGTTTTTAATCAAATTTACGATTTTTTACAATTAGTTAAATCATAAATAGGCGTATCGAGGCAAGTCAATTAATATAGATAGGTAGGTAACTGTGTGTACAGACCCAGTCTTAAATGATCTGTTCTTATAGTGTAATATAAAGTAGGTACTTAAATATCATAAGTATACATTAAGTATACACATAGGTACTTGCCCACTTTACTTACTTACCGAATTGTTTTGTTATCCTACGACCAACATTATAAGTTATGTACCTATAGTGCAATAAATGTGATAACTTTTTATCAGCTTCAAAAATCTAAATGTTTTAGTTAAGTAAGTAGGTAGGTACCTATTGATAAACCTAACATGTAGGTTCAGATTTTTCCATTACGTTTAGTTTTTACACCTATTTGTCTTTTATCTTTTAGTCATAGAAAACTATGTACCTAGGTAGATATCTATTTATGCAAGTATATAGAAATACATATAACTAACTTAGCTTATTAAATAGGTACCTAAGTATATAAATAATTATTAATATTTCTATGTAGCTAGGTAGGCACGCTAACGAATACTGAATTTATTAGACAAATCGTTATTGCAGATAAGATTACATTATTTAACAAATTTTATTCTAACCTCAATCCAACCCAACAAAAACAAATTCAATAAGTCTCGTCGTCACAATAATGAGTCACAAAATTATTTAGGTATTGCTATGTAAGCTACCTACATAATGGCAGACAAAACTCCACGGAAGATCAGGGTCAAACGTTTTAGGCCACTTTTAATTTTATGAACCTGTCATTATTGCCTTATCTCATAAACACTCGTAATTTTTCTCGTAACGACTGACGATAAAAATTTTACTTGTTAAATAGGAACTCAGCTCAGATAGGTAAACAATATAACAAATCATTCATTCATTATTTCATATAATCAAAAACAATAACATTATTATACTCAATACGTACAATATTTAATACTTATTGTAGTACCTAGTTTGATTACATTTTAGACTTTTGTATTAAGTATGGAGCTTTCTGAAATTATGGAGCACCTTTCAAGACCCGTAAAAGCCATTTAACCTTATGTGCAAGTATTAACTAGCACAAGACCATTCGAACAGCAAATGAGAATATTTACCGAGTTAAAGACAATTTTCTTGCAACTAGATTTAGGTACAACTCGATAATTAGACGGATAATAACTACCTAATAAAATTCAATATCAGTAAAAAAAGGATAGGATAAAATATAGAACGCCTTCGAGTTTTAGTTCAGAACAAGTGCATGTGGCACAGATTTCAAGAACAAGAAATATTTGGTGACTGGAACATAAATAAAAATCGTCCTATTGTGTAGCTAACCTGAGCTAACTACGTCCAAAAAGCAGCACTGATAATGCACGCGACCATAGTCATTAATTTGAACTGATAACAGTTTAAAACTTGTAGGTAACCAAATCGTCGACTAATGGGTCATTCCATTGTCATCAGGTTATTCAACATCGAAGAATGCGTTCGGCGCATTAAGGGCAAATAGACTCCCGTATCTCCAGTACAAAAGAGTATTGACACAGGCAGATAAGCATATCTGAATGTACACTAATGTAGGTATCTGCGCGGCTGGTGTACACTCATTGTTCCGTTATCATTTACGGTTAACGCATTATGTGGCTGATAAGCAAATAAATGACCATTCTCGACTCAAACTATAAGACGTCTGGCTCACTTGTTGCTGTCCTTTTCTTGTAAATAAGTTTTATATCATCATAACTTGCTATGGAATTGGTTGCAAAAATATTTTCTTGAAAACGGAAAGTGTAGTCTTGTAAGTAGGTACAAAATTTACGGAACCATTTTCCGAATAGTCCAAAAATCGATAAGATATTCTGATAAAAGTTTGCGTGTTCTTATAAGCTTCTAGTAAAAATGGGGACTTATTTGGAAATGTTTCAGAAATACCATTTATGTAGCCGCTACACAATATACTTAATACAATTCTTATAGAGACAACATTCTCCAAGAGAATAAGGAATTAGGTACCTACAGAAAAGTTGGACCGGTTTCTGAAAGATATTCAGTGAACGTCTTGGCTACGGCTACGAATTTTTTGTAGAAACTTAGTTATTCGTGGTGAAAACTGTGGAGAGAGTAGTGCGATAGTGATAATCACAGATGTCAAGAATATTAGCAGCAATTTTTATAGTTTAGCGATGTGATGGCAGCGCGTGCGAGAGTGGCGTGTCGGCGACGCTGGGACGCTCGCTGGCTCCGTTCGTTCACTTCGCACCTAGGCTATATTTAGTGGCAACGTCGTGCGACGGCACGGCGACGTGGCACGGCTGCGGCTGCGGCGGCCCGCACACTGGCTGCACGAGGAATGCAGTCCGCCGAGCGCCTGACCTACCACAACTTCGCGCTGTCACAGTTTCGGCGCACGCACAGCCTCTCACCGCGTCTCGCATCAGGATGCCGATGCCCGATCCGCCGTGGCACACGTACGCCACGTCTTGCGCTCAGTCTGCCAGCGACGTACCGTTGCGTTGTTGAGATTCACGCTCGCTTCTCGCCATTTACGACCACACTCGTAAAAGTACGTTATATGTACTTGACACCAATTAGATTTCTCCGAAACCGGTGGGTGAGGCTTGTTGTTACTGGTATGCAGCTAAATCTTACAGTTGTCTTTCGTTTCAAAAACATTGCGTCTATTCATAAACTAACAAAAGTATTCAATCAGCTACGTAAGTCTACGCTCTACGCCTTCTTTGAGTCTGAACTTTCTGCTGACGTCAAAAAATGTACCGATTGCACCGAAGCCTACATATTTTTTTTAATTTTCAATTTGTACGGTATAATATAGTCATTTAAAACAATAGTTTTACATCAGACTAAATTATGTTAAAAAACGAATAAGGTCTAAATTGTAAAGGTCAATTTTATTGTGTATTAAAGTATTCTGTAATACGTACCTAATATTTATTCCAAAGTTGGAGGATGATTACCATAATAATTTGTGTCATGTCATGTCGTTCAGCGAATACTATAATATAGGCGACGGCGACGAGTGGAGACGGAGATCAGAGCTACATAGCGCTGAATAAACGCTGAGTAGTGCGTCGTTGGTCTGAAGTGAAGCTGAGTAGTGTAGGGGTGAGTTGCGCGTCGGCCGCGGTGGCGCGGTGGCGCCGGCTAGGTCAGACGCCGCTATTAGATCCGCAGATTGATCGCAACTCCGTCGCGCTTCTTGTATAGACGTCTTATTTTATTCACCAAACTACTAGCATGACGCAACTGCTATTTTTGATATTCGTTTAGGCTTTATGTAAGGCTTCCTGTCGCGTGCCAATTAGCGTCTGATATATTATTCCTCTGTTCGGCATCAGCGAGGCCATATCTCAACCCTGGCCTGCATCATGTACTACCAAGGTTACATTGTGATAAAGGATTCTACGTTGCATCAACCTGCAGTCTCTCGGTAATCATTACTTTAACACATATTAAGTGCTAAATGCTTAACAATTTTTTTTTCTGATCTGCCCTTCATTTAAATCAAAAACTTCGTCTTCTATGTAAATGTTTAACTTTTACGATTATTGCTAGATACTCAGGTGTTATACGGGTTCCGTTTTCAGCATGTCACTTTGGTACGTGTGATATCGAGAATCGAACATTATTTGACGTCATAAATAAAACACACAACTTTTATTACTTGTTATCGCAAATATTTGCAGCAATTCACGATAAAATAAGAGGTGCTTCGCGAGGCGCGTAGATAACCACTTTTATATTAGTTGCTAACTCCACTTTCTGTCCTACAACTTTATAAAATAAAGATTAAACAACACTAGTTGATTTAAAACCTACTTTATCTTCAATTTATTTATAGTCCGCTCAAATTGTATTTAGAATACTAGTTTTAAGTTATGGTATGGGTAGATACTACATAAGTAATTGTCCCTTTTCTTATGTAAGTCACGTTTCTAGTATTGGCCTTCTGTTTGCAAATTCATGTCTTAAAAATTTCGGTAAGCTCAGTTGAACGGTGTAGACTGAAAGATAAACAACGTACACAAACATTAGTTTTATTGGCAGTTCATGTAATCTACTTTAAGAAAGCCTCTCATATCTCATTCTGTCCACGCCTACACAATCTTGTTCGAAATGCTTTTTATCTTTAACAAATCTCGTATCGAAAATTTTATTATGCATGCAGTTTGCAGACGACCGTAAAATTTGTAGTCATCCATTTTTAGCATTCCCCATGGTTGGTAGCTTGTCGTAAGACCTGTTTTGATTTGGCATTTTACGATACATAATATATTAAAACTGGTTAAATCGTTTTCCCGGTAGACATACAAAGTAACGAGCCTTTTCCATTATTAAACGAGTAAATGGTCGGAATGTCTTTCTCATGTAACGCGGACATAACTCACGCGCATTTTAACAAATTTATAGCCACTAAACGTAGCTACATGTTTTAATACTGTAACGCTAGAACATAACCTCACATTAGTCACAAATCTAGAGCAACTTAATACAAGTAGAAACTGAGTGTGGAACACTAAATCCGTGTACATTACACGAAATTGCACATAATTCTAAGACGAACATTTCTGTCGAAAGAGGGGAACACGCTCTTTCAGCTGTACTAATATATAATAAGGGTGGAGTTTAATTGTTTATTTTGTAAGTTTATTACACGTACATTGTTCATTTATGCCTGAACGAAAAGTTACAAGGGCTTATAAACTTTGGTATAAGTAAACGTTTTCTAATTTGTAAAGGTTTCTGTGACTTTATCCGTTTAGGGAAATGTATATGATAAACCGTTTTCCTTAGAATGAAGATTTGTCTTTTAACAAAACAAAATGCTTACTTTGCAAGTAGGAGGAAAACTTCGGAATAGTTTAGAAAAGGCAAAAAGGATGGGCAACATCACCCTTTCGGCATCGTGAGCTATAAATCATTCTGTAAAACTAAAACATTCACGATACAAATTACATTGAACCAAAATCTTTTATTTCGGATCAAAGTGGTGTTTTTAAACATACTCTTGTATGTGTAATTTTTTTCGCAACATATTGAGATAATGCGTATAAAAATATACCATGTACCATGCATGCAGTAATGCAATTATTTTATTGATTCAACAGAGTGTACGTGGGATGCGTCGGATTATTATCTATCATCAACTTTCATTTTTCATATTGTATGTATAGCGTGTTCGTAACAATAGACCGAGGTGGGCTCAGGAATGGTTCTTAGTAAAATGCAAACACTGTCGGCCACACACTATGTCAGTTAATTGTCACCCTAATGTATTCTACGTAAGTAGACTAAAGGACTAAAGACATTTGAAATTCTCAATATGTTATCACTTTTATTTTTGACAAACATTGTCATGGTGCTCTTGCCTAATAATTATAATATTTGAAGGCATCATGACAAGAGTAATTTACTGTTTCTCCACCATAGCTAATTGTACCACAATTAAAACTAGTATATTATGCGGCTTTGAGAATCGCTCAACGAGGTTCTGGTCTGCATAAAATAGAGAGAAACTCATGGCTCTCGGATCTAAAAGGAAAAGTTTATCTGAGTAACGTAAGCCTGGCAATTAAACACTCTCGTTAGTGTAATACAAGCCCTTTGCCCCACTGTTATTATGTAATTTTAGAAATAATAGAAATGCCTTTCGTTATCTGTTAGAGTAGTGATCCTCGTCACAGCGGCCATGTCACGTCGCTGATAACGGTCGATCCGTTGTTACACTGTCATGTGCGACAATACGACGCACGACGTGCGCTTGTATTACCTAACTCAACTACAATGATAAGCAAACAATCACCACGGACATCGTTTTACGATTATATTGTTAAATCACATCTTGACGCTGTTCCTAGTCGTGACTGCCCACGCGAACCAGTCTGCACATAGCCACGACATTCCAAATAGGGTGTCAGTCTAGACTACTTCGAAAATACTATTTGAGTTATTCCTTTTAATATTGAATTCCGCTGTACGAATAGTGTATCATAGCTCGCTTACATACGCCCTATACGACTTTATTACAGTTCGTCCCTATGCATTCCGAGTGCGTCTCATACATCAAATAACATTGGCGTTTTATTGCAGTTCATAAATCAAATAGGTGTTGCACGAAGTAATTTTATGTTTCCTAGAAAAATTTTACCCCGGAAAGTTTTGCGATATCTCAAAAAAAAATTTTAACGTAGGACATTTTTATTGAGCTACGTGGAAATTAGAACTTGAGTTTTTACCAAGGATGTAAATTACTGAGGTATTGTTGTTTTACTTGTACTGGTAAGATGTTTTATTCAGTGAGCTATACTGATTTAGCTTTGTGCTACTGCGCCTTTTAAGACTTTTTGAATCGTTTCATCTAAGGAGAGCGGGAGCTTTGCCCTGGTAGGGGTAATAGCCCACTCTGCGTGCGGCGAAGACGTCGATAATTGGGCCCATTAAGCGTCGCCTGCAGGTGCCTGCCAAGGCCCTACAGCAACTTATTTAGGAGCTTTTACGTTAACGTCTAGCTTGAACCTGCTATAAGTTTCTAAACATTATATATAGTTTTCTAAATTTAGTTCTTGCTTTAGAGCTCTTGCAGATCCAAAGGAATGCTCTAAACCTATAATGTACTTATCTACTTAGATTACATAAAGCAAAAGCAATAAAATAAAAGAGTAAAATAACTCAAGTGGCACGTCATGTTGTTTTTGTTCAGTATTGCATGTCCCAACATGAAGCGGAAACCAAAATCTTATCAAAACTTTCATTAATCACTAGCTGCGTTGATACAAATACTTTAAATACTAAGATAGGTATCGATTAGTCACTTAAATACAGTGATATCATCACGTGAATAACCTGTAGGATTGTTCACTATTTTATTTTAATACAATATTATTTTTGGTTTGGATTAAATGTTACGTTTAGCTCGATCCAAGGTTAGCTTAATAGTAATTCCGATGGGTAAAAGTAAACGTTATTACACCTGAGAGTTACCTAAAATTCTTTACTCATCGAAACGGTCCAGAACTTAAGTTTCAAGCATCCGAAATTTCCACCAAAGTTTTCCGAACCTACGCCACGGCCAGCCTCAATCTCGACATTTTAAAAGTAGTCACCATTTTTCCTTTATCGACTTTGAGTCACTAAAAATTTTATGTGTTATTTACTCTTCTACTTTACCAGTACCTGCTGTGACTAACATTGATGTACCTTTTTCTTTTTCAGGTAAGTCATTTTTTGGTTAACAAGGTTCCGGTACAGTAAGTGCTTCCTCAGTTTTAATATCCTAGCTATGATTTATGCATGCCATAAGATAAAACCAACCGCTTCGTACTAGTGAAAATGATAGATCGACTCCGTCGTAGAGGAAATACCAGCTCCTTGAGTGATTATTACATTCACATTCTCAATGAAATGAGGACAATGCAATGGTCTGTAGCTGTCAGTGCCGAACAGGGGCTGAACGTTGGAACTTCAATTAAATCAGAGGGTTCATAACCTCTATCGGAGCATTCGGGAGCCGCCCGCATTATTCTGACAAGAGAGCCAATCACGATCCAGCTTAGTGCGGCGATGTACTACGTGAATGAATTTAGTCGTTCACACGTGACATCGGTCGGTCTAAGTACGATACCGATTTGCTCACCCTTTAGTACCATTTAAATTTTATTGATATTAGTTGTTCTCGTACCGATCATTTAGTAGCGTTTACAACTTGTATCGACACTATCTTTGATACCAGCAGTTCATGAATAATCCGATTTAGCCGAATAGAAAACGATGCTTGTGCTTTAACTAAGTAGTTTATAATCCTCGTAACTTTAACCGATTCCTACCTTACTATTTTCAACTCAATGTATGCCTGTAGAAACGTATTTGTACAGATACATGTGATCTGTACAAATACGTTTCTACAACAAGTCAGAACACCCTTTTGTGATGTAGACAATGGTCTGACACTGCGTCGGATATTATATTTGCATCGACCACAACATGCTTTCTCTCTCCGATCTTATGCCGCAAATATTTGTAGAGTAACCGATCACAGACCTTATTGACTGCCATACGATAGCCTTTGCAAAACACTACAAGATACTTTCATATTAAGACTTGACTGGCCACAATACGCGCTTAGATGAACAAACATCGTGAAAGCCCTTCATATAACATACTTGAAAGTGAGCCTATGGGAAACGCTTCGCATACTTAGTGCCGTGTTTGATAAGATTTGGTTCAATACGTAATGGTTTGCCATAACCCTTTCCACAGATCTTTGTATGTAAAAAGGAACGACCACATGATGGCATTATGGAAGGAATATCGATGAAGCGTATTTCTAAAGTGTATTAGGTAAGTAGGCAAGCGTACGTGATAATCATTTTAAGAACTTAAATTCAGCTGAAGTAAAATCTATAGTCGCTATTTGTGAGAAACTAAGCAATTTTTTAGCTTAGCATATTCAGCAATATAATACATTAATATCGAGTTTTTTTAATTATTCGTATCTACTTATTAACCTTGTAATACCTACTTAGAAATAACTATCGGAGACAACATTATCTATATACTTTCATAATAATTTTATTCCCATGTATCTGAATGGAATGCAATAATTTAATTGTTGTAGAACGAAATAATGAACGAAATTGAAAATATTTTTCTTTTACTGCAGAATTAACCTACTATTAAGAAAGTTTTCGAATCAAATTGGTTATTTCTGACTAATCTCATTGCTTCCAGATTTAAATGGATTTACCAAGTTTATGCATTAATGTAGATCTTGACTTTTTCGAAAGACAATAGCCTTTTCATTTTCACACTTGATTTTATTTTCTAAATTACATTTATTCTAATTGACCTAGTCTTATTTTCATCATTTACTTTGACATTTAAATTGACAGAAAAAGTTGAGATCAATAACAGCTTATTTTCTTAATAACGACAAAGAAGCAACATAAGATCCAAGATTATATTTGATTAACAAAGTTAAAACTAATGTAGATACGTAATAAGATGTTTTGAATAGGTATCTGTAAAAAAATCCTAAAGAAATCTACCTAAATCAAGTTCATTAAGTCAAATATACACCTGCATAACCACAACAGATAGCTCACTAGAAAAAAAAGTTATAATAAAAAGCGTCGCATGCGGTTTTCCCCACCACTCCACCCGCACCCCGATGTACCCAAACCACCCACCACTAATTAAAAACTTCGCCATCTGATGTAAATTAAAATGTCAGTACATACATTTTTATTTTGCACCATAAAATTGCAAACCTCATTTGTAATGATAATGTAATTAAAAACTAACTATTTTGTGATTTATCATTGGTAAATTGTGTACCCAGATAATGACATTGCTATTTTTCTAAAATGTTTGAAACCTAGTATGCCTGAATACACTGCTTCGTCGATTTCGTCGTGTTTTGTTCATCCGACATTCTGCGTCTAGTGACCAACCAAGTCTGTGGTGGCTTTTGTGTATTGTTTCTTCATTTCAAGCATTTTTACAAGTATGGCCTGCCATTTAGTTTGTCTGGCAATTTTGTCCGTGACAAGACCAGTGCAAATAATAATCAGTAACGTTGGTCTGCTAATACTAATAATTATTTACTATCATAGTGCCTTGAAAACGGTGCCTCTTAAATTATAATGTTTATATTTTACGAAGAATACCTATATTGTTGACAGTCACTTTGATATGTATTGTATATATTTTTCTTGTTTGTGTGTTTGATTGAACACACCGTGAAGCTTCACGCAGGATGCATACATGATATGGGTTATAAAATTGTTATAGAACAATGATGTAAAAACGGTTCCGCTGTGTAATAACAGCAAAGTAGTTTTTTTTTCTTTAAGCCAAGTAGTAAGTACATCGATTAATTACCTATTCTATGATACATCATCATTAATTAATGTTTATTTAATGGTTCTGTATGAATCACCACGAGAAACGTATTAAACGCGAAACGGTACGTGGATCGTGATCGACTCCATTCCAGTTGCAGCATGCGTTCGCGAAAGCTGGTGCGTTGGCGCATGCTGATTTAAAACAACGGAATGTCTGAATCGAAATCGCAATTGGTAGCCGACATTCCATACATATCTTTCGTCTAGAAACTTCATTACTCCACTGAACAATTAATACCTTAGATCCATAAATATTCATTGCTCGATCTAGCAGCGTATAATGCAGTTTGGCTATTGAGATACCGATAGATCACGTGCAACGGAGGACCGTCGAGTTATGAGGTGAAAATGCCTTCTAGAAATGCATCTGAGTGTTAGCATAACCTTTGCGATATGGCATTTCCTATTACCTATGCGGCGGAGGATGGAATGTGTGGCGCCGTAGTCAGGTCTCGGTGAATCATATACGAGTTACGTCGTCGGGCGGTGGTCCTGAGGTCACGTGGCTCGTCGATGTCGTCGTTGTTGCATTACGTAGTTTTACGACCGTCAAACTACTGCAGATAACGATGTACTTACTCTATATGTGTGGATATAATGTAACATTTACGCCATTTTAAAATCTCTCAAGCATAGCGCGACTAGGCTACGTATCAGGTTGAAAAATTACATACTTATGTACCTATATCCAGTTTTCCTTATATAACACGATTTATTTGAGGTATAATCATTTGTTATTAAAGTCTGTAGAATTTCTGTATACTTAACAGCAACTTCGCTAAGTTGAAGCACTTTTCATGTTTCATTTATGAGAGCACCACGACAATTGAAATCGTGTAAGAATTCATTGAGAAGCCATCGCATCAATTTAAATTAAACATCCATATTTAATGGTTCCGCCATCAGTCAATCGTCTCTGTGTAAGCGCGTGGAATGCATGGTATGTGCCACCGCAGAGAACACGCTGGTCAATTCAAAACCTATCTATCATGAAACGTGATAACAGTCAAATATAATAACCGATTCTCCTCTTTATGACGTTTACTATAGAGATGGCAATTGCATGACTAACGGTCCTGTGTTGAGGTCGATATATCTCGGGGGCGTTTATTGGCGAGAATTGGGCGCATCCCGGTTGTTCGACGAAATCGCTATCCTTCCTACGCGCCGTTATTATCTGATGGGACTTAGTTCGGACAAACCAGGTTTGATATGACATTAATCTAATAATAAAGAATAAATTTCCGCTCCCAACCAAACTTCTTAATTTGCTTTTAATCAATAAATCTTAAAATTGTCCCTTTATTAATTCATCACTACTTAGCTAATCGAGAATATACTGATTAGAACATCAAATTTTACAATACACATCACATAAATTTACTACATTCCGAAATAGAATTAAGTATATTAGATAGGAGATACCATAGATAGGTACGTATTCAAACCGCAATGTAACACGACACATGGCTATATGTGGTAGGTTCCTGTTCCTACTTGTTTTACCATGTTTCCTATATACCTTTCACAATGACATGTCGAGGAAACATTAGCGTTATTGAAGCACATTCATAACTAAGGCTAAAGGATAATATGTACTATTTAGTTACGTGTATCATCGTGTGAGAGCCTACCAACCTACAACGGGGAGCTCGTTAACGACTCATTCATTGGTGGCCATCTGGTCATGAGAACACCGCTCACTTGCCCTTTTTATCTCATAGCCCATTTACGACTCGGATCATTCTACGATCTACGTAATAATAAATAATGAAGGCTTTAATTTCATAATATTGATTATCCTTTGTTTACACCTATTACGGTATTTACTTGTCATTCAGAGGGTAAAGCCCTATATAACTTTAACAAGTACCTGGCAAATCTGCAAGAGCTAAAAATACCTACCTTCCTTTTTAAGAACAATATTAACGGCAAAATTCTAATTTACTTATTTCCCCTCCAAAAATTGTGTAATTTGGTGTACCATAGTTCGAACTGTAATCCAGTAGCTGACAGAAATTTAATTCTTTTTCGGCGTCTGCTGAATTTAATTTATCGACATATTGTCTAGTTTTTTTCTTCTTACCCAAAACTTCAGTGCAAAAACTACACTAGTGCCATAGAAATGATATCCTTCTGCACTAATGATGAAGATAGAGACGAAAAAACCGATTCCAAACCATGTGTTCGGAGTTCCGACAAAGCAAATGGCAAATGAGCCATTCTTGCTCCAAGGTTCGAATTATTAAACAAAGACAAAGTAGCGAACAAAGTAGTAGACGTTCACTATACCTACATTGAGTGCATGACAATGGGTGCAAGTAAGTTGCAGATAGGAGCAATGTATTGTGACATTGTATCTCAATGAGTTAAAATATAATATGAGTATCCAGTGTACTCGTATCTGATAGGGGATCCACTGCTTCATGCGAAGCCGCGCCACGTCAGCCGAGCTTGCCATTGGACAGTCACTCTCAATTGGTCCTTTGTACACCGCACCGCCAGCCCGTGTCGCCTCATCACTTCCCTACAATCATTGACGTCCCTATAAATAGCACTCGCGTCAACAAATGGATCGATTCATACTAAATTGGTTATTAATTTAAATGCACAATATTCTCACACAATTTAAATAAAGCATTGTGTCACGAGGAAATAAGAATTAATATCGTATACCCATTGTGCTCGTGTGCCTTTATATATTAAGCTGCTCTATAATGACGTTTTGTTATAAACATCTTTTGTGTGTGTGCCCGTAGCAAGCTTAAGTGGCAATTGACTTTAATATTTTTACCTCCTCACACAATATGAGATACAATCATTTTAGTTAACTCCTATAGAATAAAATGGGTTTACAAAACAACTGCGTAGGACTGACTGTACTCTGCAGGACATTAAAACAATGGGCACACAAACAATTATAAGTAAAGGATACCTACCTAATAAATAGAATATTCGGGTTATTACGATGAGTGTAGCAACACCATAAAATAAATTTTCTAGAACAAAAGTTTGTAAGATTCAGAAACAGAATCAAAATGGAATTTTACCGAACAGTACGAAACTTACTTTTATACGAAATTTTGCTTCGAATCGTGTCCCTATTTTATAAAGAGCCTTCATATCCAGAAAGGTAGAGCACATACAATAAATTAATTATATATGAATAGAACATAACATAGGTACATAATTATTACTTAAATCTTTTAACATAAATTTACTAATTAAAGGGTTATCTTTTCCGTAGTACAATCAAAGAGCTAGCAGTTTAAAATAGACTGATAATATCGGTATATTAATACTCACAGGAGGCAAAAATAAAGTGTTTGAATTGTTACTGTGTACATCCTCATATTTAGTTATTTGTACAATGTTTCTCTTTTTCCTTTTCTGTGCCATAATGGTGTCAGTCCATACTTTTCTCTGTTTAAGTATTTGCAACATCGTTTACAATAGCCGGTTTACTGCGCAACTTAGTAGATGCTTACCTTAATAGTAAAGTGAAGGTTTCATCCATCAGATAAGCCGCTATTGTGCGAACTTCTCAGAAAAGTTTTCCCTTTGCAACACTTGTGGTTTTAACTATCTTAAAAGCAATGTACTATGCACTTCATCTCTTTCTTGTTGTTCTTTACCACATAACCCCGGAGAAAACAAAATAACCTAACAAAATAAACTTGTTTGAATATATAATAGAAATCTTTAAAGTAAATATATCCCTACATACATGTATATACATAGACGCGTTTATCATTTGTACAGACCGACGTTTTTCGTGATTAATTCAATCCGATGCCCCCGAACGGCCCGAACGGATCCATCGAACCTTTTTGAAAACGCTACTAACAGTTGCTTTGATTTGGCCACCAGGAAAAGCTACATCAACATTCACATTTGCTATTTCTATTTATAACATGTGAAGCTCCAACTACCTTTGACGTCTCTTTAAACAGTAAATACTAAAAACAATGCAGTCACATCACACATATTATAAAATCGTGAAGCGCATCTTCAAAGTAATCAGTGTTCCTATTACAAAATATAAAACTGAAGCTAGCGTTAACGCTCGTCTGTAATACACTGAAATGACAAATCTGTTCTATTATTTTTAAAGTCTTTCAAAGCAGGGAGATTCTACTGAGCGTTATGATTGGGAGGAACAATTTCCCGACGGGACAGAGAGCCTCATTTCCTGCGAGTTCATGAGCTGGGGCGATGCGACTCTCCAAAATATTATTATTTTAAGCTTCCGCGAACATCTTTCAACGCACGGCAAGCTTTATCTCCATTCAAATTTTTCGTTTCTAAATAGCAGACTGTAAAACGGGTTAAACGCTTTACTGCTTTTCTGGAGCAGTAAAAATATTTTACTGTTTGGGTGAATAGCACAAAAAGATTAAAAAAGGGTATTTGTTCATTGTATTTGCAAAAAATAACTAATAAATTATAAGTTACCAAATAAATTCAAGCAAAAGCTTTTATTGTTTTAGTACGTTCCTACCGATATGTTTATGGAAATAAATCAAGATCGGACTAAGAAATTATAACATTGTTCCAAGTTCCGCATAAACTTGGCTCGGCTCGACTTCAGTCTAATATTTCAGAAAGAATGGTAGTCGGTAAACCTCCTTTATTTCTTATCATATTGGCTTAAAACGGTAGCTCCGTTTAAGATACGATTTGCTTTTGAGACTGCTTTTTATGAAAGATAAATTTGATATTCAATATAAAAATTCCTACAAACAATTTAAAAAGCAGAACTGAAATAGTTTATGTAGACAGATCGTTTCCTCGTATAATGTAAGTGTTTAGTGTAAAAGGAATACCTTTGTGGCGAATACTTCCGTAGAGTATATTTATGTAGCTTCGCTGAGCGCAACCCGGAAGCAGTTCAATTAAGTCTGGTATTTAAGGTTGCTATCCACCGGCAAGCTCTGATTGCGCCTCACCTCCCCACCCGAGGGAATTCCTATCCTTTTAATTTTCGAATATAATAAATATTCTCACACCAAAACGTCTTCGCCAACAAAGAGTTTAATATACTCATAAGCATCTATAGACACACAATTTATTTCACGCCCGTAGAAAATGCAGCAATTTTAGCTTATGAACTGATGGAGCAGATACGGAAAATGAGTTATTCACAGAGTCGCGAAGATACAAAGTTAGCATAAACCTTGGAATAACATCCAAGTGTCGATAAGCACATTATGTAAACACCCGAAACGAAGCTCCTGAGAATCCAACGGTCACTATGGTTCATTAAATTTACTCTCGATTCATTGTTTATCCAGCTTTAGAGATTGTGTTCCCTGATAATTTGCATGTCAACAATTGTTGCTCTCCCATTGTTGAACTTTGAGCGTTACTCACGTAAAGATTCCCCATTATCTACAAAAAGCGTTGTGCGTACGTACATACTTTGTTATATGTACATAATTATTTATTTTACTTAGCTAATCGTAGAATAAACCCGTAAATTGAAAAACTTCTCCCTAAATGTCGTTTCGTAAACAATCTCAATAAGTTATGCATGTAAAGAGACTTGTATACATATATGAACTTAAACATGGTTGACATGTGCGATGCCTCCCAAAGTTTGTATGAAATGTGAACGCAATAAGCAGGCTCAGTCTCATCTCCGGTATCGTTTCACTTAGCGCACCCATTCCTGAGCGGACACACTTGAATAGCCCGGGGCGACGAGGCCGGCGCCCACGGAAACGGTACTACTGGAACCGTCACAAACGACTTCACCATTTACATAATTATTAAATAGGCAATCATTTCCCAAGCTGCGTGCAAATTGCTAACATTACCTTTTGTAGAGCTTAGCTCACTTTGCCGACTCGTGTTTTCTCTCGAGTTTGTATCACTTCCGCAATTTATATCCGACAATACAATAATGTGATATACCATTATATATAGTAGCCCTACGTACAATAGATACAGAGAAGTTTTAAAACGGTGTTATATAAAATGCGAAGGTAGAATATTGCAAGTCGCAGAGTATTATTTTCATGTCTAAATGTTATTACTGGCGCGAGCGATATTAACGCGAGGCGCAAGGTGTAAGTGTGTTAAACAATAAATTTATGAAGCATGCAGTTCCGGCACTCGCTCAGTAAGTAACAAATTTCCTTTAAATACGTGTTTACTTAACGCGAGATAACAACTAACAATTAAGTCTGTACCCGATATGAAGAGCCCTTCTAGTTTCCTTTGGTCCAATGACACCACTCAGATTTATAACTCAGTAAATCCGAACTACACATTCGCTGTGGTTAGTTTTACGCTCGCACTAAATCTCGTACGATGAACTGCCCTTTGTTTCATTCGGGAGAAAGAACCCGCTAGTATACAGGCCTCGCTAAATGTTGAGTGTTGGTGATAGTGATTTCTGTGTTTAGCGATTCAGTGAGTGTTGTTACTGGGTGAGCGGCGAGACAGTTCATTTGAGCAGTTAGCAGATAACAATTCTCTGTTTCTGTGTTGAAATTTATTGCGCTGTAAATTGTGAGCGCCCCGAGCCGACCGCGCTGACACCTCATGCGCCGCGCGCCACGCCGCGCCGATGACTTGCACTTTGAACCACTTCGTCCCTCCAAGGATCAGCTTTTAAAACATTTCCACTGCTACCAAAGGGGACATTAATTAATTTTGCTGGGTGTTACTGTGTGTCTTCAATTTGAGTATGACTGTATAGTCCTCTTTGTTGTTCTGAACTTCAAGTTCATTATCTATGCTTTCTCAAATCTTTTGTTCTTTACACTTGAGATCCTACCAAATACTTATTTTGTAGATTTGGTAGGATTTCTAGTGTAAAGAACAAAGGTTTTTTCTGTAGCATCCAAGGTACTTTCTTTGCATGCTACAGAAAAAACCTTTGTTCTATAACGTACTGTATTGGCCAAACATAATTAATTAATTTAAAAATAGGACATTTTTATATTATTTTAATTATCAAAGTAGGTACTCTGATTCTACATGCATCCTGTACCTTTGTGCCTTCTTAGAAGTAAAACCGTAGTCATTAAATTTAATATAACCGTGGATTACTCATCAAAGTTGGCCGTGCAACGTAAATTTATATCTAGATGCACATGTATACATGACTAAACGCTATAAATAAACTACCCACATGAAGCTAATGAACTGTCTGTATAATGTTCTTCGACTAAACTCCCTGCACTATTGTTATTCGCATTAGTGGTTGTCGCTTAGTCCCCAAATTCACAACCCATCCCCGACTCCCTACGCTTTTGTGCTGAAATCCGAGCGGTCTCCGATTGCCAATGACTTGCACTTTACACAGTTAATTGTGTCCGCTACCGACATAAGATACACTCGCATACCTATCTACGACGCGACGAACATTTTTATGTACTCTCGTGCCTACAGTGTTTGCCTACGTAGCATCACTGAGCTTGCTACGAAAAATCGGCTACATTTTTTGCAAGTGACTGATATGGTACTCGGTGCTTACTCTACCTCGCGCCACGTCCACTTCAAATATTGTAGCAATTAAAATTTATTGAGATTTTTAAATACCGTTACAAATTAACCGTGAACTTCTACCCAGTAAATAAGTAGCCGGCAGGAAACTTCAAAAGTGTATAAAATATTATGATTAATTTTTCTCGCTTATATGGGTTCTGACAGATAAAACATAACTGCAAACTGCAACCACACTGTTACCAAGTTGTTAACGATACTCGGAAAAAACGATAAGAAAAAGCAGGAGGCATGTTTTATTAATTCTCCGTACACACGGCTCGGTTGCGGAATGGAGTCGACCGCCATTTTTCTGCGGACGAGATTTAAATATGGAATTCCGGTGTGCGAGCGGGAGAGGCGCGTGCCATTGACCTTGCGCCATCGCCAGGGCCGCGCACGCGCCCGCGCCGGCCTGTCCGCCCGCCTGCGCCCGCGACCCAACACAACATTGCACTTTTACGTTTACATTTTATTGTATTGAAAAGATCACAATAAATTGTAGTCTCTCGTTATTTTTATCATTACAATAAATAATGTAGAGTAGAAACTTAAAAAAAAATCTCTACTGATGACATGATAGGATAATTAGGTATTTTCCTAGGTCTAGAGATCAGACTTAGTCGAATACTGTATTTGGGCACCTATGTTCTATATTGATATGTTTGCCTGAATCTAGATAAAAATATCAGATAGTTTTATAAATACGTATCTGATCTATTTTAGCGTTAAACCGTTTGAAAAGTCGACAACAATAACGATAGAGTAAGTAGTTATTAAAAAATAAACGCTGTTTAAATGGCAATTTATAGATGTAAAGGCTAACACTTGAAGTTAGGCTTGTGATCTGAAGTTTGTCTGACAGAGACGTAGACGAGCATCACATCACAAACACTGTCTACCGTAGTACCATCACACACGCTGAGTACTTAATTAGTGAAATTGCTCAGTGTTTACATACTCGTGTTGGAAACTTGCCTAAATCAGCTCTCGGCAATCACCGCTATGACAAAATCAAACGAGGCGAATGAAAATATACGAAGAGCCCGTCCACATGTTTAGCAAACGTATCTAATCAGTACGTAAGTAAATCAGTCAGCGTTACTATTTTGTTTTCTTTTTTTTATAAGCGTGGTTTGAAAACTTTTATGCTTATAGAGTAAAATCCTATTAGATTGTTGAATGTGTAATCAAGAGTACGATATAGGTACTTTTACCTACCCCTTTTTAATGACACATCATGTTTTAAACACTTGCTTTCTGATCATGTTTTAAAATAAAGTAAATAGGTAAGTACATGTACATCTTATAGACAATATACATATTGTACTTATGCTGCTTAATCGATATTAGTTCTTTGCTCGGTAAGCAATTAATAATATTTATTGCATGCTTCGACTCGGGTTTGGTTTCAGTTTATTTATTAAAGTAAATTCTTAGTTAGGCCATATTATTATCAGCGGAAAGCCTATTTTGGCTTAAGCACTTTATTATCTTAGATAGTGGTGCCGCGACCACCGTATCTTATTGCATTAACATGTTTGAAAAACCGCTTACTTTAATAAGTTGCTTTAAAAACACTGCACTTCCAAAAAATCTGCCAGAAACGAAATAGTAATTTAATATATCTTTCAAAAATTCTGAGCAGGTAGAGTCACAGGCAAACAGGGTTGGATTTAAAAATGCATTTGATCGTAACTAATAAAGTTTCGAAGGCATGGGGGAAAGCGTAGTGGGCAGTAAGTGCTTGATCTGTTAACCACCGTAAGTCGCAACTTTGTGCATGTAATGTGGGTACCGTTGGCTGCAAGTAGGGGTCCGACTACCTAGCCGTACGTTTTCACTGTAATTTACCTGTCGACGAGCAACGTATTTTTTAGTTCTACATACGAATACGTCGCGAGGTAATGTGGTTCGTCTGACTGGACAGTTTTCTCCTTTTTCAATTTTTTATAAAACAAATTTAATATGTTCAGTTGGATCTGAATTTATTTTCTCTTGATCTTCATCTGTACATTAAATGCGTTTACTAACATAAATAAATAACAAAGTGCTTACAGTTTCTTTTTATAAAATAAAAACAATCTTTGAATTACTTAGTTTTTACAATTCATACCACAATTTAGTTAAGCAATTTGAGAAATTGGCCCGCATGGCGTAGTACTAATATTTATTATGTGCCGCATATTTGATAAAAAGGGTCATGCCAAAATTGCAACAAACACAGATAAAATTAATGAAATCAATTCATTTTAGGACACGACCATCATTACTCTGAGTGTAAAAAGAAAAGGGAAGAAAACTTTGGAAAAGCGAAAACTCGAATGAAAGCGATTCATGGTGAGATTGCAACTGTTTCAAAGTTCCATTGAAAAAAAATATCGTCTGATGAAAACAATAATCTGATGACTCATCACATTTTCACTTTGTAAACATTCCTTGAACAAAATTCGACAGAACTTTTCAATATCGGTTTAGAATATATTAACAGTTCCGAACTAAGTTTGGTTTCTGTTGGTGTTAACCGCGAATTTGTACATTGTACCTTTACTGTTATACCGCTACTCTTTATTTAGGTTAGCCCTGGTTGTTATTACACTTCTAATAATTAAATTTCTGTCCGCTCATAATTTATCATGGCGTGAGAAAGATATGTACAATTATGTTGGCCAGTGCCTTATGTTCTTGCTTTATGAGAACTCCTCTGTTAGAGTCCCCTATATTTTATTGTTTTCTTTATTTCCCTATTCTTATATTTTTGTCTTTTGATTTTCTTTTACTTCTACAGCTGTGGCCGCCATCCAATGTATTTTTCATTCCAATATCCGAATCCAAATTATTAATTTGTATTGAAACGAGTAATTTCATTTTTAAATGCGTAAATTAAAAAGTTTTATATATTTCTAATTTACTCGATATGTATGAAACTTAAATAATTACAAGATACATAAAGTTTTTAATATAAAATTCAAATAATCTTTAATTGGAACTTTACAAGAAAATTATTTGGTTATATTGTTAATGAAGTGTTTGCAATCCACATATTGGTCAGCCACACGCAATTGTAGTACATTTATGTTTCATAAATAAATTATAACTTCACGCCCCTCTTATATCCCTTCCCATGCTGCCCCCCCCCCCCCCCCCACCCGCAGTAATCGCACATACGGGCACTATGATGGAAACTTAACAATTAATAACACTGATTGAATTGTCTATGAACTTCATTGTCATCATATCTTTCTTCCATATTTTTTTATGGGTCGATTATTACTTTTTATTACCATCATTATGTTTTTGAATGTACGATGATTACCGAGATAAGTGTTGGTGGGTGAACTTCGGGGAATTGTGGGGCCGTATACATTTTATTCATTTGCTTTTTGTGGCTATCAATTTTAATTTAAAGTATGGTCATTGTAAATCATCTGTTTGATTACTGTTTGGATAATACTTATTAGAATCGAACTGCTATGAAATAATATATTTTTAGATTTGAAATTTTACACCGCATGATAACGAAAATGCAGTTTGATTTGGTAGTCACGATCTAAAGTAGATACCATCACGTTTCAATTAGCACTTTCAAAATAATTTAATAATTAGAAATGTCATTGAGGAACTCGAAACAGAATAGGTAGTCGTGAAATAGTCCTATTCACGTGCACGGAGCTGTGGCGACGCGACGGACTATTCTGTGATGCAAGTCAGGTGGTGCCGGTAGTGGACAGTGACGTGAGTGACGAGACACGTCAAACTAGTCGGCGACATGCGTGCGCCTTATTCAGCGGCGACAGTTCCGGTGTATCGCCTCCGGGGCCCGCAACCCGTTCCGAGAGACTGATGACCGCAACATAACGGAACGCAATACCACTAGAGAGGTCCGCCCTGCGCATGCGCACCCGTGCCGCATGCCGCCACACTCGCCTTGGGAACCACGCCACCCATTCATTTTAGCAATCTCACAGCACGTGTTACGTAAACGAAGGGCCGTTAAGTAAATGCCGTGGTGCGGCTTATTATGAACCTGTTTCATACAAATTGCTGGCATACATTCGTTTCATGAGAACGTCGGTGTGAGTCGTAAAATCTATCGCAATCACAACAGACAAAACTATGGACTTTTAATTTGACTCTGTGCATTGGGTTATTCTAAGTAGGGTGAGAGACTAATATGTAAATAAATACTCTAAGTTGTATATTCTTACCTCTGTACTTGTTCGTAGATTTAAAACCCGAAAGAGTTCTTAATCCAAACGTAAAATTTACAAGTCTACAGACGATGAGCTTAAAAAACAACCAAGACAAACAATAGATTGGAGCTGGGTCGAAGGCTATTCAGAAAAAAAATAAGCGCGTCTCAACTGTGTGCTTACGACGAGACACCTGTGCGCGCCAGACGAACAAAAAATTCGCGCAAAGCAATCACAGACTGATCGTGTACCTGCCCGGAGTCGACCAACTTCGAATCGAACAGGAAAATAATTACAAACTTTCATTTCAGATAATACCGTTTTTATTATTATATCATTTACAACCCTGAACGTGAATGTTGATCCAAAATTATGTTTGGCCTTGACCCGAAAATTGAGAGTTAATGAACTCTTATCAAACAGTTATACCATCACTGGTTGAATCAAAATCGTAATCGTTTTAATGTTAATAAAATTCTAATATACTTACAGTTATATCAAGCTATTATACAAACATAAAACGTTAATTATAAACGCACACAAAGTCAGTAGGTACCTACGGTCTACCTAATTCCAAACAGCGGTTGTCGAACTTAGTGATAAATGAAACGAAGACCGTCATTTATTTTCATCATTGACATTTATCTAAATCATCGTCGCTAGTGTTTATAATTCTACTAGACCTGGCATAGAATGGCGCAATTTTCTTATAACTACTTTAAATTGATAAAACACTACAAGTATACAATTGTTCTATGAACGGTATGTAGTAAGATATAAGAAGCAAAATCCTTCAACAGCTATTTCCAAGCGCGACGGTAATTTTTCGCAGCCGGATACCGTGTTACTTTCAAACTATAAGGAATGCGGCCAGTGACCAGCTTCTCATGCGGCCCGCCGCACCCGTCTGCTCAAGCACTGCTAGTTCCTCACTAATCACTAATGTGCTAATGTACCATACATTGAATACTGCATAATAACACAGTGTGCGGTTGTCTTTTCGGCATTGACTCTGTCCAATAAATTTCCTTAAAGACAGTTGAAGCTTATCCACAGCTAAGAAGCAGTGCTAAGATAATACTGATGCATAGATTTTAGCAATTTGACCATCTTATATGTGCGCAAATAAAATAAATACTTTTTTAAGCAAAATATTCTAATACACGTGTTTGATAATATAGGTATTAGATCGTTATTAAGCTTCTACGAACAAGATAGTATCAGCAAAATGGTTACTGTAAAAAAAACTGCTTAGCATAGAACTGCATTCGTAGAATCCATAAAAACAAACAATAACAACATAATAGTCTATTAAAGAAATCAATAACCTTTTAAATGGCATTTTATCGTTTAATTTAGCTTGTCGACCATCCTTAATCTAATCGCATGTTGAAACAAACGCGCTATAGACGACACACGGCTCGATATTACGTGTAAACATTTATCAGTCAACCGATAAATCATGTCATTGTTGTAAAAGACGTCTGACAGACAAGTATTTATTCCCTTTTCACACTAAATTACTGCGAATCAATATTATGAGCACTAGTCGTAAATTTACGTAATATGGACTCTATGGAGTAATAACCAGTGTCTTTGATTTAAAATTATGATTTATTTTGACATAGTAGGGGTATTACAAATTATGTTCAATTCCGTCTACTACCCAAACAAACAATACAAGTTCTTAGCTAATTGTCTGTCAAAGTCGCTTTTTCGTTTTAATCCTTCCTTATGCTATATGATTACACTAAATGGAAAGTTACTTTGTAAAAGCTAAGCAAGCATTTTTAGCTATCATCATCATCATCATCATCATTTTAGCCTTTTAGCTATGCTTTACTTCAAATGTGAACGCGCGGCCCGGCAAAGAACCTACATTGAAGAAACATTTGACAGTAATATCGATTCCGACTAAGTCGATATCGAGGTTCATAATAGGCTCTCTGGGCGTCTACGTCTGCACATTTTGCACTTATTAAAAATAAAACAAAATTTTCTGTAGTACATAGAACCACCAAGATAATGATCTAACAAAACCACGTAGTTTCTGAAATAGATTTCAAGATTTATTTTTTTAGTGGTATGGTATTACGATGTAAAATTTTATTGTCCTTATAAAATTGGGTTCTCCAGCCAAAAAGGTTTTTGAACCGTTATATTTCGATAGGCATAATAGGAACTTACTACTTAAATAATTACAGGGATAGTTGCGAACGAAGATGACTTGCGATTTAATAGACTCACAAGACTACAACAAAAAGTTTCTATTGTAATTCTGAGAACGAATTAATTACAATACCTATCAGCATTTAAAAAATTGCCTTCCTAAATTTTCATACAGAGTAGATAGAGAACATTATGATCTAGCAACCGATTTTGGCGTACATCAAATGTAATTTGTAACACGTGTTTAATCACAGTATTCACAGTTGAACATAATTCCACATTAATCCTACTTGACATCAATTCTAATCGACTTTACAAGCCGCATGCACGCGTAGGCAGACCAACAGCTGACTTTGTATATTTCCCCACGTTCCTCATATTATTATACCGAAAGCTAACAAAATAAACTCCGACGTTTACTGTACTGTTTCTAAACACAAGGTATTTATGATTCATATAAGTGCTAAGAGTACACACGCGTCCGTCTGGCCTCGGCTTGGCGCGTTGCAGGCTCTTGTGTGACGTCACACACGTGATAGATTAGGTCAACAATCAACGATACCATCTCCGATGATAGCTTAGATCAAAGATTACAATCGACGATATTTAGGTCGTCCTTACCGTGTTTACGTTCATCATGTCGCCGCCCGCGCCCTCACGCCGCCGGACAAGGACGACAGACGACACGCTATCTCCCCGTGTCCCGTCCGCCAGCTAGTGCACATATTATTATGATGCTTACTTACTTAGCAAACATAATAACATAGAGTGCTGATAATATATTTCAAGTCTTTGTGCAAACCAATGTATTGCTCACGAGATAGGCGCTTTAATATTATATACATCACAAGCTCATACTGCAATGAAAGCTTATAGTAAAACAATAAAAAATGGTAGGTGCATCTTAACAAACCATGTAAATGTCTCCCTACAGACAAGAGAGATTTGCATACCAACCGTTTGTATTTGCGAATGGCGTCTAGCACCGAGAGCTTGTCGAAATCCGCAATGCTAATAATACAATGGCCAGACGCACCTCGTGTAGCATCACATCTGTCGAATCCAATTGGAAACATCAAATAAGCGACCTTATGTACACGCAACAAGTCCTTATTTACCTTGAATTGCAATTTTCAATAATGAAATGAAGATCTAGACACATAATTTAGTGTTCTCCTTGGGCTGGCTAAGCGATCGCAAGGTAAATTCGCTTTATTTATGAATGATTTTAAACACTACATTTGCCTGAGGGGATCGGCGCAGAAGCTCTTTGTAGGCTACGCCACCCGACGTATTCACGGATAACTTTCGACAGTCATTGAATGGAGGGTTCGATGACCCGACACCAAAGCGTGGTTCGAATTTGCATGTGTCAATGACACGATCTGCAGCGGGCGGCGCGGCGCACCGTTGCGGCCTATACTTTTCCTTTCAGTCGTTCACCGAGAAACACTTTTCGGAATGACCTCGTGACACAGCTGCACAACCAGCACCGCGCAGTGCTCGCCGGCACGTTAGCTTTTACTAGGTATGATGTATCAATCAAATAACCGATAGTATATTACTATATTTATTGATATTGCAATATGTGTTTGCTCTCCAAAAGCAAGCAAATTATGGGTTCAAAATTAAATGTTACAAGTAATTTAAAAGTTGAATTCTTATGATGGAAATGAAAAAGTGTTCAACAGGTGAGAGCAATAAATATAACCCACTTTCTCGCTAAAATGTATTCGCCCAATAATAGTAAAGTTGGAGGAAAGGCTAAAGATAATTTTGGAGGAAAATTAATATCTAGCAAAGAGTTTAGCAAGAATCTTCCGGCCATCAAACACGTCGACTCGGAACGTGCGAAATCCAATAAAGAACTTGCGGCACCTGTGCCTTATTACATTCTTTTGGTGATGCTCACCGGTCGGTGCTTCACTGAAATTCGCCCAACTTTCCATGCCAGGAGATTGCTTGTTGTACAACTTTTACTTTGAAAATTCATTCCATTAGTATCAGCGGTGGAACGAAAGTTTTATCAACGAAATGTTTTCATAATTCAGTATTAAATTCCTGTCCGTTTCGCATTCGAATGACGGTTGAAGTCGATAGAAAGTTTGAGATAATCTTAAGTATTGATTCCGTTATTACCGTCGATATATTACGAGAAGTTTGTGTCTGGTTTACTAAATATTTTATATAAACAATAAGTAGACGCATTTCACAAGTCTAAAACAATGGCGTCCCCCGTGGGCGTCGCGATCTTAATTGCAAATGTGTTATTAGCATATGCGCTTTGTGAGCTCTTGAATGGTGCGGGCCCAAGGTAATGTGCGATGTCCTTAAGAGCAATAGATGGAATGGATGTCATCGTGACCACGTACTAACTGGATTGGTATCTACTTTATTAATTATTGTTATACGTGAGTCTGCGCTACGTTGTTATAACTACCCAGCTATTATCTAGATAAGGTTGTTCAGTCTTATGGTAATACTGAATCGACTATTTCTGACCGATTCCATTTCTACTACCAATTTCTTTTTTCACTTCGTGGTATTAACATTTATGCAGCGAGGAACAATAAATGAATTGCAAAAAAATTAGATAAGACTGCAATTTATTAAAATATAAAAAAAAAAGAAAAAAGTGCTTACAGGTTGTTACGGTTTAAATTATTGATTACTGAAAGATTACACAAAATTACTTTGTTGTTGTACGCGCATAGATTGGCATAGAGCCATAATAAAGATTAACATAATAGTCGCTGTTAAGTTAATACCCTAACTTAAAATAAAAGGCCAAAAAATATTAAAGACAAGACCTTAGCACTTTAGCAGATTGTGCCTTTGGGCAAAGTACAAAGTTTAACACTCGCCTATTAGCTACGAACATTGCCGCGATTACAGATTATAGAGGCAAAAATTTAATAATTATAAAACTGTTAAACAGTTAGACGATAAAAAGGTCCGTTTAAATTAGTAAAGTCCATAACGATGTATCAAATAAATTTAAGCGGTACGTAACTGTGCTCACTGCAGCGTATTTAGCTACTAATTAATAAATAGAACACTCCAAACATAGTTTTCCGAATGGCAGCGCCCGAGGAAATTATAATTAGTGACTGTGTGTGAAACATAATTGGTTTGCACCCATTACATGTAACCGTACGTAGGTATAGACTGAACATGCAGCCTGCTCGTGTGTAGGTGGAAATGATTCATAAAAGTGTAATAGAAAACATACTGATGACGACATGTTATCACAACGAAAGTGCCAAGGACTGATAGAGGAATATTTATAAAATTACTTGTTAAATGGAATATGCTAACATTTTGTTGTAATGGTTTTAATGTTTAGAGTGAACACCGGTATCCGCATGCGGATATTCAAACAAAAGTATTCCCCTGTTTTCTTATTAACTAATGTCTAGAGCATTTTTTTCAAAATCAAGGTCTGTGGTTAAGGTCTGTCATGTTTCTGTCATATCGTGGTTTTCCGAAACTAATAACTAAATAAAATAACACTCGCCATCATCTTCAGCAGCCCATTAAGTCCCACTGCTGGGCTCGGGTCTCCTCTCCTCTAATTAGAGAGCTGAGAGGGACTCGCCAAATTTTTCAAAAATTGCTTCATTTTTATTGCCTTATTTTACTAAGAGAAGTACCAGACAAATTTCAAGAGCTAGTATAATAAAAAATATAGGAAAATAAATGAATCGCCTTAGTTTTCGAGGACAAAAAAGGGGAATAAAAACGTCAATATCGTAATTTTTTTTGTCTTATAAGCTGTCTGAGCTACAGTTTGTCTCTATCACACTCTACAGTTGCAGCAGATTTGTGGTAAGAGCGCAGTGGGAAGGCAATAGTTTCTCCAAACACCTATTTGTCAAAATCCTTGCAGTAGCAGCTCTTCTTTATATAAATTCATATATATATAAAATACCTTTTACATTTAAACGAGTATTTATCTCACAGCTTCGCGCCACAGCACTATTACCTATAAGTTTAGTATTTTAGAATTAATGGTTTTTTTATACCACGAGGCACGGTGGCAGATATTCCTAAAAACAAACAAAAAGATGAAAAATATGATTTTGCTAATGTCGATAAGCTATCACAAAGAATAGTTTGTTTATGTATAATTATGATATATTAATTGCTATTTCGCAGATAATGTGTAAAAGTGTTCGAGTGTTATAAAAAAAATCTTATCGTTTCAAGTATATACAGTCATATTTATTATACCTACGTTTTTTGCCGTCGTAAATTTCAATTTGTAATTAGTTACTTTTATGGCTTTTAATTAGCATCTGCTAAACTACTCGTTATCTACTTTTATGTATCTCATTCTCACAGAGAAATTTGAACCTTAAAGGAAAATTTACATTATACATATATTAATTATGCTTGTCTTGATGTAGGAACGAAAATCGCATAAATAAAGAAATTGTTATACTCAATGGATCGTGACAAATTAAAAATTACTACATTTTGATAAAGCTTTACCAGTTAGATCTGATAATTGTACAGTTCATAGGTATTCATTACGTGAAATATGTACGGACACAGACCCATAAATAATTCAATTATTACTACTTTGCTGGACGGCTATAAAATTTATGTGTAGAATTTTAATTCAACTTCCTTCTTCCGTTAGTTCATAGACCCCTATCACTATAAAATAGTATATGCAAATAGATTTCGTTAGCGACAAAAATTCTGCACCAACACCTAGTCGAAATAGTGTTCATATTTTATCTAGTTATATTTAAATCATCTAGCGAAAGAAATGAGCTTCTTTCATATTGTAGTAAAAGAAAACTTTTGTGTCAGTTTCTTCGAGAAGAAGCGATTCTTCCAGAGTCTGCCAACAAAATCAACAGAAAATTAATTAAAGAAATTAAGTCTGTGACGTTATAGGCCGGTAAACGTAGACGGTAGGCAAACATCTCAATGAAGAAGGTGTTAGCCCTAATTACTTAAAAGCTTTCCCGTAGACTTCTCTTTAAATATTTGAATTGTTTGTTGGATTAAAAACTTATTTTTATCTTTTCCAGGTACGTAACATGACATTGTGCCAGATCCAAAGAAGCTACACGGTCAGAAACGACGGACTTCAAGTAAGTAAAGCTTGTAACATTATACAGTATGTAAGATATTATAAGGGTATGTAATTATGCACATCTTTGAAATCATAGCACACTTAAGACCTCAGGTATCCCCACCATCTTCTCTATTCAGTCGCCAATTAAAGGAATAATAATAAATGTCAATTTATTCAGCACCAATATATAATATTCAATCTACAGAAATAGGAAAACGTTTTATAAAACATTTCAGAGACACTGAGAATGTGAGAGCTCGCCGTGTCGTCCGAAGTTCAGACTACCTTACAAGGCAAAAACGCGTGAACGATAAAATAGATCGAGAAAACTTCCTTCCATTCTGTTTCGAATAAAATATTTTATTGTACAAGGATTGAAACGTATCGGACCAAAAATTGGATAGGTACATGTAGTGCGGGCTCAGGTAATTCTTGGGGGTAACAAACGATACCGAATGCGTGTAACGATTTGTCAGTTAGCCAGTTTCGGGCTCGAAGTGTTCACGGCGAGTGTCCCTTGCCCCAGGCACAACCCGAGATCTCTTTACGGCCTCGTATATCGCACACGCTGTAATTGAACCCAACAGTGCGTGTCTTGTTTGTTTCTTTTGCCTATCCTACTTGTTACATCAAACTGTAAATTTCAACGTAACATTCCATTTAATTTATAAATGGATAACCACACTACTAACTCGATTTTTATATTTGATTGCAATCACAGTACAGTTAGATACAGTCGGCTTGGATATTTACATTCGGAATACATCAATAGTGAACCCTAATGGATGAATTGGTTTGGGATGAAATCCCCCTCTCCGGGAAAATGCGGTCCGAGCGGAGTGTGTTGATTAATCTCATTAATTGTATTGTTAACGTTTTGTACGTTTAACGCATTATCGGCTTCCACGATAACCGACCGAACAGGTTCACTCGAAACATTGTAGGTAGATTATAGAGATATTATTTTAAAAAAAGTTTTAACAATTTCATAAAAAGTATTTCATTTTACCCGACTGCCAAGGAAGGGTATTTTAAAGTAGAAGAATAATTGTTGCTAAACGATATAACACGCTCACACGTCTGATATTATCTGAGACATGCATAAGGAAAATGATTAATTATCTCCATGTTGCCACTTATCGCTCTTGTAAATAACGCTGTGCAAAGTGGTTATATTTAGGGTTTATAATATTTTTAAAATTTTTGTTTGCATTCACACTATTTTAAAAAGATCTTTGCCAGCAGTCCCTTTTAAATGTTTTTCATTTGCTAATAGTGAAAATAAACTTTGAAAGAAAGACAAGAAAGATTTTGAAGTTAATTTCGCATATATTTCAAAAGAAACTGGAACGCACTGTCCAGTACTGAACATTTTTGATTACCTAGATTCTTTTTATTTAAACAATAATCACAAATTATAATAATAGAAACTTACCTATCATATTTACAAAAAAGAAAGAGGATTTAGCGATATTGCAACATTTTACGGCGGTGGTGAACACATATAAAATTTATAGGCGTTAACGTCTCTAGGCCGGCAATAAACAGTTAGTGAGCTGAGTAAGCAGAGGCTGGCAGAGCGCAACGGGACGTTTTAATATTTTCTTGTGTTCGCGGGCGAGTTGGGCTCGGTCGAGCCCGCCACCGCGGAGGCATCACTCCGCAATTAAGAGCCAGACAAAACGTCGTCGACGGAGAGCGAGCGCTTCATCAAATATTAAAACCGGCCTGTACCCGTACGAGAACAAATCCTACGGCGTATTTAATATTTTACTTAAACGGTCTGCGGTTCCGGCGGCGGAATTTTCTTGTGGCTTTGCACGGCGATTTAAGTTTTGTTTTAGTGGCCGTGAGGGTAGGCGCCACTGGCCGCTACCTCCCGCACCGCCGCTAAATACTTGATGCGATGCTGTTATTAGTGCCTCCTTCAATGTTCCGCGTTAAATACCACTAAACATTTCCAACTTACCACGAGCACGAAACAATTTCCGCCGTCTTTCATCCTTTAATGAAATACGTGTGTAATATTTACCCATTCTCGGTTAAAATTAATTTCATTTGCTCACGAAAAGGCCATTCTAAACACTAAGCTATACACAAAGTAGAGTAAAACAGTCGCTAATGTGTCCGCCGAAAACAAATCGTTGAATCGTGCCCGAAGCTCCCTCGCTCGAATAACGAAAGCTAAATGCGGGAAAATATCAACATTAATCGGATGCGGTATTAACTCCCAACTCCCAACTGGCTAATGAATATTCAGACAAACTGACACCGCTTGTCTTAAATTTGCAAGAAATAATCCTGGCATCCGACAGACATAAATCTTTATAAAAGCTGATAAAGTCGTTAATAAAAAGCTAGCGAATTAACACATGTGTAAGTAACTCTAAGATACACAAACTTATGTTAGGTATATTTATCTAACGTCCGCATACTAATTAATCTGCAGGTTGGCTCACTATAAGGTTTATCAAACCAAAACACGTCCAGTTGTAGGATTCTTTTTTGCTCGTTCGACGTCCAAATACGGTTTCTATGAAAAAAGAAAATAACTTTCATTAAACGTTCTGTTGTACGAAATTTTCCGTTCTTAAGTTTCCACCCGATGTTTTGTTTAAACAGTGTGAGTTAGTGTTTTAAATGGCCTATAAAATAACAAAGCAAAGATTCTTTAGAATGAAGACATTCAACCTTGCCGAGTAAGTCTTCGTTGCAAAAACGATTAACTAAAGAAACAAAATCCGATGAGCTTAACTTGTCTTCCACACGTGTCTGTCTGGCTGTCTCTTATCCTACTTCATTTAATACATTGGACAATTTAATATTCTTTTTTTAATAAATTTAATTTTATTATACTTTTTCAAAATATGTTTATAAAACATTTTACGTCGTTCATTGTTGTCAAAGAAAAATGTCAACTTCAGTCTTATGCGTCGCATAAATATGTAACCCTTGGTAACGTAATACATTATTGTAACACACGCAATTAAGCAAACAAGGAGATTTCATTAAAAATAAAAGAACCCACATCCCCAGTGAACAAGGTACATTGTATTATTTAGTACAGAGATTATTCTTCTCTGTGAATAATGCATGTTGTGCGCTCCACAGACTAAAGCGCTTTATAAACTCGGATGGAATACACCTTGTTTTATTTATACTTTTGTAATTCGTTGGAAATCATTGTATCGTAAATAACCCTACTACTGATTTTATGGTCTCGAGAAGAATGAATGCAAAACAAAACGTAATAATATACACGTTACACGTGGATCGACAGTGCCGTAGAGCTTGTTTTCCTTAACATTGGCGGTGTTAGGAATTCCTACTTCATTAAATGCTTGTTTGTAAACACAACAGACACCAAGAACAGTAAACGCGATCATTTTCACAGAACACGCTTTTCCTCGACCCCACGCGGTAGCAGTAGGTAGGTACCTGCCGTACTTTGAAATCGCGCGACTCCTTTGAACGAGCAGGCACGGGTGTAATCTTACCCTCCTAGGTCAATTGAGCGCTTTACAAACACTTGTATGGAAGCCAATTGAGCACACATTCTTTCGGTACCATTTAAAGTTTGTTGTATCGCTTGAGCTAATGTATTGAAATATAGTTTGTTTATTATTTATTATTACCGTCGAGGTTAGCAGCATTGTTATTATTATATCAGTTATTGTATGTAATGTACAAATTGCGCAAGAATAGCGGCGTATGGCTGCTATCCGATTCTATTTCCTTCGATTGCTTAGAAGTGGACGTACCTAATACTTCAAAAATCGGAACGTCAACGTATTGTCTCCAAAGTCACCAATAAAAGTTGTCGTGTTGTTGTTTTGTTTCAATTGAATTCACCGAAAACTGTATTGTTGTGGTATGGGACAAAGCCGACGGAAACGAAACGTCAGGCTATCGTCGATTGGAGCGGAGAAAGCCGTCTTCCGTCTCCCGTGGCCTACCGGTGCCGCGGAGTTACCGGTGCTACCGAGACCGACCGCGAGCGGTGAAGCGACGAGGCGGCGACACCGACGCGAGCGGATACCCACTGCGCTGATTACCCAGAGATGCTTAAGTAATTTCGTGTCCGTCCCTTGTTAATTGCGGGAAATGAGTTAATTAATTGTTTTCCTTTTCTCTTACGATTTGTCTCGTTAAGAGCTAAGGGTTTATTGAATTGGTTTAAACTTGACATCCTGTCTTGAACGCGAATTAGATACTTGGAAATTCAAAGCGACTTCTTAGAAGTTAATATAATTACCATAATTAAATAAAACGTCTAGTCAGAAACCAGACTGTATCATAACAATCAAGCGAAATAGAAAGTTTATAATTATTTATCTTATAAACTGTTTCCATTAAGAAATTACGTTATTGCTGTAAGTAAAACAAAGTCACAAAAGTTTTCAATAACTCAATGAGTTGCTGTAAAAGTTCAGACATAAACATAGACGCTTGTACATAAAGAGTATGAAACAAATGTTGTAGAACGTTTCTGAATCTGATAAACCATTGTTCAGGATTGTTTCATTTAACTAACCAAACTTTCATCTTTTGTTCCTGACGCCGCGCCGCGCGCCGCCGCCCGTGTTATTTCTCACTGTATTCCTACATTATGCTACGAGGCTACAACTAAAAGAAATAAGAATCCGATTTATTTACTTAGTGATGAAGATAAAAAAGTCTGCTAAACTCAAGTTTATTTAATTAAACTGCAGACAGTAAAGTTAGTGTAAAAATAAAATATGTATACAAAGTAATTCGTTGAAATTGAAATTCGTGCAAAAGTCATATCATTAAAATTAAAAATGTTCGCGAAGTGCATCTGCTTTTGTGTTTTGTCGATGTATTTATAGGGGCGAGGGCGGCGGCCGGGCGCGGGCGACGACCGACGACCGGCGCGCCGCCGCCGCCGTCAGCTCCCGCCCAAAACCAGCCCTCACTGCATTTCAACGCACCACATTATTTACGTATTCTGCACATTGAGACAAAACAAAATGACAATATGCTGCCACACGTACCACTGCCATTCAACAAAACGTTATTGCCCTAATTCTGCTTAAAAAGTATTCACGTAATTATGTAATTACAGTTTATCTTATCTTATAACGAAACTGTCGCATCGTCACGCTACAAGGGTCGGATTAGAATCGAGACAAAAAAGGATTATAATCTCTTTTGCGCTGCCCTGTTTTTTACTTAATTAAGCATAAATAAATCTTTACCATTAAAAGCAATTATTTTAAAAGCTAGGCCAATTCTTGTCGTCCTGCGCCGTCATCTTGTAGCAATCATAATTTTGACACCCTTTAGCACTCTAGTGTTATCATTCTTCAATGATAATTTTTACTTGTACTTCCTGATTTAGCCATGTTATTTTAAAAGCAAGATCATTTCTATTAAACGCATGTTCAGCTAACAAAATAATGATCAGTTTGAGGAAAGTATTGTTTTTTACCCGACTGCCAAAAAGGAACGTAATGTTTTTTAGGTAACGAATCAAGCCTATGCTTAGATATATGTATATTATGTTGAAGATATTGGTCTTATCGAAGAAATATCCTGACTTCAAATAGATTTCGTTGGTAGTGCAAAACAAGAGATAACGGAGACGGCTCCCTAAAGACAGAACTTGCCGGGGTCACTACCGTTCACCTGAGATAATAAATCGTTCAATCTTCACCAGATTATTCGCTCCGTTATCGGATAACCCGTTTAACGCTCAAGTTTAATTAACCCAAATATAAATATTAATATTCGTAAATGCGTACCGCAAATCTTGGCACTGTATGTCTATGTCTATGGTAACGGTATCTATAATAATTAATTTGATGTCTCAAAGTCTGTGTTTTACTACGAGATTTTAATGAGACCCGAGATATTTACTAGAGCTGACTTTCAGAAAGCGTAAATAGATTTTCATTCTCGATTTTAGCTTAGCTTTTTAATTAACATGTGGGTGAATTGCAAAACTAAAAAAAATTCACAGCAGTGCTGAGAACGGTAGTGCAATGTGTTCGTTTTTTGATTTTGATAATTTTTTGTAGTAAAATAGGTCCTTCTCTACCATGGCAAAAAAAAAATTGAATTATGTCCTCTATTACATAAAAAAAAATTACAAGTGTCATTTTATCATTACGGTGACCTGTCCTGAATCTACTTTCGCTCGTAAAATATCTTACCCTGCAGTTGCATTTATTCTATGGACTTAAATCGACTTTTATATCAATAAATTATAATATAACCTGTAAAAAAAACTAATATTGTTTGTTTATCTTATATTTTACATTTGATAAGCATTATTATACATTTACATTTATCGTATACATTTGATAAGCAGTTTACTTTTGTCCGGAAAAAGTTATCATTTTGGTGGACAGTAAGTTTTAGTAGAGTAGCTTCGTCAAAATTGCGTTCTTGCGCCCCCGTGTCTTTCGTCACTTCGAATCAGTCCGCCTCTGTTCGTCGGAGCGCACGCACGCACCACAACAACCGTGGATTCCCGCCAAAAAGTAAATATATATCATTTCAGTAATCATCAATAATAATTTAATTTCGGTGGCAATCAAAATTGTATTATAAATTCGAGGCGAAATTTCTTTTCGGTGGGCGTAAATCGTCCACCGAAATGAAAATTTTTCATTTCAGTGGACTCCCAAAAATTTAACCTTAAATATTTCAGTAAGTTTTGATGTTACTTGATGTCCACTCACGCATATGTTACAAATAAGGTTAAAGTTTCGTTTTGTTACGAAATATATATGTAAAAAGCATTGTTATAAAAAATCTCACCGAAATGATGAAAAAAAATCATTGTTGAAAATCACCCATGTCAAATAAACTATTTATTCTATAAAACTTCAAACTGGTGTGGCGTAATTATAGAGCACCCAGTCCTATCGCTTCAGCTGAACAAATTTGTTTGATCCATGGAGTGCTCGCCGCAGCATGATCGTTGACCGCCGTGAATCGAACAAACCAGTTTGTATAACTGTGAAAATGTATAATTAAAGTTACAATAAGTATGTGTAATGCGAGTAGGTACTAGAAAACCTAAATATAAATTAAGAGGGTGGATCAACATTACAAAACACTCATTGAATATTCCAAATCATAATAATTATGTTCAACTGAGTCATTACTTTTATATCATGTTTGTATTCGATAGACGTCATTAGTAGGTGTCAACAAGCTGGAATAAAATTCGATCAATTGTATTCCAATTCCAATATGGCGAAATATTGCTAACATTCTAAGAGCGCGTATACACGCTAAGAAAACTCGCCGTGTCTACAGAATTCGTGTCGTCTCTACATACGAACTGTGTATATAAATAAGAAAAAAATCTTGTCTGGGCTAGACAAGACGCGCCTGATGATCGGTGCTAGTTTCGCAATAGGGTGAGGAGTGTAGATGACGGCCTCCTTCGTTCCACTGATCATATTATATAGTTTTATAGTTCATAACGGCCCAAACATTTTATTGTTTTTATTACCACCCTGTTGCCCGCGGATCTACTTGCATTATTTTCGTGACTAAAGCACCTTTACCCGGTTATGCCTAGCGTTACTATAATTGGTAACGCTATGGACACAACATTATGGTTAAAATCTAACAGTAAATATATATAAATAGCATTTGTAATGATAATTATGAGCCAATTTCACAAAAATAAAATCACATGCCCCACGATTTTATTGTTTGTAATATGCAATTTTTTTTTTTTGTTTCTTTGTAACATGATTCACAAACAAATATAGACTAGTGCATGCTACCGTACCCTTCTCACGACTGCACGAAAAAATCTCACCGTATACACATGTCTGGCGCAGACAAGAAAAATTTCGTGGATACATCCGGCAAGATTCTTATCGAGAACATCATGAAATGGTTTTGTATACGAATTTCTTATGCAGACACGGTGAGTTTTCGTAGTGTGTACACGCGCATTAAGGGAGATACGAGTGACAAGGAAGCCAAAGTATCGTTGAATAGAAATCGTGGATCAGAATTCAGAATAAAGCGTTTGGTGTGAAAAATCATCAACGCTACCGTCTAGAGAACTTCTTGAACTATACAAACAAGTTTGTCGTTCTGTATTGCGAGTTGTCTGGCTTGGAATATATTTCACAGCAGTACGGAGGATATTATTCGGCGGAGTCGCATCATTAGTCAGTGTCCGTCGCGCATAAGAACCAGATGAATCGATACGTGACGACGGAGAGACTCCGGTAGTGTATCAATATCCTAGAAGATGGGGGTTTAGACGCAACGTGCAACACGATCTATTATTAGTACTTATGAATTGCGGTTAATGATTCATTTTTGTTGTTAAATATTATATTATTAGATTTTTCCGATCGTAGCCGCGGGTCGTATATCTCGGTCGTATATATCGTCATAGACTGTCTATGTCATGAAGTCGACACGCGGCTACGATCGGTCGTTGCAATTCTTAAAACAGTGGTTAAGTAACAAGATTTGATAGAAACACTTAAAAAAGACTCACGATATCATAAATCTAATTATATACCTAATATGGACAAACTTTTTTCTATTAATCGGATTTTCAGATTCTGCACTCATATCTCAATAAACATGTTCGTTGAACTATTGCGTCTGTGTAAAACACTACTCAGATAGGCTATGACTTGCGAAAATGTTCTAGCCGTTGACCGTCTGACCTCTGCTTGCGCGAATAACACTGAAATTCGGCGTGCCAATATTGTTAGGCTTCAGCAAGAATATGACGCATCGTACATTTTTTCAGTTTTCATGACAGCAATGTTTTGGCATTGAGCTCAATTAGGTATACTGTTTTCTGTTTAAATGAATTTGATTTGTTCATTATTATTTCAACAGATCAGACAATGATTTCAAATCCTACCTTCTGCGCTGTAACACAGAATCAGAAAAGCGATGAACTACTCTCCTTAGCTCAGAATTTCAAATGGGTTTATACTTTATGTTTGCCTTGTTAGTTCGACTTATTGATTTTATTCTAATCTGGAACTGTCGACTGCATACGCAATTTGGAAACAGTGCATCTACAAACTGTACAATACAAAATTTACATTTCAATGTTCAATAATTTTCTTATTCAATACAAATACTTAAGATAGGCAACGATTGTGATTATGGAGAGAATGTTAATGCATCGCAAGTATAAATAGCACATCGCTATAATACAAGTATGTAGATGTATTTGAGATAAGTCTTAGTGAATTTTCTTGGCGTATAAATCTTAAGATGTTACGCTAAATAAATTAACAGGCTCCATCCTTCGCAGAGGTCGGATAACATCTGAACAGATTTATACGAGCAGATACTAAATGTGGCGTACTAAATAATAATGCAATTTAATCGTTTACATAGAAACCTATTTGTATTTTGTTCTAAAACATAGCTGTACATTTAAAATATTATTTATATTACAATTAATTCATTGAAATACTTTTTTTAGTCCTTTGTGAAATTATGCTAATTTTTACTTTTAATTTCGATGGAGTCAGGATACATCTTTCATTTACATATAATGGAAAGTAAGTAGTTTTGTATTTAATTAAACATTTACATAAAAACAACCTTAGTGAAGTTTAAAGGTGCTCATTGGTAATTCATGTGTAAATTTTTTGAGCGAAACAGAATAAATCGATCGATCGTATTAAAATTTGTCTGTTATTGCAATAACAGTTGTGTTAGAGATGGAAACATTCAATATTGAGGTTTAATTTGGGCAATGTCAACCTCTCTCAGCAAGAATAGCGACGGCATATTGCAACCTAAACACCCGTATGATTGGAAGCCGCTTTGCGTATTAGATAATCGCTATTTGCAATTCATGTCTTGAAACGGTTCAATCGTTATATTATATCAAGATAATATATCTTCTATCTTACATATAACTGAGGAGGGAACTCGCTTCCTGTGTATAAACGTGTTAAACCCTAGAACACTTCGTAAAAACTAGAAGATTACGTCGCAGTGCACTTTTCGCAACACGAAAGCTCTCGTTTCAACCGTAGACAGTTTTCGCCTTTTCGTGAAGAGGTATTACCTAAAAAACCTATCTCTGTTCTGTGGGTATTACTACTATAGGTATAGTTTTAAGATCCAAAGTGAAAAGCTTTCTGCTCTAATAGCATTACAACTCTGTTGCCTTTCAAGTGAACATTTTATAGAGAATTTTGAACAGTCCTGAGAATTTTAAATTGTAATAAAATCGGCTGTGTAGAGCAGACTACGTCCCGCCTGTTTATGGCTGGATAAAGTCGATGAGATTATTTCTTATTTCCCCGGATCTTGGTAATTGACTGTAAGACGTAAAACGATTACCTAAACGTGAAATCCTTTTCTCTCCCAATCCCTAGGCTATTTTGGTTGCGTTTTCTCAATTTACTCGCCAGTTCGGTAAACGAACTCCAAAATTCTGAATCAGACTTGATTGAATCGCAGTCGGGCCCGCGGGAATGGAGTTATTTTCCAACCTATTTCATGGCACGTCGCTACGATCGACAAGTCGCACAGCCGTGCACTCACTCGCGTTTCATGTTTGTACCCTCTCGAGAAATTTCTTTCAGTTCATTTATTTGTTTGAAAACTGTTGTGCCACTCTGAACACCCATATTTGACGTCTGTACATTTTTTATGAATTATGAAACAATTGGCTTTGTAAAAGTTTCTTCTTTCCAAAATTATGACTCTCTCTGTTTTGTGCGAACATAAAGGTTTGTTTGAAATATTATAAAATGTGTAAGTATGAATGTTAAAGGTGGGTATAATAAACTAGCAATCGAAATGTAAACACGTTGGTATCGTATGAGGGATAATCGTGAGCAATAAAAGAGCTCATTTGTGTTACTCGTCCAGTTGTTTCGATTCATGTTGCTCGGACAATGGGCAAACGTACGCACAATGTGGCCCCATCGTCATCAATCAAAGTCCCGGTGGCCCTGGCCCCCACTTCACCCCGACTACTACCGCCCACGCACCCTCAGCAGACTGATTTACCCTTTACATTACAAGCAAATGCACGTATACGTAAATACTAACTACGGTAAATTGAAACTGAAAAACCAACTACCTACCCTACAACGAAAATAGTATCTCACTATTTGTACACTTAGAAGAATGCATTAAAATGATGAAAAGCGATGGTGGCTGAATGGATAAGTGACCGGCGTGCAAATCACGCGGTCCTATTTCGATTCCGACGGGCAGTACCAATGTGGATTTCACTTTGTGGAATTTATATGTACTAGTCAAGTGACTAACCATCTGCTAACGGTGAAGAAAAACATCGTGATGAAACTCGTATACCCTAGAATAAATTCTATGAGTATGTCTGATCCACCAAACCGCACTAGGCCAGCGTGAGTGGATTATGGCCTAAACCCTCTCAGCTCTCTAGTTAAAGAAGAGGAGACCCGAGCCCAGCAGTGGGACTTAATGGGTTGCTGATGAATTAAAAAGGATTTAGCTACTTACATTTTGCTTTTTAAAACTATAGTCTAAATTTTTAAATAGGTATATAATAGCTGTGTAATCAATAATCATAAAATATGCACTGATAGAGGATCATATCGCAATTACGTGACAATGAAATAGTAGACGCACGTCACAACAGATTTGATCAAAACATTGATGTACTTGAATGTTTATCTTCATACATTGGCAACATTCTGTGTAAATTAACCGTATCAAATTATATTGACAATGGTTCTCAATCCCAATAATGCTGTTCTCGGTCTGAGTTAACCATGGTCACGGGTCTCGTAAAGTTTAATCGGATGAAACGTTGGGAATTTAACCTTAAAATACCAATATGGTTGTAAAATGCCGACACAAATTACCTACCTACAGTATTCTTAACATTATTGTAAAGACTCTGTTTGTATGTGACATGGGAGATTCCAAAGAGATGAAATACAATGACGTAGTTTTTTTTATTCTAATCGATTCAACCGTTTGGAAATATTCTAATATCTGTAGTAGGTGCTTGGGGTATTACGTAAGGTTTTGTATATAAATTTACTTCTGTCCGCCTGCGGCCCGTAGTAGCCATTAGGTACGATTTTATTTTTTGCGATTTTTGAGTGCGAAATAAAATCGCAGACTACCGACAAAAAATCGCTTGCGCGGATTGTAGTGTATCTCTGTTGTTTACAGATTTGCGATGATTATTCGCAACGATTTTTTACTCCAGATTATTATCTATCTGAGCTAAATTTCATACAGATCCTTTCAGTCGTTCTGGCGTGATTGAGTAATAAACATCCATCCATTCTAGTAAGAAAAAAATTCTACAAATAAAATCTCGCATTTCCATACAAAACTTAATACAAAATTAATCTAGAGAATGAGGATTGCGGTTATGAATGTTTACAAAGGTAAAATAGAGTCCCTGCGTGCAATACTCTGCAACAAACAATACAATGTCAAAAGGAGACAATCAGCAATCATGCGTCATCCCCGTGAGATTACTCGAAACTTCCAACAGCGCAATGGTACTGTGCACACACAATATTGTTTCAAACATCTATAATGATAATGAACTATATTGGTTTGTATATAAAGTACCTTTCATGTTAAAACAATTTAATTGTTGTGGAATGTTCTACGAGTGATAATAATATAGGTATATGTATAACATTAACTATGTGATTACTTTTTTTAATAAAGTAGTTAGGTAATATAGGTAAGAATGTTTAGTGAAGACAAAAAAAACAGGACGTAGGTATAGTAATATTTTATTTTCATTGGCCAGTATAGAGAAAATAGCGTAAGTAATGACTTATGAGAGTCGCATGTAATTAAACTGTAAAAAACATTTACTTACAGTGAAATATTGTGAAATTTTTTAAAAGGTACATTCTTATCCACTTCCTTTACATTAATTGCTGATAACGAAACATGTAACGGAACTTTTAAAATATCATAAAAAACCGTAAATATTCCACTTAACAACTCCAAAACTCTATCGTATCTTTTTCAGTTTCGTTTTGTAGTTTGTGGTGATTAAATTGAACGAATAACAAATTTCGCATTGTTATATTTGCTAGTGCAAATACTATCTAATAATAATAATGATCGCAACTTTCTTCTTCTTAATTAATATCCCACATCTGGGCAAGGGTCTCCTCTCACCTATCTAGAAAACGGGTGGTGGACCTAACGTATCTACCAATAGAATTTCCTCTAGGGTTTCCTCACAATGTTTTCTTTCTAACTAAAAACTGCCCCGGTCGGAATCGGACTCGAACCGAATAATTTGCATGCCAGTCATTTTTCCATTCGACCATCACTTAGTATATAATAAATTATTTAGTAAAATTAGTACTGTGATACTGACAAAACAAAGTCTTAAATCCAAGTTAGTGAATTGTAAGTACCTACCTAAGTAAATTAATACCATTATTTCAGACATTCAACCTCCAAACAATGTTGCTTTATATTAGTAACAATGCAAGCAATCTAAACGTAAATAATATTCTAAAATCTAAATCAGTAACGGATTGTTGTGGCGATTAACACGGGCGCCTCATTACCATGTGGCTATGTGGCGGTGTGTCCAAACAGGGTGAACTCCGGACGTCGCGTGACTCGCCGAGACATTCCCCCTTCATTACCACTTTAAATTACACTATTCAACCCAAACTATTATATTACATTAGTAAGTAAAAGGCATTAGTTAAATCTCAACTTATTTCTAACATAAATAATTTTATACTACAGTTATTTGTACACGTGAAAAAATAATTCAATAATACGAAACCTTGGGTTGTAACTCATAAATTCAGTAAAAAGCGTGCAAGATGAAATCTTTTTGAGATGGATTCTTAAGAATGTATTCTTGCCAATTAAGTATTTAAACTTTATATAATTATTCATTTGTAAATATAAAAAATACTAAACAGACTTATAAATTTTATCTGTCTTTTTAAATTCCACAGATGAGATATAAAACAAAATTTAAAAAGTGATTACAAATCTTTTAGATTAAAATACTGTAATCGAGACCCTAGAAAAAGAAATTAAATTGGTATGCTGAATGCATTCATTAACTTCTTGCTGTTGTCATACATTTTGATGTTAAAACTTAGATGTCATTAGTTTCAAGCTTGAAGCGGTGTGGAACTCTGTTGCTCATTGCTCTTTAAAATTCATCACATTTTACAAATTATACGATAAAAAAAAGGTCCAGTAGTCTTAAACCATTCTCTTAGAAAGAAAAAAATGACAAAAATTTTGTTTAATTTAGCTACGTTAATGGGGAGCGTTGGAAAAGAGATTAGAGGGTTCTAAGAAAAGTTTATTAAAAGGCACTACATACAACTGTAAGTAGTTACCACTATATGCTTTATACACTGTTTTATGTTATATTCAATATTCCTAACAGCGCCTTTTTCGTTACTTTACAAAGTATCATCAATTTGCGAATTTATGTTCAAATTCCTAATATCTTTTATCGTCAAATTAAAATGCGCATCGGCTGAAACCGGCGCGCCGACGTCTCCCGTCACATGGTTAACAATTTTGTAGTTATAAATTTATTATTACATGAAAGTCAATGTTGCATAAGTTATTTAATTAATGAATGAACACTTGTCATTTTAGATCACCTTGAAATTAATTTTAGGAGAGTTGACAAAAAAACGTAGAAATTGTTTCCATTTCAACTGAATCTCATCACTCATCTAGATACTGGTTTTTAAATTTAAAAACGAACTGCATCTTAATTTATTTACAATAATAATTGAATACGACCGGTCATGCGTTACTGATAAATTAATGTTGAATACAATTAATTACTGTTAATTTATCTTATTGTGTCCTTCTTTGTTTATTGTTTCATTTTATATTTAATTATACAATATAAATACGGTCATACACGAGGAACATAATTTTACCGATATCACGTAGATAAGATTTGTATGAAGCAGTCCAACATATATTTTTCATTTTCACTTTTCAAATAAAAAAAAATTTTCAAATAAATTTTAAAATAAAGCATAAATGTTACTTTTCACGCTAATAACGAAATTTTTTTGAATCGAAAAAACCGAATAGGTACAATTTGAACCAACGCTAGTAGGCATCGGAACCGGGACTTGAGCACGGAAGTTATATTTATTACCAGGAGACAGCCATCCTGCGGTTATATATAGATAGTCTTGTTTTGTAGAAATTGGCTGACTTTTAACATTTTGGTTGGCTTGTCATCCTTCGTGATGGATGGCAACCACTAGCACCTTAAGCAAGTGACGTCAAATTACCTAAACAAATTACTGTCGTGATTTGTGACAGTCGTCCTTCAAGCAGGTAATCTAATCACGTGATTTACGCAAATAAATAAGGTATTTACTATTCCTTATAATATAATACGTGACGTTGACCCGTTTTATAATAATTTAATACGTGATTTACGGCCTGATATTAGGAAAAAATTCCACGTGAAATCCCTAAAATAGTTCATAATAACTTACCACCTTGTCTAACTTTTTATGTTTGGGATACATCAAAAATAAAAGCTTTTATCAAACTTTATGGTAAAGAATAACCATGCTCTAAGATCTCCAGAAGAATATGAAACCTCTGTGATTAGTATCTTAATTATTCTTTTATCAAGTCACTTTGTTCATCATCATCATTATTTTAACCCATAAACGTCCCACTGCTGGGCACAAAAAAGTCTCTTTGTTACAGCTGACACATTCCAGCTATTTGAATAACAAAGCATTACAGATCCTAATCGTATTTGCGTTTACCGACGGGCTAGTGTAGAAATATTCAATATGGGCACATTACATGTGACACCAGAATCGCTGGCCGCGCGCCGCCTGCCATGCCGACGCGGAGGCGTATGATTAGAAATCGATAACTATGCGTCGCATTTTGGCTTACACTTACACATTGTTGATCCATCTATTGTTGTCCCCAATGTTATCTGTTACAACGCTTTTAGTACGTTGGTAATCTCAATCAGTGAGGATTTCGTCATTTCCTTTTTGTTGTCAACCCTTATCGCTTTGACTTTTTTTTTGCTTCGCCCGCGTCTCTGACAGGGTTGGGACAGATTTAATAAATAAACATCTGTCGAGAGTCGTGACCATATTATTTTATTAAAATAAATCTGTCAAATACATGGTATACCTATAAACAGTCGATTTTTAAATACGTAATTTACACAGAACAGAGGTAGGTTGTTTTAGAGAATTTAGACGAACAAGTATACAATTTAAAGTCATGTTCCGTTTAGATACGTTAAACCTTGTTTTGAATAAATAGCGCTATCTACTGCGCTTATTTTTTAATCATCATCAACATCATTTCAGCCTATTGCAGTCCACTGCTGGACGTAGGTGTCTCCTAGTCCTAACACGCGCCATAACACTCGATCCTCCGCCTTACGCATCCGACCCAGCGAACTTTTTTTTTTAATCCCTATACCCAATTCTACTTCTGCCACGAGTTGAAAATACTTACCTTAATCTTACTTTTTTTAAATGAAATGAAATTTCGTTTATTCATCTAGGTTACAAGGTAACACTTATGAAAGTCACAAGATAAGAATGTAACAGGTTATCCGAAAAGTAGTGTCAGCAAATTTGCCTACGACCAGTTCGCTGACGGGGCGGAGCTATGAGAAGAACAGGCAAGAAACTCACGCTGGCAAGAAAATCACGCAACAAAATGTTGATTTTCGACTGTCCTTTTTGCCACATTTTCATCTCGCAAAATTTCACAAACAAGGACGAAGTAGATTCAAGCTTGGATAAAATGTGAATCTATATCAAATGAAACTGTTCGGTAGTTTTCGCTGCTTTTAGTGACTGCTTACATGAAAGCTATTTTCGTGGCATAATTTCAATGATACCAGACTATCATACATTCCAACTGAAAAACAATAGCCGTTTTTCATTTGAGTTGTGTAATAAAATGTTGTTAACAGTTACATAATTACTGAGTTTGATGGTAAGAAACATGAGATGAGAGAAATTGTAAACAAACTAATCTTATGACTTATAAACGGCTAGTGAGTAATCACTCGAGTCCGATGCTCGCAGGGAACAATCATTGCGTTTATGAATTTATTACACGTTATTACTATTCATAATGAACTATAATCAATCATCCCATAAGCGTCCCACTGCTGGGCACGGGTCTCCTCGAAATATTGTGAACAAAATTTATTCTAGACGGGTTGGTATAGGGTTTGTTTCCAATTTTCCTTTTCTCACAGTGCTCTTGACTCTTGTCTGCTTAAGGTTACTCCCTTAGTCGGCTTTTCTGACACCCATGGGTAGAAATGAAGTAGTGACATTATGTATTCTTAATTCTCTATTTTAAAAACTTTTTAATATCACAATCGTAACTACTGTCTTAGCTTGGCAAAATTGATTAGACGAGCCGGCATGATTATATTCTTCCATCTAAATTATGTTTTTAAATTATTGATCGTGATTTTGTCACATTTTGAGAAGAATAACATCAATATATATCAACTTAATTATAACATCAATATCATGTAGGTATGCTGACGCGTGTAGAATGTATTTGCATCGACACAAATAGACAACGACCTGAATTAATACATAGATTGCCTTTTATCTCTGTAATGAATCATAGATAATAATCTAGATCTGAATATTTCTGTTGAGCATCGACTCACTCTAAACCGATTTTTTATATATAAAAAGATATATATAAATTTGTGAATTAAGTTGTTTACTCGATAAATTGCAAAAAATACATAACCAGTAGTGTCCATCCGTAGTCGTGAAACAATCGTAATGACAAAATAAGTGTTAATAAAAAGTAGAGTCGATCATGAACATGAATTTAACAAACACGTTTCACTAATTTATATCTGTAGCATGTCAATGAAAGTAAAGACTAATTAATTGAACGAGTAACATGCCATCGTTCGGTACTGCAAAACTTCAAATATTTTTTGTGTATTTTTAGTACCATAATTAAAATATCAATTAATACTATTCAGTTCCATTGTGTATAATACAAATTAATATTTAGTTTGAATTATTTTTAATTGAATAATTATACAGAAGAGGTATAAACGTGTTCGTATTTGCCAATACGCAAAGGCAAGTCAGGCAATATCGGGGTGATAGGGCAATAGCAGAGTCTGCTTTTAAAATCGGTGATTTGCGATTTTGCGACTGCATCGCGTTTTGGCAACTCTCTGCGTTTATTTTTGTTGTATATTTATTGAAATCGCGCCTTTTAAGAGATTTTGTCGCTACATCTAGTTTCTAAAATGCGACTAAATCGCTGTTTTACATATTAAATAAGACAGTTGTTATTGTAAAGCTATAAAATTATTATATTATACTCTTGAACGTAATATAAAGTCAGACGATAATAATATATCTAAGTTTGAAAAGCTTGCCTTGTTTGAACTTTAAGCTTTTATTTTTCAGGATCTCGTCTAAGCTAGGAGACGCCCTTCATAATGATATTAACATGTCTTCTTTTAATATTACACATTTTGATTAAATTTCAAGATGTTTACAAGCACCCATCCAAGTTAAAAGTAAAATTGCAAATTAATTTTGTAATATTTACCCCTATACGTGGGGAAATAGGACCTCGTGAAAAGATCTTTTAAAATGAAACAAATTCTACTTAGATCATTTTTTATTTTGACGTTTTGATTACGAGTTATGAGCCCCCAAGTCGTTTGTCGCTGTACAGATGTAGCTTTCCTAGTAAGTATTTACGATATGAATAAACTATTTTTAACAAAAAAATATTAAAACGACTTCAAATCAGTACTAAAAAGCGAAAAATAAACTGAATTAGATATTTAATTCCAAGCTAAAAAATACCTACCTACCTGTTTAAAGTATAATACCCTATTACTAATCTGTTTGAAGTCGGCGCTAAGCCTAAGGAGTTTGTTAAGCTACGTACTACTTAGTACGTACATCTGTTACCGCTCGCTACTTCACACCACCTCGCACTTGCGTGTGATCGTACCTAGTGGACTTCTCAAACTGAGTGATACAACCTCATTAGGCTGGCACCGACTTCAAACAGATTAGTAATAGGGTATTATACTTTAAACAGGTAGGTAGGTATTTTTTAGCTTGGAATTAAATATCTAATTCAGTTTATTTTTCGCTTTTTAGTACTGATTTGAAGTCGTTTTAATATTTTTTTGTTAAAAATAGTTTATTTTTCCATTTTTAGTGTACTTTTTATCTAGCAGATTTAATAATACTGGCTGGCAAACTAAGACGGAAAGCCGAAATAAAGAATCTTCGATAGAAGGGAACGTCTATTCAAATATTCTAACAACACAACCTGATTGTAGAATAGAGGAATCTCAAAACTCTCAGCTTTTTATGTCTTTCTTTTTTCCTATAAAATGCGACAGGTAACAAGTATAGGTATACAATGCAGGTTAGATACTATATCGAAAACTTAAAATGTCATCTAAGAATTCCTTTGAATTATACAACTTTATCGTCCATCAAGAGCTCTCACCTCAGACACTTGAAATAACACAACTTAAGGTTTATACATGGATGTGATATTTAAAAAACTCATCTTCTTACTCCTAAACATTAAGAAGTTTCCCTTCCAGTGACAGCTCACCTAAATAACCTACAAGAATACAACTATAGGTTTATAAGTACCTAGAATGTTGAAAGAATTATCCTCCAACTCCTAAAACTTAAGGAGTTATACCTTCCAGTGACAGCTCACCTGAATAACCTACAAGAATACAACTATAGATTTATAAGTACCTATAATGTCGAAAGAATTATCCTCCAACTCCTAAGAGTCAAGGAGTTATACCTTCCACTGACAGCTCACCTGAATAACCTACAAGAATACAACTATAGGTTTATAAGTACCTATAATATTGAAAGAATTATCCTCCAACTCCTAATAGTTAAGGAGTTATACCTTCCAGTATCAGCTCACCTAAATAACCTACAAGAATACAACTATTGGTTTATAAGAACCTATAATGTCGAAAGAATTATCCTCCAACTCCTAACAGTTAAGGAGTTATACCTTCCATCACCAGCTCATCAACATGAGATGTTGACTATCAGACGTAAATACTTGAATAACTTTATAAAATATATGAAACACGTAACATGTGCCTATAAAATTTGAGGGTTGCCTTCGATTTCCCTGAGATTCCATCATCAGAACTTGACGTGATGAATAGGGGACCAATTCGGAAGTATACCCTTTCAAACAAAAAAAGAATTTTTTAAATCGGTTCAGGCATCTCCGAGTAATCGATGAACATACATAAAAAAAAAAAAAAATACATACAGTCGAACATATAACCTCCTCCTTTTTTGAAGTCGTTTAAAAATAGCATCAATTTTAAAAAGTATTGTACATCTACTTTTTCCGGTTATTTCTTTGTTTTCTTGTTATTTATCGTCGAGATAGAATTTGTGCTCGATTTTGGCTTTGTACCATCATAAAATTATTTATAAATAAATTATTCATAATGTTGGACTCCACACAAAGAATTTTTATAGCCCTAAGTAAAGGCGTAACAGTCATATTCGGGCGATCGTTGCAGGCTCATTCTTCTCATAGTTTGGCGACACCATTACGGCATTCAGCACACGAGTGAACAATAAATCAGCCTCGGGCTCTGCAATGTATTCAGCATGCAGAGAACTGCGCTTCCTACGCTGGCAATTATTACTCTTCTCGTACGAGATTGCTAACTTACCAAAACCGTAGGTACTTATTTTATAGCAGTGCCAACATTTTTAAAAGATTGTTACAGTGTACACACATCCGTTGTATTATTGATTCACTGCTGATTGTTTGTTACTTGTATATTGAAGGTCTATCTTATTCTTCTAGATGTATGATATGCATTTTAATGGTAGTTTTCATCAAATCTAATTTTTGGTGTAAAGTTTTGGTGATGTTTCAAACAGAGATTCTCAAAGATTACTAATCCGATTTAAAAACATCTTTCAATTATAAAAGGTATAATAATAAAGATAATTTCAGTATGTTCTAAACTAGGCCTATTACCAGAGGTTAGGTATAATACCTCATCACTTTGTGGAGACTTATCGCTACGTGAGAGCTGAGTCAAATTTTAACGATAACATTCTCAAGTGATGGTAGCGACATTTCCAAGTAGCACTCGAGTACCGTCTACACAAATCTTATAAGAAGTTAGTTGGTATATAAATGATAACTGGGAAGCAATAAAATGTCTGCCTGGATTGGATAGGAACTGTGGTGCGCCTGTGTGCAAATGAACCGGCGCGGCGCGGCGTACGGCGAAGGACGCGGCCGCATTCCGTACCGCACCACTACACACAACATGACACACATAGCGACACGTACCATCTATGTGTGTGTGTGCAATAACACATTAACGTTAAAGTACATAAGGCACTTTTGCACTACGCCGTCGTTGGCGTTAGAGTACCGCTAGCGGTGGAATTCCTTATTACGATGCAACACGTTGCATTCACAAAATTGTTTTAGAACTGTTATGTTGTTAGTCGCACGGTGTCTACGCAACACACCTTTATTGATCTACAATCTACATCGTGATTTATTAAGCACGATAACTCAAAAACAGGATTGGTATATATAATGTTTGAATTACCACGTAGACACCACTGCTCTCTCGCCAAGTTATTAGCTACCAAATTCGTTTTTTAGGCCACAACTAGATGTATAAATTAATTGCTGCTTAATAAACGAACAATCTAACGCAAACAACATTCTTCAAATCATACAGAAAACTCTGAATGTTCTCTCTTTAAAAAAGTTTCAGCTTTTACAATACGAATAAAGATAATCGGTGCATGTTAAAGATACCGATACAATACTGAATATCAGCAAAGCGGAAACTGTTTAATCACGCAGCATGTACGCTGTTCGCTGGCAGGCGCTAATCTCGCGTCGCGGGCAGCCGTCGCTGGAGCGAATCGCATACCTACAAATGTACCGCCAGAGCAAAAACTGCTGAATAATATCCCCTCTCAGTTGTACCGCTCATACCCAAGCTTTATAGCACACGTAATAATGCAGTCATGGCACGCTCTATACGTTTCACAACCGCAGAGAGCTTTATAATATCGCAGCTTTTTAACGAGAGTAATATAATGTCGGTGTCGCCATAATTCGACACGAACAAACGTATCGGTTGGTGTTACGGATCAGGTTGCTGGCATGTGCCAAGTGCGTCACAGCCTCGTATCGGGTGACATCATGCGGCTGCCGCGAAGAAATGTGCACCTCGTTACTTGTCCAACGTATAGTCGTTTTGTGCCACTTTCTATGAATCACTTAACAGACATTTGCTTAATGTTAGAGTTGACCATGAAAATAGTAGTGATATCCTGTAATTAAGTTTTTACAATTGCTGCATACATACAATACATAATCTTTTATGCATATTATAAGCGTACATCACAGTATAACTGACCTAGCCAAGATAAAATCTTTTCTGTGAAAAGAATGAATAAGTAACTTTTTACGCTATTTTCAGTTCGACGAAATTGCTCTGTTTAACGTTAACAATTCATGACTTAGTGACGCCCAGACATTGAACTTTTTCTTTGTGTATCTCTCGTTAAACTCAGACACGCCGCTATTCACCTGGTCTTATTGTTGTCTATCTTTTTATATTACTCACACTTCAATATTTCCTTTTTTACATCCCAACCAATGTTTATCAACAAAATATATAAAATATTCCTTTGCATTATCTCGTAAGCTAACAATTTCAACAATCTAAACGGCAATAACATAGTACAAATTATTTACATTGCCGCCGGTCTAACAATTTGGGAACGGTATCCGGAATTCAGGGAAGACAACTGCGCTCGTCATCGTGGCTTTGTTTGCGGGCCGCTGTGAGCTGCTGGTAATCAAAGGGGGCGGGAGGGATTAGATGCGGTCGACGGTCGCGGGGAGAGGGCATAGATGTGACTGCGACTAGTTGAAATGTCTGGCGGCTTCTAATTTGCGGAGCCGTCGCCGTCAGAGCGAAGGGTTGACCTCGTCTGCTCATCACCCACAACTTCAATTTTCACTTAGCCTTCACGATGGTACCATCTTAATTATAATAATAGGATTACGCCCAATTACTACTTGATTGACTAGGTATTTGTGAATTGATTGGCAGCTTGATAACAAACGTTGTCAAATTGAGAAGGCTTTCAATTTGGAATACTTTGATCCTATTTGCTCAACAGACGCCGAGTTAAACGTATAGTTGTGTAAACTTTTCTACCTACTTTACATAATAAAGAAAACACCAGTCCTGTTTAATCCAAACAAAGAAACAATACTTTAGAGATGATTTTAAGAGACTATTCTTATTGTTTTACATTTAATTTTCTATTCAAATATCACTGAAAGCAAGACGAGGGTTAAATTGAACAGACCAGCGTGATATTCGTGTGTAATTCCATTAAATGAACAGTGAAATCTCAATAGAGGCACTTTCGCGTTAAATAAAGACGAAACACAATAAAGTCATGAAATGAAATAAGACACTATCCCGTTTCGAATCGAATTTGATTTTGATTCCTAGCCGTATCGAATTTATGTCCATCGAAGTTTGAATGGACAATAACTTTGTTAGTGGAAGCGAGTGATCTTTGTAGAGAATTATGGCACTATCCTGAAGTTGCTACTTCGGCCACCCATTCATGTCGCAGTTACATCATTTCCTGATTCATACTAGTCAACTTGCTGTGGTATGTACATTAACGAGTAATGAATATTAATCGACTCAATTAATAAACAGATGCCAAGTATTGCAATAAGCTGCACGTGTGGTGTTTCGGTTAAGGTGATTACCTACCTCAATATTGACAGTTGAGTGTTGTGGAACCAATGAATGGACTAAATAAAAGTTAAATATTTTATCCGCGGTGTTCTGAATCTGAGAATTGTGGCTAAAACAAAATTGTTCCCTTGTCATATCTGCCAGACATGACAAGAGAACAATTTTATCATCAAAATTAAAAACTATTAGGTATGGTCTTAATTTCTAAGAAGATAATAAAATAGACAGTTATGAAGTTTATGCGATCAACCTCACCAACCTTGTCATTAATAAAGAGGAAAACAAACAGGCGATACCATATTGTACATATTTAATGACCAAATTAGAAACAAGAACATCGTAATTAATTACTTATCTCCAACAAACTTGGTAACGACACCCTTTATCCACATAAGTAGAGGGCAACGACCTTGGTAAAACCACTGCGTAAATATATATAATTCTGTTGGCAATTCAGTACTCATGGCTGTAGTACCTGGCGGGTCCATTCCAGATTAAAAGCGGATCTTTAGGATAGAAGGGGGTGGGAGGCAGCAACAAGCAGGCCGACGGGCGTCGAGACAGGGTCGGCGCGACCCGCAGACGCCAACAATCCCACTCAACATAAAACTAAATCTTCTCAGAGTCACAACAAGAAAACGCAATAGCTCTCAACAGAAGACGACATGAACGCTGGCTCGAGTATCAATTCTACTATATTTGGCTCCGCAGTTGTATTTTCTCACACTCGGATATAGGATTTGACGGTTTAGTCAAAAAGTTCAGAAATTGTGTGTTACTGCTCCGTAGTATATTTTAACATTTTCGAATGAAATACATATTGTCGTGTTCTCTAAACACTAATGCAATAACATGTCAAACGGAGATTATTATGTACACATTTCTAGGTGTGTCTCTAGCATTGCCAGTGTTTATGGGCGGTGGCTTTTATTTAATATCCTCTTTATGGTAGCATAATATCTACTTAGTCTACAACTATGGAACAAAAAAAAATTGCTATCTTAGTACCTACTAGCAAAACCGTTCCGAACCGAACCGAAAAACGTTTCCGAACGTAATGTGTGAAATGTTCAAATATCAAAAGTGGCCTTTGTTAGATTCTTAAAAGTTTTTGCTTGTGAATGATATTCTATTTATGGCCAGATTTTAAAATATTAGGAACTTTTTTGTAATAAAAAGAAAGTTTTTAGTATTTATTATCATTTTACTACATAAACTTATTCTGTATCCGGATTATAAGTACCTAAATCTTTGCAGAGTTTCTGAGTCCATCAACTTCATCGACGATGTTACGTCACGGTCACGGGTCATGGCGACTAAATTAATGAAAATCCTAAAAGTCAGGTAGCCTCTTTAGTATACATTTCTTTAACGACGTCATTATATTTTATAATATCCTAATGGACGTCAATTTTACGTTAGGCTGGAGGTAGAACATTTACATGTTTTATTTGTAATAACCAGTATCTAAAATAAATATGCTAAGACAAATATCCCCAAACACACCAATTAAGCAAATTTAAACGTAATTGTTCGTGTAGTGACAGGTTAAGAATACGTAATGTCACTACCCCATTTCAACCTGTGGCTGTCGTACAAGGCGACTAAGGGAATAAACCTTAAAAAGATAAAAGCACTGTGAGAATACGTAAATTCGAAACAAACCCTATACCAACCCGTCTGGCCAGCGTGCTAAATTTCCTCCACATTTTTTCGAGGAGACCCTTGCCTAAGAGTGGGTTGTTTAGAGGTTGAAATGATGATGATGACTTGCTGCTCGGTTGATAATTATTATACTGTGTTAGATTATAGTACTTGACTCCGTCCGCGGCTCCGCCCGCGTGACATGTTAGTATAAAGTGTTTGTGCTATTCCAGACTATCAAATTTTATACAGATCTTTTCAGCCGTTCTAAAAGAAAATATGCCATGGAACTTTTCTTTAATTTTATGTCCTTATGATCGTGCATTATCTACCGTTTTAACAGAATCATATACCATGATTAAATTTAGACGTTTAAATATTTTTCTTTCAATGACTTTCTCAGGCTGTTCCTACATGATAACTTTGAAGCCTAGATCTTCAGCTGTTTCTTCATTTATTTTCTATATTTTCTTTATCCATTCCTTTTCTTCTTTTTCAAACATAAATCTTATATGCCTGTGAATGGTATCCTCGACTCTATAAAAATTATTGAAATAACTAACATTAGATTATTTGTATGTATGTACAGTATATACTGGAATACATAATTATGTAATAGAAGTATTTCCAGACAAATTTATATGCAACAGTTACCTTAAGCTAATATTGAAATAAGCATGTAAATTATTTAAAAGATATCTTTTGTCACACACATCGTGCTAAGGTTTTTGCCGACTCTAACAAAAATATATATTTTACGCTAATTCTCCGTCAGTGCCCCACGCACTCTAAGCGGATTGCCAGCTTATCGCCTTACATACACACTCACCTATTTTTTCAATAGCAAAAAATAGTTTTAAAAGTATAAGAATGCTACTTACCGAGAAAAAAATCGTCAACAAAGCCGTGATCCTTGAGGCTTTGCTAGTGGGTATTTGGAATTCCGTGACTCAAATAATTAAGTCCCTAGATGGGGGTCGCTGGGTGAAATTATACATTGTTATTGCCACTATAAATCTCATTTTGGGTGAACGTACCCGCTCAGAATAACAAATAAAGACATTACAAAAATTTCATATCACATCTCCAAAGAGGCGAGGACGTTCTAACTCATTCTAAGCAACTGTGTACAATGTGAACGTTGTAATTGATACATTAATGAATTTAATCTCGTGAGACTTTTTGATCTCGACGCTTAACCTGAGCTTAACTGACCTTGAAAATAAAGCTTTAAAAGATGATTAGTAACTAATAATTATCATTATAATCAATATAATACTTCTTAGTGGCAGTTTCACGTTTTACTATTGATATTATAACTTCTAAGTAAATAATTTACCCATTGTCTATTGTTATTTTGTGCTAGCTGTTGTCATTTCCTTGCCTGATAATATATCTCCCTTGATAAAACGTAACCTTTGTCATTCATGCAGTCCCACCTGTGTGTCTAATAACATAATAAGATTATCGTTGGAATTATATTCAAAATGTTACCAACATTTTTTTAATTCTAACATAGCGTCAGACCTTTTTTCATTACGCGTTGTACATTTTGTGTTCAAGAAAAATAGACGCAAACAAATAAAATAAATACATGAAACCATTCACCACACAAAATACCTACGTAAATACGTGTTGTAGAATTTCAATATTTTTGTTACATAGGGGTTACAGAATTTATACTTTAAGCACTAGACACTGGAAAACATTAAACTGTCTTGAAACCGGATCTGAATTTAATCCCCATTCCTTTAACATTGTTGGTGGCTGCCACAGATCTTATTTTATACCAGTATTAAAATAGCAACGAGGTAGCTTAGTGAGTGACACAACAGACATTTTACTATTGTGCATATTTTTCAATAGTTTTACCGTTTTCTTGAGGAATAGAAACTTAACAGATTAGAGATGTCGGTGTTCACATACGTGTGTGTGAACACCTGTGTGCAATATGCATGTGTGAGGTATTCTAGACGTTTGCGAAAGTCCATAGACACGCTTCGTCACGGCTCTCGGCGCACTCTACAGATGCCAATCTGTTATAGTCATATATCTACGTCTGTGTTGTGATGCAACCGAAAGGCGGATCCTGTAAAGATGCGGGCTTTATACCTGCATCTGCACGATCTCGCAACATTTATCAGCGGATCTACAACTTTTAAATTAGGAATGCATTTAAAGTTTTACCGAAACAATTAGGTACCCATCATAACTTCTGTTTGTCTCTGTAGAAATATATAAGAATTTGGTTAGTCAAATGGTTTACGTGGTCATCTTGAGGTTTTCCCTATACTCATACCTATGGGAGAAATATTTCAGTAACACATAATATAACTTATAAGCAATTGCACTTCTAACTAAATGATAATTTTGTTGTTACGTTGGAGATTTGAAACCAATAAAATCAGTAGTAGATTATTGCCTTTAAATATCGAATAGACTATCAGTATTTTTTGAGTTTGCATTTTAAATGTTAAAAGAGCTTAAAGTATCGACTTAAAAATAATTAGTTCAGTATAAGATGAAGTTAAGATATAAACTGTTTCTGAAACAAACTAACGCGTTGAAGCAAAATTATATTCGCAAACTTCATTTACTCAAGTTCGTGCAACTTATATATCTTGTTGTACAATTAATAATTGAGTTTACAGAGATTGTTCACAATTCAGTGGCACTGGATTAAGTGATACAAAGTGTAGATTGATTTTATTTAAGTACGTAAACCACTTCATCAGATAATAAAGTGGCTTGTGTCTAGCCAGTTCATCCATCCGTGACAGGACTCTCCTGACGTCCTGACCATGGTTGATGTCTCGAGAGTCCTGACGAAAATGTGTCTTATGTGTTTTCACGTTATTTAACTGTTCTTAACGAAAAAATGTCGTTTAACAACCAACTGGCGTAGTACATAGCGTTTGTTTACATAACTAGATCGTTACAAAATACCATCATGTGTCATCGCGTAACATTAACGATATTATAATGGTGTCATTTATAAACACCGATTGTGGGAATTTATAGGTACTTCTTTTTTGTAAACTAAGTTTCTCTAGTATATACTTAGGGGTTCGCTATTTGAAACTAGGCGGTTGGCAACAAGGTTTTCGTAAAGGTGGCTGAATGACCGGTAGGCACATGCTACATTCGTTGTCATCTATGAAGGTGTCTTTTCTTTCCAACTCTTCCATTTACCATGCTACAATAGGTTAGACATTCCCTGGAACTCCTGAGTGTCATAACTCAAGAATTCGCTAGGGTTCACCGCTGGTGTGACGATGATATATATATATATATTTATATGATATATGATACTATCCCGTATATCACATAGAAACTGTAACTGGGGTATGTGTTGTGCCATAAGTTTGAAAAATCCTGGTAAATAAGTATTTAGCATTGATTATGTTTTGTAAATATTATGAACATGGGTATGTTTCTGTTACAGAGCAGCGGCGGTTGTCGTTCGGCTAGTAGCGTGGGCGTGGGCGCCGTGACGGTCGCGAGCGCAGGCGGCGGCGCGGGCGGCGGCGCGTGCGCGGCGCGCATGGCGAGCGCGGGCGCGCAATTCCGCGGCGGCGCGCAGCAGTGGGCCGCGGCATATGCGCCGCAGCCCTGCCGCTACCCGCCGCCCCAGGCGCAGTCGTATGCGACGGCACCGAGCCCTTATACGCAGCACCAGGTACAAGACTATCTATCTCTTAACACAATCGCTCCCATCGAAAATATCTAGAGGAGGCCTATGTCCAACAGTGAATGTCCTACGGCTGATATGATGATGATACCACTCTAAAAGCGCATATTCAGCGAAATATATTTATATATGACGCATGCTCATTTGGTTGACAAACAAATATTCAAACTGAATACACATACGCAGGTACGAACATATTTAACGCCGCTGATGGAACTGCACTCGGTGGCGAATGGGCCGCCTGATAGTAAGCTGTTACCGGAAGTAGTGACCAGTCAACTAGATATAATTTAAACAGTATCCACATATTGAGATGCTCAAATCCTGTAAGCCTCCATAACAGTAACCAATGAAATAGTAACTGTTTATGATCAGCGGACCGTACCCAATAAAAAGAGTCTCTCTTCTATAGAATTTTTTTCCCAATCTGACAAACTATGAGAATTAATCTAAACTTGATAGCACAAATAATATCTGTCTTAAGACCAAGTGAGACAAACTATAACTATAAACTACATAATAATATTATATGCTGGTAACCATTGATCTACAAAAATACGTCGTCTCTCCCCTGGATGCACAATCATGTACTAAAGTCTAATTAAAGTCTAAACTCTAATTACAATATTGTTTTTTAGAAAAAGAATAGTCAAATCAATCTTATATGATACACATTCATCATCATCATGTCAATCCATAAACTTCCCACTGCTGGGTACGGATCTCCTCCAAAGATTGTGGAGTGAATTTAGCCTACTATACCACGCTTGCCAGACAGGTAGTATAGGGTTTACAACAAACCTTCAAAATACAATTGTTTGACGTTCACACCACACGTCAGTGAAACAATTGTGTGACAATGACCTCTTTTTGAAATCTATTTTGAGCGCCACTTTTTGATCGCTGAGTGTCTTGGATTTTTATACATCCCTAAATTTCAATCATGTATTCGCTTATTTGGCACTCTTTTTCATGTCGTATGTAACATAACTAATGTGATATTATTATGACATGTGTGACAAAAGAGAAAATTCTATGAAATTCGTTCGCATTCGTTTATTTCATTTCCTCTAATGTTACTTTTTTTTCATTATAAAGACTTCTTCATTCCTTCTCTCCATCTTTCAGAACTCCATATATTTATTCTTCGTTAGGGTCAGAGTTAGAAAACAGAAAACCATCTAGAAGGCTTCTTACTAAATATTTTGTCATAAACGCCATTGCCGCCCTATAAAACACTAAATTTTAATGAAGAAGTTCGTCTGAGCTGATTCTAATTAAATTCCACAAACTCTTATGGATCCTTTACAATTTTTAGATTTAGAATAAATTCGAATATAATTAATAGAAGTGCAATGAAGCCCTCGTCAAAGTAAGTTACACTAAAATCAAATTGTCTTTCCAACACATAATTATAAGCTCGGTAAAGTTATTGTCAACTCAGCTTTTAGTTCAACACCCCTTATGTTCGGCTAAACTAATTGTCTTGTCATGACTACATTAATAAACGTCCAAAACGTGCTTCAGGGTTTTCTCATAACCGAAACGTGCTGAGATCAATATCAGGAGACACCACAAACCACAATACAAATGCTTGTGGCTGCCCTGAATTTGCAATACGTTGCGGACTGCGGTAAATTTTTTTACAGCAAGCGTTGCTGGTCAACCTAACGCAGCAATTGTTATTCTTTAACAGTAATTGTTATAACGTTTCTGACGTAATAACTCATAATATTTGTGACGTAAAAGTAGTGTAGGTATGTTAACATTACGTTTATAGTTTATAATAGAACTTAGGTACAGTGAAAGGCGTAACGGATCATTCACATAATTATCTACTGTATTATATTAGACAATCCACATAATGGCCGTGGTAACTGAATTCACAAAATCTAAGCTTAAAAGAGCTAATGGGTGACAAAATGTCTGTTCGCAATTTCGGTGTTTTGTTAAACACCTGGATATGTTGTCCGCGGCAAATAGTTTCGGTGAGAACAGACGATTTATTTTATTACCAGTAGCTAAAATGTTGATCACCTGTTATTTTAACCAGAAACGGTTCTCAATTATATTCTAAAAACTATCTCAAGTTGTGTGTATGACATTTACGTATAAAATTCGCTCCACTCTAAACATTGCTGCAGAAAAATAACGTGGGTACATACAAATGACGTACACGTATCAATACCACAGTCCACCCTTATTCTTTACTCTAGAACGCAAGTACATCGTAAATAAAATAGGATCTTTAGACGGCGCCATCTTATGCAAGTTCTAATGATCGAATTTCCGAGTGGTGTGCCCGCCGATTCCGCTCGCAACTGGACCAAGGCGTTTCCTTATCGTGAAACATTTTGCTTTCAACTAACTCACTAATAACCAATAAACAACATAACAATGTTACCCAAACAAACCAAAATTGAATTCCTAATTGATGAACTCTACAACAAATATTGAATTTATGTTATTAATAAGCGTAACGAGAGGCTAGCAAGTGGCGACTCAGTGTCCCCGTCCGTCCCCGTCCACAGTATATTGTATAGATATTTTGTAGGCTAAGGACCACAAACCATCTGACCGAGCTTGCCTCAAAAGTTGACGCTGAGCACTCAATTTTATTTTTTTCAGAAATATCTAATATTTTTTCAAAAAAAAAAATTGCCTGCTTGTGTCATTAGCAATCCTCCAGTGAAAGTCTTGTCGAAATCGGTTCAGTCGTTTCGAAGTTTACACCAAACTAATAAACAGACAAATAATTTGAAAAGTGTTTTCGTTATAAGTACCATAGATTATTTCATATGCCTACTCTAAAAAGCTGTTATTTTGATATTCCAAACAAGACATTTCACTTTTATTTATTTGTATATTCAATTAAGCACGTTAGACTTATTGGAAATAAAAACTCACTGACTGAAAAACGTCACGCACAATATTGTAGGTTATTAAACAAGCGGTATCTAGCCTACTCAATACATAAATATATATTATAGTACATATAATGGGCACGTTGCTTACGGCTCTGGACTGGATAATTAACAGTGAAGTCGGCGCGTTGACACCGCTTCATCAATTTCTACGCCCGCCACGACGGCTCTAGCTCGTTATGCATTACACACAAACAATATTATGTGATTAATGTATTCTCAGGGCACTTAAAACAACACAACTAGATCATGATTTGCATAAAACTAGTTAATTTACAAGTTACTGCACTTTATGTATCGCGCGACATGTTTTAAAGTACTTTGATACAGACGCTGCGCCACAGGATATTATGTACCTAGTTATGAAAATTGCTCGACGTACAGTACAGTGACCGACAGTGATGGCAACTATGTACCGTCTATCAAAAATACTCACGGTTACAGGTTAAATTCGATATTTGTCAATAGTTAAATGTATACTATGTATAATAAAGTATTTAATGATCAACGAATTATTTTACTAATGTAATTAGTATAACTATAATCTTAAATTTTTAAACAAAATTTAAATATTTGTTTGTTTTTTCATTTTAACTGTTTCTTGAAACGATTAGCCGTAGACCAGTCAAATAAGTGTCTAATGTGGAGAGTTTGGAGTGAAGTTTTTATGTATAATTGTGTAGTAACATCACTGAAAATATGTTTGTAAGTTAATCAGTATATGAAGTGTCGTAGAGCACTCGACGAAGTCTGTGTCGGGTGTTTACGAGGCGGACACAAACCAGATGTTGCACAAAGAGCGTGTTCGTTGCACCTCACCACCCTCCCCTCCACAGGAATCTCGTAAAAGGAATTCTCGCGCCCTTATCGCTTTTCGAAATAAAATGTAGCTCCCCGCGTCGTACGTGTTTTATTACAACGCGTCTCCTTCAGGATTTATCTCATGGTTGCCGCGCCGAAGCTGAACTCGTTTTTTACATTGAGAAACATTTGAACCTCGCTTATGCGATTTGCTTCGCTCCTGTTTCTTTTTGTCGTACAATTTTATATTGTCTACGAATAATACACTTTTACTAGAGAAGTTAGTCTATGTATAAATGGTTGTATTACTTACATTACTTCAAGATGATATTTTTTTGATGGAACCGTTGCGTTGAATTAACCATTGCCGCGTTGTTTGAATACATGTAACAATTAAATGTTTCATACTTATCATCCACACTTTAAAAGATTAGCCGTAGACAAGTTTAATAAGTATCTTATGTGGAGACAGAAGGAGCGAAGTGACCCATCTCAATGGCTGTGTTGAAAGGTGATCAAAAGGTGATCACGTCGTATTTTCCACCCTCCACGTAAACCAACTTCTATAAATGGTTTTGTTACTGTGTAGAACAGTTTAATGTATAAAATGGCACAGACACTAAATCAGATTACAAAGTAAGTATAACAATAAATAAACGACCTTCCTACCCACTTTCCAGTTTTCTATTTTTTTCTTGTCACGCACTATACACGACACATTTCTAAAACTTAAATTCTTTTAAAACATCACAATAGTAGTCGGTAAGTTTATGTTACATTTTAGTTAAACCCGACTTTGATCGGACTTCGCAGTCCCCAGTTTGTAATCGTTACATATATCTATGACTGCTTGATTAATGACCGGAATATGTCAGCTGTCAGGGCTGTCACAACTCCGAAGCTTGTTAGATTCATCGCGCCCCTACCCAAATATGGCAGCCCTAAATAGAGGTTACATTTTTTAGTAAAGGACCCAACGTTTTTATCGTAAGGAGTGACAGAAGTGTCTCGGCTCTAATACCCTAATGCGTTTTACTTCTGAGACCACCCTAATCCGCCACAATAGTCCTATAGCGATAACTGTACAAGCTTTCTTATATTCCTTATATTATATAAGTTTAATGTCGGCTAAGGAATATAACTAATAAAACTACTCGGGGTATTAATATAAGGTTCTGGCAAAAGGTAAAGCCGAGATTAAAGTAGTCATTCTTTTCCTCGTTTGCCATTAGAGACGTCTAGGCCGCACTTTCGCTTCCTGGCGGTTCATTTTCACACGCACGCACTCAAAGATTATGCTGATATATTTAAATGTATTCGAAGCGAGGAAATTTTTTTGTAAATGAAATTACCACATTTATTTTGGAAGGTTCCGCTGCCGTATAATTTATATTTAGAAGATCCTTTTTCAATGTCGAACAAGGTAATGGGAATAACTGCGTCTATTTTGTAAATGATCCAAAGTCATCAATTACTTGTAAAGGAACGAAGCGGTAAACTGCGTGCAGTAAAATATTTACGAAATGTTTCAAAATGCGGAAAGTGACTGAGGCTTTTGGTTATCTGATCGAAAAGACATAACATAAAACGACGATTTTATCATCAAAGATGTTGGTAGAGATGTGGTTTCACCATGCAGCAAACTGGGTTTAAATTATTTAAGTCTTTTCAGTCTATGGGTATTTGGTATTCATGTAGGTATTAATTTGGTAGACTCCTCGTGATAATTGATTCGTTCCTATAAAAATAATACTAAACGCCGGGCATGTGTTTACTGATTCTAATAACATAAGTATTTGTCGATAAGAAACGAGAAACCCTACTTGAGCTAAGGATCGCTTATGCAACTTCACTGCTACAATAAAAAGCACGACGACTGCACCACGAATGCAATAAATTAATCGAAAAACAAACACTTTTTGAACTTATTGAACAAACAAAATTAACAAGAATGTACAATAGTGATTATTTATAATATATAAAACCATAACGAAAAATAAAATATAGGTTATTATCTTATCGTGTAATGTGTATGTGTTGAGTTTGGGACTACCAATAATAGTTTATTTCGGTACAATAGGGCAGATCAAGTCCCACGTGTGCGACCCTCCTGTATCTTGGGGTGAAAGTAAAAATAAACAAGGCTTGCTGATATCTGTCATCCAAGGAATTAGATTTATTTCAGCTCTAGCGGAAGGTGAAGGACCCTAGCCCTCGTAAACGGCTGCCGTGGAGACATATTATCACACTTCATTGACGGATATTTATCCGAATACGAAATGAGCTTATTCTATTATACAGTACGCATTCGGGACACGATGTTGTTTACTCGTAAAAATAAAAAAGAAATGTTTATTCTGAACTTCCGATGTCAAAGAATAAGGGGTTTTGGTGGTAGTAATGAGTTTGGCACTTTTCCGTCAGTGGGTTGATAGCATCCAAACGAATTCTTTTTCCAACAATGTTTTTTCGTTTAAATTACTTTAATCGATCTCTTTTTATGTAGTAATCTTTTTTTAACTCGTGTAGGTGCTTAAATAATTTATGTACTTACATATTGGATGACTTATTATAATAACATAGGAATTTAAGTTAGTTTTTTGTAATCTAAAAGTTAAGTAAGTAAGTTAACATAAAGTCTCTTTCTTTCTTCTTCTCTTCAATCCTGTAAAGAAAATCACATCAAAATATTTCAATGTTAGAAACGGTTCTCAACCGCACGGTTGAAACTTGCCCAGTATTGTGAACTATAAGGTCGGGATAAGGTCAGAAGGCAACGCAAAAAGAATGATTTTTCTCCATAGGGTGAGTGTTTTTTTTTTTGTCAAATTATGTTAATGTTGGTGTGACAGCGGGTATACCGATATTTAAATTCGTCCACACCCGTGTTCTGAACCATTTGACTGTGCGAATGATTTTATTGTACGTCCTTTTTTTGTTGTAAAAAATGCTTTCCACATAATTTGCCTAGTGACCTGGGGTGTACAAAAATACAGTTCACTAACAAAAATAATATTTAAAACAATGCGTCAGCCTACACTTCTTGGTCACTTTGAACGCATGTAGATTTGCTCTTGAATAAATTTATAACTGTTACTCGCATTAAATTTTGGCACCATATAAATTAAGGAGGTCATCATTTGCAAAATGTAACATGCTACGACTACCGTGTTTTTTTATACCATGACATAATAGTGGCAAACAGGCTTGCAGCCCGCCTAATGATAAATGGTTGCCGCAGCCTATGGAAGCCTGTAACATGTCCCATGTACCTATGTATGTCTATGGGTAATTGTTACTGAATAAGTAGGTACTATAACGCAGTTTATGAATTTTCGCACCACCAAGAATGAATAAAGAGTTATTCCAGGCAAGCAAAAAAGAGTGGCCTTAAATCAAACTTTGCTCTATGTAGTAGATTTAGCAGTAAAATATTTAAATATTGGTGTAATAAATAAATAAAATAAAAGTAATACTGACATTATCTCCAGTAATATTTTTTTTGCAAAAAGGTGATGGTGGCTGACTGGATATGTGACCGGCCGTGCTAAACACACGGTCCGAGTTTCCGACCAGCAGTACCAATGTGGATTTCACTTTATGGAATTTATATTATGTACTAGTCATGTGACTTACCATGAGCTAACGGTGAAGGAAAACACCGTGAGGAAATCCCCATACCCTAGAAGAAGAAATTCTAAGTGTATGTCTGATCCACAACTCGCATTAGGCCCGCGTGTGTGGATTATGGCCTAAACCCTCTCAGCTCTCTAGATAGAGGAGAGAAGACCCGAGCCTAGCAGTGGGATATTAATGAGTTGCTGATGACGATGATGATGAATATTTTGTTTTAGCTTTATCTATATATTTTATCAGGTTGTACCTACAGGTACAATTTTAATATGAGTTAAACTATAACTTACACAGAGTGACTACATTTATTACATTATCTCACCATTTTCAGCTAGCAATTAGTAATCAGTGCGAGAGTAACCTAAATGCGATAGGTAATTCATTTTACCCGTCCATCAGGGGCGAGCCGACTCACTCACGAAGTCATGTTCAATTATTACGTAGCAGTCCTAATTCAGTTTACCTTTAGTATTTGTATTTTTGATATAGTCTAGCTAACGGACGTAAATGCTCAGAAGGAAAAACAAAAGCAAATGCTAACAGTTTTAGCTTTGACTCCCCAAAATCAATTCCTACAGTTAATGAATGTCGTAGCGACTTCAGTCTTTAAACTAACTCTTCAAATCAAGCGTAGTGATATCTGTTTAACGTTTCATATCTATGTAATGACTAGACAATAAGAAACAAAATCGTAGGTTTTTCAATTTAAATAAATGACATATAGTTGATAATGACAGTATCCAATAAATGTAGGCACTAGGCAGTCATCAAGTGGACTGTCTCGCCGTAGTAAATGGCGAACGAATTGATCGATTTCCTGATTGAATCGACGATAAAACAAATGGAGTGCTCAATTTAAATAGATTGAATGGGATTTATGTTTCATTTCGTGAGCTTCGGCGTGAATCAGTCGGATTCTGCTGGGCAAATACGTTGGTCGGTGTGCCAAGCTGAAGCGCAGCAGTATGAACTTTAAAATTGATACCCGCATTTTATCGTTTATAAAACTTATTACAACATTCAATGGACTGAAAGAGAACTAGTTCACATCAATTTCGTGTTGCTAATTTATAGTTGAAGCAATGAGCAAAGGCACACGTAGCCAGTAGTGGGTAGACAACATTAAAAATTTGGACAAAGTTTCGATAAGGTTTTGTTCAGTTTGCGTGATCACCGACCATGTGATGTTGGCAGAGGCACGCACGCGCTGCTCTATCGAGCCAAGACCAACTGTTGAGTGCTATCTCCCACCCCTTACGCCATGCCTTTGAGAGACTCCGCACCCCTCCTACGGCACGCCGTACAAGTGACGTCATCTCTACAGTCATATGCTGCGAATGCGTGCGTTTACGTTACATCATTAAATTTTACTGTTGACAAAATTAAAAATCGCGTGTTGTCGTTCTTGTGTGGGAATTATTAGGGAACTTTGACATTTAGCTGGCGTTGGTCAGTTATGTCGTAAATATGAGAATATTTGTAAATATCATTGAAATTATTTTTTTTATTAGGTATAGACATCTGTCTATCTAGTAGATAGCACGAAAACAATATATGCAAGCGTTTGTAAAATGGTAGATAACTATTTAAGAAAACAAATCTCGATACAAAATTATGAAACAAAAAAAATAGACTGGTATCCTACATATAGATATTGTAAGTATAGTTTTCTTCTGTTCACTCTAGTTTACGAATACAATTTGAAAACAAAAATCAAAGAGGAAAAAGATAAAGGAACTAGAATAACAACACTGAAATATAAATGATATAATAACATTTAGTGATATTTTCGTAAGATTTTGGAGGAAGTGGACGTTTAGTAATTTGGCTTGTTAAGTTCTACAAACTTTTCTCATTAAGAACATTTATCTGTAAAAGAAAATATATATTTACAAGATTTTTTCTTACGAATCATTTGATACACCAATTCAGTTGTTCTTAAACCTTTAGCAGTGAGAGACTATTTGACTAATAGGTACACTGAACTACAATGTCTTGTCACGGTTGACCGTTGGTTGCTGACGGCACAAAATCGCTCGCTGTGGCGGAAATTAGGTGAGGCCTTTAAGATGATAATATGATGATGACTTTCTTGCTTCGCGTAAAACTTTTGATGCCTTCAGGGCCCTGATTCTTCATGGCTTAAATAATTTACTGTACTGGCTACTACACAAAAACCATCTTTAAAATAGTAACAAAAATTATTTATCCACAAAACATGTAAAGTTTTCAACAAAGAGCGGGAAAATTACGTCAAAACTTTTAGTAAGTTTCCGAAGTAATTACTTGTCATAAATGTCTTCGCGTCCCATATAGTGACGTCATCTTTTACCTACTCGCATTATGAAGCGTTGACACCTGTCAAACTAAGCTCGATTGATTGGAACTTGCTGTAAGGATTTTCTTCGAAGACACGTCGCGCGACGTTTGCTTTTCCAGAAATTTTTGTTTTCATCTATAAACACAAATATTATCATAATAAACAAGGCTTACAAAATAATATAAGTGAACAAAAACAGCGATATAGTCTGTTGTAATAGTTACACTAAAGCTTTAACATCAATCAGTAACTGATTGAGTCTCCCCTACATAACAGTGCGACGTGCAACGAATGCTTCCTGCTATCCGTTGTGGCAGACGGATCGGTGATCGTTTACTGATGGTATCAATACATGCCGGACGCTGCTCCCCGTCGGAATGACATAATCCCGTGCTCCACAACAACAGGAAACGTATTCACTAGACATTCACTAACTAGACGCAACACAACAAGCGACAATTTATTTATACCAATTATGAAGCACAGTAATCGCCTTAAATCTCGGTCACAAAGATATTTCCGTCAACAAACAGAAACAATGTTCAAAGTGTTACAAGTTTGGATGGTTTGTCCCGAGGACATTGGCCTGACTCACTTAATTACCCATCTAAAATACCGGATAGATAATAAAGTTAAATTGAGTAAATTGCACAGGTGGCCGACATAATGTGAACTTGTTGTTATACTACACAGCTGTAATCGGACATTTTGTATTTAACTGCCACTTACATGTCGTATTAACATCGATATTTGTTAATTGCTTATAATTACATTGACTGTTATATAACTGACTAGAAGACGCGCGGGGCTTCGCTCCCGTCGTTCTTTATTTGGCCACTGCTCAGCTCCCATTGGCCGTAGCGTGATGTTATATAGCCTATGTTACTCAGTGATAATGTAGCTTTCTAACGGTAAAAGATTTTTTTAAATCGGTCCAGCAGTTTTTAATTTTTTCCATTACATACAAAAATACAAATCTTTCCTCTTTATAAATTATTTATTTATTTTATTTATTTCTGTTCAGAAAGCTTACAGATATATAGATTACCTACAGATTGATTGATTCTATATTTTTTGTGGTATTCGTATCTAAATATATGTAATTGAATAAGTATTTCCAGTAAAACCAATTAATTATTATACACTTATTATAAATTTTAAAAATTGCACGTTAATATATTTTGCCGATTATAGGTATAGATAGAATACAAGCTTTACAGAAAATCTCGTCTGATAGAAAAACTCCCAAACTAATTACCACAATGAGGTTTAGTGTATAAATACCAACAAAAACTTTTAATAAGCCGACATTACTCAAAGCTTAGCCTATTTACAACGACAAGTAGGTAAGTACCTACCGCACAAAAAACACTTAATTAACGAAAGGGTTGTTGCAAAACATTGTCTTCTAATAAATATTCCTTTTTTTTATAATATTTAAACGCTGAACAACTTTCTATGGATTAAACAAATATTTTACAGGAATGATAAAATTCCATTGTCATAAATAAAGAAATATCAAAAAATTATTCCATGTGGATGGAGATCAAATCCCACGTGACGACACAACATTGACCACTACCTGCAGCAAATGTATAGTCTCCAAAAGTTTAGAGCATCTAGATTGAAATTGGGTTGAAACAAGCAAGTTTAATTTACTGTAGGTATCTCTTTCTAACGTGAGATTACAGCCTGTTTAAAAGTTAAAATTAGTTGTCCGCAAGTAATTCGAGAGTGCAACAATCCCGCAACGTGATTTTAATCCCGACATTCATGAGGGTACGAGTTCTAAGGCGAGTCTTAATTGTTATCCATTGTACCTTTCCATCAGTTGGAACCAGTATCAGTAGATATCCCTGGATATTTACGAGACTACAGGCCCAGAAATATAATATAATATTCTACCACATTCACACAGCGCCATCTAGTCCCAAATTAAGCAATTATATTTGCTTGTGTTATGGGTACTAAACAACTGATATACTAGGTACTAAAATACATTTTTTTTTTGTAAATACATACATATTATAGATAAATTACCTACACCCAAAAACAGAACAAATCTTCATGCTCATCACACAAAGATTTGTCCTGGGTGGGGATAGAACCCACGACCTCCGGCTTAACAGTCAGGGTCACTAACCACTAGACCAACAGCCCCGTCAAATAGGTCTATGACTACAGTTTTACGGTTCTTCATCAGAACTATTGCGACTCCTTTTTAAACATTAATGCTGTGCATAAAATAAATAAACAGTATTAATAAATGGTCTTCTAAACGACTTCTTCTCTAATAGCTATTCAAAAAATGTTCGTCAATCTCAGACCTTAATTATATAGTAGGTACTACGGAAACTGTTTCTAAGCAATCGGATTATCAACCGGAATATCGGCCCTTCACTCAAATGGTGTGCGGAATTAGTCCCGCGAAAATCATCTGGGGTATCACTGGAATCCCCGTATCTGATTTGCTAATTACCAAAACATGGTAATCAAAGGGTAACATGTTAAAATTAAGATCATTTGCCATGTTTGCATTTTACCAAAGTCCACCATCAAATTAATTAGGTAAAAATGCCAAACATCCTTGTTTTCAAATAAATTGATCGTTAAAAACCAAAAACCAGTTTAATTTCACGTTCTTTATCAATGTGCCGTCGATGGTGTGTGCACCTATAAACCACGTATTTTGCTAATTTGTTTTTATGTTGGCGTATGTATCGCAGCGGTGGTCGTTCCGGCAGTTAACACAAATTGGTCCAATTACCCTCGTCTACTACCCAAGATACCAATTGGATTACGAATCCACACGCGCTTGCAATAATGTCATTCTCTATATTTTCTTTAACTTAAAAACACGTGTTTATCTAAGGCGTAGATATTTACATTAGTTTCAAATTCCATACATTTGAAATCAATGAGAAGATCCTTAATTGCTATTGTTATTCTTACAATGGAAATACCTAGCCATCATTTATTTATCTTTTATGAGTTCTAATAAGATTGTATTCACTGGTATGGAAATAGGTACCTTCCTACTTATTTTAAATAAATAAAATAAAATAATATTTATTTCAGGTCAAGATCCATATACATTTATGTTAGTAAATTCACACATCTTATAACTATGTTAGTAACAAAATATATATATATAAACAAACAAAGTAATGCAAATGAACAAGTTCATTTAAGACTTCTATGTTATGAAAAAAAGCCAATTTTCATCGCACATGCGAATGTAAAAAGGAGGGTAATGATATTTTAAACTAATCTAAAGAGTCAACTGACCATTTTCTAGTTAAAAATAGTTTCTAAATCTAAAAACAATTTACCCCTAACAAGTTTCGCAGTTGCAGTCGTACATCAACTAGCAATCAACTGTCAAACGTACAGTTTTTAGGGCGTGTGGCGAAATTAATTTATGAACACACACTTACTTATGTGCACACATGTAACTAGAAGCCTGATGAGTCGTTATGTCAACGACACACACAGTTTATGGGATTAATATGTTAACTAAATGCAAATAACAGAACGTAAGCATTGTACGGTTACAGTAGGCATTGACGCAGGCGGAACTGGTGACAATCACTTCGTATTAATGTTCGAAAGAATACTTTATAAAGGCAATAATAGGTGTTATGGTATCACATTTATAGCGATGTTAGATTATACCACATCCACGTACCACGTACATAATCAATTTCACAAACGTGTTATCAACCGACGTGTCATGGTTTATGTGTTCTTACGATACATCCATTAAAGCTTTCATGTTAAATACTTGTTTATCGAGCCAAATTGCCATTTCTATTCACTCAAGCCTCATCGTTAATCCAAACTAACTGTTCAGTCATTAAAAAATTGTGGCCCGAACACGTGCAATCAGTACCGTACCTACCGTTGGCTTTTCTTAACTCAGTAGGTATCGAGCATACGAGTCGATTAGGATGCGTGCTCTGAATCGGCATCGGCTCATTACTCCTCCCTTTTGATTATTTGCCAGCTAGATAACTAATACCGTACGACTTAGCGCATTTCACGGAGTACAGTTATTTCAATGAAGTCGCCTACTGCGGGGCCCCACAAAACATCGTATGTCTCCTTCCCCCCGAGGTTATGTGAGTGCGGAACGCGCATATTATCACTTTGATCCGGTGGAAATAATCGTTCCGACTCCGCGTTACACCTTCACTCTGTTCACGGGGATTAGAGCAGTCATCGACATAATTTCATGATTGTACACGGGATATTGCGTTTAATGAAATTGTCGTTTCTGGTTTAGACTCCAGCAAATATTGTATTAAGGATCCAAATATGAAGTTCTCGTTGAACATGGGCAGTGCGTATGTGATTCAGATTAAAATATAATCCACGAGGGAAAAGTTTAGAAAAGTTTTTAACAACAGCCATAAATAAGCCAGTGCCTACCTACAACAACTTTTTTATTTTGCCGTAAAGAAGTTTCTTCAGTAAAAACATTTAGGTAATTTGATTTTCAATGAATCGTGGTCTAATCGATAGACAATGAAATAAATAAAAAAAATCAACTTCTTTAAAATAAATTTGTTAAAATGTTCAAACTCGAAACACAAAAACAGCTCACCAGAGTCACACAGTCTCACTCTTCGATTTGTTTCGACATTTAGCGTAAAGCGTAATATAGGCCTTGATCTTACAGTTTTCGGGCTCTGGCATGGGCGGTGGGTGCGGCGCAGGCGGCGGACGAGTGCCAACGGCTGCATCACCAGCTAACACGGCATCATCATCGTCGTCAAACGGGTCGGCCAACGGCACTCGCTCCACCAGTCTGAGTACGGCACCGCCACCACCGGCGTCCTCGGCCTCCACAACCGGTGCGGCGGGAGAGCAGCTCAGCCGCACCAATCTCTACATACGTGGCCTTAGCCAGAACACCACCGATAAAGATCTTGTACAAATGTGCCAGATGTAAGTATTATCGCACTATCGCACCAATGTAATGGCTGCGATCGGATTACCGGTTTTAAACGATGCTCTGTTTTCAGGTATGGCAACATTATTTCAACAAAAGCAATATTGGATAAAAATACGAATAAATGTAAAGGTAAACAACATTCATACCCGTACGTCCTCTTTTACACTGTCATAGCAGTAACAATGTTATTATCTACATGTAAATTACTTATAGTTATAAATCTGTGCATAGATATCTCACGTATGTATGTAAAATATTGTTTTACAGTTTATTACTTGAATAGATTTGCATTAATACCGACTATTCGTAATTGAATTATTTAAAACAATATTAATATTTTCTAGAATACCATATACCTACCTTCATTAAACTAATCCATCTATGGTGAGACTTTTTTTCCAATATATGCACGAACACTAGATACATTCGATTTGATTCATATTTATTATGACATTTTCATATATTTATAAATGTTTATTTTATATACCTGTTATTTTTCTAGTAGATATATTATCATATTCACTATATTGCACCAAAGCACAGATGATACTAAATTATATTACCTCGATATGAAATATGCACAGTACTTTTAATGTTCATCACGATGTTAAACTTTTTCGATGTCACATTTTCATCACGCTACTGTCGAGTAGGCAATTATACTCGCGCTCATTAGTTACATATCAGATGTATGTACCATAGCTGTTCTTTCTTTGAAATTTTAGATATAATATATGTTTCAACATACATAAGAGCAAGCATGTGTCATCGAAATTATGAAAACAAACAATTTTGTTGTAATGCGACTGTCGGCCGAGGTAACCCTTTATTATAAAATGGTTTCACTTTTGTTTTTCCCAGGTTACGGTTTTGTAGATTTTGAAACGATCGCGTCGGCGGAGGCTGCTGTTAAAGGATTACAAGCCAAAGGTGTTCAGGCCCAGATGGCTAAAGTGGGTATCTGGTTCCTGCGTAGACTGAACCGTGTACGTTGTGCATGCAAGTAATACTATTATGACTAACCGCCTGCTCCTTGTCCGCTCTGTCATCCCATCGTCTGTCTCTACTCCTTTGCCTCAGAACCACGAAACATTAACACTAACTCCCCTATCCCGCTCCCTCGAGTAATCAAACCGTTAACCACAAAAGGACTGGCAACTGTGAAATGAAATGTAGTGCAAGTGTAAGAAAGTGTTCTACCGCGTACCTACCTATCAAATTTAATTTAACATTCAGAAATTTGAGTGTCGACAGTTAGATTCGTGTAATGCTTTTGAGCCTTTCATAATTTAATTTATATTGGCCGTTACTGAACCAATGGAGAGAGTTCGTACCATTTAAACAGTTGCCTTCCACAGATCCAACCCTACGTTCCGTCTTCCCTTACTTAGCTTTAGTACTTTACCCTATTATCTATCTAAGAAATGCTATAATACTATATAACTGAGCATTAACTATAAAGACCGTGTTCTCAATCTCGTAACATTTGCTAGATTTGAAATTTGTGCTGTAGCTATAATTATAGCATCCCTGTACTGAACTGAAATATTTGACGTGATCCTTATTTCAGAAACATAACGCCTACATTTTTTGATTCAATAGATATGTTGATTATCTAGATGAAGTAGGTCCTGTGTTTAGATCGACAATATGGGCGATAAATTTCGAACTTTTCCGGTATTAACACAGCCACCAACACACGATCATTCATTTCGTAGTCCATTTTGGGGAACAACACGAGTGGTAATTAGTGTCAGCGTATTCACAAACAGAACAAAGTAACACGTATGTGTTGTAAGTATGTATCCCTTCAATGGTACGCAGATCCGACTATACGCCAATATAACGCTTACTTAATTCTATACTTCAGACATTGTTTCATCCTATTAATTCTATACTATTGTCGTATGCTTCAGCGTTAATTATAACAATGTATAATTATATCGCTACTGGGCTCGGGTATTTCTATGCTTTCGATATTAAATTAGTGTGTATGCGAATTTTAACTAGCTTCGTATTCTCTATGCTAATGTATATGCCCATGTCGTTGATTACACCTCCGTAATACCTTAGTACATTAGATCAATCTGCTGATTTACGTCAGAGCTGGCTTCAGTGTCTAGATATTCTATGCGGGCTTCAAGCTAATTTTAACATTCTAAGAACAATTTCACTGACACGTTAAATTAACGCTTAGAAACATAAACCAATAGATTAAATTATTAAATAAACAAAGTTCAATTAAGCACATGGTGATATCCACCGATATCATTGATTGCGGAATCACAAACACTAATACAATGGAACACATGTAAATAAAGCAGATCTTAACGGTGACGCTTTTGTGGATGGTGGGAGGTTATATGGAAACCACGCAACAGAACCTACTTTATGACTCACCAACGCACAATAATATATTAAATCATTTACTGTGGTTTCGGGGCTTAACACGTGGCTTACCCCCACAGTAGCTTCATGTGCTGAGCTCTCAGTTAATTAACTTTAATCCAAGCACACCTGTAATTCATGTTTGCCACATTCAGTGGAGTTGTCAGACATTGTCACAGAATAATTCAAATTATGGTAGATATTTAGAGCAAATTCTTCAGCTTTTACTTGGGGGCTTTTACAGCAACAGGAGCAGGACCCTACAAACCTGTATATGGCGAACTTGCCGCCGCACTTCAAGGAGAATGATGTCGATCAGCTGCTCGCTAAGTTTGGCCAAGTAGTCTCCACGAGGATCCTGCGCGACCCCCACGGACAAAGCAAAGGAGTCGGATTTGCAAGGATGGAATCTAGAGAGAAATGCGAGCAGATTATTCAAGTAAGAACTTTTTAAATGCCACTCTTTTATCTTTAATTGAACCATTCGGTATTATTTAGTCTGTAGAATAAAAATCTGTAAATAAAGTTGAAATAGATACATACCCACATTTCATCCATTAAAAACTAGTATTGATTAGTAGTTGTGAAATGTCATCAAATCGATTAATAGTAGGAAGCAAACTGAACCTAACTGAATAGATCAGACAAGGGTTAAACTAAACTGTCGATCGGTACCCCTCGAGATTTGCTGAAACATAAGCTGGTTGAAATAATAAATCAAAATCTGCATTTTTCTCCATTTTTAAAACAGATAATATATATGGCTTAGTTTATCAGTTGAAGGCCGCGTCTAGAGACAATCACTTCTGTATTTCAAGACAAAACGCAATAGTCTAGACTTTACAAATAGATTAGATTTAAATCAAACTAGTAAACAACAATATCCTAAAGAGATTTTCTTTTTATTAGATGTTTAATGGAAACCCAATACCGGGAGCCAAGGAGCCTCTACTAGTTAAGTTTGCCGACGGCGGTAACAAGAAGAAGGCGCTGTATAACAAACAAGGCGATAACAACGGTAGAGCATGGAGGGACAACAACGAGTCCATTACACAGGTATTGAGGGTTCACTGCTTTATCTCTCTTTAACATACTCGCATTGGTACCAAGAGTAGGTAATCCCTGAGCCGGCCATATTTTTTCCTCATTCTTTACAGTTTCATTAATTTTGTGTAGGAAATTTCTAATTTACTGCACCTTACCGACGGACCCAGTCCAATTTGAAGCTTTTGCATAACAATTGAAAAGGCGACATCTATTTTCGTAAATCAATAGAGCTCTAAATGGACTAATTTGCATTCATCTATTGGCTTGCAATTAACATGTCACCATAGTATTTCCACATGGATTAAATTTATCAAGTGCACAAGCCAATTTATTCCAAAGTAACTCAAGTTAAAAAACTTATTATATTTAAATATCTTTACTGTCTTTTGTCAAATAATGTATAGTCTTTAGACAAAGTACCAGTAAGGCTACGAAGATACCGAACTCAAAGTCTTCATTAACTATAAAATTTGCATAAGTCGCCTTCCGGCACCGATAGTTGTACAAGTTTTATCAGAAGGTAGCTCGTACCTAACGAGTATTCCTTGTTAACCAAACGTATTAACAATTCTCAACTCTGGCACAAAAGTGAAACTTCGTACTTACAGTTATTTATCTATAGAGCTCGGTCAGTGTTTAATTTATGTTGCAGTTTCTACAAACTTTGTTGTCCTTAACTTTATAATAGATGTTACACATTTTTACACTTGAACACGTTGGCAAGCATATGGCTGCTGATACTAAGCAGTAATTACAGTTTGAGTCTATTGGTTAAACTTGCAATGTCAATAGCCAGGAGTCTGAGTAGCATAGCGTGTACCTGATATGAAACTAAAATCGTTGAGTTAGCAACCTAGGTTACAAAGACTTTAATCAATTTGAGCAGGATCAATATTAGGTGCTGCTTACGTATCAATCTCAAGAATTCAGTATTGAATACAACGTAAATATAGCAAAAAAAGTTTGAAATGTTGCAGGCGGCTATGGCGGTAAGCGGCGTATACGCAAGCGGCGTGGGCGGCGCAGGCGCCGGCGGTGAATGTGCGAGCGTGTACCGCGGCGGCGGCGGCGTGTACGGCGTGGCGGCCTTCCACCACCACCCGCAGCTGCACCACCACCACCACGCGGCGCACCCCGCCACCTGGCTCGCGCCCTACGCCGCGCTCATCCCCCCCGCGCACCCTACACACCACGCCTCGCACCCCGCGCACCCACATATACCCATCGACGCTGTGCCTAGCCAATATGTAAGTCTATCTTGAACGAACTCTGGCTCGACTGGGACACGAGGAGTGCGGTGGTTAAGTGGTTAGCGTCCATTGTAGCTCAGGTGGCCGAGACATCCAGTCAAAAGATCATAACTGATGAGACAGACCTAGATTCACTATTCAAGAACAGTTCAGACGAGAATTCAGTCAAAAACAATACCAATGGCTGATAGTAATTCTCTGTTTTCCAGGTAAACTGGGACAGCTTAAGGCCGGAAAATGAGTTATACGTGAGTGATAAGTAAAATTGTACGAACGCTCTAACCTTCCGTGTCCCATTGCTTACGATCCACCGCTCACTTAGTGCTCCTCTCGCTTTCTGTGTCACACAAATATGCTGCAACTGCTACACATAAACCGATAACCAAGTGCCTGATGTTGTGAACTCCGTTCAATGCTATTAAAAAGGGAATAGTTTGAAAGAAAACGTTACAATGATGTACTTACTTATTAACCACATGGCAATATAAAATAAAATTAACGCTATCGGGGTATTCGAGGCTAGTTTTGGAGAGTACGTAGTAAGACGAGTGATCGTTGTGTTACAGTACTTCACGCCGCCGTACCAGTACTTCGCGGGCCCCACCCCGCCGATCATCCAGATGCCGATGGAGAGCGAGCACGCGTCGACGGCGGCGTCGCCCGACGAGGCGTACCAGTCGTACCCGCCTCCCAAGTAGACAGTAAGCCACGCTACAACACTACGTGCTGTACACGAGCCAAAAATCAAAGCAACTGTGACTTTTTACAATGTTAATTTGTTTTAGTTTTAATTTGCGGCCGTTATAGACTTCATCGAAAGCTCCGCTCGCGCGGCACCCTCGTGCCGCCGGCGTCTACTTCTACTAGTTGTTAAGCCTATTATACTTGATCGCCTCGACTATTTATTTTTTCGATGGGCTTCGTATTTGGCTGGTCCTCTTAGCTTTATGCTGGACGTTCGATTTGCTGTGATGTTTTGATGAGGTCTTTTGACGGTTCGAGGAGAAGATTTGATGTATAGATATAGTTGCAATTTTAAAAGTGTTTTGCATTATAATTTTATTTTTGTTTTATGAAAATTCATTAAGATTTTAGGCGCAGATTTCGTACATGTTGACAAGATTATTTAAGATAGTTAGGTATTTATTTTAGCTTAGAGTGTTTTCATGCATGAAGTGACAAATTAAACTTGTCCTCGATGCAGAAATATCGGTATATTTTATTATCATTTGATTGCTAGTGTCATATTGGAAACTCTAACTGTTCTGTTAAGTTACTGTTTGTTTCTGACGGTCAAACTGTAAACATCATGAAACCAAACAAATGGTGCAATCGATTCACAATATACAAAAGTATATATTTCTTTATATATATAATATTTAAATTTATCATTTGTGTCATTTGATTTTTATAAATTTATTTGAACATCGGAGTATATGAGGTGAGCAATATCTGAGTCGGATAGAAGGATAAGTGGAAATGGTCATATCATGGAATCAAAAATATTAACAATTGTAAAGAAAGATTATGTGTGTAAGGGTTAGTAATGGTGGATTCACCGATTAGATCTTGTACGTTTAAATGCCGGAGATTTAGAATCTACCGATGATTTGTAAGTATTTTTAAAATACAGTCGTTATGTCATTATTATAGTCGAAAAACATAAATTCAGGCAGCTCTAAGTAGTAAAGGATAATAAGTTCAGTGCAGGAGACATTGGAGTAGGGACCTCCGGCCTCCACCGCGCATTGCGGGAATACCATCAGAAGTGCGAATTGTATAGAGTTTAAAATACGTTAGCATGGTGCTCTAACTCATTATGTTCCCAAAATATTTGTATGAATATATAAAAAATTAAACAGTATTATTTATCTGAATAAATGTTCATACTGACGCTGTCTTCCAAAGATCGCGATTTCATTGTTTACTGCTTATTATCGAGCAATGGCCACGTGCGTGGCAATTAGCCAAAACATAATTACCTTTCAATATCATAAACACAATCGACCTCACCGAACAAATCTGCTACTTGTACGAGGTACGTAACATTATTTGTTTAGAGTCATTCGTTCATCACAAATAGGATTATCGTTTAGTTGATTTACTGAATGTATCTAAATGCAAGTGTGAAACAAACTGTTCAATAACAATAATGTCGTTGCCAAACCCGAACACAGACTGAATTTATGTATACCTACAGTAACCTTCCAAATATTAGTGACCCACGTTTCAGTTGATAAAGGACTGCAATATGTATTGTACGTACACGAGTACACGCCGCGGTACAGCGCTCAGCTGATCGTGAGCTACGACTACTGGATGGGTAAATGACTTCCAACAATGACGTCTGCGCTTATAAGGCACAACAGTGCTGATGATACGGCAACATTTAGCAATAAGCAGTTGTATGTAAAGTCTATTTATACATTTTACGAATCTATACAAATTTTTGTACGTTGAAAACACATGTTTGGATACGTGAATAATGAAATGATCCTTTTTTGAGAATCATGTACTGAATCAACTGTAGTTGTTATTTTGTAGGCGGTCGGCACATTCCACTAGAAAACTTCAAACAAAAATTCCACGATTGATTTCCACATTATAAAATGTAAAATGGATTTGAAATCCTAAGTGTAAACACCGTTTTGGTGTAAATGAGCACTTTTTGTACCATCACGTAGGTTTTGGGTACACTTTATGACTTTATATGAAATTTGATATTTTTATATTGAATATATATAAATTATACATGGATATGTATACATGTATATACATTGTTGATGGGTACGAGTAAAAGCCTACTATATCGCAACTGTTTAATTCTATTTTGGCACGTCAAGAGTTTCATCAGAACCAAAGTATACAAATCATTAAAGTCGAGTAAGAAGTAGGAAAATATTTATACAACTCAGGGACTGAAGACTAGTTAAATGTTTGATATATTAACTGTATTTTAACTGACAATTAAGCGGTAACCTCTTTATTCAAAACCTGTGAACCGACTTAAAAGAAACAATACAGGAACTGAAACTAGCTGACGACAGGTTTTGAATGAATAACGTAGATTTTGAACGAATAAGTAGATCTGTATTTGGTTTGTTAACTTCATTTATTTTATTCAGGAAAAGGCTGAAACTGTACTGTTGTTTGGTAATTAATTACTTTTTGAAATGTACATACATTAGCTCAAGAGATTTTCACTAATTACTTGTAACCATCTTCACGTAGGGGCACACTAGGCTCCTGCCTAGGCGCCTAGGTACTCTAACAGACTTACTAACGCAAGCACGTAGCCCCAGATAGTAGTTGTATTAGCTGACTGCCTCACTGTACGATCGCAATGAGTTGAACACTATCGGTTCGTCGACACACTGAAACTCACGTCACAGAGTCTAACGAAAAGTGAGATTTTTCTTAGTGTAAAACGTATTGAACCATAATACTCCGTAGATCAGTGTTATACTCGTATGACGTCTGATCAAGCCAAATTTTATTGAACTGATTAAGAACCGCCTTTACTTGTGAAATTTAATAACCATAAAGTGCAATGTAGTATCAACGTCACGTGGTACTTAGTTAAGTATTGATTGTTTAGTGTTCCATGTATACTGTGGCTTCCTGTAAATGCAGTCTTCCGATAGATATTTCCGCTAAACTTTGCATTTAAAATTGATGTCGACGTATTAAATTAATTCATTTCACGTGTATGTCACCGGGCCGCGGTTTAAACGTAACACTTAAAAGTTTACGGTTTCCTCGCTCTTACGTTTTTGTTTCATTCCAATAAGCAAGTCGTTGTTTCCGTAAATCGATTATTTAAAGCGTGTATGTATTTTAGAATAGAACGTACCAAACGAGCACACACGTTAAGAATACATCTAAGTGACTTGTAGTATATAGCGTGGCACGGTCCTGTGTAGAGTAACACCGTTGAGAGCAAAGGTATTTTAAGCATTAAATTATTTTTCTAATGCTTTCCTTCCAGTTTAAGAGCAATAAAATTATTTTCATGGTAGTGCCTTCAGCTTCCTTTAAAGTAATAATGAACAGATAATACAGATACAATATAGCGGTTGCATGTGCTTTACACTATATTTTTACAGGTAATAGAGAACTTACCGTATTCATTAAACGTAGTGATAATATAAACTATTTTGTATTAACAACTAAAGGAAGGTAATGTGGCTATCTAATCGTTGCATTTTTCACACATGATGTAAATTGAACTCGACATAAAACGTAGATGTTCCTAGTTGACGTACTTCAACATTCTTGAGATGTGTGATAAGTACTTTTTGAGATTACGGACGATGTTTTGTTGTACATGAATGTTTGCGGTGCGAACAAAACGTAACGTGAGCACAAACATTGATTGGGGAACCAAGTCTTGAAAACCAAAACTGTTTAAACAGAGATCATGTCGAAGAATAGAAATGTTAAGTAGATGTTTTTAAAAATAAGTCATTTAATTATAAGAGAACGCACGGAACGTTGATACTGAGGATAGAGAAGCTATGGGCATGATAACGAATGATGGCTAGGATTACACTTAGGCTTAATTATAGATAGGTTAGAATAGCAAAACAATGTTTCGACGCTAAGGTAGATAGAATAGAGCCTTAGATTTAATATATTGTGCGGGCAGCGCGGGGCTCGCGCGCCCCTTGCCGGCTCTAGGGTAGTTTCCTTTGTTAGTTTATTAAATAATTTAATTTGAATGGACTGAAGCCGGCAGGCGGCGCTTGCGCGGCGCGCCGCCCCTAGCGTAAGGAGTAAGGGCGTCTAACAACATAGTGAACACATTCTTGATAAGTTTCAGTTGAACAACGTTTGCTTTCACCTCTTTCGTTATGTAGTTGAATAAGAGTAAAGAAAGAAAATTAAACGAAAAAAAAAAACGGAAGTGTCGATACGAATGTATTTGTCCAATGTGTATTATTATAGTGTGGTGTTCTACCCAGCAGACTAGTCTAGAAAGTAGCATAGTATAGGTAAATATTTAGTTAGGTAGTATTATAGAATTATGAATGCAAAAATAAAAACTTCATAAAATGTAAAAAAAAAAGGAATGAAATTGTTGGTAAGACAGATTATTTTTAAGGGACATGTTGCTTCGTTGTGTTATGATATGAGGTTTGGCATAACTATGATAATAGTGTAAAAGCATTTCTCGCAGAGAAAAGACAAAGAGGAAAGTTATGGATCTATTTTGTTACTAAGTGTTTGCAAGTTTCTATATTGTGCTATGAGCATTTTATGTGACCCGCATTATTAATAGTTATGCTGAATGGAATCTAAAATATAATATAAATAAATCAAAATGGTACTAAGAAGCATGTTTTATTGTGACGAGTCATGTTCCTTTGCATTGAACATATTTTGTAAGAGCAAAATGATTGAAATAAAACAAGCGAAACCAAATCAAGTACATTATTTTATTTCCACCTATTTCCCTTTCGGAGTACACGCATATTAAAGTGACTTACTGCCGTACTCAGAGACGTTAAAGTTTATTTAGTAAAAACGTGTAATACTTAAGTCTATACTCATAAAGACGATTATTCATTGAAAAAATGTGTTAATGACAGATTACTGCTAATTTACGTCTCTGAGTGCGGCAGTTATTGTCATCTGCCGTGTACCTAGTGACGGATTAAGAATACATTATGTCACTACCCCATTTCAACCCGTGGGTGTCGTATAAGGCGACTAAGGGACCTAACCTTAAGCAGAAAAAGACACTGCGAGAAAAGGAAATATGTATAGTATAAGCTAGTATAAAGAAGGATCCTACACTATAGAAAGTCCAGGAGTCGTGATACAATGAAACACATATTATTATAATTTTACTTATTTATTGATATAGGTACTTAATTCCTAATAAATTAGAAATCTAAATAACATGTTGAAGGACATTGAAACTCATTTACAAAATGCAAAAACTTGCACGGCGTAAAGGCAGCTTTAGAAGGCACGTCTCCATTGTGTAAGTATTGGATGTAAGTATGACGTCACATTTTTGTTTATACATACATTTACACAATCTGCGGCTTTCAAGCCGTTTCTACAACTCAAGAGATATTCAACTTGCATCCTACGTTAGACGAGTTACTTGCACAACGTTAACGCTCCTTGATTGTCTTCAATGTCGAATAAAATCAGGGATGTTAGGAATACGTGACCGAATGTCGAATAAAATGGGGGGGGGGGGTATGTTATGAATACGTAACCGAATTTTGGAAAATAATATCTGTCAAAAAACAACCAAACCTGATATAAATAAAATTGTTTAACCTTTTGACTGCCACGTCAAATCGGTATCGCCGTGCCTTGTGCGCCAAGCTTTTAAAATACAGTACATTTTTGACGTGCCATGCCGTCATTGGCGTGGTGAGCACTTTCATTTTACGTGTATAGACGTCTTTGGGCATCAAAGGGTTAAGATAATTATGGATAAGGACAGAGTCTTAAGTGAAATACATCAATTTTACAATTGACTAAAAATTTTATCCGTGATACAACAATCCGAAACATAATCCGAAATTATTTCGAATCCAAAACGTTAAGGGAAATTGGTAGCGTATCCAAAATTATATTATTCCATGACATCCCTGATAAAAAATGCACCTTATAATTTATCTGTAATGGTACATCAGTCACTGTAAGTATAAAAGGTTGTTTCACGCGGTCCCATAGTGTTTAGCCTTGAATATTCTAAGTGTGTTGTCACTGGAGCCACTGACGAGCAGAGCGGGATTCGACCAATCACAGCACAACACTTTGTCTTCGTGCCCACTCAAGTCGTATAACGGCATTCGAGGGCTGGAAATTATTTTTACGTATTTACTTATGAATATGGGTTTAACTATTTACGTAATATTAAATATTACTCACGTGGAATAAGGAAATCCTTAAGTTCTTCTACAATAACCAATACTCTGTCCGTGTGGTGACGGATTAGAAATACCTAATTCACTACCCCATATCAACCCGTTGGTGTCGTAAAAGGCGACTAAGGAAGAAACCTTAAACTTTAAGGCTTAAACAGACAAGAGCACTGTGAGAAAAGGAAAATTCGAAACAAACCCCATACCAACCCGTCTGGCCAGCGTGGTATAGCAAAATTCCTTATAAATTCCCTCCAATATTTGGAGAACACCCATGCCCAGCAGTGGGGCGTTTATGGGTTATCTCCTGGTTAACTCCTTCATCAGATCAGTTTAATATATTATACTAACATTGCAAGTTAAATTACTTTTTAAAATTGCATTATCTGTTAGGTAATGTAAAATTTGAAAAATTATAATCACTTCTTATTTTAAAGATAGTTGTCACAAAAGATGTACTTTAAAAGATAAACTTTAAACCCGAATTACACCTAGGCTCAGAATATATAATTACATACCTTCTGGTTTCCCATAGTTTGACTTGTCCGTCGTACCCAGCGGACAGGAACAATGTGTCGCGCGTAGTCGACCAGCGGACGGACTGCACCCACCCCGTGTGAGATGTGAATGTCGTTTTGACAAGGCTCTCTGAAAACATGTGTATACGTCATATAGGCAGTTGTACCACCGCCGGCGTTTAAACGAGCAGATAGTTAATCTGCTATTTTCTCGTTCAAGAAACGTACAATAGATATAATATTCCGTGTAAACAAAAGAGATGCATATATTAATAGTTGATCGCTGACTGTTCACACTGGAACTTGTTCCACTAGTTTATCACTAGCGATAAGAGCTATCAAAGATAATTCTCGCTCAGCGATGCTCGCTTGGCGATCAGAATTCACGCCGGGAGACCAACTAGCAGTAATTTCTCTACAGTGCGGCTTTAACAGTATCTTTATTGTTATAGCCCAGTGACAAAACTAATTACACACTCACTTCCTCAATCGCTCGCCAAGTCGCTTGTCTATGCTTCTATCCTTCTCTGTCACTTAGAACCGTCATTTACTAGAGCGTAAGCGCGTAAAAATTTTGGCTTGCAAATGTATTTTTTTGGTATTAAAATATGAAATGAAATCTCGTTTATTCATTTAGGTTACAAGGTAACACTTATGAAAGTCACAAGATAAGAATGTAACAGGTTATCCGAAAAGTAGTGTCAGCAAATTTGCCTAAGACCAGTTCGCTGACGGGGTGGAGCTATGAGAACTGACAAGATACTCAGGCCACTTTTAAAAAAAAAATTGATTTAAATTTAAATAATTTGACTAAAAAAGAATTATTAAATTGGTTGGTATATAAAATAAGGACACACTATTGTACACATTTACCTTTTTTGTTGCAACATATGTACTTTTTTGGGTATCAATTTTACTAAATTTGGTACGCAGTAAAACCATAACCATAGTAAAATATGTGAGATGCAATTACCTGTAGATCTAGGATCGTATAGTCGAACATGTCTATCTGCTGATGCTGTTATTAGACTGTTGTTTAATGGAGACCAATTTACGTCAAAGAACGCCTTGTTACCTGTGAATTAGATACCTAGGATAAGCATGAAGCAGTAAGTTATTACCAACTAGTTTCACTTTTGAAACGAAACAAGAATTTTAAAAATTTATTTTCCTTTTTTTCACCACATTAAAACCCAGTAATTCTATATCAAACTCACAATGGAATTTACAATCAGCCAGTACCAGTTCTCTGTTGGCCATCATCATCATCATTTCAACGCATAAACGTCCCACTGCTGGGCACGGGTCTCCTCCAAAGATAGTGGAGGGAATTTAGCCCACTATACCACGCTGGCCATAGGCTTGTCCAATTGCACGCCACTGAGCATGGTGTGCGAAAACTATGATAAATACTGCTGAACGATTTTGAGCCTTATGTTTATAGACAGAAGATGTAAATTGTCAGAAAGACAAAACTAACATATGTTTTGCAATGACATGATGTGTATATTCAAATCTATAAGAATACCTACCAGCTATGTCTTGTTTAATGCCTCCAAGTTCACAGTCCCATATTTTCAACAAATGGTCCCACCCACTTGACAGTACTGTGTTGAAGTCCATCCATTGTACACCTGATACCGCTTCCCTGTGTCCTTTTAATGTGGATAGTGGTTCTCTTGTGTTGCCATGTTCCGGTTTACTTCTTTTCTTTGCTGGCACATTGTCTTCATCTGATAAACCTTTAAGAGGTAAAAAACTTTAGTCAGTTTTTTTTGTATTGGAAAAATTTTTATGAACATATTTTTAATATTAATGATGCTTTGTATATTTTGAACTTATTTAAAAATAGAACATTAGACAAAAATATATTTTTTTAACATTAGCAGTGAAAGAGGTGCAGTGAAAAATAGTTTTCAACTTACTTGCACTCCACAGACAGATATTGTTATCCCAACCTCCTGTTACAAAACGTGTAGAATCTGCAGAGACTGCGAGGCACTCTACTCCTTTATCATGTCCACGGCAAGTCACCACACAGTCCACTGAGTTACGGGCCACATTCCATACCCACAGCATTGCTGATTGATCATGGGATGCACTGAAACAATTTTTTGTATCAGTAAATTTTATGTATGTTATGCTCCTAAACTAATGTGAAAATAAATGAAAATAAAATTGTTTCAAGTTAAGATATGTTGTAAATGAAATATTAAGTATAATTATAATTTAACTGTATTTACATAGTCAACAATTTTGGAGCCAACTAGTCACTAGGATTATATTCATACTTATATCCTCAATGCAGTATTTAAATAAAAGTTCAATATGGATTAACCCTTTTTATGGGATATTGCAAGCACTTAATATCTTAGGGTGTTTCAAGGTAGATTTACACTGAAAATAAGTTGGTATACCATCTGTGAACTGTTTCAAAAATAGACTTGATGAATACTTAAAAACAAATAATAATAATAATATTCTACCACATTCACACAGCGCCATCTAGTCCTAAAGTAAGCAATTATATTTGCTTGTGTTATAGGTACTAAACAACTGATATACTACTTATATACATTTACTTTTTTTTTTGTAAATACATACATATTATAGATAAATTACACCCAGACACAGAACAAACCTTTATGCTCATCACACAAAGATTTGTCCTGGGTGGGGATCGAACCCACGACCTCCGGCTTAGCAGTCAGGGTCACTAACCACTAGACCAACAGGCCAGTCTATCTAAATTAAACATAAGTGCATATGCACGCATCAGATCAATGTTCTGCTAGTGCATTTTAAAGTAATAATAATACACAGATTGTTTGATCGACATCATTATATAAATAAATAATGCATTTACAAATGAAACATTTTAAAATATTTCACCATTCAATGTAATTAGTTATTTTTAATTTGAAGTATAATTTAAAACAATAGTTCAGTTTATTTTAGAATTATACCAATAACCTGAATTTACCTTGCAAATACAGCCTGATCACCATTAAACGAAACCCAGGATACAGCTTTAACTGGAGATGTGTGGCCGGGAATGGCAAGTTTATGTTGTCCTTTTGTGCTCCAAATGTGAAGACTGTTATCATAGCTGCCTGATAGTATCCTGAAAGATGTTCACATACTTCATTAGCATATTATGTGAATAAATTATTATGTACATTTTGTGAACGCTATATTCTCTATGTGAACATTGGTTGCAAGTGGAAGAAAATCGCTAGCTGCGGCGGGAATTAGGTGAAGCCTATGTCTGGCAGTGGACATCATTAGGTTGATATGATAATGATGACCCTGACTGTATCTCTAGAAGTTTGATTTATTAGACATCTAACTACTGTGAGTTTAATCTTCAAATGGTAAGTGTTTATACAATTTGATTATTTCTTTGAGGCTCAGCTGATAATAATAAATAATAATAATAATAATGTTTATTTTTCCACCAACAACCAGAATTACAGTTTTTAAACATATTGTTATTATGCTAAAGTGTACAATACTGATTGTGGATTACTGGTGCCTGTGGTAGGTAGTATAACACCTGTATTACAGGTCACCAGGATTCCACTCGGACCGTTTACAGACTCAATAGCTATACGTAGTGTAGGTACATTAGTAAACGTTTGTTGTAGGAAAACAAAAAGAAAAAAAAATGAATGAATGAATATTTAGTTAGTAAAATATTGTAGTTGTACCTGCATATTATGTTAGTGTGTTGAGTGTAATGGTGTGGTGAGGGTGACGTGTGTGCGTGTGTGTGTCTGTGTGTGTATGTGTGTGTTTGTTTAATTAAAACACTTCCCTTTCAAAAATTATTTTAGTACTACCAGGAGTTCTTCAGTAGTTTGATAAGATTGAGTTAGTAGCCAACTATGTGTAACCTGTTTGCATTTGAATAAATTTAGGTGAAATATAGATAAAGATTTATGTAATTTATTGTAAATGTAGGGTCCTAGAAACACAAAAAATCTGTGACTAAAAGAAGTTCTCAGCTTAGTGGAAGATGCTACAAGATGATTTCGTCGGGTCTGTTCATAGGAGTACTGGGTTATAGAGTGTTGTTTAAGGACTATGGCCAGAATAAACAGTTGCCTGACTGTTAGAACTTGGCAATATTCATAAAGTAGGTTAGTTGGGTACAGTCTGGGTTTGAAACAGCAGACCTTTAGCAATGCTCTTTGAGCTCGCTCAATTTGGATGAAATGTGTTTTTGCAGCACCGCCCCATGTTGTTGAGCAGTAGCACAAGATAGATTGACACAGCGCTGTATAGACCATCTTCATAGTAAAAGTATCTGCTGATTGACGCAGCAGCTTGAATATATATATGAGCTTGCGTACTCTACCAGACAGATATTCAATGTGCTCCTTGAAGGTTAGATTTTGGTCAATCACTATGCCTAGGTATTTAATTGAGTTTACTCTCTCTATATGGGTTTCAGTGTAAGTATCAGATAAGCTGTCGTGGAAAGAAGAAATTATTTTTAAATTACTATCAATGGGGGGAATAGGGTTTCGAATGGTGAAGTTGATTAATTTGGTTTTAGCTAAGTTCAAAGTGAGTAGGTTTTTATTTAGCCAATTGGATATAGTGACAAATCCCTCTTGAGCGTGATTATAGGCAACATTCCACGATTCAGCAGCGAACACAACAGCCGTGTCATCGGCGTAAGAAAATATTGTGCCATGGTTCAGTGTGAGGTTGCATAAATCGTTGATGTAGACCAAAAACAAACTGGGACCGAGGATACTCCCTTGCGGGACACCATAGGATATCTTCCTTTCCCGACTCATGTGGGGGCCAATTTTAACGATCTGATATCTATCTGACAGGTAAGTTTTGAACAAGGAAAGTTGATTGCCCCTTATTCCCAGTCGGTCAAGCTTAGAGATTAGGGTTGGAATCGAGACTGTGTCGAATGCTCTTGTTAAGTCCAAGAACAATGCTAAACACTTATTACCACCGTCAAGTTTTCTTACCACGTGATCAACCAGATTGTGAACGGCGTCGGCAGTAGAAAGTTTCTTTCTAAATCCAAACTGGTTTGTAGACAAAAGATTATTTCGTTCCAAGTATCCTACTAGCCTAGAGTTTATGACCTTTTCCAGTATCTTGGACATAGAAGGTAGAACAGAAATAGGTCTATAGTGTTCGACACAGTCTCGATCTCCAGATTTGAAAATCGGATGGATAACAGCTTTCTTAAAAGCGTCAGGAAAAATACCGGTCTTAATGCACAAATTGCATATGTATGTAAGAGGAGGAATGAGAACTTTTTTGTGTTTTTTCAACAATTCAGATGAGATACCATCCCAACCTGATGTGCTGTTACTCTTCAATGACATGATTAAATTTTCAACTTCATGTTCATCAGTATCAAACAATACAAAAGAGTTCGATTGACTCCCTGGTAATGGCGAATAGGAAATAGTAGGTTGTGTTGAACTGAGTATCTTTTCGGCTAGATTTCTTCCTACATTGACAAAATACGAGTTAACTTCATCAACTGAAGATTTAGGATCACTATTTGATTGAATAAGTTCAACAGCAGAGGTTTTCGTTTTAGCGGTATTAGTGACAGTTTGAATGACATTCCACAATTGTTTGGAGTTTTTGCCAGCCTTTTGAAATTCGTGTTTTTCGTATTCTGTCTTAGCTTTTCGTAGAATAGAGGTACAGAAGTTTCGATATCTCTTATATGACACTATAAGTATAGTATTAGTGGGCTCTTGTTTACATTTTTTGAGTAGGTTGTCTCTGTGACGCATACATCTCATTAGCCCTGCGGTAACCCAGGGTTTAAGAGGCATGCGCTTGCGAGATACTTTAATGGATTTGGTATTTACAGAGATAGCGTTAATAATAGGTTCAACTAATAATTTGACTGCTAAATTGGGATCATTAATAGAAAATATAGGCTCAAAATTAATACGACGCAAGTCATCATTAAGTTTGATTTCATCTGTTTTGACTATTACGCGAGAACGGTGTTTTACTAAGTTATGTGAAGATAAAAAAGCCATGACTGCAAAATGATCAGTGACGGTTGTCTCTAGAACAAGAACCTTGGCATGAAGAGTTGTTTTTATGTTACAGTGATCAAGACATGTTAATCCATGCGTTGGAAACATATGACCAAGGAAAAGACCATGATGGGCTAGTGTATCAAGGTATTCAAAAGTGTTCGTCGTTGTACGACCTTGAGCAATGTCAATGTTTATATCTCCCACGAGAATTATATTTTTAAAAGATTTTAAATCGTTAAGCAGTTTGTCTAAAGATTGCATGAACTCTGTGATGTCACTGAAGGCGTAAGGTCTATAGACAGCAATAATCGCCAAATCAAAGCCTACTTTAATCAATAAACAACTTGCTTCAGATATACCAGGCTCTGAGACTATAATTTTTTGTAAAGATGTCTTAATATAAACCGAAACGCCATCATTCTGATTATGCACCTTCAATGTTTTATAGTTAGTGTAACCATTCAGTTGAGGAATAATTGGGTTAGATGACAGCCAACACTCCGATAAAACAATAATATCACAGGACCTGTCGATTCTCTTTAGTAGTGCTAAAAGCCCTGAGAAGTTGGCATGTATACTACGTATGTTCTGAGATAGTATTGAAATTGAATGGTTAGTAGTTTGCAAAATGGCAGAACAATCCTCTGGATCACATACATGGGCATCACAAAAATTATAATTGTCAATGTCACGGAATAAGTCATTGATAGCTGCGAATTTTAGTTATAAAAGACGTGACGCAGATACGAATGTTAACAGGTGATGATATTATAAGTTCAATAAGGTTTGCAAGCAGTGCTAGTTTGTGAATTAAGTGATATGATATTACAATAAATTGTATGAGCATTTGTGTTAGCCAAAGAAAGAGATAGTGCAAATGTTTAATCATATGAGAAAGGGTCAAAGTAGTGTTTAAATCGTGGTTTATAATGTGTGTAGTGTGTGTATTAGAGTGCATGGTGTAAAAAGAATGAATAATGTGGTGTAAGTATGGTAAGTTGTGTATTGTTATTGTAAAGTAGTGGGCAGGATACATAATATTTATCAACGGATTAGCAGATAAAGAAATAAACAGCTGTGTTTTAAAGAATAAATTCCGATTAGGGATACACCGAGTGAAATAATAATTAATAGTTTTCAGTATTTTAACAATAAAGATGAGGGTGTATCTGAATGTTTGAATACCTAGTCATGTTGTCTTCAGTGCTTCCAGATCAGCTTCGTTTCTTATTTCAATGCGCGAACTGGTTTCTGATTTTTTCAAAAATATTTTACCCCGACGAACCCAGCAAAACTTGTAATTATGGGTTTTGGTTACTTCACGGGCCATAGCAAATAATTTCCGGTCCTTGTTAGACAGACTTTCACCAATGTAAATTGGGATTGAGGGTCCTGTCAGACCAATTGTAGAGGATGAAAGCTTGTTGTTTGCGTGGCATTTGTTGAATTCCTTTACGCCGTTGAGTATTTTATTGCTGGTCAGGACAGAGGTAAGATCAGTGACTACTATGGACATACCAACTTTGTTTTGAATTCGAAAAATATCCTTAATATCGGATTGTTGGATCGGAGTATTAATTTTTTCGCAAGTTTTGAGTACGACGTCACATAAGTCTTGTTGTGTCTCCTGCTTTACTAGTTGCGGTAAGTTACGGAACTCAACAACTGTGAACTTGAGCCTTTTTTGCATCTCGTCGATTTTGTTCTCAAGGTTTGATATATAAACCATGTTTTGCTTACGTTCATGTTCCATTGCAAGACATCTTTCTTTCATGTCCTCGTATTGGAGAGACATAAATTTTAGGGATTTTTCGAGTTCATCACTTGTAGATTGAATTTTTGCATTTTGATGTTTCAGTTCAGCAATGTCTGAGGAGAGCTTCTTCAGTACACAATCCTGTTCTTTTTTCCAGTTTTGCAACATAGACAGCAATTCGTCCTTAAGTGTTCGTTCTGTGTCAGATTCTTCACCCGATACGGTATCCTCTTCGCTTCTGGGTCTTTTTGGTCTTCTACCTATATACTCGTGAACCAGCGATTTATTTGGATCGAGTCTGGTGACGTCGCTTTCGGACGAAACCTGCATTACAGGACTCACTTTGCTAGGTGGAGTTCTAATTGGCGGCATTTTTTAGTAATATAATATTATTTATTCTGTTAAGGTTCGCAGCTTAGGTGGTGTAACCACAACAGATGTTGCTCGAGCGCAGTTGTAGACAAAAGGCGACCCGGGATTTTTGCACTCAGGTATAGTTTAATAATATAATACAAATAACGTTAAATATTATTTTTGAAATTGAATATTAGCTATTAGAACGGGACACGTGTACACGACCAATCGCTAGCGCGGTCCGAGGGAGAAGGAGATGATTAGTACTTATAGGTAAGACTTAATTTGATGTGAGCAAAATAATTTCACTAGGTGAGATTTTAGATAATAGAGGCCCCTTGGGTCACATGGCTATATGATTTCCCACTGTTTAAAAAAGGCATATTACTTAAATTATTTCTTACCAGTTTTGGGTTGCATGTACCGAAGATACCCAATCATCATGCATCAAACAGTCCTGTGGTGCGGGTGCAGGAAATCTCTCAAGATATTCTATTTCTAAAGTATCTTCTGTTGAAACACCCTTCTCTTGTAAGTGTTCTGCAAGCGATGTACACAGTAGTTCCCCACATACTAAGAAGTCGAACTCGACAGCTTTTTCAGTTGAAGCATTTGTTTCCTTCAATAATGCATTGACCAATGTGCTTAGGTCTGAGGATTGCACATTACTCTGGATAGCATATGGACTGTCTGGAACTGCATATCTATAAGTAAAATTGTAATGGAATTGCTATATTTTTATGTAAAAACAAAATGCCTGAGCCTGACCACGCCGTGCTACATGGTACTTACTGCTCCTGTTTGGTTATGAAGCGAACTTGCAACTGTACTTCAGATATTTCCGCAGACATTATGGTATTATTTGCCAATCAATACTTCAATTAAGTTTAAGTTAAAGATAGTCGTTTTATTTACATAAATTTACCCCGTGCCCCGTGTTACCGCAAAATCCGTAAATTGACAAACATGTCAAACATAGATGTATAGTAGGTACTCTCCTTGATAGTACTATATGACAGTCAGTGGTCATTTGTCAGTTTGACAACCGCTAAGACTAGATACTAGGCTTTTGGGCTATTCCATTTTTGTTGTGTGTGTGAGCGTTTGTGTACCGGGGTGTATCCGATCTTAAAATGGTCGCGTTCCAAATCGTAAGGTCTTTACTTGACCTTTAATAGTTTAGCATTTAAATTTCACAAGTCTAGTCTGTTTCTTTCGCACTAGTGGAAATTAAAGTGTCCTAGACAATGCTAGAAATCAGTTAACACAGAAATGTGGAACGCTTTATTTTGAGGTTATTTTGTAAGTTCAGTTCGTGTTTATCGCATAAAAGAAAATAAATGCGTTAAAAATGGGTGTAACTACGAATAGCAAAAATGTCCAAACTCCAAAATATAACGTTCATAGAAAAGCTGGCAGAAGTATTATAGAACACCGTCCTATTTTCTCACCAGATGGAGAGTAAGTAATTAAGTTCTACTTTGTTTATTATGGTTCGTGTTATAGAAATGTGCTTATTATCTGCTTAAAATTCTAGATCTGTAGCTATTATCGTGGAAAATATAGTTCGAGTATATAACATACAAACAGGGGATTGTGTGCGAACACTTGAAACTGAGAATACCATAAATGAGCTCATTGCCATACAGTTCCCAGAAAATGAAGACTACAACTTATATGGATGTTCAGATTCAGGCTCTGTTACAATTTGGACGTGGGAGAAAGGAGCTGTGCTCAGAGAAACAGTAAGTTAATGGAAAATAAATTATTTCGCCTACATAATAAGCGATGTGTGATTTCAGAAGTCAAATACTTACCTGTTGCGGTGTTCCTCAAGTGCTACCTATTATCTTTCTTAAAATGAGAATAGAGATAAAGTAAATAAACATGCATAGTGATAAAATTTACTATCATTTATCTAATTGCTAAATAAATACCACAAGCAATTTGGTGATCCATTATTCCAAAGGGTGATTTATTATTATCCATAACTAGGAAAAACACCCTTAGTTTTGTATTTAATTATTAGGTAACATTTTCAGTGATCACCAGACTCCCAATTAAAATCCATTCCTCTAAATCGCCAGACAAACAGCAAAAGCGTGTAAGCAAATATTAATAGTTTGAGTAAAAGATCCTGAGATCCAAAAATATCAATTACCAAATAGTTGTGTCAACAATGGCTTTTTGTACAATTTTAAAATAAACTTCAATTCTTATTTTTAATATTTATTTCTCCCAACCACAACCCCAAAATCCCAACAAATTCAAAATTTCTCCCAACTTGAATTGGAACTTCCGATCTGGCAACCCTAAATGTATGTACGAATTACTATTTATATAATAATGTCTCTTTACAGAAATTAAAACTACCACCCAATGCAAAAGTCTTAACATTTAACTTAGTGGACAGCAAAGAATGCTGCATCACCTTCATACTCCCACAACAAAAGAACTACAGTCTAAGCACATATTCAACTAAAACTGGTGACCTTATATATGACTACAGAGATTCTAAAGCTGCATATCATGATATGGTGCAAGTTTCATTAGGTTGGTGTAATGGAGATAGATTTGCAGCTGTTATTAATGGAACTAAGATTTTATATATACAAAATCTACAGCAACCACATTTTAGGACACAGTAAGTCTTACTTCCACTTAAAATATATTATAAGGGATATTAATATATGTATGTTGTTTATTACGTTATGTGATAACTTTGGCCTCAGAATGTATTTGAATGTTCGGCATTGAATGTGACCCTATCGATCAATGCCATAAAACAACAGGATGTTATTTTTTGGATTTTCGCTGATTCAATTCCTGGATGCGGCAACCTAATTTCCGAAAATTATTGAATGAGTTTTATCTCCTCTTAAAAATAAAGAAATGTTTCCGTTGGGTATAAAATCTTCAATATTTAGAGAACTTTCTGTCCAGGTGGCATTAAAAGTTTTCACCCTATATATATTAGCTTACTATGCTAAATCATAGATAGTGCTGTGTAAGCAAAATTGTCCTAAATATATATTATAAAGGTGAAAATAATATACTGAAACATATAATTTAATTTCCAGGCTCATCAACCAGAACCAATACCGCATTATGTCAGTAGCAGCACATCAGAAGACAAATGCAGTTGCAATCACGGACACACTTGGACGTGCAACTATTATCAGAGGGAACTTGTATGACTATAAGCAAGTTGCAAAAGAGGTGTTACATTGGCATTTCTTGCCTCCTTTAGCAACATGTTTCTCTTTGCAAGGTAGGTGAAATAGTTAAAACTTAAAACATACATCCATCTAAACATCGTTACATACCAACTTTCACATTTATAATATTAGTAAGATACAGTGATCCTCATAATTATTAACCTTTTGAACGGCAACGTCATCTATACTTGACAAGCCAAACGTGCCCTGAGCGCCGATGTCGTCTATAGATGACAAAACTCAATTCCATAAAAATACTAAATAAAGATACTAAATCATTAGTTTTGTGTGTTTTGCTACCAAATCTTAAAATTTAACCGAATTTTATGGCTTGGCGTCCAGGGCACGGAGATGCCGATTTGACGTGGCGGTCATAAGGTTAATAGCCGCACAAATATTCGTCTGACTCTCAAATATTGTTTGAATTGATTGATGAAAATGGAGTGCGCCACAAGGTCCCTAGAATCATAATGGGGAAGTAAACAAGATATACTATAAATAATATTTTTTTGTTCTAGGCAACTATCTATATACCGGTGGAATGGAGAAAGTATTAGTCAAATGGACTATTGGAAATTTGGCTTACAAAGCTAATGAAAAAGCTTTCATACCACGACTGCCTGGAATGATTCGATTTATTACAACAAACAACAGTCATGTTGCTATTACAATGACAAATAATTGTAAGTTTAATTTATATGCATTGGTTTTGTTTTTCTAATAAAATTTTGTAGTAGGTACTCACAGTGCAAAAAAATAATAACATGAGAAACGCCCGCACCGCCGCGAGGCAACTTTGAGCCTTATAGCAATACGAAAAAGTTACAAAATTGCCAGGCACAACTCTTAACTTATATTGGTTCAACAATACCACTATGATAGTATAGTAATTTTTTTTTTCCAAATTCTTACAAGCGAGTTTCTTACAAGAGTTATCTTTTAAATTAGGGTTTCCCAACCTTTACTTCGTTGAGCCTCCCCAAACCCAAAATAATACCCTGTTTCAACAAAATTAAGAAACAATTTTTTTATTGCAATTATGTACAATACCTACAGATTGATATATAAACGAAAATATAACGAACGAAATGTAAACGACGTACCTATTACGCCCCCCTGGTTAGAAACTCCTGTTTTAACCCTTTGAACGCCAGAGACGTCTATACACGGAAAATGAAAATGTGCTCACCACGCCAATGACGGCATGGCACGTCAAAAATTTACTGTATTTTAAAAGCTTGGCGCACAAGGCATGGCGATACCGACCGACATGGCGGTCAAAAGGTTAAACAATGAATGCTTACATGAAACTGTTAACACTCTGCTGTACTCATTTTTCTTTTCAATTACAATCAACCATCAGGTAAGTCTGTTTGCCACCGGCGTCGTGGTATAAAAAAATCACTTATTTAGTTATATTATTTCAGCGGTGGTAATAGCAAACGCACAATTACGAGTAGTATCCACTATACTAGAATGTGGCGGCGTGTCCCCTGCGGCGCGGGCGATTGGAAGCGCGTTGTTGTACCATCAACCGCTGGAGGCTCTCATCACTGCGGGACGTACGGGACACTTGCAGCTGTATTCTACGACTACCGATAAGGTTTTATATAATGTAAGTGTGGCATATTACTTTACCACTAACTTGTCATTGCAATAACTACTTGGTACTTCATGTTTTTCTTTCAATTCCTCAATTTTATCACTCATCATCATCACTACAACCCAGAAACGTCCCACTGCTGGGCACGGGTCTCCTCCAAAGGTTGTGGAGGTAATTTAGCCTACTATACCACGCTGGCCAGATAGGTTGTTTAGGGTAGGGATAGGGTTTTGTTTCAAATTTTCCTTTTCATGGTCTTGTCTGTTTAAGTTTTCTACCTTAGTCGCAGGTCGCTTGTACAACACCCAGAGGTTGAAATGACAATATGTATTCTTAATATATTTTTATGTTACAGTTAGACATAACGGAAACAAATAGCCTACCGTCAGAAAGATGGAACTTACTACCCTTAGAAACAGAGGTTACATGCGCTGCAGTGAGTGGTAACGGCGATTGGCTTGTAACTTCGGAATATAGAAATGATGGCATTATTTACCCAGAAGAAAAACTAAAGTTTTGGCAAGCTCAGTACAACAATTCAACACCATTCCAACTGAACACATGCGTCAATCTATCTCACGCTGGATGCAACGTTGTATCTTTAGCTCTTAACAATAAAGGTGAATTTTGTGTGTCAGCTGGTGCTGACCAGAAGTTCAGGATATGGAAAAGAGAGAACACTTCGCAGACTCATCGTAAAAAAGTCGCTTGGGCGTGTTTGACAGCGTGTTACTATTCGTCGGGTATTGGCCAGTTTATTTCGAATAATGTCTTGAATGATTTCAAAGACCCTTCTAAATATACTCCTGGGAAAGACGAAGAGTTGCCGTATTTGAAAGAAGTGAATAGCAAAGATGACATTATAAAGAAGTTGTTTAATATTCATAAAGAACATTCAATTATTAATGAACTAGGCAAAGTTAGTATTGGAAGGGATGAGGAGTATAATATGGGTGGTGTAGCGATATCCCAAGACGGGTCGTTGATCGCCGCGTGGTTTGGTTCGAAGCTGACCTTATGGGACACTCATCTTTGTAACTTAAGGACTACATTGTCGCATCCCGCTTTACGACCTAAAGGAGTTCACGTTCAATTTGGTAACAAGGATGCGGCGCATTACGTAAGTGTTTTATTTGTTAATTATATTATCTATACTAATATTAACCAACTGCCCCCTGATGCTAAGCTGTCGGAAAATTTTCAGCCTGAAATGTCAGTGTAATTAAAGTTAAAAAATGTTAAAGAAATAAATGGTTCTAAGAAAAAACCTTAAATTAATCAGATTTTAATTTTCTATACAGTAGACTATTTTGTAACATTAAATAACTTAAGTCGTAAAAATACGTCGTACTAAGATTCGTAAAAGTTTACTATCCGGGAGCAATTCGACGAGTCAGAATCAAGGAGCTGGTCCGATTTAAAAAAATATTTTACTGCCGTACTCAGAGACGTTACTTAACTTTAAAGTTTATTTAGTAAAAACGTGTAATACTTAAGTCTATACGCCTAAAGACATCTATTCAATGAAAAATCCTGTGTTTATGACAGATTACTGCTAATTAACTTCTCTGAGTGCGGCAGTTAGTGTTGAATAGCCCATGTATCGAGGAAGGTTAAAAGCTATATCATCACGCTACGGTCAATAAGAGCTAAGCTGTGGTCAAATAAAGATCGACGGGAGCAAAGCCCCGCACTACCTCTAGTTAATATCATAAAAACACTGAAAAGTTTGTTTAATATTTTGAACGCCATTGTCTGCTATGCTCGACAAGAACAGGCATGTCCTTTGCGCCGACGACTGCTATAGCCGACAAAACGCATTTTATGTGTTAAATTACATCTTAAAAACTGAATTTCCTGGCTTGGTATATAGGGCTCGTAGATGATATTATGGCGTAGCATTTAACCGCCACGCTAATAACGAAGAAGAAGGGAAGAAGAAGCTGTGTTCCCTACGCTAAGCAATAAATATTGTGAACAGTTATAAATGTTCCTGATTCTGAAAATAAACATTGACCAACATCCGTCACTAAAAGTTGAAGTGTGATGGACGTTATAAGACGTCGTCAGCGTCTCGATCAAGTTATTGAATGACGTTATAACGCGTCCTTGGTGGTAAAGGGTTAACCCTTTGAACGCCAGAGACGTCTATACACGTAAAATGAAAATGTGCTCACCAAGCCAATGACGGCATGGCACGTCAAAAATATAGCTATAAAAATATAGCTATAAAGCTTGGCGCTCAAGGCACGGCGATATCGATTTGACTTGGCGGTCAAAAGGTTAATATTACCGAAAGCAAGTTTCTCGTTAGTGACTTTCACTTATCCATTCGGCCATCATCACTTCTACAATCGGTCTATTATCTAACTTTCGCATTTATAATATTAGTAAGCTTCTAAACAAATTTTATATTATGTTCCAGCTGGTATGTACGACAGAGAAATGTCTAGCTGTGTGGAGTTTACTTTCGTTAACAGTAAAATGGCTGGTACAAATAAATCCGACATGTCTTGCTGCACATAGGTTCTCAAATAAAATAGCTGTTACTACGACTAATAATGATGGTAAGTGTCTATTAAACTTGTAATTGTAGCAGTTAGGCTTGTTGATGAGTGTCTGGGGACCAATTCCCAATTTTACGAACAGATTTATCTGCCACTTAAGTTACGGACAGGTTATCAGCCACTTATCAGCAAGTGCTGAAACTGCATTTAGTGTCGTTACTTTTTATTTGATGTAAATATTTAATGTGAATATATTTTATTTGTCCATTTTTATTGCAGTGTATGTATTTACTCCACACAATTCAACACCAATACTAATGAAGAAAAGACTAGTGGAGCCATCTACTGGCGTGTTCAAACAGTGTACGTTTGGTACATGTTACGATGATGATATCAGACTGTATCTTATGAGGAATAACTCTGTAAGTCATAATTTTGATTTGTTGTTTTTATATATAATGTCGGGTAGTGACCCATCTCAACCCATGGGTATCTGAAAAAAGCGACTAAGGGAGTATTATGCAGACAAGTTCGTTGGTATACCTCGAATCAAACTTAATGGCGGTTTGGATATTCGTTGGCGCCGCGGGAACGCGCAGGTTGTCATGTCGTGCTTGTGTGTGTGTACACAAACGTAACTTGTACACGCACACTGTGACGTGCGCGCGTGTGTGACCCCCACCCCGCGCCTTTGATGTCCCGCTGATACCCAATTTTGTGTTCTGAGCATTGTCTCGCACGATGTTCAGAGCCGCCATTAAGATTGATTCAAGGTATATCTCTGACGCTACCTTAGTCCATAGGCAGCGGCTAGATATTTTTTTTAAAGATATAATCGCTTCTTAAAGAAAGTAAATTTCCCAACAGGAGATCTACTGCATAGAGCCGGAGGCAACTGAAGACAGTCGTCTTGAAGTAATATCGCACCGCAAGTTGCCTGCGTCCAACTTCAGCGCGTTGTTGGCAGAGCAACAGTTGTCTGAAGTGCGTCCTGCTAGCGCCGTGGACACTGACGCTGGCGATGCGGGCGCGTTGGCGTCTTCTACTATTGCTCAGGTATATCTACTTTATTATTCAGGTATATCTATATAAATAAAAATGGATCGCGATGGAAGTATGTGATGGATTCACGTGAGAACGACTCAACCGATTTGGCTAATTCTTTTATTATTGTATTTGCTATTGTCGAGACAATAAGTAAGTAAAAAAAATTGAGTGTAAAATTTAAAATTTTGGGTTTTAAAATCTCGATATAAACGTTTGAAAATGGAACATTATCACAAATAACAAAATATGGCGGTACGAAGCTCGCCGGTTCAGCTAGTATATTATAAAGCTGAAGAGTTTGTTCGTTTGGTTGATTGCGCTAGTCTCAGGAACTACTGAATCAAATTGAAATCTGTTTTAGTGTTTATTAATTGTGTATTATGAAAATGTCTCTGACACATAAGAAGTATATTAATTTAATTTTTACTTAGAAAAGATAGTTTTATTGTTCAATTTCATGCGTTAATACTAAATAGATTTTGAGTTATCGGTGTCTTAAAAGTGGCTCCAACTGGTTCGTGTAATACTACACACGACTGCGTGTCACCCGCTTTGATGCTGGAACTGGGGCTTGACACGCGTCCGCGTGTCTTGATGTGTGTGAAGTAATAAAGGCACTGTTATGTAGTTCATGTGCGCGGTAATGTGTACTTTGATTTAATACGTATTTACTTTATGATAAAATGTTACTGGTACGAATGTATGTGTAATTACTTCTTAATATTTATTTTGTATTAAACGCCGGAAAAAAACAGTGATTGAAATAAAACGAACATTCGACAGACCTGGATTGAGTTCTTACTTATTGTTAGTGGTAAATATTTTATACTCATAAATTTTTTTTAAAGAAATATATGTAGATAAAATCTTTTAAACTTTCGCGACTTGTACACATATTAAATTATTATATAACGGGTTTATGTCACGTATATAAATATAATACGTGACATAGACCCGTTATACCTATAATATTTACTTTTAAACTTTCGCGTTTCATGAAAAAAAAGTGTAGCAAATATATTTTTTAAATATAGCTCCGATTAAATAATAAATCCTCGTCCGTAATCCTCCTTTGCAATTTAGTGTCATATTTCGTTTTCACCCCGAAATATGACCCGTTATATAATAATTTAATATATATATAGATAATTTTATTATGGTAATAAATGCGACGTTGCTTGCCCGACCGTTCGTCGTAAACACCCTTAAAATACAAGGTAGCGTTCAATAACGACTGGCCTGTTGGTCTAGTGGTTAGTGAAATAGTGACCCTCACTGCTAAGCGGGAGGTCGTGGGTTCTATCCCCAACAACAAATCTTTGTGTGATGAGCATGATTGTTTGTTCTGTCTGGGTGTAATTTATCTATAAAATGTATGTATTTACAAAAAGAAAATATATATAAGTAGTATATCAGTTATTTAGTACCCATAATACAAGCAAATATAATTGCTTAATTTGGGACTAGAGATGGCGCTGTGTGAATGTGGTGAAATTGGTGAATATTATATAATAGTCCGAATAACACAGCACAGGTCAGAAAGAAGATTGAACATTCCAGTAATACACAGAAAGTGATTGGAAACTGGTCAAGAAAGAACTTGGCAGATTGTACATTATATGTCTAGTGCACCTAGAGATTATTAAAAGAAAAATAATAGGTACTAAATCATATTTGTTGTTTCAGTTCTCATTGGCATCACCTCACATGGTAGCACCAGTCAGTATGCTGTGTACATCGTTTCTACAGCGTCTATCTGGAATGGAACAATTGGAACAGGCTGCCGTCCATGAAGAGAAACCGATGGAAATTGATGATGATTCCAGTGATGATGAAGACTTAAACAACTCAAAATTAAACGGACCGTATGCTCCTAAAGTTACTGAATTGTGGACCGCAAATTATGACGCTGTTAAAGAGAAGAAACTGAACAAAATAATGACGGAACCGTTTTTAGATTTACATTCAACCAGTTCTATGTTTGGCTTGTAATGTTGTTTAATTGTTAATAAATTTTATAATTATCCACGTTTTTTTTTCATTCTACCCTCCTTTTGTATAATCAATGTGTTAACTAAATATATTTAAACAATACTTATCTGTATTCCAAATATAAATGGCTAGTATATGTATAAATATTACTCTAATCAATATGTTTGAACAACGAAAGCGACTCAAGTAGTAATTATGTATGTAAACAATTTAGTTAGACGAAATAGTTTGCCGTCCTAAATTTTGTCGAGTCAGTGTGACGTAAACGATTCCATCGCGTCTCTCGCAACTAAACTAGTCTGCGTGTTTAGAATAGTCTGTAAATTTATAATTAACCTTTTGACCGCCACGTCAAATCGGTATCGCCGTGCCTGGAGCGCCAAGCTTTTAAAATACAGTACATTTTTGACGTGCCATGCCGTCATTGGCGTGGTGAGCACATTTTCATTTTACGTGTATAGACGTCTCTGGCGTTCAAAGGGTTAACGGGTTAACAAAGGGTTAAGTGTATTATTTTAAAAATAAAAATGAAGTGGTCTGATACTACAATTTTTTTTTAAAATAGTAATGTAAAATCGCCAAAAACCTGCAGAGCATGCGCGGTACTGCCACTTATAATCTAGGTAATATATCTTACTAGGTATTATGTCTTAAGTAGACTGGTATTCTCTACCAGTCTACCTAATATATACTACCTAACCTTGGGCATTGAGTCTTCCTTTGCACAAACATTTGTGCAAGTTTAAAAAAATAATCAAATTCTCTTGCCTTCGTTTGATCACTACTTACCTAACTGACCTATTTCTAAACTCGCTACTATACTTGTTGAAGTATAAATCGGTATTTTAAGACATTATTTACCAAAGGATTTTCCTGCCATGACAGTGAATCCACGAAGTGATCTGGAAATCATGTAATTTGTCTTGCTGTCTGTACAAACAATGTTTGTAAAGTTATCATTTAGTAATTATTATTTACTAAGTATAACAATATTAAGTACCAATTTATCATCATTGTCGTAGTTGCTATGATACTGGTAAGAACGTAGTTAGTGGGCTTGATAAGTATGCGTTATAGTACATTTTATTAGTGGTTGAAATTGTTTGTGTCAAGACTCTATATAGGTGAGAAAGTTTTTTGCATCACCTTTAAGTACAAGTGGTAATTGATCAGATATCAAGATCTCATTATTGAAAATAATTTTAAATTTTTGGACGTTATTGTCGCACATTTGGAATATATGACAGCATCAACTAGTTCAATATGAGACAATTGATTAATTATCTCGGTATCTCAAGTTATATCGGCGCTCTCAATGAATTCGTTCATTGTATGACGTGATAGAGCGAGCGCGGGGAAGTGACACCAGCTCCTTTATCTAGCAAAATTATTCGAATATTCATGTATTATTTATTACCAATCCGTCTGGCCAGCGTGGTATAGTAGGCTAAATTCCCTCCAAAATGTTTGGAGGAGACCCGTGCCGAGCAGTTGGACATTAATTTATGGGTTGTAATAATGATGAAAGTGATATCTGGTCAAATAAATACTAAGTACTATAGGATACCACAAAATTGTAAGCCAAACTATATCGCACCTACTCATTCGTCTTTCTTATAGATACTGTGATTAACTGGATAAACAATGGAGTTATTAAACATTAAAGAAATAAACTATATCGCAAAAGCTTGCAGCTATTCTAATGTAATAGATTGGACTTTGGAGGAGTTACAAGACAAGATTATAGGATACCTAGGAGATCACCTCAACCTAATAATCGAAGTAGAATCGAATGGAATCAAGACGGAATTGAGACTATTTGTAAAATGTATGCCAAGGTTCGATATATGGAAAGCGAACTATATTAAGGAGTTGTATTTCTTTGAGAAGGAATATATTATGCTGAGCAAACTTTTTAAGGAATTTGAAAATCGAGAGGGTAAGATTTCTTATTTTTTGTTTTTCTTTGAAGTACATCGCACCCAAATCGTGAAGAAATCCACATACCCTAAAATAAATCTAAGCTACGATTCAGACCAACCGGCTCGCATCGGCCCGCGCCGGGCGGCATTTTACAATGCGTTAAAGAACATTGAAATGTATCAACAGTAATTACAGTTCATATTTGCATGCAACTTACAGTCGGAGCCGGTCGGCCGTCGCGACGCGTCGTGGGATGCCGACGGAGGTAACTATGCGTAAGTTGCATGCAAATATGAACTGTAATTACTGTTGATACATTTCAATGTTCTTTAACGCATTGTAAAATGCCGCCCGGCGCGGGCCGATGCGAGCCGGTTGGTCTGAATCGTAGCTAAGTGTATGTCTGATCCAACCCGCATTAGTCCAGCGTGTATGGATTATGGCCTAAACCCTCTCAGCTATCTAGATAGAGGAGCGAAGATCCGGGCCCTGCAATGGGATATTAATGGGTTGCTGTTGATGATGATGATGAATTATAGGTCGCAACATTGACAATCTTAATATAGCTAGGTAAGTATTTATAAGATTTTTATGACACCTAAAATGTTTTCAGACTCACACAAATGGCGCCCAAGATTACTGTTTATCAAAGAAAACCTTTTTGTATTCGAAAATGTTTCTCTACAAGGGTATAAGATGCCCCACAACCAGGATACGATGACGTTGGAAGAACTTCAAGCGTCTGTGCACACTTTAGGAAGGTTTCATGCACAAACGTTTATTTTTGAAGAAAGAAAGAGCAAGGAATTAGGTAGACCGTACAGAATATGGGAAGAATACAGTGAATACTTACAAGAACCACTGAATACTACAGTATGGCGTGATACAGGCAGAAATGCTGTGATGGATTATCTCAAAGTATTCTCCAAGTACAAATCAATGCCTAATTTTAGTCGACACTTAGAATTGATTATCCCCGGTTTGTATGACAAAGCTATAGAGCTTATGAATCCCAGCACAGAGTATCGGAATGTTGTAGTACACCGTGATCTTTGGACCAATAACATATTCCTTAAAAAAGGTCCCAATGCGGACTACCACTGTATGTTCGTAGATTTCCAGACCGTCGTTTATTGCTCGCCGATGCTTGACCTATCCTCATTGATATATTTCAATACTTCTCGAATGAACAGAGATACTTGGACGAGTGAACTTATAGATAGTTACTATAACGTACTGTCTCAAGAATTAAAAGCTAATGGTTTAAATATAGAAGGAATAATGGATAAAAGTACTATCAAAGATGCTTATGAGAAAAGCATTCTTTTTAGTATTACACAAGCGGGCCTTATTACTCCTATAGTGGCAATGAGCAAAGATAAAAGAGAGGAAATATTTTGTAACACTGAAACAACTAAAAGAGTTAACACCGTGTCCCGCAGTGAAGAGTTTATTATGATTGCTAGAGAAGATAATAAATATCACACCCGTGTAACTGAGTTGTTTGATGAAATCGTTGAACGATTTGTGTTTCCGAAAGATACTGGCAAGGAACTTTGATCAGCTGATGTAATTTAAATTAGTGGTTATTCAACCGTAATGTAGATAGAGGTCTGACTACGAGAAAGCCTGTTTTAATTATAATATCTTGTTAATAAACTAGATAATAAATTCATCTTATTATTTTGTCTCTGTTATAATTTTATTTCAATTTCTTTACGATTCGTAAATCGAGAATATAATATTTAAGACAATGATCTACTCAACGTAAAAACAAAACAATTCGACAAGTACCTAGTTACATTTCTATACTAATATTATAAAGCTGAAGAGTCTGAAAATGCTAGGATTCCAGAAACTACTGGTCCGATTCGAAAAAATATTTTTGTGTTGGCTAGCCCATTTATCGAGGCAGGTGCATAGATACATACAGCGGGTTACACACATTTTAATTGCTCTCAGGAAAGATACTTACTGTTAAATTTATTAGGTACCCTCAAACACCAAACACATGTGATTTTTGTGATTTCTACGAACGTGAGAGCTTTAAAGAGCCAAATACGAACTTCGTGGATGTTTTAAAGCGACCACGACGCGTTATGAACTGTTTACCAATGTTACCTACTTAATCGTTTCGGCATATCATATTATTCTGGTAGCGATAAGTTATGACGTCAGTGCAAATTGTACATCTTTAAGCCCCATGTCAGTTGCTGAATTCATTGTCCTTTTATCAAAGTCTTCTTATATTTCTCTCAACGTGTTATTTAGTTATGACGTTAACGTAACATTGCAAATATCTACCTATGACAATAACTAATAGTTTTTAGGGTTCCGTGCCTCAAAAGGAAAACGAAACCCTTATAGGATCCCTCCGTTGTCCGTCTGTCTGTCAGTCTGTCAAGAATATTTATCTCAAGAACGCGTAGACGTATCAAGCTGAATTTAATATGAAATGTCTGCAGTCCCTTGCTGCAAAAATTTATGTTAATTTATGCTGCATTTTTGTCGATTATCTTAACTATCAAAAAAGTCCAAACCTACTACCTACCTATAGGGTATTTCCCGTTGACGTAGTATCATGAAATTTAACAAGAAACAATATCAAGTTGGATGCAGGCGGCACAAAATCGCTCGCTGTGGTGGAAATTAGGTGAGGCCTATGTTCAACAGTGGATGTCATTGGGCTGATATGATGATGATGATGATGAATATCAAGTGGCACAAATAAAGGAAAAAATCCGAAAACTTACACTACTGCTTTATATCATTAAACAATTAGTACTATATTGGAAGCGGTATACAATAAGCCTAAAAAATTGACTATAAGTGAGAGTTTATGGTCCACCTACCTTTACGTAAATATTTATTCCAACTTATAGTTATCCCGTTATCTATATTAACTAATTTCTTAGACTTCAATAAAAAATAATTTAAAACAATTCGTGAGGGGATTGTGGCTAAACCCTCTCAGCTCTCTAGATAGAGGAGAGGAGACCCGAGCCCAGCAGTGGGACTTAAGGGGTTGATGATGATGCATAATCTTACGGAACCCTCGGTGAACGAGTCCGACTCGCACTTAGCCGGTTTTTTTATTTGTATTGAAAATATCAATATTTACATAAAGATATTACTGATCTATTACCGAAATAACTGTTAAGCAATGTAAGGGATACTGGGGATGTATCAACCATTGGTAGTTTCCGCTTTACAGTAATATTATGACGCTTAGCAATCCAGATATATAGTCGATCAACCATAGCCTTCTTTTTTGAAGTCGCTAAAAAATTAATTCAATCATATCGTTGTAATAAATACGTATTTGATATTTAAAGTAGGTAGGTATCTTAAAATATGTCTACATCTCAAGTTAGTTTTAATAACATTATAGCTATATTATGTAGGTATAAACCAATCGAGTCATATAAACATGCAATTGATAAAAATCAAAATAAAGTAGCTAAGTATTGAATTTTAAACTTTTTCAAGAGATCTTTTTTTTGCTTTAAACCCTGCTGCACTCACACTTGCTTCCTGAACAAAAATGGCTATGATTACGTTCATCAATGAGTTGTTTCGTCTTGGTACGTTATGATTCTGTAATACTTTGTTACACTGGTATGTTACTTACAATGAAACCTATTTACCTTTTTAGATATCTTCATCAGCTATCGTGGTGCAACCAAGCCCACTCTACCCTATATGAACATGTTATCAAACTAGAATAGAATATTTTATTGTTGCATGTTTATTAGTCGTTTTAACACGTATATAGTGCATTCAGTCGAAGTAACCTTATTACAGGCAATCTAGACTTGGTTAACTGTAAACCTATAGAATAACATTTATAGAAAATGGGATCTCAACTAATTGAAGAATATATAAATGATAATATTTCCAATATCACAGAAGATGATATAAATTTAATAATATCTGAATATTGTAAGGCGAATGAAGATATCGAAATAGAGAGCTATTTTGTTCAAAATGCTAGTAATAAAATGTTAGGCTTTTTAGCCGAATACTTAAAAGCTGAAGTTCATTTAAAGAACGGGAAAGTGCTGAATTTCTTCATCAAGGCTATCTCCAAGACGAATTTAGCAAAAGCAGACATGGTGAAAGACTTTAAATTATTCGAAAAAGAACGGATGTTTTTATCGCAGACCAAGAATCGGATGGAACTGAAAGTACCAGGTAAATATTTAAATATTGAAACTGACTAGATTTTTTTATTTGATTTTTGATCTAGGTGTTATTTAGGTACTTACCTGCGCCTTACATTCGAATATAGAGTGATCTATCAACGGCAAGCATGTGTGTGTCGATTATGATCTCTCAGACTTCATGATTGAAATCTGAAAGCCCAAATGACGATATTTATTTGCGAAATGTGAGTATATCATTAAGTGTGGTCCTTTCTGTTCCTATGTGGTCCGTGAGGTGCTTTATCCCCAACTTATAGCAGTTAATTCTTTAGCACCCTTGAGTGCAGACTTGACTTTCATCCATCATCATCATCATATCAGCCCAATGACGTCCACTGTTGAACATAGGCCTAACCTATTTTTTCATTTCTCATCCTTATTACCTAGGTACTTATTTTTTTTATAAAAAAAAGCGATGGTGGCTGAATGGATAAGGAACCGGCGTGCAAATCACGCGGTCCGAGTTCGATCCCGACCGGCAGTACCAATGTGGATTTCACTTTGTGGAATTTATATGTACTAGTCTAGTGACTTACCATCTGCTAACGCTGAAGGAAAACATCGTGAGGAAACCCACATACCCTAGAAGAAATTCTATGAGTATGTCTGATCCACCAACCCGCACTAGGCCAGCGTGTGTGGATTATGGCCTAAACCCTCTCAGCTCTCTAGTTAGAGGAGAGGAGACCCGAGCCCAGCAGTGGGACTTAATGGGTTGCTGATGATGACTTATTTTTTCAGTTAGGTACCTAGGTTTAATTTTGATAATTCAAATACTAATACTGGGTAAGTAATAAGTAATTTTTTTTTAATTAAGGCGTCAAACCGTGGAGTGCCAGATTTGTAACAGACCTTAATGATGCCATCGTTTTTGAAGACTTGATTGCTAAACAGTACAAGATAAACCATAAGTTCAATCGATTTGATATGGCTCACACATTTCAAGCTTTAAATACATTAGCTAGATTCCACGCTTCCACAATTATATTCGAAGAAAAAAGAAAGAAAGAGACGCACAATTTGTACAAAATAACTGACGATTACGAAGACCTAAAAGGGAAGGGTGCCTATTTAATTACAAATGACTGGTATAGTCAATGTATGATAGGGGCTCTAGAGGCAATGAAAGCGTATTCGAAATATAATCAAACTGAAATGAAAATTATCGAGAGTCAATGGCGTGATGTTTGGTCGACAGCAGTAGACATAAGTGATGTAACTTCTGAACAAAGGAATGTTATCTGCCACCGAGATCTCTGGAACAATAACCTTATGTTTCACTATAAAAAGGGAAACGATAACGAGCTGATACCGGATGACTGCCTGCTTGTTGATTTCCAAGCAATTCACTATCAGCCACCTGCCTCAGATGTTATGGTTCTCCTTTGTTGCAATCTAGATCCAAAAGTTCGAAAAGAAAATATCTATAAATTCTTAGACTACTACTACGAAGAGCTACAGAAAATACTTGCTAACAACAGAATTGAGATAAGTAACGTATTAACCAAAGAAGAATTTGTAGATTCAGCCGAAGAACAAACCATATGGGGTTTGGCTGTTTGTGCATGTCTTATACCACAATTTTGGTTAGACGATGATTTGACCACAAAAATTTTCACTGACAATGTACAATTTGATGAAATACTTTGTAAGAACAAAGGTTTGTTTATAAAGAAAATGATGGAAACTAATGTCGACTATAAAGATAAAGTTATGGAAATATTTGAAGAACTGGCTGACAAATATTGTTTCAATGAAATTAAGAAAACACAGGTGCTCGGGTAATTATATTTATTTTTTGAAAGAATCTTTATCTACGTGTATCGTAATGTCTAATGAAATAACAAAGAGCCTAATGTTTGTTTTAACTTAGTTGTTATTTGGTTAGATGATGTTTAATTTACATAAAGTACTGTAAGATAACAATAACAAATAAAATGAAAATAAACAGTAGTGTCTAATAATATCTACCTAATACCTACCTATAAATAAAAGCTGTACCTATGTATGTGGAAAAAATGTAATGTAGGTATATACTTATGGTATTTTGCGTTTTTTGAGTTTTTTTATTAGAATTTGTTTAGAGATATCTCATTTATAAGAAAAGATTTTTGTTTAGGATTAGATACGTTTCACAACACAAATTTAATACTAGTAATTACGGCCTAAGTTATGTAGGAGGATCCTAATTAAGAATATAATTCATCATTTTGATAAATATAATATTCAGAACAATATTTTTTTCATATAAGAATAAAACGCATTTATCAGGCCGCTTTACGTAGGTATGCCTCGCACTTATCTGCATTTAATTAATTCAGTTGCCTGTCTCCAAGACACTATAGAAGAAGCCAAGCTTTAAGAATCCTACTTCTGACTGAAGATTGCTTTATAAACTTGCAAAGTGCAGCTAAATATTTCTTTAGTCTCTACGAATATGATGCAAAGGCTTATCTTTCCCATCGATTGGATGAACTGGGTTCCTCTTTTTGTTAAAAGTCCAACCCCAGTTGGGAATAAACTTATTATCTTGAAGACGACGCATCCCGAACTTTCTGTGCCACGGATCGTCGTCACGTTGACTGTATATGTCACAAAAAGGTCTGATCAACAGTATGTAGAGAAGTTCCACGAAGCTGAGGATGCTTGCACCAATAAATAATCCTCCAGTTCCGCCTGTAGAAACTGCAATATAAAAAGTATTACTAAACTCTCATTTAATTGAGACGTAGGATAGTCTACATGAGTATTTACCCGTCTCCGTTGACGTCAATATTATAGTCCCAGAACAAATACGTCACATTCTGTTACTTACAGCATTTTTTATTTTTTTAGAAGTAACCAAAAATGTCGTAAAAATATATTTTAGTATTCGTCCACTGCTGCATTTAGAAAAACAGTAGTTATTTGGGAAACTTCCACTAAACACTACTGATATCGACTTTTAGCTCATTAAGTATGTCGCTTCATGTAGCCGGTGACGGGTATACTATGCGAATCAAATAAAAATGGGATCGCACTTGACAGCAGTTGCCGCAAACTTCAGTCGAATGTGCATATTTCTGTACAGCAAACAGAAATAAAATATAAAAAAATGTATCTCGTTTAGATAAGTTATTTTGTTAATTTTTGTTGATTTTTTGTTATTTTTCTTTTTGTTATAGTTTTATTGTTGTTCTTATTACTTACTTATTTGACTCGCATAGTAGATGATATATAATATAAATTAAAGTGAACATGAGTGAACTAAGATGTCACAAGTCTTTCACTTACCCACTAGATCAAGAACTCCACGAACAACATTTCTCCTATAACGTTCACTTGGTAAAACCGCCAGTTCAATCTGCACGCTCGAATAATTATCCGTTGTAACGAATTTGAAGTCCTTTGTTATGCTGATCTCGGCTTCGGTGCAAGAGGGTAGGCAGTTGCAAGACAATCCGAAACGAGTTGACCATCGAGCTTTTAGAACCTTAGTGTGAAAAATATAAAACAATCGTTAATAAAATACCGACGCAAATATTACAAAAAAATACTCATTAAAGTTTGGCAATCAAGGAGATGTCAGAGATCAGAACGGTAGCACCTTTGTCTTCAAAAAACTACATATTCTGTAATTCTGGACATATCTAAAATACTTTTAGAACTTGCTGGATAGGTAGCGTATATGAAGTATGAACTCTGTAGTAGTTATTGTAATGTCTATGGCTCCTTTTAGGGTTCCGTGTCTCAAAAGGAAAAAATAACCGGCAAAGTGCACGTCGGGCTCGAGCACCGGGGGTTCCGTACAACCGACTATGCATTTTTTTTGTGATTGAGTTAGAAATATTATTTTGAAAATATATTAATATCTTATATTAATATATTTTTGTAAGTTAGAAATATTCACGTGAAGGTACACTTTAAAATAAGGTAAATTTGGGTAAAAGTGAGTACAATAAAAATAAATTAAAAATGCATGTTCGTACGGAACCCTCAGTGCGCGAGTCCGACTCGCATTTGACCGGTTTTTTTTCTACTTTAGTATTAAAAAAAACTCAGTTAAATTATTAGCTGCGTACCGAAAGCTGCTGCACATGACTGTTCAAACATATAATGCCGCTGATGTTACATTTAAGATGTTCTGGAACACTCGGCATGAAGTAGTTGGTGCAATTACACAGTCGCAATTGAGCGTCCTTTCTACACTGTACCGTGCACGCTGTGTACGAGTAGTGGTGGTACACTTGCAAGAAGTTCTCGTCAGTGTACCGACATTTACGTTTGACTGGAGAGATTAGACGTGCCCCTGCGTCGTTCTCGATGTTGCGTATCGTTATGTAACGTCTGTAAGATTGTTAAAAAGATACTTATAATATGACCATGACCATACTGGCATATATAAATACATGACTGGCCTGTTAGTCTAGTGGTTAGTGACTCTGACTGCTAAGCTGGAGGTCGTGGGTTCGATGCCTACCCAGGACAAATCTTTGTGTGATGAGCATGATTGTTTGTTCTGTGTCTGGGTGTAATTTATCTATAATATGTATGTACTCGTATTTACAACAAAAGTAGTTGTGTTAGTACCCATAACACAAGCAAATATAATTGCTTAATCATTATTTTTTATTACCATCAGGCGGATCGTGCGTCTGTTTGCCACCATCGTGGTATAATTTCTTAATTTGGGACTAGGTGGCCGGGTGCGCATGTGGCGAAATATTATTATTATTATAGAGCCCAGACATCTTTATTAAAGAAACAGTAACTTGATAAGCAAAGGGTACAAGCCAAGAGCCAGCCATTTACTTTAACTCCGGTTTACGGGATTTTGACTTTGAAGGTATAATACTTGCTTGTGGTGTACTTCAGGTCCAACTGATAGCACATCTGATCCAATAGTGGTTATAGTCGGTACTTCTTCTTCGTTCAAAATGTAAATATTTGCAGTTACCATTACATCCAAACTGATCATTCCTGGGCCTGTAGTCCGATTGCTCTTCATATCTAATTTTGGTGGATTCTTTTCACTAATAAAATTTAAATAATAGGCAGAAATACAATTAAAAGTTGCATTTAATAAGTAGATTCGGAAAAGACTTGTATATCATGCAGAAGATGAGCTAATCATTGCCGAAACGTTAAAAATAGTTATTTTAAAGTATAGTTTCTAAATAAAACTTATATTCCGAGCCGCACTGATGGCTATTTAGGTATAATTGATGGAGCAACTACTAGATGCTACAAGATTTAGGAATGAATTAAGGTCTTACCGTCCTTGAAGAGTATTAATCGCGAAACAAGTTCCTAGTTCAGTATCCATTGGTCTAAAGTAACTACAACAATCGAAGGGAACGCCATTCCATGAACAATTTGTTAATGTTTCCTGACAAGTGCTTCTCACCTGAAAGAATTTAACAAGGAAGCAAATATCACACAAAAAAAAAACTGATTCGTTTCAACATATAAATCAGGATCCGTTTAGGTAGATATAGTGAAAATACCTAAATTTTCGATTAGTAATGAGGTTTTTGTAATTTTTTTGTCTCGTTTACTTACTAAGTTTGCATAATAAGTAAGATTCGTTTGCACACAATCCGGCAGCGGGTCTACCAAGTTACAGAATTCAGAGGTATAATACGTAATACCTTTGAAAAAAGCTAATTCCTTCAATACTTCTTCCATATTAAAATCGTGGCCTTCGCCCCATAAACTGGAATAACAAAAATACTCACTGGTGATATATTCGTTTATTTTCTACTAGGTACCTAAGTATAGTATGATTCTATCTCTGTTCTGTGGTATGATTAGTATGTCTTATAGAACTGGGGATATAAGTATTTAAGAATTTATGTGACGAATAGAGGAGGAACATTATATTGCTAGGCATACTCCTTTTCCATATCATTCCATAAGCCTAGTCACACAGTACATTTGTGTATACAAATGTACTCTGTGGCTAGGCTTATAGAATAAAATGTCTGTATAGTTAAAAACTAACTGAATTTACAGGAATAAGTTCTCAGTATAAAGTAAGTTAATTGCATGTACAGAGAAGCTATAAAAATTACAATGTTATCTAAATCGTTCAACTCTTAACAATTGAAAGAGTCACAACCATTAATCCATGAGAATAAACTTTAGAATTTCTAATAGTAGTAAGATTGACTATTGTAACCTACCCGTCCGAGATGGCTTCCACACGATTTGAATTATCATTTTCGCAGACGACAACTGACGGGAATTCTGTATCCCAATCCTTATAAGTAGTCTCCACGACAAAGGATATCGGGTTGTTCTGGAAAGCATCGTACTGGGCAGCAATCAACAGAGATGAGCCATACCAAGATAAAGCTACAACTATCAACCAAAATATCCTGAAAATAGAACTTATACATATAACACCCTGTTTTACAATTGGTTGGATAAGGGCTTTTGGGGATTCTGGTTTAAGTTATTTATTTCTCAAAAAGAATACAAGGCATTCACTAACATGAGAAAGTAACTTATTTCTAGCAAACATATCACTAATATAATTAATAAGTAAGAATACTAAAATGCTTAAATTGATTTATAACTTACAAAAGAATAATAAACAAAAAAGGTGGGTAATATGAAAATATATCACAAACGCTACTATTAGCATCGGCGATCAGCGACTTTGCGACTGCATCGCATTTTGGCGACTCTCTGCGTTCCATCACAGTATTACAATCGCCTGTTTTAGAGATTTTGTCGATGCATGTAACTTCTAAAAAGTGACTTAATCACTGATCGTTGAAAGTAACGAGTGTTCTATCATCCTAAGAGTCTGATAAACATATCAGAAGATTTTATTTGAATCATTTTCAAATTCAGATTCGAATCAAACAGCAAGACAAATTATGAAACAGTGCTGGCCCGGTTATAGTAATTTAAGATTTTTGAAGCTATTTATATCTTAGACATGTATATAAAACGCAAAACAAAAAACACAGTAAGATAGTTGAATATATGCTCTAGCGCTGACTAAAGCAGAAACGTAATTACTAGATTTCTCTAGTTTTGTTTGCTCCCAAGTAGAGGGAATAAATAATCTCTATCCACAATAAATAGGTTAACCTTACCTTTCCACCCAATGTCTATTGGTATCAGCAATAAACCTGAAGCCGTGTATAGAAGTAGTTTCTGGCAAGCTCTTGATCCCATTCCACCAAATTTCCAAATATCTTTTCCACGACTCTTTTGAATCCATATCGCTCTACCGTCTACTAAATGTTCACAAAAAACAAAAACTTATATTTGAACGCCCTTTATTTTATAATATCTACAGCTTTCGTGCTTACATACAATAGAGACACGCTTAATAAATAATGAATACATATTATACATACTATTTCAATAGTTTAATACTCCAGACGAATAGTGGCGTAAAGTAATAGAGGAGATTTTGTTTTTGTTATTTGAAGATGGTTTTCTGGGTAGAAAGAAAGCTATTTCGGTATGGATTATATTGACGATACCTGTTACAATGCCACAATTTTAAGTCAAGTTGCACAAGTAAAGTTTGTTTACTGTACTGAATGACTACATAATATTGTATCATATTTTTTATTTTTTATTAATGCTGTCATTGGTATTTTACCATTATATTATATTGTATATTATATTGTATTGCAAATCGTACTCAATGGCGTGCAATTGGAGAGGCCTATGTCCAGCAGTGGACTAGTACAGGCTGATGATGATGATGATGATGATTATATTGTATAAATAAATATTTATGATTACATCAATTTTATTTTAATTTATGTAGCTGTAGCCTACCATTGTTCTACATACGCATTATGTGCAGTATAAATCTACTTTTTATGTATTGCAACATTATTTTCGGTTGCAGTTTTAATATAAAATATTGTTTTCCATATTATCTAACTACTAACTGATTACAAAAATAAAATTGAAAATAAGACTTCAATAAAAAGGAACAAAATGTTATTTTACAGTGTTACTCGAATAGGACGTCTTATCGTCTGAACTCTTTTAAAGATCACAATCGCAATGAGAATTTTACAGGTGTCCGATTTATATAATTTTCCTGACATTGAGCTTACAATACATAATAGCTTAATGTTTCCTGATTACAATAATTTGTATTTCGTGAGCGTGACATAGTATAACACTGGCGTAATGAGAATATTAGCCCATACACACATTCCTAATGCTTACAAGTTTGCTTAGCGCATAACATGTTAGATTGATCTGAAAAAGAAACTAGGTATATTTTAAAATAATAGGTCTGACAAAAGCAAGCTAAATAAATGTGTATATTATAAACAAAAATATGGTTAGTAACTACAGTTCACAATGTAGTACATATTATACTATGTCATTTTGTGAGAGACTGGGGTTTGTGTGATAGAAAAATGCTAGCTTTCATTATCAATAATGGAAACTTAAACTATTGCGTATCTACCATTTTTAATAATGACTTTAGCAGGTACCTATACTTTTTTAACCAGTCTACGTCCAGAACCACCTATGATGCTAAATATATCATTGAATATTAAACCCTACATGCCACAACTTAAGTTATATTATTTTAATGATGAATTTAACTGAATCACTTGTGGGTTTACTCGATTAACGCCAAGTTCGTTCCAATATATAGGTCTGTATCTCCTAACAGGCTCGAAGTGCGGAGGCCTATGAGGTTCTATGGCGACTTTAGTGCTTCTCTTTGCCTGATACTTCCTCGCATGCACCTCACGAGCCAGTTTCACCGTGAAGAAGTAAATAAACTCGAGGATAGACACGAAGCTGAAGCCAGTTATAACACCGCAAGTCGACCCGATGTTACCTCGAATCAAAGTTGATTACATTACTTACTATTGAGTATCTGTAAACTCAACTATAGGTGGTGTTCAGGCTTTCTTATAGAATCGCGCGCCGTGCTGGCTATTCGGAAACATTTATTAGAGGTGTCATATTATATGGTGAATTGCTCATTCAATTGTTTTAATTTAAGCGAACAAAAATACTTACTAATTAAATCGAACCACTTCATAATAACATTCTGGCCATAGTTGTCAGCTACTTCTCTGGCATACTTCACATGAACAATTGATGTTCCAGTAAAATTTGCACCTTGTCTGCAACAAATGGGTATTGTTGTTGTTCATAACTAGTACACATTCAGCGAGCCTCACATAATAACAGTGTTGCCGACATTTTCCGGTTTGTTCTCTGAAGTTATTTCATTTTGTGAATGCTTTCATAAAACATGTACTACAATTTGTTTAAGACACAAATACTATCTTTTTTTATATTTACTCTAAATGACCGTAATTTCGGTGTATAAGTATGTACACCTGCTTGTTAGTTCCATGACAACCTTCTAAACAAACAGGCACAAACGTTGCTTGTTTCCCAAACAACGACAAATAAACAATAATGTCAGTTGTGAAATTGTAATTCTTCAGTTTGTAAGATTTGAAGTAATAAAATATTCTTACTAAACAACAATGGCCACTGTACCTAATAAAAAAGCTGGTTTAACCACAGCTGATTTTGAAGTATATGGAAAAGTTCAAAACGTATTCTTTAGAAAACATACTCAGAAGAAAGCTGTGGAATTAGGTCTCAAGGGGTGGGTGATGAATACTGCTCAAGGTACTGTTATAGGACAGCTGCAGGGGCCATTGGGAGCCATCGAAGATATGAAGATTTGGTTACAGAAAGTTGGAAGCCCCAAGTCGAAGATTGAAAAGGCCGCTTTCCGCAACGAGGGAGCTATCAACAGTTGCGCGTTCCGCACGTTTGAGATTCGACGATAAAGCACCTCATTATTTTGTACTTATTTAAATTTGTTTTGACTTGAAACATTCTATTTGTACTTTTTATAATAAATTTATACTATAAAGCTTAAAATTTTCTGCTATCTTAGGCATAGTACATTGCACCAAGAGCTGTAAGTTTTCGTAATCCTAGTTTTGTCACGGTATTGATGTAAAGGGGTGTAAATACGTTAGGTGATGACTGTCGTAACTTTGGAAATGATGTAGATCTCTCATAGAACATTAACTGCTTCTTTAGTCTAGTGGTCGCTAGGTTTTAACCGATATACCTATGAGACAAAATATTTATGCAGACCACAACGAGAGCCAACAGTTTTTGAGAATTTTGGGTCCATTAATTGATATGTTGATGGAATAGCTCAATGGTGCAGCGAGATTGTATTTAAACTAATATTATAAAAGCAGTCGGGTATTTAAAGAGGAGGACGTGGTTTTAAAAAATAAAATTACTTAAAAAGTACTCACAGCCAATCATCCCGATCATCATCCGGTACATTATTAAGGAGCTCTGGGTATATATTAACGTTGTTGAAGTCATAATTGTACGTCGTTTTAGAACAAGTAGGATAGCACATCGGACAATTCAGTCCGCCGTTTACCAAATCAAGTTCTAATTCTGGAGGAATTATATCTACGTCTATTGGTTTAACTGCCATCATTTGAGCTGAAAACAATGCTGAAGATTAAAAATGTATTGACAACTGGATAAATTACCTAATAGTTGGATATAAATCCATAGCTGGCCTACAATAATGGCCAGTCATACAATCTATTTTAAAATAAAAGGGCCTCGGGTTGCAAGAGTATATTTTCGATGTCTACCTGCTATTAATATAGAGCATTTATTTAATTATTACTTGTTTTATTATTTTACTAAAAGTATGGCCATAATGAAAGAACAAGGCCAGAGAATTACTCGTACCTATGTCATATTGCTGATAAACTTGAGCAGTCACCATATAGTAATGAACAAAACATTCTCAAGAATATTACATTACAGTAAAATACTAAAACGGGAGCTTCTACAAAGGACAGTAAATTCACTTCGAGCTTTTGTTGAGTTGGCAGCACACGCGACCGTCAAGTTTGATATCTTCGCTAGAATACTTATACATACATATGTTTGGCTGTAGAGCCAGAGTTACTTAGTAGTTAGTTAGAGTTAATAGTAGTAGTTTGGTTCTGTTCGTTGTTTTGGGGCGAAAACTCAATGTTACAACTGAATACTAAGTCTCATAACAGCATTGATTCAAAGTGAAGCCGATCAAAGTGTTTGTCTAAATGCAATCATTGTGACCGACCGCGGAATCCCTGTTAAGAAACCACATATTCGATCTATATTCACACTTACTTCTGTACCTACTGAGACAAGCCACATCCTTCATATTACAAGTTCTAGAAGACGACAGTCTGGGCATGTTGAATGGTGTACAATTACAACGTTCGAGAAGAAAATACATTCTACACTTTAACATACAATCACTGTACGTGTAGAATGGGAGGAAGGAGGATTCGTCGTAGAATCTACACTGCCTCAGCTTGACTGGCACATGTTGGATGTCGCGGGAGGCTTCTGTGAAACTCGCTGATACCATCACAGTCATCTATATAATAAACATACTGATCAAGTATTGACAATAATGTATTGTTCTTATACAATTTAACATCATAAAGTACCTAGCTAATAAAATTTTGTTTCGAGTTATTTTTTTGAGGAATTTTCTACATGATGAAACTAATTAATCGTAATCATCATCACCATCAACCCATTAATGTCCCACAGCTGGTCTCGGGTCTCCTCTCCTTTGTCTAGAGGCCATAATCCACACACGCTGGCCTAGTGTATATTAAATTGTTTTTTGCTTGACAATTTTGCTAACTAGCTATTTTAGAGGCATTTTTCATCTTACTGGGGCGGACAAATTTCTGCTACTGAGTAATTAAAGACTGCAGCCGAGCCAAATATATGCTACTGAGTAAGTAGCCTTTGAGCTCAATAATCGCGATGCTAATTTATACCCATTCATAATATGAAATTCGTTTATACCAGCGAATTCTATGTGGTTCAACGTGTTGAGCGTTCGAGCGTTCGAGCGAGTCACGCATTGTACTGGAAGGATTTTTACAATTCATTGAACTAACGTCTTTGTATTTTTATTGTTGCTGTTTTGTATAGATATATTTGGATTTGACAATGTTATAAAATGTACAAAATTTTTGATTGGGAACGGTGGTAGATATCTATTCGGCTAATTATTTTTTTTTGTGTTAGTTATCAAGGTTTTAAAAAAAACATGGTTTGTTTTGTAAATCTGCAACCGTGCGAAGACGTAGAACGTCTAACGTATAATGTTAAATATCAATAATTATTTTTAATAGTAAGTACCTATTGTAACGTACTTACTTGCACACTAGGATTAATTATCTGCATGGCGAAACTTCCACTTGGTGAGTCAGGAAAATCATATGCGTCTGAGAATTGTAACTGTAACAACAATGTCGTAGCAAATATCTATCATAATCACACAAATATTATAAAGGCGAAACTTTTTGCGTGTTTGTATGTTTCACGGTCAAACGGCTGGAGCTGGCTATGCTCTGTAGCTGACATCCAGGACACACACAGGCTGTTTTTAAACCGTAGGTTTATGCGGGGCGCAGCTATTGTCATTTAAATTATGTAGGTACTTCCAAGCAGCAAAGTTCCTTCTCGACCAGTTTCCAAATATTTTCTGTCTTACTAGACTGCGAAATCTTCTTTTATAGATCTGTCCTGTGTTATTCGGACTATTGGATGCTTTGCTGTCGACTTTCACTATCATCATGAACAAAAACATAGAAATTTTTTTGAAACTGTTCGAGCAGGAAATTGGCTGACTGTAAATTGACTGCGTAAGATCTCGGATTGTCGAGTCAACAATAAAGCGTTCATTAGTCCGAATAAAACAGCACATTTCAGCAAGATGATTCAGCAGTCTAGTAATCTGAAACTGAAACTGGTCGAGCAAGAACTTGGCTGATTACAATCAGCCAAGTTCTACCGCTACGCAATCGGGGCAATTATTGTATTCTTAAAATAAGACTCGCTTTACCTTGGTTGTTTTATAATACAAACCTGCGCTCCTTGCAATGGGATGTTATAGTAAAAATCATCACTCTCATCAATCCGTAACAAAGTCTTGAGTCCTGCATCAAAATCGAAAGACGATTTATTTCCGTATTTATACATATCAATACTTCTTGTCTTGTCTGTTAAACTGTAAAATATGTAGAGTACATTAACAAACTAAACAATAATAAACACATTATCTACTTTTTACTTTGTTTAGTGATGTTTGGGTAAGAATCGGTTATATATCTAATGCCGGCCATATACGTTACGCGGAGAGGCCTGACCTGTGCAGGCAGATATGTGCAGTTTTTAAAACTTGCGCAAAAGACCTGAGAAAATCTTTTTTCAGTGACATGGTCCGGAATATGCCGCTAAGACACGCAGGGTGACATGTGCAGGCAGACGTCTCCAATATACCAGAGCGTGTATGGCCTACTTGAAGAAAACTTAGTAAGTACAATATTTTGATGATGATAGGAACCCATTCATGTCTCCACTGCTGGGCACGGGTTTCCTCTTCTCTATCTAGAGCTGTAAGGGCATAATAATAAAAATACAAATATAATTAATTAAAATGACAAGTTTACTTTCGAAACAAACTGTCGTAGAATCTTAAATAATTGAATGTGCAGCAGTATCCATTCATAGTCAGTCGAAAGTCAAACAAGTCGGTGCAGTTCTTCGGTTTACTGTTCCACACACATCTCAGCAATAAATCCTCACACTTGGGAGTTAACTGTGAACAAATATGTTCTGTAAAGAGTATGGTATTGGTACTGCGAGTTAATATTATTACGTTCCGACACTTCATCCTTAATGAAAACTTAAGTAAAAAAATATGGCCAAATGCAAGCAGGATTCGCGCACCGAGGGTTCCGTACGATTATGCATTTTTTTTGTGATTCATATGTCAGAATAAATGTTCACGTAAATGTAGGTAGGTGCCGTCAGTACGGAATAAACTTTTACTATTACTCAATTTTTTCGACTTAGGTGTTGAATCAGCTGTATTTAAAACTATTCCAAATTTCATGTCGATAGCATAAGTAAATTCTGAGATATAACACTGTGACAAACGGACAGACAGACGGACAGAACGAGAACATAAGGGTTCCTTTTGTACCTTTTTAGTACGGAACCAACAAAAAATAGTTATTTTGTAAAGCTTACAGACAAACATACATCACGCATTAATTTTTGAACGTTGTATCGACCCAAAACGTGATGCAGAGTTTCAGGTGATTGTTTGGGTATTAATTCTAAGTTGTATAATTGACCCAACCCTCGAAGGAGTGATAGCATTTCAGTTTCATTATATTTCTTATTTCTTTCCTCTTTAAGTCTAGAACAAAAATAATCTTTTGTGAACTACACACATGTTACATACTGTTGATAAATTGTTCATCAAAATCACAAAGCAAGAACTTTAATCAACTGAACAAGATTACAATAAAATAACGTTGGATAAAAATACTGTGACTTAAGTTTACGTTTTTGTATGAAATAATAAAATAAAATTAAGATGTAAACGGCAATTGAATTCCAAATCATTATTTAATGTAAGTAACACATTGGGTAAGTATCTAAATGTTTTATAACCAAGAGATCTTACAATTTTTGTGCAAGTTCCGTAACAGCTCGTTTACTTATTCTGTTAATAGTACAAATGCCGGCAGCTGGAAATAAAATTCTGTCGACGGGAATTCCTTCAGGCATCTGCGTCATCACAAGAGGAGCACTGTAGTAGTTCTCGAATGTCATCCACACCAGCGATACAGACCCTCCCAGACTAGCCACTAGTATTACAATCCAGATCCATCTGTTAAAAACAAGTATATTTTGTAAACAAACTTACGCAATTAAAACAGAGAAAGCAAAACGGGCAGGAAATATGTTCTTTGACCTTGACAATATTTTTAAATTTCGTATTATATGCTAAATTTAAAGACGTCATCGTCATCAAGTTCAAACTTAGTTAGTAATGTTTTGAAACGATGCTTCGTTCTTGGAACCTTTTTTATTCCAGTCTCCCCAGAAAACATCGAGTCTATACTGATACTGACTTCAAGCATAACATAACGTGATCACGCTGTTTTCTACGAAGCCATTTCATCAGCTATGTGTGGTCCCATCTGGCGAGTCTATTGGATTAAGAGGTCACGTTTCCAGATTCCAGGTTGACACTGAAAATTACAAGTCAGAAACACCTAATACCATTTTAGCCCGACCTGGGAATCGAACCTGGCACCTAATGCGCAACATCCAAAACGTATTCCTGCTGCGCCACCGAGGCAGCCTTGAAGCCTTTGAAGCAGATAATTTATTTAAGAAATATAGATAAAAATGGTTGAACACAGAAGAATATTTTGAGCTACTAAGTCACATTCATCATTGTAAAATACTAAGTCTCTAAACGCCAAAAACAAACAATTGATGAACGCCAGTCCATAAACCCCAAAAACAAACAATTAATTTTAACATAGACCACATATTATTGTATATATCTCGAATTCTCAAGGCAACCAGCATAGTCCAACAACATATTATGATACAAGCAATATGACGTAATACGATCTTTCCACTCTAAAGATAGCAATAATTTCGGTAATACTAACACCAACAACTGTGCAAGTTCATGACAGGTTTATCTGCAATCCTCTGTAACACATACTTAAAACGTATTACACATTTACTCGGATTTATATCTACGCAATATCTTACATAGAATACGGTAATACATACAATATCAGAGAATATGCTGTTGGTTTTTTATTAGTCTATATACAAAAACGTATAACATTTGATCTATAGCTAGATCAAACGTTTTCAAACTTAAAGACACACATAGACTATTGTCTATGTCGGTCCTTAAGTTTGAAAACGTTGCTGAATGTTCAGTTAATATTTTAGCTCGTGAACATTCAGCATCATCATCATATCAGCCCAACGAACGCTCACTGTTGAACATAGGCCTCACCTAATTTCCGCCACAGCGAGCGATTTTGTGCCGCCCGCATCCAACATTATTAGGGTTAAAATATTGCCATTTAACATGAACTATTTGAGGTCATATGGCGAGGTTAGCATAGTTTTGAAGAAGGCGAAGAAAATTTTAAAAAGTGCTAGGGGCATAAAAGCGAGTGCATAGTGCAAACTCTATTATTGTCAATACCTTTCAATCAATGTCGTACTCTCTGCAACCAAATGTTTGAGGCCGCCAATGGATGACTCTTGGCAATATTCCTTACTGATCGTCTTGACACTAGCTTTGAAGATGTCGAAGTTGTTTGGTGTCAGCGTTTCCTTACGTAAACGGCGACGATATCCATATTCATAATGCCAATTTTGTGTAAATTTATCCATTTTTACTACCCAAATATGAGCGAAGGCACTTTTTAAAGTCCATTGTTTAAATACCAATACATATTTTTGTCTTAAAATATCTACTTCAAATTTTACGATAGAATGAAAGGTGTGAGAGGTGATTTCATTTGCACTAGAGAACTGTGTGTATATGTGTAGAAGCGACTCCAATTTTATATCAGTAAGGGATCTACTGAAACTGTAGTAAACAAATAATATGTTTTCCAAGGCTGGACTTTATATCAGTTGTTAAAAATTCCATTTCACGATAAAATCTGGTATGATGGGAAGTTAATTGCGGTGATTGATCGATTCTTCTCGTGCCTTAACCAGTCCCTACTGATGCCAAACAGATAAGAGCATTTACACATTTTGGTATTTGTAGAAAATGTTAAAAAATGAATAGATGAAATAAATATTTAATGTTGGCACGATTCTAAACAAATAATATAGAACTGACCTGTTCGAAAACCGTTAACGAATATCTTTCTTGCAGGACTTGCTGTTTTCGGACCGTCTTTAATATAAAGGAGGGAATACAGATTTCTGTGTCATTAGTTGATTAGATACATGTATGATAACAAGATGAAATAATTTATTTTCTGGAACATTATTTTTTTGTTGGGTTTATTAAACCACTAAAAAAAATTATTTAAATCTGATTTTCAAAAAAGTCTGTTACAGGTTTACGACACGTTTGGCGACAAAATATTAGGAAAAATGCAACTTGAAACTCATAGAATCTTACAATGAAAGAAGTTTAGTACCTACTTAGTTATTTAAATATAATATTAAGTAAATTGAAGCACATAATCCAATATGTAGGTACATATTATAAAACGAGTATGTGTATAATATATACCATAACATAATTGATGTAGATGAAATCGCAGTGCAAAACTAGTAACATATAATTTAATATTACGTCAAGATTTCGTCCTAGAAAAAAGTTATTTCGCGACATCGAAACCGACATTGACCATAGGACCGAGCCTCTTGTTGTTGTAAGCAAGGCGCCTATGGCGAACCTCGCAATAAGTTGCAAAACATATTGCCAAACAGTTTGTTCATCTCCTATAACCGCCTCCATTCACTTATAGAATATTTAACATCTAAATAACTTGATTATGAAGTTATTAACACAACTTAATTAATTTCTTTAACCCGTTATCGCTATTAAATGTATTTTATGGTATTAAATAATAATAAATTTTAAGTTTTTGTTGATGTTTGATTATTGTCCCAATATTTAATTAAGTTTTTTTAAAGCGTTATATTAGTAGAGCTTATCCGTTACATAGATACTAGGTTCCGTTCTAGAGTAGAAGTCGGACTGCACTCTATTGCTTCATACTTCTGAAAATTTAAACAAATACAACACTTTACTAGGTACCAAGGGCGTTATAAATTTAGAAGCAAAGTTAAAATTCTCTTGATAAGAACTACTTATTTAGAAACTACTAGTAGAAAGAACAAAACCGCATTTCAATGGTTACATTGGCACAGACTAAACCCAAGAACACAACCATGTGCATGGGCAGCGGTTAACGCTTACCAACAGGTGGGCCGAGAGCTAGTCATATACATCGGGCCATAAAAAAAGAAATTAATACAGGGAAAGCGAACACATTGCCATGGTGCTGGTAAATTCCCGGATTCTAGGCTGATATCGAAACTTCTCAACATTAAACTCCAACAAATCTTTACTATACTCTGAGCTTGAACCAGAAATAGTCATATGGCTGTCGACATATTAAAGTAGTGGAATATCTCGTTTGAAGCATTACCTACATCCAAATGTTGTAGTCAAGTAGCCCAGTATTGAAGTCCTTTCCCCGTCGCGCGCGCTGACACAGGCTGCGCTTGCGACGCACGCGCCCGCCGACGACGCGACAGTCACGCGTTCTTGCGCAAGATAATCTACATGAGACAATAATACAGATTTACGAAACTAAACCTATTTATATTGCACATAATATTATTTTTAGTCCATTCCGCATATCGTTATAATAGATGTCGAAAGTTACTATGCAAGCTGTGTAAATATTAAGTAAGTATTAGAAGTGTAAAATGTCAATTAAATTTATACTTATATATAAAATTATAATAAAAGGTCTGATACTTTTTTATTAATTTAATTATTACAGGCACTGGCTATGGAGAGGATCGGCATGTGGTTAGTTCGATTGTCACTCCGGACACTCATAATTTTCTTAGTAATTAGTAACATAAAACCTCGGACCCATAAAACTAAAAAACTTTCTGTGTGTGCACCTTGAAACATGGTGAATAATATTATAATTTATCGTTCATGCTAAGTTATATAAAAAATCCGCTTTGGTAATTTTATATATGTTTTGTATTGTACAAACTAGAATTAGACATTATTAATTGTAAACGTAAGTCAAAAATCATTTTGCACTTTTTTGCATTTTCAACAAACACGAGACTTTTTCTTGCGAAATATAATATTAATATGAGGAATTTTTTGTCACCAGCAAGAACACCGCTAAAAATAATAATATATAATAATTACCACTAAAATGATGTGTTTCTAAAATGTAGAATGCAACTTTGAATTTGGCTAAAATTATAAGTTATGTAAGAAACCTATCTAGTATTTCTACTAATAAAATAATTACCTGTAAGTATTACAAAAAAAAAGCGAGAAGAATTTAATTATGTGCAATTTTATACAGAACAGACGAGATATGGGTACTCATTAGCTCTACCTTAAATAATGACAAGTCCAAAAAAACGACTCGAACGACGTTTCATACGGTAGTGATTAAGTAAATAATTTAAGTACGTTCTCAAATAATACAGTAAATTATGGAAGATAGGGTCTTAACCAAAGTATCTTACGACATTCATACTCCGTAGTACTATTAAAATGAGAATTCGTAACTGAAACCCCTCACAACGCGAGTAAATTAAACGCAAGCATGTGCCTACCTATTGTACTAGATAAAATCACGTGCACCTATTAAACACGCACCTAAACGTTAAATATACATACATTTCTTGGCAAATACGCTAATACAAAGTAGAGCTCGAAGCAAAACCTTGGGATTCACGTGACTGTCTCGACATTTTGTCGACATATCGACATCTTTTAGTCTCATGCCTCCTGCCTTAGACTTCCTTGATTGATTGATTTTAATGGACTGTTGCTAGCCCTCAAAAAATAAGATCTCCACTGAATTAATTCAGTTTCAGTTAGTTTCTAATGGTAGGTAATTCATTCAGTTTTGTTACGTGGTGTGATAATCAAAAACTAAAGATTATCGCGCTTATAATAACTATATATGAGGTGTTAATTGCCGATGTCTTCGTTACTTAATCTGTTATGCATTAAAAACGGACAAATAGTTAGTAGTAACACTTTAAAAAGCTTATTTCTAAATATTTAAATTTGGGTGTCATAAGTAAATTCGTTAGAGATGAGTTGACTTGTGACAGACAGGAAGCTAGCTAATTTGCACTAAAATATGCAATATCTGCTATGCAACCTGCCTGGCTCGCCTTAGTTACCTACTGTTTACGAAAACGATCAATGCAATCAAATTAATGCAATGTAGAATGAATAATAGATAGTCTAGGACTCTAGGCCATCGATCGATTTCATCTGGGTGACCAAAATTCCACTAACAGCAGTAACAGCTAATTTTATTTAAAACTCGTCACGAAAATCTTCATTAATTTTTTTATGACACAAGATAAGCTGTACTTAATGGTAATTTACTTGACAAGTGATTGTTGAACGGCAGACGTCGGTGGCTGTTCTCGCAATAGGTGCATGGAGGTGGATGAACGGCTGCTGACCGCTCTCTACAACCCACGCTGCAAACATCACAGAGCTTTGTGCTAAGACACCTGCTTCAGTAATTACAACCTATTGTATTTTTACTTTGAAGTTTTTGTGTCCATTAAGTGCTGAGTGTGATTAGTGTTAAATACTAAAGGATACGTCATATTGTGTGTTTAAAGGATTTTTTCGATTCACCAGGTTAGTATTTTTTTTCTTTCTGTAAAAATAGATAAGTACACGACGGATTTTAAGCAATATGCAAAGATGACACAAGATATCCATAAATCCATATAGTTTAATTATGAATAGTTGAAACCTTAATACTAAAATCTCAATAAAATATGCATCCAAAAAAAAAAATTACTTTTATCTGTTTACGTTTTTTTTTTTTCAATTGATTACTATGTTTTATTTTATAACTTCGATCCGGCGGCGGCATAATTACATAATTTTATTAACGTTTGTTTTTTACCGGAATAAAATCAGTCTATTTATTCTATATATATATACTAGTAGTTTATTTAACATTTTATGAAGGAGGTACTTATTTGCGGTCAGCTGGATTTCGGAACTGGCAAATTCGGGTAGATATAATAACATACAAAATAAAATAAAAAACAAAAGAAGAGAAAAAGGAACACGTAAATATAGTAAATAACCAATTAATTTAACAGAAAAATATTTACAACCTTTAAATAAAACTAATAAAGTAAAACATTTTAAATAAAACGTTGCAAAACGACTCAAAGAAAATTTTGCCTTTGGTATTATAATATACATTATTATGTATAATGTATATAATTGGATATTCAGAATTAAAATAAGATTTAGAAATACAAAATCTTATTTTGTAAGGAAATTTTAAACATTGCATAAATTAAGTTCGACAAACAATGCTACGTTAGAAATTAACCTGCGTCTGTTATTTGGCCGTCCAACCCAATCTTACTAAGCTATCTCTGTTTGGAATAACAATAATGTTACTGAAATAGGTACGGAAGGTCTAGCCAAATTTAGATTGATGATTGTCTTCAATCACACATACCTAAATACGTTAACGTTTTTATTTAAATTAAATGGAAACTGGTCATGAATATTCCCTGGGCTGAGAAATTATTCGATACGTTACATGTAAGTAGTTCACTTCAATATTATTTTAGTTCGGGAACAACTCATCATATAATTATCTCTTGTCAACATATCATAAAGAAACGTCGCATGAAACAATAAATACCTCACAATTTTTAGTACTATTTACGCAATTTGCAGTCGACAATTGCGTGAACTTGCGTGTCAAAGTAGCAATAAACAAATATAACGTCATCTGCAAACAACCTATCCATTTAACTTTATTATCACACAGACAAATCATAAAAGCATCGTTTTGCAAACGTCTCTTCGAATGAAGTAAAAGGTACGAATCGTGAGCCACATGTTCTCGAACATTGACCAACGGTTAATTGTCTGCAGATGTTTTTGAAAGTGTTTTATGTTTTGATACTCGACCTTGAGGTAACTGTCCGAACACGTGGCTTCATAAGTGTAAAGTAATCGTTACTGAGTAATAGCTATTAGTGTCAAGTGTACTCTACCAGTGAAGAGTTAAAAATAAACGTCAAATTAATGAAAATACGGCTAATGATGCTAAGTGCAAGACTGGTACAAGCCAAGGCTAAATGCAATTTCATTTGAAATTACATGCATCGTACGTACATTGTATCGTCAAAAAAATATCATAAAATTTTGTTTTAAATATTGAATGAAAGTGAAGCAAAAATAAAGAAAATTTTGCGCTGATTAGACATAGCTGATTAGAGATAGAAACCGTGTGAAAAGTTCCGCTATAAAAAATACTAAGTACTTTTATTTCGAATCTAAGAATGAAGTTTATCGGCTTAAATTATATGGCTGAAATAATATTATAATAATAGATTGTGTTCCTCACATTTTGAAATTATTGCGTTTGGTTTTATATTGAAATCGATGAAACTGAATGTGAACCTAATATGTTTAGTTACCTACGTTTATTCTATGCATCATATTATCTATTATCTAGGCAGGAACGGGAAACAAAACTGCGCAATTATAAAACATATAAATATATGACGCGAGACTCACGAATAGGTAAATAATTTTTTTATGTACAATGTTTTTCGAAACAGCGTCTTTCGCGACTATTTCATTCGAGTCTATGAGCTTTCGAACCTGTGAGGCAGTGGATAAAAAATTCGCAACAGCGTGTGTCGCAATAGCGACGTTCGAAACAGCATACGACACCCCGGACTCACACGCCTAGGGTTCCATATTATCAGGGATTGGAAGATAATACATAGGGTTAATAAAATAATCTTGGAGTTGATTGATCACAATTGCAACATATACCTAGGTGTAGGTAAGTACAAGCAACTTTTGATCATCACGGAGTTAAGGAGAGAGTTAGAATATAGGGAGCCGTTTGTAAAATACAATAAGAATTTCCGTTTATAATGGTAGAAATATGGGTATCATAACTAATTAGATATGTATCAGAATTGATCAGAATTTTTCTGAAACGAGATAATGACTTTCTTACTGAGGTTGACAACCGCATCAGGACATAGCCAGAAATCGAGATCCATTAAAAAATCTTTAAATTAGATAAGCTGTTTTTTGTTTTGAAAGAAAGAAAGAAAAGACATAAGTACATAACCTTGACCGACCATGTGAATACATAACCCAGTTTCTCTAATTATTGTTTATTATTTTCAAGGTCTATACATTTTACTGACAATGAAGTCATTGGCGTTACTGTTGGCGACATGCACCTGCTTGGTACACTGCCTGCCTCCTCCACACCCAGACGTGGTCGCTCTAAGACACGAAGAAGAACTCTTGCATCCATTACAAAGGAGTCCAGCATTACGTAACCCACATTTACTCAAGATCTTACCGCTGACTAGTTTGTTACATGAAGGAGAAAATCTGGTAAGTCGCTTTTAATATTACTTCATAACAATTTCTACTTAAGAATGTAATGTTAGCTAAAATATAGCGTTGCTTCATTTTAGTTCATATGTAAATTATTTATGCAAGGCTTTGGCAGTATCTATACCTATTAAAAACAAATTTAGCAAGATATGATTACGTGATCACTGATCATTGTTTACATTTATTTTAAAACTATACTTTATTAGACTCACTCATTAGAGGCGCTTGTAACATTGTGGCAAAGAGATGTTCGTTACGATCATCGAGGTTTAGAAACATTAGGGAAGGTTATACCCATAGATTGACTGGCCTGTTGGTCTAATGGTTAGTGACCCTGACTGCTAAACCGGAGGTCGTGGGTTCGAACCCCACCCAGGACAAATCTTTGTGTGATGAGCATAAAGGTTTGTTCTGTGTCTGGGTGTAATTTATCTATAATATGTATGTATTTACAAAAAAAAATGTATTTAAGTAGTATTTCAGTTGTTTAGTACCCATAACACAAGCAAATATAATTGCTTAATTTGGGACTAGATGGCGCTGTGTAATGTAGTAGAATATTATATTATTATTATTATAGATAGGTGGCTGTTTGTGGATTTTCATTCAAAAGAGTCTCCGTGCTTCGGAAGACACGTACCTATAGCCGTTGTCGTTGTCAATTTGGAAGCGACATGCCAACACTAGGGTGTGTCTCAAACACATTCGCTAATAGTAATATTAAAAGTGAAAGGAAACACTAAGACTGAAACGAATAAGGGGAGAGGGTGTTGATATTGCTAGTGATTCCTGTTGCACCAGGGGCCACCGGCCTACGTGATAAGTTGATGCTCAACAAAAGTGGGTTTTTGAATATTGATGTAGGTATATCTCTAATTTTCTACCAACGTACACCTACATTAGCATAATCCCAGTAATCCAGATGTAAATTAAACATCGCGATTTATTATTTAAAATTACGTCTTGTAATATATATTTTTTTTTAGGTATTTGATCGTAAAGCAAACGAAATCCCACGAGAGCAAATATATAAAGTGCTGACACATGCTGGTTTGATCCCAAGAAGTGCGTTTTCACAATCATCAGAACATAATCAAATAGCTGACATATTCTCCGAAGTATATTGGCCTGAGTTATCCTATATCTCTACTCAAGATGCCTTACAACATTTGTAAATTATTAATAGATAGATGTGTAAAAGTATTATGGGTAATTAACAGTACCTATGTCTAGTAATTTGTACGTTGTTGTATATTTTTCCCTTGTAAATTAAAAAAAAATTGTGTAATAAAATTAAGGACATATTTCAATCGATATTATTTAGTGTCTAAGGAAACATGTAAAGAAAATAGTAGGTATGTAAATATTAGTAACATAATAATATAATATGTTATATTTAGGAATAGCTCGTAATCATGGTAAGCAATCTGGGCACCTCTATTGACTTTTCATCAGGCGAACAGGAACCACTATATTGAGCTTCTTTAAAAAAAAATAGGTTGCTAGAAGCTGATGATATTTTTGATTTCTGAAGTCTGGATCTCCGGTGCTATTACAAAGTGTATGATAGCATGCAAACACAATTTATGCAAATACTTACCAATGTGCTATTCACCCCTAGTCATATAAATAAATATGTTGTTACTAGGTTAAGTGTAAATAAATATACTTAGGCATCGTTTAAGTAAAACGTTCCTCTTGATTTTGTTGTTGACAATACGATTTTATGTGTTATTTTATAGAGCCGTGGCCTCTTACTGCGTGAAAAATAAACAAAACAATAACATATACAAGGTTGTTTTATTACAAACGATATGACCTTTAACAATGCCCAGTATTCACTGCAGTATAATCACGACATTTCATAAAGCTGTATCATTAATTAGACATTAATAATTCACAACATTTGCGCAATATGACAACTATTTTTAATAAACCTAATAATCCTTAGTCAAAAGTTAGCCATTCTCTACATGCTATCACTGTTTGTCGATTCGATGCTATTCAATTAAGTGATTTATTGAAATGACCGACACAAAAAAGATTTGTACACAATTAGTTAAAGACTATTGTGCTAATAGTTCATTCGCTGGCATACATTTTATTGGCGATGACACTAAACACTGGATTGAAAGGTGAGTTACTTTTATTTAACAAACAATCTGAATTTAACGGGGTCATAGATAGCTAACTGCAGAATTGATAATAGAACACGCTTAGTGAAGATTGTACCTATCCCTATCAATCAAAAATGCAATACCATTTTCTCCATTTTGTATTTATATTAGTTTCATAAAAGAATCGATTAGTTCCGACTTTACGATGCTATGTTAATTTAATTTGTTTTAAGTAATAGTTAATAAACAAAGTATTGTAACACAATCGTTATATAATCTTGTTTCTGTTCACCAGAATTTTGTGGGTGGTATTAGTAATTTTGTCTTGGTATGGCTCGGCACTACTCATAATCGCGGCATGGGAGTCTTTCGTGCTAAGCCCGATTAGTTTCGGTGTCGACACTGTGTACACAGACTGGAACACTAAAATGCCATATATAGCAATTTGTGAAAATTCCAACAATGAAAAAGTATACAGCGTCGCTGATTCGTGAGTGTCTCTTTTTTATTTCAATCTGCACATCAATATGCACATATCCTCCAAAGTCCTGCAACAAATAAATAATTATTACAATTAGTTTCATCATTATAATATAATATATTAGCTATAATAGTGTAATATAGTGGCTAATATATTAGCCGTAGGACGTCCACAGCTGGACATAGGCGTCCTCAAGAGATTTCCACGCACCGGCAAATGCAGCGTAGGACGTCCACCCACAAGGTGGACAGAGGATCTGATCCGAACAGCAGAATCGCGCTGGATCGCATACAATTAGTTTAATGTTTATAAATTATTATAATTAGTCTAATGGTTTAATAAACGCTTAACGGCTACTAGACGCAAAAATATATTATGTACCTACCTTATTTCTTTAGTCAAACGGTTCGATAGAATTGCACCTTACTAATCGCGAAAGTTTAAGTTTTTTGTAGCTTACGATCTTATATGAAACTAGTACTACTAACAACACTTGGTAAAAAGATCATTAAATACTTTTTGCTGTCAGTGTCACTTTTCTTCCAAAAAGTTCTGGCAATACAACGCACTAGAAAATACAAGATGGCACACAGGCATTAGGTACATTTCTTTGTTTTAATGCTCTGATTAATCCTCAGGCCTTATCAATAATAAACTATATTCTTTACAGACTATGGAATAAGACGCACTTAATTGATTTAGAAGATGTGTTGAAAGAAATAGCATTCTACAGGGGAGCAAGTCGGCTCCTCTTACAGCATTGTTATACCAACCCAAAACCTGACCACAACTGTCCTTTATCTAACTATAGTTACTTAGCCAAGTTAGTCAGAAACAACTGCAGCAGAATCATGAAAGGCTGCTCTTACAACGGTCAAAAGTTTTCTTGTTGTGAATACTTTTTACCTATACAAACTGATATAGGACCGTGTTTCATTATAAACTCTGTGCAAACTACGTAAGGTTTTTATTTCATTATATCAACTTCGAATATTAATACTTATTAAGTATACATAATTATTTTATGAAATTCAGTTTGTGTTTTCTAGAAAGCAACGTCCGTATCCAATGGTGATTAATAAAAAAAATAAAAAGGGAACTCTTAAATTTATGGTATCTGTAGACGCGGCGACGGTAAGTTATTTATTTTCATAGCACATGACAATATAATTAAGAAGTTAATATAGCGGCAGTGTATACAACTCCACAACAAGTCCAGGATTCGATTTCCAGGTTGGATAAATTTTCTGTCATGAAATTCTCAGTATCAGTATCTGCGCGAAGTTTGAAAACGTGTTTGGCAACAGGCTCGCTTCCCAATCAAATCGGATCTCACTTAGTCGGAGAAATGTCGATGTGAATTGCGATGCACCTTAGACGACCCTTCCGAGGATAGGGCCTGACGATATATTATGCCATGTTTTTATACCACTACGTTAGTAGTTAGACTAGTACGGCTAGTACCTACACTACTCACCCTTGAAACCCAACTCATCCAATAGAAACAAAGTACATAATTTCGATGTTTATTTCAGAGAGAAGGTAAATCTCGATGTGGCCTACTTAGGCTCTGAGGGCCTTGGCAACTTAGTCGGATTCAATTTTACTGTTGAAAATGAGAGCAAACATATTTAAGTTATCAAACAATTACTATCGATATCGAATTCAACTAAGTCGATATAGGCATTCAGAGTAAGCTCTCTGTCTCGCTGTACTTGTTTGTTGTTAGTCGACCATCTTTATCACATGTACTATCACCTAACTCTCAGGTATACACCCTTGGAGAGGAAGAAGTGCCAACAATTACGACGACTCTATCTTCTACTATACAAATTAAGAACAGAAACAACTACAGGTAAGATCGAAGTAATCTAGTCTAAAGCCGTGTACACATAAACGAACTAGAACATGGTAAACAGGAATATCGAACGCTTTGTTTGCACGAACGGACTTCAAACATCGTGTTAGTCAAAAGCGTTTTCAATTTCGTGTTCACCACAGAACAGATACAGGTTTTTGTGTTCACTTTGCTAATTTACATCCACAGGTACATAAACTAAAATGGATATATATCAATTATAACTAGAACAAAAAATCTGTTCCAATTCTAAATCTTACTTAGCTAGTGATTAAAAGCGAATTTTACAACTTTCTTACATTTTATCAACCATAGATCTATCTTAATTAATTAAGAGCTATATTTTTAACAAGCTTGGCGAACAATTAGGCCTTACTCAATCATAATTGGATAATAACTTAAGTTGTAAATATGATAATTGATAGCATATGCAAATACAGATATTACACAGCTATTACAAAAATGTATGTAATTACTCTAAGACATCATGGATTTAAATCATATAATATATGTTAATTTCAACATCTTGTAATTAATTAATTATACTAAAATGCTGCACTGCACTGCCTCGGTGGCACAGCACGAAGTGTATACGACTGCTGTGCAAGAGGACCCGGGTTTGATTCCCGGATTGGGTGAAAATGATATTGGGTTTTTCTATCATGAAATTCCAGTATTAAGATTTTCCCGGAGTTTGGTAAACAAATGTTCCCGGTTGATGACAATATGCTCGCCCCCTATTTCATGGAACCAAACATACCTGGCGAAATGTGGGTGTGAAACACCTCTGCCTAATCCTTCGGGGAAAAAGGCGTGATGCTATGTTATGTTATGTTTAATAAATTCTCTTCTATTGTAGCCGTACTCTCGCAGTACGTAACATAGATAACGACCCTCTACTATCGGAGACCACAATAGAACAGCGAGCCTGCAGGTTTGACGATGAGAATCAGGGTGGCTTGTACCCCAAGTATTCATACAGCGCCTGCACCGTACTCTGTCGAAAGAAAGCTCAGTTAGAAATGTGCAAATGCAACGACCATTTCATGCTCAACACTAGTAAGTTCAGTTATGCGTATTCACTCTTAGCTGTGCTATTTACAAAAGAAAAGTAGAAACTAAGATCAAAAGGTTGGCTTCAAATTTAGCTGCCCTTCTGGGGAAATACATCCATTACTACAGAAGACTCATCCTATCAGCCCAATGATGCCCACAGTCACTGCTGGACATAGACCTCACCTAATTTCCGCCACTGCGAGCCGGCTGCAACAACACCCACCCGCAACCTATTTGGTCGTCGGTCGGTCCGTATGGCGGCGGGGGGCCGCGCCGGCCGCCCCACGCTGCGCTTTCCAATACGTGGCCGGCACCCGAGAACCTTTTTGCCACATCGGCCATCAGTTCTGCGAGCTATATGGCCTGCCCACTGCCACTTCAGTAGCGATGCGATTCGATGAGCTATGTCGGCAACAAAATATAGTAAAAAGATTCTCATTATTAGCAATTCACATCGACACCAACCCCTTGCATTCATCTGTACTCACGTTATGTAACTCTTTCTAGCTATTTTAAGAAACTTTGTATAAGTTAAGTAATTCACGAACTGACCTTTAATCGATACTCCAATTAAATACAGGTTTAGTGTGCCAAAAAATATGTTAATTTTTGGTAACATTGAACAATTAGACTTTCTACTAAAACAAGCATGTAGGCCTTTAGGCGGTTTCATACCTGCCATTCGAGACATTCTGATTACATATGTCATTTTAGGTATATCCTCAATATATGAATCAGTATTACGGATGTAACTTAAATCATATTCATTTATTTATTACAATTACAGTCGCCTATGACCGTTTTACTGTTTATACTGATAAACTACATCAACTCAGGCAAGTGTTTGAAATCGCCATATAGAAAGGTAAATAGGTAGTACTATGTTATTTTGTTCTAATAAGTTTGGTATGGTTACCATCTTATAACGACCTTCAATGCACTTTTGGAAAATTACTAAAACACATAACGTACTTAACAAAAATTAGAGTCCTATTCCGTAAACGAAACCCATCAGCAACGGAACCATAGGGAAATATAGAGATTACATTTTTATTTTTGCCATTTTGGCTACGGAACCCTAAAAACAACACCTACTAACTTTCTTTTCGTATAGCGACAAACGTAAGTATTGATTTCAGCTGGAGCCGAAGAATGTAACATAACTGGATTGGCTTGTCACAATACACTGTCGAGTACCTTGACTACGCTAAAACCTCCCTGGGCTCGACGACCCGGCCTTAGTTGCGACTGTTTACCTTCTTGTGATGAGACTGAAATTACCGTCATTAACGATGCCAGGTAAGCAGGTAGGGTTGCCACCCGTACTATATTATAATATATAGAACGATAATAGAACGATATATTATTATAGAACGATACTATATATAGTATAGAACGATACTATATATAGTATCGTTCTAATGTGTATAATTCAGTTTTCGCGTTTTGGGAATTTGAGAACGAAACTCATTCAATTGCTCAGATTCCTATAATTATTTTATAAAATAAAATAATAGTTTGTTAGTCAAAGCTAAGACTTATAATAACATAGGTAATATACACATAGAAAAATAAATAATTACCAAAAATAAATGTGAACTATACTTTTATGCAATGTTTTGAAAAAAATACTATTTTACCTTCAAAAAAAGGTGGCAACCCTAGCAGTAGGTAGTTTTCGTATGTCTGGTATGCTCAATTTCTGTAAATAAAAAGGCACCCTTACACAGTATCATCAGCGTCATATCAGCCCAATGACATACACTGCTGGACATAGGCAGCAGCTGCCATTAAATTGGAACCAAAATTTTTAAATATATTTTTCTGCTATCCGTATCTATATGAAGTCAATTGAAACATCGTTCTTTACTAAATTCACATCCAAATACTAATATAATATCGAAGCAGGCTGATTTGATTTATAAACGATATAATAATATTATTAAAGTTAACTTTTTATAACGACAACAGCTTTTTAGAATTTTAATGACATTATTATTTGGATTGTGGGTTTTGATTTTCATCGATCATTATTTTTTTAGCACCGCAACAAGAAAAAAGGCAAACGTTGAAATTGTTCTTGCTTATATGGCCACTGAAAGATTCAAAAGAAACGTTATTAGGAGCCGACTGGATTTAGTAGGTAAACATCATTATATTTTGTTTAATTGCCTCTCTGCTCTGTGTTTGCGTTTCATTGTTATTTGACTAGGTATTTAATAATATAGAAGTAATTCCTAGAGCCACCTACTAATATTGCATTATTTCCGATCCGATTCGATCTGATCCGATTAACGAAGGCGAAATTTCAGCACAATCAGACAAATAGAAACAAATATTGAATCGTTCTCTGTTCTCCTAGTTTTTTACTAACTTTAATATTAAGGTAGGTACAGAAAGCGCCCATCGCCCACCCTATAAAATAAAATTAAACCACGTAAGTGTAACTTACTTCTAGGTTTGATGAACTTTCAGTAACACCTCGTGTTCTGTTTTCAGTGTCAGTAGGAGGTACAACTGGTTTATTTGTCGGCGCCAGTATACTAAGCTTCGTGGAACTTTTCTTTTTCTTCACCGTTCGTTTGTTCAACAACCTAAGGATGAATAGAGATAAAAATAGAAACAATAACGTCACGATCGTTAAATCAAAGGTGGAACTTTTCAACGTAAATCCTGAAGAAATTGAAAAGGAAATCAAAAGAATGAACAAAGATTTACGCCACGAGCCGTTTCGTGCCGAGGAAAGGATTTTCAACTCGTTTAATAGTATCGTACGACCATATCAACATTAAATAAGTACTATGTTCTATCTATGTAAACACATAAGGAACACATAGTCTCTATCTCATATCGTACATATTTTATGCACCTACTTACAGCTTTGCATTAAAAAAGTATTATTATAAGCTTATATAGGTATGTATAGAAAATTGCTTTTCTTGCATCGTGGTTGGCCGTGATTGAAAAATGTTTCACACTTTTTGTAGCTACGCAATTTAATTTAACTTTATACTATATATTACGAACAAAAGGTGCGTGAAATAAGTGCATTTCCTTATAAAGTTGAATTACGCGTTTATCAGATTAACGTACTGTTCTTATGACATAATAATGTAATATGATTCACTAGTACTTCATTAGATGGTACAATCTCCGCCCAGAGGTACCAGTGTCCCGTAGTTTCTGGAAGTGACCCAGTTACCAGTTTGTAACAGGAAGACATCGGTTAACTTGATGTAAGAGCCCATTCCTCTCTACAGACAGTCTGTATAGATTAGAATAGGTACGTACTACATATAGGTATTGTATAATTTGTACTCAATTATATCACAGAGATTGCATTGCGCAATAGCGTAGGTAGTAACTGTTACGAACAATATTGTTAAGATCTAAGGATGCTTACAGATTGGGCATATTTCTCTCGTTTTTTCATGTATGTAGGTGCAAAGATCGCATTATGTTTACTGGTAGTTAAATGTTGTTATGCACTGGTGGAGCAGCAGGAGTAGAAATAGAAATAGAAAATAGAAAACATTTATTGGTACAAACACAAGACATACTACATAACAAATACATAGACAGAACAAATACAAACAAACAACAGTCTCGCGTCTGTACCAAATAGGCACTATTTCAGCATAATGCCGAGCACAAGTGCCCGGCGCTGGTTTTCAAATAGGCCTATTTGGTGTGACGTACGGATGCTCCCTTTAAAAAAATTAAAATAACAAAAATAAAACAATATTTGTGCTTACGATAGAAGAAAAAAAATAAATAAAAAAAAAACATTGAAAAACAAAAGAACAAAATACATTATAATATACTATTTTAGGTTTCTACTATTTAATGATCGATTGAGTTAATCGATTAGTAAAATCAAAACTGTCACAGCTGTCAGTTGTCAAAAAATAACAAACGTCAATGACAATTAATTTTGACAAAACTATATATAAAACATGGACGAAAAGGACGCTAAACTTTTTAGACTCAAACATACAATCAACAAATTATTTATACAATTTTGGTAACAGAATATTTTCTAACATAAGTAATAAATAAATGCTTTATTTTAAATTAAATACATAAATTTGTGAAAAAGTGAATGGTGTTTATAATTAACAGTGTATACATAAAAAAACAGAGTACACATAAACTAAGCAAGCAAGGACAGAAACATGTTGCATCTATGTTTTGTAAGAAATTTTTACTCCAGTAAAGCTGCTGTCTAATAGGTAAGTTATTTTTATTTATTATTGCAATTGTTGATCTAGCAAATGTTTTTTATAAGATTTATTAAAACTATGTAACGTTTTCAGAGAGCGCAATGGTGGTGGAAGATCATTCCAACAACGGCTAGCTGCAAACCTAAAACTCCCACGAAATGCAGCAGATGAATGCTGAGGAGTAATCAACAAGTAATTGGATGCCCTAGTCTTGTATTTATTACAATCTCTAGACCAGGTCAGCTTGTTATACAGATATTTTGGGCGCTGATTCAGTACAACATCGAACATTAATGAAGCTAAATGCATCTTATTACGTGAGACCATGTTCAGCATCTTTATTTTGTTTAAAAAGGGAGTTATGTGAGAGCGAGGTGGAATATTTAAACAGAATCGTATGCAAGCGTTTTGTACTCGCTGAATCATGTTCTTACTTCTGCTCAGCAAACAGTTACTGTATAAGGTGTCGGCATAATTTAATTTACTAAGTATAAGCGACTCACACAGCATGATGCGCATATCTAGATCTATATATGGGCGTATACGATAGAGTAGTTTAAGACGATAAAAACAGTTGCGTACAGTTTCTAGCACATATGTTTCAAACTGCATTTGATTGTCAAAAACCACTCCAAGGTTACGTGCTTCCTGTACCTGTTGTATTGGGCTGCCCTGTATTCTAATGTCTAAGTTTAAACCATTTAATTTAGAGACCATGTCTTTAGACCCAATGATTAAAAGTTTCGATTTGTTAGGGTTAATAACTAGACAATTTCTTTTGGACCATTCTGCAATCGTACTCAGCTCACCGTTCACACTGTTCACAGCTATGCCGCAATTACTTGGTTGGACGTGACAGTATATCTGGAGGTCATCAGCATAGAGATGAAATTTACAATGGCGAATAGAAGCAACAACATCTGCAGTATATAGTATATATAAAAGTGGACCAAGAATCGAGCCCTGTGGAACTCCTCTCGTCACTGAGCAGAGCGACGATGTGATATTATTGCCAGTTTTGTCACACGGGACCTGTACATATTGGTATCTGTTGCTCAGGTAGCTACAAAACCATTTTGTGACTTCTGGGTCGCATCCATAATACGAAAGCTTAGATAGGAGAAGCGAGACACTAATACTATCAAATGCGCGGGAGTAATCTAATAAGACTAGTATAGTCCCCATACCACCATCCCTAGCCTCCAGAACATTGTCCACAATATCAATTAAAGCTGTTGTTGTGCTGTGCCCCTTTCGAAAACCTGATTGATTAGCTGGTAAAACATTATGATGCTCCAAAAAATCACTCAACTGATTGTAGACCACCCTTTCCAGTATCTTAGAAATGCAAGGGAGTATGCTAATTGGTCTTAAATCTTTAGGACTAGATGGGTTTGGGTTCTTAGGTATGGGTTTAATTATGGCTATTTTCCAAAGCTCAGGAAAAGAGGAGGTTGCTAGTGACCTATTAATTATGGAAGTAATAGCCTCTAGCGATTGCGGGAGTGACAAGACAAGCATGTCAAGAGATATGCTGTCAGAACCCACCGCATTCGACTTTAGGCTGCAAATAATTTTTAGCACCATATCCTCATTTACCTGTCTAAAATGAAATCTATTACTACTAAATCTATCAAACTCAAATCTTGTAAGATCAGAAATCAACACTTCATCCCTACCCGGGATATCCATGAAGTGTCTCATAACTGCTTCAACATCTTTACAGAAATTTGGTAATTTTTTGTTTCCTTTACTGCTTATGGCTGGTGTGGATTTTAAATGTTGCCAAAGCTTTTTTGGTGACTTAATGTTTTTATCAATGTTTTGTTCAAAATATGCTCGCTTCTCACTTTCTAATGCAGTCCTCACTAAATATTTTAGATCCTTATACGCTATTATATCACTGTCAGATTTGCTAATTTTTGACTTCTTATGAGCCCTATCCCGCAGTTGCATCATATTTTTCAATGTATCAGTGATCCAAGGATAGCTTTTTTCCTTTATCAATACTTTTTTTAAAGGGGCGTGTAAATCAAAAAGTGTTAGAATGCAGTAGTTAAATGTTTGTACCATTAGATTTACATCCGGCATTGTGACAATATAGTTCCAATCAATTTTTTCCAAGTCATTATTAAAATAGTCTAGTAAAATATCCTTAACTGGTCGGTATGTAACCCATCGTGGCAATGGCTTATCCACTTTTATGGTAACTTCCACAGAGATCATGGCATGGTGACCAAGATCAGGAATGTGTGATACCGTTGCCGATATCACCCGAGCATCCGTGCACACGACGTCTATTAGTGTCTCACTATGATCAGTAAAATGGGTAGGTGTAGTAATAACATTGTGTAAGTTTGAAGTATGGAGAAAACTGTTAAGTTGCTTTGTTTTACCATCGCCAGGATCAAGCATATTTACATTAAAATCACCGAGGAGAATACACCTGTCGATGCCACCAAAGGATGCGAGTGAATCCGCCAGTGCGTCCAGAAATATAGTCAGATCCAACCAAGGCGGTCGGTATGCTGTACCGATAACAACTGTGCCCGTGTTAACAGTGAGCTTGAGCCACATCTGCTCGACGTTCATGGCTGGCGGGTGCGGCGCGGTGCGCACGCGCAGGTCGCGGCGCACATAGAAGCCCACGCCCCCACCGCGCCCGCCGCGCACTGAGCTGGGCCGGGGCACATGACGCAGCCGATAGTTCGGCACTGTAGGCGCACGGCTCTCTTCCCCCTCACGTAACCAAGTTTCGTTAATTGCCATGATATCTGCTGAGACAGTAGCCATGGCTGTTAAAAACTCCTCGTGACGTGTACTTAACGAGCCAGCATTATATAGACCAACTTTTAATTGTTTTTGTTTAATCATTTTTTAAATAATTTTTAATATAATAATATACTTTTACTCCGTTGTGTAATAATTTTTTATGTAAGTATGTGTGATATAATTGTAGACGGTATGATTGTAAACGTTTTGTAGTATATGTTTGAATAATAATTATATAGTTGATTGCATTATGACTATGGAACATATTTGTATATATAGCTAAAAGAAACAGACTTTTTCGCAATATAAAACTTAAGCTAAATTTCATATAATAGTTATTAATATAATTTATATAATAAGAGCAAAGATTGATTATACTTAATAAAATAAGATAATCATTTGTTTTCACAACAAAGATCATCTTTCCCAAAAACACGCTCGAAGTCTTTTTCTGATCGTATATTGTAAGGTTGTTTCCCATCTCCTTGCTTAGCATATATTCTACCTCGTTTTGTCCACGTGTATCTCCATCCCAATCGCGCAGCTGCCTGCCGGGTGCGATAGAACAATTGTTTGTTTGTCCTAGTGAGCCGCTCATTCAGGTAGAAGCGACGCGCAGGCGCCGCCAGCCCCAGGTCAGCGGACGTGGCGCCGCGGCGCACGCGCGCGCTGCGCAGCAGGTCGTCGCGCAGGCCGCGCCGCGCCAGGCGCAGCACGATGCGGCGGGGCCTGCCCGCGCCACCCTCCACCTCGCCGGCTCCACTGCTATCCGGACGGGATGCCGTCGTACGAGGGCCTTCCCTTTCGGCGAACACTATATCCCTCGCCTCGACGGTGACTCCGAGCTTCTTAGCGACTAGTTCTACCGTGTGAAGCACATTCTCTCCGGGACTTTCCGGCAGGTTTGCGATGACCAGGTCAGAGGCGAGCAAGTCCTGTTCGCGGTCATTTAAGTCACGCTGTAGTTGAGACACAACCTGCTGAAGTTGGTCCACTGAGCCCTCACGGTTCGAGTTTGTTTCACGCTTTTCCAGAGCCTCTAATCTGCCTTCAAAACTATCAATACGTTTAGTACATGATGAAAGCGTACTACGAATTTCTGCCATTTCACGACGAAATACACTAATTTCATTCAATATCTCATCTCTCATCCCACGTATTTCAGTTCGCAGCGTCCCAATTTCCTGTACCAAGCTCACCTGCTTGACAGTGTCAGGGATCCCCACATCTGCAGCATCCTCATAGGCATTAGGTGAACTACCTGAGCCATAATTACTATAGGCCATCGTACCCGAAGGTGTTAGGTTGATCTTCTCCCGACACTCTCCACATTTCCAGTCGTTGGGCGCCTTCTCTGTTCGTGGCAAGCGTACACAGGCGTGATGATATCTTTGTTCGCATTTGCAACAATTAACTCCCTCTTTGTTTGTCATGAATTTCTTACAACCTGCACACTTGCCCATGGCTCTTAAAGTTTCAGACACAGTGCCCTAGATGGCGCTGAGAGCAATATCTAAATAGATCAACGCTGCGTAGTGTCACCCGACCGATTTGTCTATGGTTGATTAGTAATTGACCTAAGCAGTACCTTGCACTATCAATAGGTGGCGTTGAATATAAACACTGTTTATAGCGCAATTGATGGTGTTTACATTCCTATAACTAGTATCGCAGCATTATACGAAGAACGGAATAATCACCGATTACACTGTATTGAAAAATATTATTGTCCAAGTAGATATTCAATGTATATATTGTATAGTTAGGGTAGTTGTATATAAATACTGTTCATGTGTAAATAAAATGATTATTTTTTACGTTTAAACGTTTATCCTTTACAAAACCAACACTTTATGATGCACTTTACACAACGCGGGAACTTTGTCGTAATAGAACATCAACAACACAGACTGTATTATTTCCAAAACGAAAATTGTATAAAAAGAGCACACGACCACTTTGACATCCGTGACGTCACCAGTAGCTACATCCGACTGCGGCAAGAGGTGAGGGAAAGCGTTGTTTTATTTTTCTGTCATGGAATTTTCATTATCAGTACGGAATTTGGAAATGTACCCACTTAATGTTAATGGCACTCGCCTCGGATCTAAAACAGCTGGCGAAATGTGGGTATTCTGTGCATAACACCTCTAACTCTATCGAGGTAGATAGAGTTAGATGTGAGTACGTGACGATTGGTTATTGAAAACGTATTTTAGTACATAAACGTATTTTAGAGAACAACTCTTTTATTTCTATTTAACAGAACAATGAACCATTACAAACCGTTATCTCATCAAACACGTGCGTTACTTTCGTGTGTACGTTCCACTACTGGACACTGGACCTCATAAGATTTTTTTTTTGTAATCATATAAGTACATAATACATTTAACCATTAAAATCAAAATTGTACCATAAATCGCATCATTCTTATTCCGTGTAGTGACGGATTAAGAATACATAGTGTCATTACCCCATTACCTACCGCAAGCACTGCGAGAAAAGGAAAATTCGATACAAAAAACCTATAGGCACCAATCCGTCTAGCCAGCGTGGAATAGTAGGCTAAATTCCCTCCAAAATGTTTAGAGGAGACCCGTGCCCAGTAGTGGGACATTAAGGGTTGTAATGATCTGATTACTATGACAAATACTCATTTCTTTATGAAATTATAAAAATGCTGTAATTTTAAACCCGACTTCAAATGCCTTGCTTCCTTGTTTTCGTTTAAATATGTCAATGCAATGAAAGTCTTTTCTATTTCGATTGCTTTATTTTCAGACAACAGTATTTAAATCTTACTACTCTATCTTAAATCGCTAGAATAATTATCGAATGAATAGTATTTATGTTGTTTTAATACTGATAAGTTATATTTTATAAGTACATACGTAATTTAACAGTTCATAAATAAATTAAATTTGTTAAAATACAGGCTGGAGCATATAAAAACTTTTCTCTATATAATAATAATAAGCACAAATAAATGTTAAATATATAAATAGTATCTAAATAAAACTAATGAAATACCCTATATTTAATCCCAAAAATAACGTAAGATTTAAAGTTAATAGAAAATAACTGATTTTTCCTTAGTTGTATTTTTTTTATAGGATGTATTAATAGGGTTATGTTGTTTTGATGTGGCGTCGATGGTTTGTTTCTTTAAGGCATGGGTAGTTGTGGGCTTGTTGGCCCAGACCAATGATTCAAAAGAAATCTAAGTGTTAGGTAATTCACTAGATCTAGCGTCAAAGCGAGTTTAGTTTACGACCAGGAAATGTCTCATAAGTTGGAGAAAATAATCCGTATGTGTCAGGAAAGCTTGGAAACCATTTGCCCGTTGTACTTTTACATAACCCTATCTTGAATGCTTATAAGGAAAAAAAACTGTTGTCTAATAACTTTAAATATTTCGTTATTTTTAGGACAGCCTATAGTTTCCACTTTCACTAATTTAATTGAAATTATATTAAATTTCACTAATTCAATTAAAAAATGACTCTTTTTTATCATAATAGCCATTTTCTTCATAGAGATAGTTAACAGAACATCTTCTGTATAATTACATTGTGTCGGTTGATTTTATTGCAAGTTATTCTCTAAGTTGGCTTTATATTTTCCTTCACAATTCTGTAGCTTATTAAGCCAAAGAAATAAAGAATATTTTAAATCCTGAATCTTGTTTCACTTCACTTCTAATCATAAGAGCTATTTTTAGATGATCACTAATTTTAGTATTAGTTCTTTAATAACTCAGATTCCAACTTTTAGAATCTGTAATAAAATACTACAAGTTTCTATCAATACTATTGAATAGATATAGATTAATAAATATCGATACGTTAGTTTAAAAATTATTTAAGCCTACAGTCTATTAGACGAAACACTAAAATTACATTTCTAGAACAGGAAAGGTCCCTAAAGTCAGTCAGTAATTTTGAAAGTTCACACAACAGTCAATAAGTCGCTTTTTGAAAGTTTAAATCCGATGAGAGATATAATTGCCTTATTTATATGACGAAGTACGAAGTCAACGGCTCCAGTGCCTTGGCCATCATCCAGGGTATCAGGGTCTTCGCATGAGGAGCCATCGGCTGCAATGTCCATGGAGATGGAACTTGCGGTATCTCATGCAGTGCCACTGTGGGATCTTTTGCATACGCCTTATAGCCTCCATCTGAAAAAGTAATTCCCATTTAAAACTACGTAGGTACTTTAAAAAGGTTCCTACCGATTCAAACATTTACTGAAAATGGAGGCGTCTTGAACGTTAAGATAACAAATAAAGTGCTCGTAAACGAGCTGTTGTCGGCTATAATGTATTTAAGGCAGCAGTAAACCATTTCCCAAAGTGCCCTAAATTATTGTTCTCATACGACGGTGTGACCTATTTATGATTATAATTATTCCTACCTACACAATAGTGTAATCATTAAAATATTGGCGAATATCCTACATTAAAATTAAATTAGTTCAAGTAATCGACGACTAATGAAAATCCATTAAAATGTTGTAAATTTAATAATGTCTATAAACTGCACTATATTTAATATTTCTTTTTGCTAATAAAATGTAAGTAGATAATATATTTCTCAAATTTACCTGCAAAATTATGACTATAATTACTATTTTACACGAAAACCAAAGAAAAGTATGAAATAGAATTAAAATAAAGAAGATATTTTTATGACTGAAGAACACGAAACAATATGGATTGAGATTGCCGCTAATTCAGAGAAGTGTAGTTTGTGAAAGCAATAATAAACTATATATTATGAGTGCATCTAAATAGATATAGGTATCTATAACACAATATTTTCCTTAATTAAATTGATTTTTTCGTTTAACCTGAACCACACAAAAATTTAAGCATGAAATATTTGAATCTTATTTAACTAAAAACAGACCTAAGCATGATGTTATTATAACAAAGGTCTGTAAAAAACTGTATTAATATATTTTTTAATTAATAAATCACCAGGTTTTAGAATTGGAAATAATAACTATATATTTCTATAGAAACTAACAACTCACATAATCTATATTTTCACCCCGGAACGGGAACGAGTCACACATTACAATCGAACACAAAATTATTCCAAATAAAAGACACAAATATCGTAACTGCATCTTCACTTGCTAGACAAACTTCTACGAAAACTCGAGTATGTTTAGTAGGGTAGGTATTTCTTATCACCACTGTAGACGTCCAGTAGGCGCACAGTTGACATAGGGAATGTCTGGATAGATGCGCCTCAACTACTTATAAAGGGGCAGACGCCCACACACTTTCTTCCCAACTCGCATCCAGACATTAGACTGCCGACGACGAAGATGACTGCGATTTAATTAACTAATTGCATAGTCTTCAGACAATTAACATTAATAACTCAATCATTATGCAAACATACATGCGATGTACATTTTTTTTGTTAAACGATTTTTTGTTTGTTAAAATTCAAAGAATATTTTGTACTTTTTGAAGAAGTTATATGAAAAATAGTGAATGGAAAAATAGTTCTTTCAGGCTAAGCTTTTACTATAAGAAGATACAAGCTCATGTACAAAAATAACTTTAAAGCTTTAAATGCCCGTTGCAATATGCAAAAAGCTAATACGATCTTAAATTTTCTAACTCCCATTTCCCATAGCCATAGATTTTCACAAGAAGTAATCATATGGCTCATGAACTTATGCTATAGGTTTCACATCACTTCAAACTAACTGACTTCAAACAAGCTTGAAACACCATGTTTATTTATACTCGTATATTTTCTATGCGTATAATCCGTTCAATATTCTGCGTCTAATTTCTTTCCTTTGCTTAAGGGGGTGTCCGGGAATAGCTGGTTCTAAACCGAAGCTGGCTTAACCCTTTGAACGCCAATGACGGCATGGCACGTCAAAAATGTACTGTATTTTAAAAGCTTGGCGCACCAGGCAGGCGATACCGATTTGACGTGGCGGTCAAAAGGTTAAGATTTTCCCGGAGTTTTGTAAACAAATGTTCCCGGTTGATGACAATAGGCTCGCCCCCTATTTCATGGGACCAAACATAGCTGGTGAAATGTCGGTGTGAAACACTTCTGCCTACCCCTTCGGGATAAAAGGCGTGAAGCTATGTTATATTATGTTCTTATAGATATCTCTTTTAGTTTTAAGAATATTAATGAAAACCGACATTATAATCTTGATACAAAAAAAACATATATTTAGTAGAAATCTTAATTAAAGCCGTAGTGTTTATCTTATTGTTTGTTTATCACTCCGTTGAAAGAACAATAGTCTATTCTTGGTAAGACGAGATAATATGCGAGCCAATGCTTTTGTTGTCCACTCAGCACTCACAGCCCGGCCCGCGCTCTGTCAAGAAATTATTTTCTCTTCAAAGATTATTAAATGTAATATTAGAGTAAGTACGTCCACTCTACTATGTTTTCAATATATAATTTGGTATGTATTTAGGAACGAAAGCTTCTTATAATAAGGCTTAAAATTTTGACAGAAATAGGTAGATTGTACATTGTGTTCTTACACAAATCTCTGTATCTGCTAGATACTTATCTAACAGTGAATTGCCTTGGAGATACTGCTGCTTCAATACATCATAATATCTATAAGTTTTTCATTTGATTTCTATATTTTTTGATTGCGAATGTGTGCAATAGCCAGTATAATTCATGTATCTAACATAATATACTATTATAAGTTTTATAACTTCTTTTCATTTTATGGGCTTCTCACATTTTTACACTTCATCACAAAAGCTGTGAGTAATTTATCGAGAAAACTATTTGACTATAGAAATCTTATAGGTACCTACACCTACAAGTAAACTTCTAAGGGAATGGAGTCAACATTTTCTCATTTCTTGCGTGGGCATGTTTTTCTATTAACCATGAACCAGGAACAATCAGATTGTTTGCCTGAAACTCGATCAAGACCACAACCAGCGAAAATTGTTCCGTAATGCAATGAATCATGTTGAGTCACAACTCACATCATAATTGGTTTAACCTTTACATTTGCAAATTCCACTATTAAGAAGTGGCTCATGAGATTTAACTGACTGTTTCTAGAAATAGGTAGGTCTGTATAAGTTTTTCTTTGGAAATTTGTCATTTTAGCAAGAAAAAGAAACTTCGAAAAGGAAGACTTCATTTTCGATGTTTCTTTTATGTTGGTGATGATGATGACTGATACAGTGTGAGGTCATAATAGTAGGTACTAAGGTACTATTATGACTTAGGTATGCCTACATATTATGCAAGGTATGGCAGCATATTATAGAAATTATTTTACAAATAAAAGAAAGAAAGAAGAAAGAAAAATATTTTATTATGTACGATAAAAACAAACAAATGACAAATAGGTATGTTTTTAAATTGGTACAAGATCTTAAACTGTTTATCTCAATGATATTGTATGTTAAAAAACATACAATATCATTGGTTTACCTCAAAGATTTTTATTATCCGCTCATAATTTTTAAGCCTACTAAAAATTTAAGAATTATCTAGTAATAAAAAAAATGGAAATCAATAAACAATATAATAATCCCTTTGAAATCTTTTACTTGCCACTTTAACAAAAATATTAGGATGTGCTCACATTACACAATTCAAATATAGGCATGTCAGATTTCTTTGGACACCCGATATACCCCGATATTTAGTATAGCTCCGACCCAATAAGTGATTCCATACATATATCATGTTCGGGTCTCCTAACTGCCCACCTTGGTGTGATCACATTTCATGTAAATCATGTAAAAAATACATGAAAAGTAGGTAGGTACATCACGTATGTACTACGAATAAAAAAACGACTTTAATTCAATGAAACCAAACAGGGAAGCATTTATAACGCGCAAGGTTTTCCGCGTCAAGTACCCGATCGTTTAGTGAGAAACCTTAGAAATTAGTAGACATTAGATATTGTACTGTGACCACAAACACTGGTAATTATATGAGCAGTTAAGTGATATTAGAATCATTAACTTCCTAAGAAACCACAAATTTATTAATATTAGGTACTTTACTTGCATTGAATACACATTCGACTGTACAAAAGTGCCTAACAAGAAAGTATGCACTCCCCCAGAAATTTTTGCACGTTTATGAACAAGATCAGGGCTATATTGAACCTGTAAAAAATGGTTCATCAACTTCATGATAGAAGTTCCAGTGATGGACTCTGAACGTCGGAAACCGCAGCATGTGCAGCAAAACTACCGCCAACGTAATCGGCTGTGCCCACAGAACAGAGATAGGTTTTTTGCCTATGGATTTAATACAAATAGCCTTTCAACTGTTTCTTATTCAATACAAATTTAAATGAAGATTAGATACAAATCTTTCAACACAAACACTTTTCAAAATTTGGGACTACCAGAACTACTAAAATAAACAGGTGTGTACTCATTAGATTACCGCAACTAAGTTTTACACCTGCTTTCAATATAGAATCCGAAAAAAACTGCCTCGGTGGCGCAACGGGAAGTATATACGACTGCTGTGCAAAGTGTGAGAAGTGGCGCTGTAGAGAAGAGGCCTATACTCAGCAGTGGGTGGATGTGGGTTGATGATCATGATGAGATCATTTTCAAAGATTTGACGAAATCGACGAATCAAATATCGAGATTGAGAGAAAATCCTTTGTACTTTAGATAATTTAACTTAGCTGCGGTTATCTGTGAGGGGAAAATACTATACCAATCTGTTGCAATGTCATATCTCCCGTAAAAAAAAAGCAAAACAAAAAAAAAATCTCATGTCTGTAATTTCAAACATTGTAAAATAATTCCGAAAAGCGGAGTTTCCTCTCACAAGCATAATTTGGCTTAAATGGAAACTTCAACTGTAATAACCATATCAATTGTTAAAAACGAAATAAAACATTTATTATTACTATTATCCTTAATAACTGGACATTTATGTATAAGACTAGGCCTGTCTCATATACAAGTCTGTACTTGTATATATAGTCCAAAATATTCCCCTAGTAATGGTCACCCCAACCGATATCCACTATCGATCGTGAGTGAGACAACAAAGAGGTAGCGATAGCTCTACACCGCTCACTTTGTCGCATAAACATGGAAACACGACCTTATTTACCGGACGATTTTGTAAATCTATCAACACGAGCCGAAAATTTTCACTTTTCAGTGTATAATATCTGCAATCGTTGTTAGAATGCAGAATACCTTGTAGAATGTGATTGAAAATGTAGTTAACTAGTGTGCAAAGTGAGTTGTTAACCAAAGTGCTCGTAATTTGTATTTGTGATTATGGTAAGTCATAATTTATTTTTTCATATGATCTATTCAGAACACTACATATTATGTTGTCAACAATGTAGTATATAGTCCTAATTTACCTTAGATGAACTAAAAGGTAAATTGCGCCTTATTTTAAGAAGTAAAATGTAATTTGTGTACCTGCATATCTGTTTTCCATGTTCGTTATTAAATTGAAAATCTATGTAATTCATTATTATTAATATTCCTGACTTATACCTATCGCTTGTTACCAAAACTAGGTAACATTCGAGATAAAGAAACGATGAAAATTATTTTTACAACATTATGTCATACAATAACAAAAATATTTATGTAACAAGAAAATTGCACGCATTAGCATAGGTATATAATTTCCTTAGCCCGTTAAGAAAATTACTGTCATCATTTTCCTTTTATAACACAATACCTATGTAATATGAGTGTGAAATTATTATGAGTGGCTATATGAATAGGTATGTTTGTATTTTAGAAGTGGGAAGATGTCAAGTGAACGAAGCGAAGCTGGCAGGATGAGCGGTGCTCTGAGCGCGTTCAGCGGTGGGGAAGCGTACGGTGCGCGGTGGACGCTCGGTGCGCTGCTGCTGGCGCCGCTCGCCGCCGCCAACTCCAGCTACTGTGCGGTGCCCGCCGTCATGCTACTGGCCGTCTTCATTACTATTGCCAGTGAGATTATTCTTCTAATGCTACCTACTCGTTTGTTCATTTAAGCCATTTTTCCCACTCAGATCATCAGAAATCGCAGTCTCTTTCTTTTAAAACGTTTTTATCGGCATATAATAATCAAAATTCCATTGATAATGAATAAAAAGCATAAAAAAAACTACCACCTACGCCGGTGAATCTCTATCCCTCTATCTCTATCTCTGTCCCTGCAGAAATAGAGACCACTAAAATCACCAGTAACACAACAATGGGCATTAGTGCTTTGATCATCGGTACTTCATTGCCAACAAAATTACTCATATTTTTAGAATGTATTATTGTTGAATAGGTAACCTCTCTTTCCAGCCTTTACCTGTAAAGATCTAAAAAAGCTAGCTGAAATTCTACCTCCACCTAAAACTTCTCGAGGCCGTAGAGAACGGAACTTACGCTCATTCGCTGACTTTATGGCGATGTGGATGACTTTCCTCTCTCATTTGGTGGCTGTTGCAATCTGTGCCCGAATACTGAGCGCGACGGCTGACCATGTGACGGGCGGTCGGACCAGGAGGTGGTTGTTTGGTTACGAAACTCGGGCACTGGGCGAGCCGTGGCCCGATGTGCTGGGAGTGACCGTTGTAATGGTCGTTTGCGCCATGTTTATGTGTGGACTCGAGGTGAGCGCAATTTATTTGTGTAACTACTGTTGATTCAGATTATAACGTTATGTAACTATATCTACAGACATTTAAGTGAAGATTAGATCACCGATCATGTTTGCCAAGTTAATGTTACGCAACTTTCTCTGTGATGATAAAATGGTAACTAGTTTTACACTGATAGGTATTTATAAAAAATAAACTGTTAAATTCACATAATTAGTGGTGTGTGTCTAGACTTCGATAAAAAAAAATGTTGGCCAAACTTCTAGGTCGACAACAGTCAGTCATTTTAACTAAAACATTATGTGAAATTAATCGTTGAATATTCTATTAAGTATATATAGTTTAAACTGGCATAGGTACTTAATATTTTGTTAGACAGTGTGCTACAATTACTTACATTATTTTATTTACAGGAGAGCATGATGTTTACGTTCATGTTGCTAATTCTGCTGTATATATTCAGCCAGTTTTTTGCCATATTTGGCCTTATTAACTTTGACATTGCCAATATCAATATGCCAATACCAATTACAGTGTATGAGGTAAGCTACGTTTCTAGACAATATATTGTTTGTCTTTTATTTATTAACTTATTTAAATGACTAATATTATTTGCTGTTTTTACAGCTATTTGCTGCCGGCGCACCTATTTCGTACGCTTTCAACGTAGTGCTGCCCAAAGACAATGGCGCATTGAAAAAGAATCTATTTCTCATGATTGGACTTCCAACAATCGTATTATCTGGATTGTGTTTTCTATACACAAACATGCTCAAAGGGTAAATATCAAACGTTACAGCACCAATTTACGTCGAGGCCTTGGTACTCTACTATATGATTACTTAGATATTATCTAGTTCCTCCGTTTATATTTTAAATCAAGTTGTAACCAATCATGCAGTTATTGCATCCTAAGGCAGTTTAGAGATTATAGGTACGGTTTTTCGGTACGTAGCTATTTTTGAACTCTGAAATACGTATTTACTTACTTATTTACTTTAAAGTTACACTTATCAGCTTAATTTTTAATATCCTTATATGAGTAGAATTACTGTTATTTTAGTAATTATAGGTACCTGAAGTACCTACCTAATATAACAGCGAGATCCTTGAAGTAGAGGGTCCGGTTTTGGTTAATCAGCTCATTAATGACAATAGTTTTGGCTGACACATACCTACATAGGTATGTGTGCTTATATATATAAGCTTATCAAGTAATCGCGCAAAATAAACGCTCAATCAGAATACGCCATATCAAACACCGTAGGTCTGTAATAGATTACCCAACCAGTACTACGTGGGATAATCATACATATCTGATTACATCCTTATTTATTTTAAAATGTTGTTACAGAACCAGCATTGACGCAGCTTTGCCTGTCACCACTTTACTAGAAGCAAGAGCCGCAGGTTGGGTTTGTCCAGTACTCGCGGCTGTAACTGTGGCTGGCGTTTGTCTAGCTCTCACAGAACTGTGTCCACTGTTATTTACTGTACTGGTGGCATTAGCTTCACCTGAATGGAAGGTGCTTACCAGGTCAATGACTTATGAGAGCACGACTACAGGCAGTCCAGTTTTGGCTGTGTTTACTGCTGGTGAGTGGACTAACTTAAATTTTATGTGGTAGCTTGTTTTCTAAAAAAAGAGCAGTACCTACATTGGGATATGAAGTACCTAGGTACTTAGGAATTTTATCTGGTTTCATGTTACATCCAATAAAGGCGAAGATCCAATTACTTCCGTGCTTTACATATAGCATAATTTAATTGGATAAATCCGTTTCAATCCGACTCATTAGATTAGACATGATGAGTGAATTAATCAGATATGATGTCACTTCCCAGCCATGATACATTCCAAGATTTCTATTCACTGGAATTGATATGATGATTTGTACTTTTGTGGATATAAGTAGCTCAGCCTAATAAATTATTTAGGAAGTAAGGAATAGGAAACTTAGCCAGCTACAGAATGCTTAAAACCGCTGATTTTAATGTTTCGTTCATCATCATCATCAGCAACCCCTTAAGTCCCACAGCTGGGCTCGGGTCTCTACTCCTTTAACTAGAGAGCTGAGAGGGTTTAGGCCGTAATCCACTCACGCTGGCCTAGAGCGGGTTGGCGGATCACACATACTCATAAAATTTCTTCTAGGGTATGTAGGTTTCCTGTTTCGTTCGCTGGTTTTTTATTTTTAGTGCTCCTTAACTTTTGTAACACACGTACCTATATTGCAGGGAGTTTAGCAGCAATATTAGCATTCGCCTGTCCTCTGTCACACATGATCATGCTAATGAACGCGAGCCACTTGCTCGGTATATCAATACAGGCGTTTCACTTCATTATAATGCGATGCGTGCCTACACCTGAACAAAAAGAAGCAGGCGGTAAGTTGACCTGATATTTGTTTATATATTTGTCATAAAAATTCGATTTAGGATCTTTTTTAGGAGGCTTTTAGGATTGATCCTAAAAGCCAGATTTGAAAAGAACAGGAGTTTTAACAGTATGTAGGTAAATAGAGTCATTACCCAGGTGTCTACACGTAGACATTAAATTAAATATGTACCTACCTAGGTACGCCTATGTTTCATTCAGGTATAATAGAATATGAGGTTGATCTACAGTCCAAATTTGAAAATTGAGATATTGCCTAGTAGTAACACAGAATATGTAATAGTACCTACCTTAGTAGATGGTGGTAGGTACCTACAATCCTTTTGTAAGTTAGACCAAAATTACCAACTTACCTATCTACTTCAATATTTTTATCACTTTATTTGTTTTATTCGTCAATGTTTTTAGATATTGAATACAAGCGATTAGGTAGAGACGGAGTTCGGAAACAATCTTGTGCCAGCAAGAAGAGAAAGCTGTGGTTCATTCCTTCCGCTATACGACACACCAAAACCCTGGAGAGCATCAAATCTAAAGTAACAAAAGGTAAGTCACTTTTGATACTTCACAACATATCCTAAGTTAATGGAACCTAATACGGACCAACTTAACTTTCATGCAGACAACTGCGTCTAGAGCAAGACTTTTGACGTTATATTTCTTTTAGAATGACTTATACTTAAGTAGATCTTTTCAATTTCAAATTTTTTTGTTTACAGAAACCGAAGAACGTGAATGTCTTCTGCTCGATGAATATGGTGGTTGTCCTACAGAGGAGATGGATCCTACCAGCAGCAGCAGCGTAAGAGAGACTGTCACAGTAGATGTTGGAGATGTGGCCTCTGACGCAGAAGCCAGTGAGCCTGAACTCTCATCTGGTGACGACTCCACCGATATTGATGCAGTTGTCAAGGAATACAGAGATCGGATCCAAGTAATAGCTTTTTTTTTTATTTCATGGTCACTTTTTGTAAACTTCTGGTAAATTTATTGATAATTTTACTCAGATTTCGAAGTATAAAAAAACATTATTAAAACTCTCCTTTTCCCAAAATTTGAATTTTGGCCAGTTTTGGAATATTTTTTCCATATTGCGAAACCCAATAGTATCGGCTTTACTCTGTGTGTCATTTATCTTTTCATTTCAGGTGGTAACATCAGTTCCAGAGTCAAGTGCGCCATCTCCACCATGCGTGCGCGGTGCACGATGGTCGGCAGCGGGCGCAGTGTTGCAAGTCTTCGCTGACTCATTCATCGCCGTTGCCTTCTGCAATGAAGCGATCAGACTCCCTATGTTCGCTACTGGAATACCACGTACGATGTTTTACCATGTTCTTTAATTTAATAGTTGGTGAAAGTCTAAAATTCGAAATATTTAAATCAAATTTTAAATCTAATCATGTACATAGACATCGTTTCTTCGTCAAAAAGTATGAAAAAACACTTAGTATTTTTTTATTGAATAAGTCCAATGCTATATAGATGATTTAAAAAAAACAACTTCTTTGTTTCCAGTGTGGTTCCTCGCAACATTCTTATGTGCTTGGCAGCCAGCTCATAACCTGGGTATGAGAAAGGCTCAAAGCATCCAAGGACCTCTAACTATGCTGACTGCGCTCCTTTTCCTTACACCATTGCTTCTCGACTCTTGGCCAGCCATTACTCTTTTTGCAGCAGCTGGTAAGTTGTCTAAATATCATTTGAGAGCACCTAGCAAAACTTTAGTAACATCATATACATATACGTAATCATATAAGTAGTCGTGTATATTATTATTATAATAGTATAGCTTAATATCAAATTATATTCCAGGTGTAGTGATTTATGCTCGGTGTGAACGTTGGTGTGGCGACCTCGCCGTTCAGCAAGCTCGCAGTGCATTGGAGAGACGTAAGCTTAGACCGATGTCCGCGACTGTACCACTCACTGGAGCCCGTCTCGCACACATAGATACTGTGTATATAGCCAGGTTAATATTTTTAAGACCGCAAACTAATCTACGATCTCCCGTATGTCCAGCACTCACCTACCCTAATAGTTGAAATTGATCCTAGTATTGCTAATACCTAATAAAATCACCTAATACAAAAATAAATACGTAGTAGGTACATATTATTTCCCTTGCAGTCCCCTTTATTGCTATTACATACCAACTCTGCTTTTCCTTGAGGCGTTTAGGCGGTATAAGGATACCTTCTCAGAAGAAGAAACGGTTATTTATAATTGCGATCTGATGTCTGAATGACATGCCTACATTTTAAATTTTAATATCTATGGCGTACTAAAATAAACAGCAGGTAGTCAGAATACCTATGTCACACACACCTATATCCTTCAATTTTCTGATAATATAGAATATTATAAAAAAAAAATTCTTATCAATTTCCAGATGACATGAAGATGACTCGGATTCGAGTCTGGATAATCTTTTAGACGCGGAGGACGAGGAGGGTGATCCTGATGGAGAATGACAACAGGCTGAAGCGATCATTATCATCGCCCCGTGAAATCATCCCATCTCATTGCATCCTACATGTCTGTAATACCTACAACTGATGTTAATCGGCAAATTGAATTGCGAGCCTTGTGTAAAAGAAGCAAACAAGTAGGTAAATTGGTACCTACCCAAAATAAGTTTTAAAAGAAGTTATTACATTCTAAAACACATGACGCTCCATTCTGGTTTTTCTTAACTTTTGACCATCAAATGAGGCTCTATTCGGTTGATGATCTATTGTTATTCCGAAAACATAAGACATAATATTTATTTTACTCGTGTTCTTGGATGAGATAATAAATGGTATTACAGATACCTCTCGACGTATTAGTGGAAGTCATGTCGCATATAAAAATACCTTTGTTGTGCCTAGATGTCTAGTTAGTATTCAATGTTAGCTGATTAGTGTGATTGATATATTAGACTTCATAAGTACGTATGTACGTTTTTATCTTATCTCAATTTTGAGCTTATTTAGGCGAAATGTTCATATTTTTACAGCAATAATAATTGCTTTTGCGAGTTGGTGCTGTTGCAACGTCCAGGGATAAACCTGCACTAAGCCAGGTGCGGTCCGAAGGGGGCTTACAGGGGACATGACGCCCACCCTCGTCACCAAATGGGACAAAAAAAGATGGCAGGCTTGGTCGTTGGTACGTTAAGTACTTAATATTATACATTTATAAAGATCACCAACTAGTTAGTGAAGTCTAAATGACGATTGTGATAATTCTGCCGATTATATAAATGGAGTTTTATTTTTTACTGTTACCAACATTAAAAAATAAAACTATTTATGGATAAAAGTAGAATATTGGTAGTTTTCAAACTTGTTTTAAATCATGCAAAGCATTGCTGAAAATATATGACTGGATCGAGAGATTCGCAAACAGTACATTCAAATATATTTCTCAATTCTAACATAAGTAGGTAAGCTTGTTGCAAAACAATTTTGAAATTTCAATCATTAAAAGGTATAAGAAGAAATTAGTTTATAAATTATTTATAGATAGAAATTCATCCGTCCATTTCGCCATTGCCATTTTAAGGCACGCTTTGCCTTTGCCTGATGCAAATAAGTCACGTAATTAACACAAGAGAATATTTGTTAAAAAATTAAATATTCATATTTTTTTAAATAATATTCGTTTAAAATTATATGTTAAATTGTACATAGATCTATTATAGATATTTAGAGCCTTAGAAAACCATGTTCATAAAAAACTTTTACTACTAGTTGAATGTATAAGTCGCATCGCCTTTTCCAATTTGAATTTAACAATTTATGCTCGGTTTCGTAGCCGTCAAATGGCTGTTATTGGTAGGCTAAAATACAACATAAATTAACTAACTTAAAAATATGTCAGTTGTATGAATCAACCTTTCTATTGTTTTGCTTTTATATTCAGTCAGGTTATACTTTAATTGATGAATAACTTTAATCTGAGGGCTCAGAAACCGCGCATGTGTAATACATTTTTATGGATTAAACTTTGTAACTGAAATATGGCCTACACGATGTCGTAGAATACATAAATAGTGGAAATCGTGATTAATTTAGCAATAAAACTGCTGAGTCTTATCACAATTGTTTTATTTCACGAAAGATAAACACACAGCTGTTATTTCTCCATCAAATGCATTCTATACAATTTCTCAGCTTCTTCATTTTCAAAAGAAGGATAAAAGTTAACAGATATAATTTCTCGAAAACCTTCACTGAATTCAGGTTCAACATATTTACTTCTGCAAGAAACAAATAAATATTAATCAGGTACATTCCAAATTTTGGCTATTTAACTAAAGTAATCTGCAAGGTAACATACTGGAGCCTCAAATTTAGACATCGCCGATATTCTTTAGTCTAATAAGATAAACTACAGTCATGTGAAAATGACTTTATTGAAGCCACTAATAAATTTAAAGAGAGAATTAACACTATACTAACTTACCTATAAGTGTGGTATATAATATCGTTAACGAGCATATGGTTGATCTTCATGAGCTCTCTGAACTTATTGTTGTGTTTCGCATGTGCCATGGTTACTGCCATCTTTGCGCAACGACAATCCACCTTCATTTCTAGAGCTAGAGTAACCCAGCGAGCTCTGGAACTCTTATCAGGATTGGTACTGTCCACTATAACACTTTTACCTTCCTATGAAAATAGAACGAAATATATTTATTGTTTTAATAATAAGTATATTGATAATTACACATAACAAATATATATCACACATCTTTATCTCGTACTCTTCTTTTTCATTATAAGTCTTGAAGGAAAAGGCAACAAAAAAGGAACTTTTAAAATATGAAGGCATTAATTTTAAAATGACTTAGAACTATTTTTCTTAACTCAGTATAATATAACCTGTATGCCTCTAAACTCTAAATGTATCAAAACCACCTGTGGCCTGTGAATGAGGAAACTTTTTATTTCTAAATGTTATGAAAGTTATGATGATGATGTGATAAATACAAGGGTACACTAACCTGTAGCAACTTCTTTGCTTCAGCAGCACATTTTTGCCAGGTACCAAGTACATCTCTGCACACAGTGGCATATTTATAGTCAGATTTCTTTTCAATTTGCTTTGCCAAAAATGATTTACCGCTACCAGGATAACCAACCATGACAAGTATCTGAAAAGGTAAAACTAAGTCCAAGCACATACAGGCATACTTTTCAGTTCCATATTACAGTTGAAATTTCGAGAGAATATATAACTAACTCTTATTGTCTGGATTTATCATATTGAATGTTGATTTACATTAATTATTTTATTTATTTTCATTGCGAAACAAACAGTTAAAAAATATATAATAATATTATACTTAATACTACATAAACCAAACTATACATAAACCAAAAACAGATTCCACCAATAAACTTGACTACTAATAAAAACCAATACACATGTTCTCTACTCACCTCTTGCTCATCACTTATTAAGCTATTGTTAAATTCACCAACTTTTAGATCTTTGGGATTAAAATCAGGTTTGGCCATTGGAACATTAGCTATAGAATGTCCTAAGAAAAACTGTTCTGGTATGTAAAATTTAAGTTTCAGATTTTCTGCCATTAATTTGTCAGCCATAGAATGGTCTTTTTTCTTGCCTGATAACCAATTAGCAACTCTACCAGCAGCATCACCACAATAGAAGCTACTTTTCATGTCTATTTCAATGCCACCATTCTTTTTTTCTGATAAGACTGACCACATTCCAGTTGAAGGTTTTCTATAGATTCCTTTACCTGTGGCTAAGTAAACTTGGAATGGGACATCCAGTTTTTGAACAATTCGTTCAATTTTCGTCTTAAAGTCTTGTATTTTAACTCGCCCATTCCCAATTGGGGCTTGATTACTCAACATCACAAGTTTATATCCATCTATCAAATGTTCTTTCAACACCTTTGCAACAGTTGGAAATGATATTTGCCAATCATGAATGTCAACTGGATGCACTTTACCAGACTTTGTCTTTATCAGTGTGCCATCCATATCAAATGCTGCAATTTTAGAACTTGATTCAACACCTTTTGAAGTATATATATAAAGTTCTCCTTTGTCAATGTCTTCCCACAACCCTTCCATGTCTGCTTTGATATTTCCAGAAACTTTTTCCTTCACATCAATTTTGCAACTTTTCTTAGATTTAGTTGACTCCTCCTCATCCAACTTTCTTTTAAGACTACTCTTAGGCCTTTCAGGATTTTCTGGTGGAGGTTCAAATTCTATGACGTGGATATAATTATTTAACAAAATTTCTACTTGAGAGCCATGCTCTACTTTGTATACTCCTTTTTTTGATAAAGCAAATCCATTAAGTCCAGATGGATTGGGACCCAGCTGTTTAACTTCCACCAAACATTCTTTACAGTCAGCTTTTAGAGACACTGTAACAAACAATATTTTGACAGTAAAATTATTAAATATAGCAATCACACACTCAAAAGACTGGACTAATTTTGACATAGGTAACACTAGTTAGCTAGTCTTACATAAACCTTAGTACTGATAGTAATGCAAGCTTCTTATTCAAAATCTGTGAGGGCCCTTATACAGGCTAAGAAATTTCACCCTGTCTGCGGCAGATAAGGCATATTCATCATATATAATATATACAACAACATATCATCAGCAACCCATTAAGTTCCCACTGCTGGGCTCGGGTCTCCTCTCCTCTAACTAGATGGCTGAGAGAGTTTTAGGCCATAATCCACTCTCGCTGGCCTAATACGGGTAGGTGGATCAGACATACTCATACAATTTCTTCTGGGTATATTGGTTTGGTTTAGGTATCGCTCGCTGTGGCGGAAACGGGCGGCGGGCTGACATGATGATGATGATGATGATATGGGTTTCCTCATGATGTTTTCCTTCACCGTTAGCAGATGGTAAGTCACTTGACTAGTACATTACAAATTCCACAAAGTGGAATCCATATTGGTACTGCTAGTCGAGAGCTAGAGCTTTCAAAGCATTTGTCCGATGCTTCCAATGACCGACAGGCTGGCTATTTTCTTGTACAAAGAATAAGCATTACTACCTAGCGTGGCAATACTGCCAGCCGGTTGAGCACATTTTCCGCAGACAGTGGCAGCGATGTGGAAGAATTTTATTATGCTGTATTTTAATTTGGTTTCCCTCTTTTTCATTTGAAACAAATGTTATTTTAGGTTGTAAAAATCGCATGTATACTGACTTAACTAAAAACAAGCAATTTTTGGGGATTTGCAAAAGAAGATCTTGCTTTGAGGACTCATCCTATTTGTTAACGGATAAAATTAACACTGATAATTAATTAATTAATCATGGATGCCTGTATTTGAATATATAATAGGTAGACAGAACAGGTAGGTGTTAACAGAAGCGTGTCTCTGTATGTAAGTAACTTAATTCTGAATGAGTCAATTTTCTATTAATCATACGATATGTTGATAAGTTTTAAATATTAATTTTAATTGTAATTCATGGTGTAGAGTAATTAAAAATCCTATTTCACTTACAAGGATTAGTTTACAGATAAGTTGTATTTATACATACGTTGCTGACGGGAACAAGACTGGTCCTTGATTTTAGTGGTTTTATTGCGACCTACAACAGTCTCGACATTATGGTTTAATTGAATAGGTGCATGTGAGCTCAGTAAACATCGTAAGTAACAAGAACGTGACATTGTATCCATTATTTTTATAATATAAACCAAAAACTTACAATACAAAATTAAATATCATTAGGACAAAACAAACATTGTTGGACAGAAAAATCAGAAAATTCAATGGAAATTGACAACTAATTTAATGACAGATGACAGATGTTGAATAATTTGTTGCCTGATGACATTGATGACATATTAAGACACTGACTTATTAAACAATGGACTTGGCCAAAAGGAACTTAAACATGGACAAGGCGGAAATATATTTACGTGTCGTGGCGTGTCGTGCTCGTGACGCGCTAGATGCAAATCGGTTTCATACATTTAATATGGTTATCGACACATTTGTATATCGCGTCGAGTTGCGCGACACGCTCTGTCATAGTCCCTCCCTACTCACGGAACTCTCCCTATTGGCAACACTAATAAAATTTAGAGTTGTCAGTTGCGTCAGTTGATTTGATGTGACGTTGTGAAGAAAGGGGTTTCTTTACGTTTACAAATTATATTTAATACTATTACAACTCATTTTTAAACATTGTATGAATGATCAATTATAGTTTTGATATTTTACAATAAAACCTAAAGAGTAATTTTTATATAACGTCAACATTTATAGTTAAAATTAAGGTTTGTTTACAACAATACTACCTCTTCAGACACTGACGTGTATTTCTTAGATTGGCAGTTTCAATCAGGTTTGTTCAATTATAATCAATTTTTTAGGCATTACTCGCTTCAGTCATGCCGATAACGAAGCGGAAGCAATTAGCTGAAAAAGAGGAATTACTTGAAAATGGCGACAACAAACCTTCAGAAGGTGGGACCAGTAATATAAAAGGAGATGAATTAAATATTGCTGTGTTGTTGTTTTTGTATACTCTCCAAGGTATACCCTTAGGGTTAGCTGGTGCTGTGCCTATGCTGCTGCAAAATCGAGGCATAACTTATACCCAACAAGTAAGCATGTTGTACTAATTAAAAAATAAATGAATACTGCCTTTTGATTGAAATTGCTTAAATTTGATTGAAATTATAATTAGTTCTGAACGATTAAATATCTCATCTATCCTTATCAATACTTAAAAAAATGTAATTTATGAGAAAAAAAATTATTAAGTATAATTTATTGCTTCCATAAAAATATGATTATGACTGAAGCTCTAGAATCTAGATTGTACAGTATGTTTGCAAACCATGTTATTTATCTTTTGGCTTAGTCTGATATTCTGATATTTATCCATACAATAAGTTTCCTTTCTAGTTGAAGATACAGTTTATTGTATGACCCCTGTAGGGTAAAAAGCCTCCTCCATCTTTTTCCATTTTTGTCTGTCTTGGGCTGTGCTCATCCAGTTTTGCCCAGTCATTTTCGTGACATCATCAACCCACCTTTTCTTTTGCCACCCTCTTTGTCTTTTACCAGTGGAACCAAGCCACATTGTTGTATATATGTTGTCCATCTGTTATTTTGTGTATAGCTATATGACCTGCCCACTTCCACTTTAGTGACATGGCATGTTGCAATGGTTCCTTGAGTTTGGTTTTATTACATATGTCAGAATTTTGTTTTGTCTATTCTCCTATTTTTTTTTATATGCACCTTTACTAAAAAGAGCTATGTCGTCTACAAACCTTAGATAAATAGACGTCCCTTATATCCTCACCCCTTTGTTTGTCTAATCTATGTTTTGGAATACATCCGCAAGAACTTCTATGTACAATTTGGACAAAAGTGGGTCTCCCTGTTTACGCCTCTTTCTATAGGAAACTCTTTTATTTTCTAATTTTATTCTACTCACACTTTTGCTGTACTTACATCTTTTTTATGATATTTGTATATTTTTCATCTATTCCATTGTTTTTAAGTGCTTACCATATGGATGTATGAGAAAAGCCGTCAAATGCTATAGAATAGATTCTGTATGTTTCTTATACCGCAATAAATAAAATAAAATAGATCTGATTGAATTACCTAAATATAATTCATATAATATTTTCTCTATTTTTAAATTTCAGGCAGAATTTAGTTTTGTGAACTGGCCTTTTAGTGTGAAGTTACTATGGGCACCAATCGTGGATGCTTTATTCTGGCCAGAGTTTGGAAGAAGAAAAACTTGGTTAGTCCCAGTGCAATATTTGCTGGGTATTGTCATGATTATCATGTCGAGCAGTATCACTGATTGGCTTGGCTCTGAAAATGTTGCTCCCTCAATGACATACCTCACAATATCATTCCTTTTCATAAACTTCTTAGCTGCTACTCAAGACATAGCTGTTGACGGTTGGGCTCTAACAATGTTGAAAAGGTAATTCTTACTATTTTTGTCTGTTTTTTTTTTTTAATTGTATGCATATTTCATATTATAGCATTTATATTTAGCTTAAAACATAGAAGCACATAATTTGAACTGATTTTGATTGATTGAAATTTAATGTCTGTTAATTTACAATGATGGCTAATATTAATTGTGTTAGTAAGTGGATAGCAACTTACAATCTAATAGCTTTAAAATGTAGATATAATTAAAAGTTGTTTGTTAATAGCATCAAGAGGAAACAGTTACTTTTTAAATAATACTACAAAACATGTGCTTTTTATGATCATAATATAATAGTTTGAAAATTCGAAACAAAAAGCGTGGTATAGTAGGCTAAATACCTTTCAAAATGCTTGGAGGAGAGCCGTGCCCAGCAGTGGGACACTAATTTATGGGTTGTAATGATGAGATTATATAATAATATGTACATACATGATAAGTCCGTTCACATGGACCACCTTGGAGAGCAGAGCAAAAATATTAGAAGTGCACAAACATTTTGGAGGGAATATTATGTGTACTTCACAGAATATTGAATGTTAGTCACAATTGTATAAATTTGGGGACAAATACAGTTATAATTATTCACACATACATTCTATACACAATAGAAACATTTAGGCACATTGTACTCCAAGAACAGCACTGCTGTATATTTGCATTTACTCAAGGTTTTCATTCTACAACATAATTAAAAATCTATTTAGAAACATTAACATAAAAATCACCTTCATTATAGGTGAAGTGAACATGTTTGAATCTTTTTTTTTTTAATAAAATTTTGCAAAACAAGTCGTGTGATATTAGTACAATTAAACTTTATACACAGAAAAAGTGTAAGAAGCTAACATTATATGCAAAATAGAATGTAATTCAAATATTATCCACCACATATTCACCACATATAATTAATATTTAATTTCCTTTTTCAGATGTAATGTTGGACATGCGTCAACATGTAACACAGTGGGACAAACAGCAGGCTTCTTCCTTGGATACGTTTTATTTTTAGCTCTAGAATCCCCATACTTCTGCAACAAGTACTTGCGCACAGAGCCTGAGGAGACTGGCCTAGTGACACTGGCCAGTTTTCTCTTATTCTGGGGATGGATATTCATTGTAACAACCACTTTAATAGCAATATTTAAACATGAAGCAAATGATTCTGTGAACACAAATGATAATAATGTGAAAGGTTTCAAAGATGTTGTTAATGCATATAAACAGTTGCATACTATTGTTAAACTACCCTCTGTGCGAACTTTGGCTCTTGTACTGCTTACTGCTAAGGTAATTAAACTCTCTTTCAAATTACATAATTATTAATGTGTAATTAAAATAAAAGGCGCAGTGTGGGATGGCCCCCCAGATGGACCGACGACCTGGTCAACGTTGCGGGCTGCCATTGGTTGCAGGCCGCACAGGACCGCTCGCGGTGGCGTAAATTAGGTGAGGCCTATGTCCTACAGTGGACGTTGTTGGGCTGATATGATGATGATGAAATAAAATAAATGAAAAATAAAAGATGTATCACTATTGCATGAGTATTCTGAAAGTGTTAAAAATATTTAATTAATGCTGAGTCGCTTCTCTTAGTCTGTGTGATTGGATTTTAAAGACTACACAACGGACAACACTAATATATGAGCAGTATCAACATTTATCTGACTTTATGTTTCAGCTTGGCTTTTGTGCAAGTGATGCGGTGTCAGGTCTGAAGCTTGTGGAGGCTGGAGTACCTAGAGAAGACTTAGCTCTGTTGGCTGTTCCATTAGTCCCAGTACAGATCATTATGCCTGTGGTAAGTATTCATATACCTATTACTACTGGGTATATACTAGATGTCATGGACGTAGCCAAGGGGGGTTTTGGGGGCTAACACCTTCCCCCCCCCCCACGAAACTGAAACCTGGCTGGGCCTGTGCTGGGTGTAAGTAGATCTCTCTTAGTTCTAAAAACTGATGTGTAAAAGAAAATTAAAATGTAGGTATTTAATATCTATCTTTGCAGCATGAGAATAAAATTAAAATTATTGCAGAAATATCTACATTTTATATTCTGCTTTTGTATTAGCATTGAGAAATCCGAATAAAATCTGAAAACATTCGGATTATTTCGAACCTGACCCGATATATTCCTAACACAGTTAAGAACATAAAAAAAATTGCTCCGAAACGTAACCCTCTAACTTGACCCGTTATATCGTTCGTATCATAACCCGAATTTCTATTTAAATAGGTTATTTTTGCTGTCTCAGGTATAATCAGTAATATTTACTAACACTATCCCAGTTGTCGGTATAGAGAGATTTATTCTTACACTATTTATGTATAAGGTCCTAAATTGCCCAGCTACATTTCTCATGTTATAACTCCTTTCCACTGTGAATGCAACGTGACAATTGTATTTATTTTTCTTAGATACACACCTATATAAATCAAATGTAAGTAAAAGAAAAACACATGTATAAATACAAGAACATAATACAATTAAATATTAAATCATTTAATAATAAAATAAAACAATATCTATATAATATTTAATTGTATGACGTTATTATCTTATCGTAGTTATAATAATAATCATCTCATGGTAGCACATTAATAACATTTACCTGTTATTGGTATCCAATAAATTATTATAGTGTATATAATTATATATTCATATGTACCTATATTGTTTAAATAATATTGTCTTTCAATATCGATTTAAAGCTAGTAGTACTAGTACAACTAACTAAATTGAAATGAGTGAAATTATTGCTTGTTTCGATATTCACGGGAAGATATGGTGTAATAGAAATTTTTTTTTTTCGAAAATTTCTATTTTTCTACAAAGACTAGAATAGACAGAAAGCACTTATTTTTTTATCAAAACCGACACCGATTTACCGAAGATATCAATGCATAAACAAACTTATACGATATAGTATATAAAAAGAGTAACAAGAATTTCTTGTATGGTTATCGTCAAGATGTATCAGACTGCAGCTTGTTAAAGCTTATTAAAGGTTTTTCAAAAAAATAAATGATTTGTATTTGTATTCTAAAAGCAAGTAAAATGAGCTCATCAGCTTATAAGTATATATAAATATATCTTTTAAGCATATGCAGTAGATTTATGGGGCTTCTAAATGGGCAACGTTTTTCTGCAATATGTGGCTGCAACACAGTGGCCGGCAAGATTGCAAGCAATACCAGCCAGAGTTTGCAATATTGCAGTAATGTCCCGGATATAATTATAGCCAAACATGTTTGGTATGGCCACGGATGGCCGACATTGTTTTAATGGGTTGCTGGATGATCGCTGAGCTATCGATATTTACTGCAATATTGCCCAGCTAGTTCTATTGTTGTCTCAGTCGCTCTCTATTGTTATGGCATAGTGTATCCTTTTCTACGCGACATGGAGTTTGCTGAGAGTGATGCCATGATTAATTGCTATATTCTGTGATTTGTTGTGATGTCAGTTGTTGTTTTGGGGTTAAGCATATTATTAAATTATTTTAAAATGTTAGTAATATTATTTCTTGACTTAAATTATCTAAAGTTTCACGCCTATTTAAGTAAGGTCGAATCCACAATCTCTCCTTTATCTTTTTTAATTTTTCTTTTAAAATAATATAAACCGCTGCGACAAGTGTGATTTCGTCAGCCATTGTTGCCGGTTTGTGTAGCCCGTTAAGGAGTCTGCATCACGGGCCATACTATTGCAGATATATTGCAACGAATCGCCCAGCCATAGATTGCTAAGCCATTAATTGCAATAAAATATTTTTGTGATGGCCGGACATTAGTTGCCAATTTTGCAGCCACAAATTTCAGTAAAACATGGCCCGTTTAGACGTACCTTAATTTTACAATCTATTTAAATGTGTAAACGTTATTTTAGATGTTGGCGAAACACACAACGGGTCCAGCACCGTTGTCCCTGTGGCTGCGAGCGTTCCCGCTACGACTGTTGGTGGGCCCGCTCGCCGCTGCTCTCGTGGCCCTCACTCCCAGCCTTCTCGGCAACGCCGGTCCTTCCTACTTGTATCTATTCTTTTTGCTGTGCCTCTATATATTCCATCAGGTAAGTGTGATATAATTATACTGTTCATTGTAATCATCATGGACCTGATTCTGACTCGTCAGATTGCTCCAGGATTGTAAACTTTTTTGAACGACGTATTTTTGCTAAAGTTATACTAATCAAATTTTTTTTACAACTATGTATGTAAAATTATGTATCTATTACTTTAAATAAACTGAAATTTTCTACTGGAAACTTTTCAAGGTCAAGGCTCGGCAGCTATAGGACGTCCAGTATTCATCATACATAGTCGTCCCCAAGACTTTTCCAATAGGTCCGCCTAAGAGATTTAAAAAAAGGCTGCTAAGACTACTAAGACTTACATAGGCTACTTATTTTCAATATACCACACGGGCGAAACTACAGCATCAGACACCCATTAAGTCCCACTGATGGGCTCGGGTCTCCTCTCCTCTAATTAAAGAGCTGAGAGGGTTTAAGCCATAATCCACTCACGCTGGCCTAGTGCGGATTGGTGAATCAGACATACTCATAGAGTTTCTTCTAGGGTATGTGGGTTTCCTCACGATGTTTTCCTTCACCGATAGCAGATGGTAAGTCAGTTGACTAGTACATATAAATTCTACAAAGTGGAATCCACATTGGTACTGCCGGTCGAGATCGAACTCAGACCGCGTGATTTGCACGCAGGCCCTTATCCATTCAGCCACCATCGCTTAAAACTACAGACTAAAGCTATATTAGTAAAAACTTTTTTCTAAGCAAAGTGGTAAGAAAATTGAGGTCAGTGATACAGATGTTTAATATTAATTTTCAGACATGCCTCTACTGCATGTTCGTAGCCGTGATGGCGTTCTTCGCGAAGGTATCAGACCCAGCGGTCGGAGGCACGTACATGACGTTCCTAAACACGATGTCCAACCTTGGCACCAACTGGCCCAACACGTTGTCGCTGTGGGCCATCGACCACCTCACGTATAGAAATTGTTCGTCGCCAAATATGACCGATAATACATGTTCCACCACATTGGAGACAGATGTAAGTATATTTCTATTATATTTATGAAGTAAAGTTAAGCAGCAGTTTGCTAGTATTGCACTGACAGGACAAAACTGTTACAAGTTGAGAAACGTTGCTAGATATTTTTGAACCTTATATTCATAGATAGGAAATGGATACTGCCAGACATGTCATGTCTGTCATATCACAATTATAAATTCTGTTTTACATCGGCAGTGCTGTGATTATTAAATAAAATGTATTATTCCGTGAAGGCGACTAAGGGAGTAACCTTATGCAGACAAGAGCATTGCAAGAAAAGGAAAATTCGAAACCCTATACCAACCCGTCTGGCCAGCGTGGTATAGTAGGCTAAATTCCCTTCACATTGTTTGGAGGAGACCCGTGCCCAGTAGTGGGACGCTTATGGGTTGCAATGATACGATACAGTAATGAACATTAATTATGTATTTAAATGAGGTGTGTTTATTCACAAATTTTTCCTATACCTAACTAAGAAAATTACAACCTATAATACATTTTCCTGTTCACAGCTATGCAAAGCTAACGGTGGAACATGCAATATACGTATCGACGGCTTCTACATAGAAACGGTATTATGCTTAGTCATCGGTTTCATCTGGCTACAGTGGGGAAGGCCTACTATCAACAAACTTCAAAGATTACCAGCTTCCGCATGGCAAATAAGCCGGTATAACAGATAAGACTGAATCTCTTTATTCTCCTATGTATATATTGTAAAAGTGTTAAGGAAGTACGTCTTCTGTTATATTCTGTATTATTTTCGTGTGATGACTTTGAAACTAATTTAAAAAAGTTATTGTTATTCAATTGTTTGCTCAGCGTTTTAACATTCCGCTAAATATGTATTTGAACACCGGGCAGCGTTTTTTAACAAACAATATGTTTCTATTGTGCTGATTAACATGGCTTGACACTGCGGTCAGAGTGTTAAAAGACAATTTTATTAATCTATGTAATACTTTTATAAGTCCTACTCCATAAACATCATTGTCGGATAATCTTGCCAAATAGAATATCGTGACTACGGTGTAGTGCTCAAAGTGTTAAATTAATATACATAAAGATCTTTCAAGTGGTTCTACCGCACAATATACGTCAATAAGCACAACTTCACGTGTGATAAGCTTATTTACTGTTTTTGTTGTGAACCAAATAACTTGTATTCTTTTTGAAAAATTTCCTTTGTAAAAGTTTAAAACTATATTTGCGTAGGTAAAAAACCTAAGACTCAAAATCGATTTGTCCATCGGAAACT